>OZ012679.1:109435315-110663262 GCA_963942445.1 Argyra leucocephala | reverse complement strand
TGAGTAATTTTTACCTAAAAATAATTTTTTCCTAACCTTCAATTTAATATTCAGAATATTTTAATTTAAAGCATAGTCCTTATTGGGACTTGTTTTTTTTTAATTAGTATAATTTAGTTTTTTAGCTTTTTTATTATTATCAAGCTTTTGGTTGTTAAATTGAATAAACCTAGAATTTATGTATATTAAAGTCCCAGTTTGGATTTTCAGAGGATAAAGGAAAAGATATGCAAGAATATTTTGGACGAAGCTATTTGGATTCTTTTTGAATCTTTGAAAATTACATGTGGGTTAATTATTTAATGCTTCTTGGAATATGGTTTCATATTCAAAAACCGATTTAGAATCATCTAGCATTTTCCCCCAAAATAGAAATGAGCAATTGTCTCTCTTTTATTCCTCGAAGAGTCATCAACATTTCAAGTTCTTCAAGGCAAGTGTAAACACCTAGAACATATCTATATAAAATAGGGTATAAGTAATATAACAATTTCCCAGTGTTGCAGGATCACATTCGGATTGTCAATAAGACTAATGCCACTTTCCTTAACCTTGTCAAGACCATGTAACGCAGTTCGTGAAACGAATTAGAACTATATAGATCCAAATTCCAACAGCATAATAGGTATGAGTTTTGATTATATTGAAATACAATAAGACTAATGCCACTTTCCTTAACCTTGTCAAGACCATGTAACGCAGTTCGTGAAACGAATTAGCTTAATTTGTATGAACTAAAATAACGTCTTGCAACGACTCAGAAAACCTAACTATCCGGGTGGATTTTCAAAATATCAAAATTTACCGTTATGTCCCTAATGTCCATTCTAGGTCATTATACTTATGTAACGTATATTTTTTATATTTGCACTTTTTTGCATTAATTTTTTCAATTAATACTTTCAAATATTTTTCAGTTTCATTCTATCAAAATTTCGACATATTGTTTTATAAGTTATCAATTGATTTTATTATTGGTTTTTAACTTGTTCTTGAATATAATGTGGTACTACATCAAATATTTTTCGCTCGTACAGCTTGCAACTGCGTCTTAAAAGCTAGAATATTTGGTGGTATCTTCACATTGGAATTAAACATATCAATTTAGCATATAATTGTATCTAACAACTTCTTCTTAGTATATATGGCCGCTGGAATATAATAATATAATAATTTTTTCCTACTATACTTCTGGTTAGATTTATCACATCTCACACAAAGTTTAAATAATTTGAAAGTATAGGTACACTATAATTTTTTTAAAATCTTTTGAAATCAAATCAAAAATTCCCAATTACCAAATTCCCAAATATGAATCCGCTATTTCCGAAATCTTCAATTACCAAATACACAAACAAATCTGGAAAAAGGGTTTATGCTTCTTTTTGGGGACGGCAAGTAAACACAGACGATGTAAAGTTTTTGTAAAAAATATTTAAAAAAAAAAGCTTATAGTATTTGTTTAAGTTAAGTTTTAGCCCCCCTCTTTATTTATTGAAAGATCTTTTGTAACTTAGTTTTTCCTTTCCGGTTTTAGGGATTTTATGATTTGAGATTTTGTAATTGGAAATTTTTAAAATTCATCGATTTAGAGGGGCTTTAAAGGTTACTAAAATTCAATAATTTAATTTTTTTTCAACATTCAATGCTTTTCCAGGTCAATTCAGTTATATGTGATTGATTTGTCGAATTTCTTCTCTAAACAGCTTTAAGGAGGAAGCTCTATGACTTACTGGTTATGATACTATAACCAAATCGGTAAGAAATTACGAATAAAAAAATTTTGTTGAAAAGAAGTTTTAACACTAAGTTTTGGGTTAGCCAAAATTAAAAAAACTTAGCTATACTAAATAGAAATTGTCACAAAAACCAAATTTTTGCTTTTTTCGATATGAATTAAGAACTCTGTCATTCCAGTTTTCAATTAACATACATTTTTTGAAATTTTCTCTACTTAATGCAAATACATATAAATAATTTTTCCTTTTTGTTTTTACATACATACTTGTATTGTATATTATAAATTTTAAATGATTTGCCTCCATATACCTACATAAACGTTCTTTGTTAATAATTTTTATTCAAAAAAAAAAAAAAAAATAAGAACAAAAAATTATTTAAAAAATTTTCAAATAAAAAACAATTTAAGAAATTAAATAAAATGAGAAAAGCTGTATATTTCTTATGTGTACAATAGTGTAATTTTAAAGAACAAGGAAGAATAATAAGGGTATTGCTTTTTACTTATTCATTTGGTAGATAAATGTTAGAAAATAATAAAATATGTATAATGTTGTATGTATAGGTGTGTTGTGAATATAATATTCTTAAAGGACTTTAAAAGTTAAACTTATATTCAGGACATTAGAAAGAATATTAAAAGGATATATAGGTACAAAAAATATAAAAATAGGCACATAACAATAAAGACTCTTATTTAATTTTATAGGATTTACTAAAAAAAGTGTATAATTGATTTTTGGAAAGCAAATATGCTAGTATTATTTAGATAGTTTTATGTGTATTAAAAAAAAACATAAAAATTTTGGTTTTATAATTGATTAAAGTTTTCTAATACGTTTCGGTCAAAAAATTTTAAATACATACTACACGTATGTATGATATTTAAATACGGCAATTAGTCTATAAAAGGTATCGAAAGACTTTACATATTGCCCATAGAAACTTTTATATAATACACTGTCAAGCACATCAAACTTCTATTAATAGAGTAAGATCTGTTGCATTGATTGTGCAAGGTAGCATCAACTACAAGGATTAGTAAGGCACAGATACCGTTAGTGCAAAAATACTAGTAAAATATTGATGATTATATGACAGGCTATAATCAATATGATCATAAAGTTTGAATTAACACTTCAGTTAAGAATGTAAATTAATTTGTTAATTTTTGTGAATCCTTAAAATAACGAACGTAAAGATAAAAAATGTATTGCGGTATATTAGATGAGGATTATTATGTAGATTAATAAATATAGTGTTATCTCTAGTACATATCTTATTATCATACTTGATAATGAACATGTTTTTTTAAAAATTTTTTTTAATATACAAAATCATAAAATATACTTAGGGTAAAGTAACGTCACAGTACAAATTTTAATCAGTTTTATGGTGAAATACTTTTTGATCCACCACAGAACGTAGTATTAGGTTTTTTTGTAACCTTCTTAAAGAATATTTTTTTTTGATTATCAAAGATTATTCAAATACAAATTTTTTTTAATATTATTTCCACTTCTACATCATATTTTCATTCTTCTAATTTTTGAAATATCATGGGAAACAGGATTGTTATGTAATATGTATATATGTATGTGCTATTATAATATACCTAGTTTTTTTTAAACAACAAATTTTGAATAACGTCAACAAATTTGAAATATTTGAAAGAATAATTTTTTGTTTTCATTTTTGTTGTTGTTTTTATCTTACAGAAACGCTTAAAAATAATTGTACATTTATTATGACATTATTGAGATTTTTAATTGTTTACAAACACTTGCAGATATATCTATCGCTTATGAAAGAAAACTATATAGATCCAAATTCCAACAGCATAATAGGCATGAGTTTTGATTATATTGAAATACTTGACTTATACACATTGTTAAATACATTACTTCGAGTTGCAGAACATAACATAATTAATACTCACCATTAGGGGATATTAATAGAGGACCAACTATTTTTACCTCTACTATACATATTTCAACAATAGTTGAAGTAATGACAGTAACATTAGTAACAATATTACTATCCTGACAGTAATAGTAATGTAAGACTCATTATTCGCAATGCTGGGAGCTTGTATAACAAAAATTTTTTTGTGCATTCTTTCTTTTAATTCAAAATTAATATTTTTCAACACGAAAATCACAACAAACAAAAGGCAATTTTTCAATCAAGAAACTACCAACTCTGAATATTGAAATTACGCCCTGAATAGAATGAATAAAAGGAAAGAATAATAAACCTGGTGATATGTTATGAAGGGCAATAACATGAAAATGTAGACTTTAGCAGCTTTAGATTACCTGCCTGTAAAAGAAATTTATTTTCTAAATAAAGATAATTTTGCAATCGTGTAGTCTCCGTATACTCGTTTTTATTTAAGTTTGAAACTTTATATAACATTATACCATCTACTCATAATAACTACCAAATTTAAAATTATTTAAAGCGATATTTTCTATAAAATTTTGAGCCTCCCTGTATTTTTGACACGTGAATTTTATGAATAAACCTATGATCCACGATATGAATTGTGGAAAAACCAAACAAAAGAAAAATGGAATAATAAAAGAGAAGTACGGCTCACTCTTCTGTGTATGAGTTAGCTTACTTTGGTGGTGTATAAGTCTCAGAAGTATAATAACTTTTTAATTTTTTTTCGGATTTATTTTTTCCAACTACAATCGAAGAAGAAAATTAGAAAACGAATATGAAACACACGGGATGGAAGGTTGGAAAATTATTTTAGAAACATTATATTTTGTTCTCGTTGTTATGATTAATAAACTTTAAGTAAAGCGAAAAAATTTCTATTGACTCTGATAATTATTGGACATTTTTTTCAAAATCTTTAAGCTACACTGTCAAAATATTGAATATTTTTCTAAAAAAAAATTATTACTAACTTTGTGGTAATTTTCAAAATTTAACATTAAAATTTTTATTTAAATTTTTGAATTATATTTTATTTAAACAGGAAATATTTTAATAACAAAAAAAATTTTTTTTTTAAATTTTGACTATAAAATTTTTTTTAATATTTTTTTTTTTAATAATATTTAATTCTTATGTAAACTAAAATTTTAGTTAGGTTTTAGAGTTATTTAAGAAATATATTCTAGATTGTTTATTTTTTTTAAATTTATTGGTTTTGTTCAAAATTACATAATTTAATAAATTACATAAATTAATTAGTTATAAAAGTTTTGAATTGGATTAGGAAGTGAAAGTTTAATAACATATGGAATAGCTCAAAATTTATATTACCAATAAATAAAAATATGTTGATAGTTTCTGTTTAAGATTCTATTTAATTTTTTTTTAATAATATTTTTTAAACTAAATTGTTGTTAGTCTTTTTTATAATTTATAATTTTTCTGCAATATATAAATTTTTGCACTGACATAATAATGGTGATGAAAAAAGTTGAAATTGAACGTAAAGAAAATTTGAATTAAAAATTGATCGTTAAGTTGGTAAAACGTCTAACTTCAAGGTTATAGTTAGATTTAACCAACTATTATAGATAGAATAGTCAGTCAGAATTTTTGTAATTATCCGATATATCTTGTAAGCTTTTTATTAAATTAAAATAAACCAGACCGATCTGCTTCAGTTTTTAAAGTCAATTCTTTATTAATTTCTTACAGGAAATATAATTGACAATCACAATATATTTTTGGTAGTATACGTCATTAGTGTGAATCTCTTCTACGTTTCAACTATGTTTACATAATCTTCTTACAATTTATAATCTATTGTAGTTCATCTATTACTACTTCACAAAACAACAATCGAAATTTCAAAAAAAAAACCAACTGCAATGTAGCCATTAAGCTCATAAGGTACCATAAAAAGTTCATTAACCTACTATAATTATCAAGATTAAATATCTTTTCGATGGTAGAAGTTATACCAGGACACTTATACTTAGGCAAACATGTGAGAAGGCTTGGGCTTCATTAAATGATGCCTGAAGAGCTTGGTGAGATGAAGATTAGGACGAAACAAAGCCATACTTTCTTTGCACATTATTTCATTAAATAATTAGTTCACGAAAGAAAAATCAATTTGATAGCCTATATTCTAAACTCCCTTGCTGATCTTGCACATAACAAAATTAATTGCGTCCATCGCTTTTATTAAAACTTAAATTGATTTTGACAAGCAGGATTACTTGTATATAATGTAAAGATAATATATTTATAATTTTTTTTTAAAAATATTTAATAGAATTGTCAGTTTTGTAATCGAATTTCTGTAATTTTTTATGTTTTTAGTTATTATTGCCAAGTTACGTACCAGTGTTACGTACATCAATTTAATTAACAGTTATTTTTTGTTACAATATGGAAACTTAAAACTCATGGAAAACTTTAAAAGACCAACTTAATAGTTTATCAGATTTTTAAGTTGCTTGCATCATTTTTAGAATAATTATTGCTTTTGAGAAAAATTGAGAAATTGAGAAAAATTTTTGAAGTTTATATTTTAATTTATTTATTAATTTTATAATTTATTTATTTACTATTTAATTCAAACAGTTTACAAAAAAAAATAAAATTTTATTAATAAAATTCTCAATTAAAATAATATATCAAACAATATTTATGACTTAAAATTTAAATTACTTTATATTTTAATACAACATAGTTTTTAAAAAAAAAAAACAAAAAACAAAATGAAATAAAATAAATTTAATCAGAAAAAACAGAGAGAAGATGAAAAGTTATTAAAATGATTAAAGGTTAATTATATCACTTCAAATTAGTTAATATTAGTAGCTACTAATAAACGGAAAAACTACATTAGTAAGAGGACTAAGGGAGCAAGTGACACAAGGTTTTCTTTAAACTGGTTTTGTTCAAAGAAAAGTCAACACTGTTTTTGTATTGATTAACTGCCATTAATATTCTATTAATTGGCTCACATTTTCCATAATTAGTTCTATGGAAAGGAGGATTAAAAAGATTTTCTATACGAAAACATGTACTGGTGTTAATGTACAAGTTTATCTGATCTTATATAATTTTGGAATCAATTTCATTCGCATTATTGGTATATAAAAAATTCAATTCGCATATTAAGGTATATAAAAAAAAAGGAAACCTGTAACAGGCTTATTCATATAGGCTATTGCACATTACAATATCAAAAGATAGGATGGTAACAAAAAATTAAAAATAACAAAAGAAAGTAGCGGTAGAGAATAATTTCTTTACTAACTTTTGGTGCAAATCAGGGTGTAGTGAATACATTATTTTGAAAACCATCAAGAATTTTGTTATTTGATTTTGTGGTTATTCACTATGACAGCTTAATTAACGAGAATCTAATTTTAATTTTTTCCCTATTTGAGCCAACGCATTTGTTTCAGTTTCAAATATATTTCTCGAATTGTATGAATGTTTTTTTTTCATGAAATGTGAATTTGTCAGGAACTTATCTTGAATTGAAAAGCTCTATTTTATTTAAAGGTAAGTTATAATTTAACACTGTTTGTATATTATTATAATGTTGTGCACTTAGTTATGTTCTAAAAATATATTTTTAAATTGAAATTTGAAATTTTGGAATACAATATGTAGAAACTGTTTTTATTATCAAATAAATAAAGGAACTGGTTTATCATTAGTAGTAAACAATAAAAATAATGTATTTAAAAATGAATAGGTACCTTTTAATTACTTTAGGCATTTACATTGTAAAATATAATATTTATTAAGAAAAAATAATTTAATCTTTTCATATTGTTTTAAATAATTAAATAAGTTCTATTGAAATAAAAGGTTATTATTAAAGCTAAATTCAATGTAAAAATCAATGGTTAATTGAAAATTTTTTCCATGAAATATAGTTGGGAAAAATTTGTGTAAATATTTCATCGAAGCCATCAAAACTATAAAGGTAGGTAGTTATACAAAAATAGTTTGTTCGTAAGATAATCGAAGTTGATAATCGAACTTGTGCAATATTACGATTATATTGCTTCTAAAATATAAACAACCACACACACACATACATGAATTATAGAAACACAACAATTAAAAAAATATTAATAATAATACATCAGAGAATAGCCAAAATCTTGTACATACATTAAGACTAAATTATATAATTTTTTCCATTTGTTACTATTTATCAAGCCATTCACATTTCACATTCACGCATATCTATCATAATAATTACATTACAGACAAATAATATACAGAGAATTCTTAAAATATTCTGTTCTAATAAGTTGACAATTTTTTCATAACCTTTATAATATGTTAACCTAAAATATTTTTTTTTATAATGTTTATTGTTTTAGACAAAATTCCTTATTATGTTCATAACTTACATGAATTAAAAAAACATTGTTTAAATAAAATTATTTTAATAATTTTTAAACTTGGCAGTTGCCACTTAATGGATACAATCCACAAGAATATTTTTTTCTTTATTCATTGTTGCTTTTATCCATTTTTCTAAAAAAATGAACATATACAACAATTAAACAAAAAAAAAGAAAAATACAAAAATTGTTACTACACTTCGTTTATTATAATAAACTAGTGGTAAGTTATGTTACACTTATGAAATCTTGATACCTCATTTTTTTAACATATCGAATTATGTGTATCTTACGATCACTTATTGATACTGAAACTCTTTTAATGTCAGTAATATAAATTTCGAAAAATTCTAATTTATATTTTTTTCTATTAAGTATAAAAAATTAAATAAATCTAATAATGAAAAATAATAGGTAACGCAATAAATGTTGAACAATTTGAAAAAATGAATGAAAAAAATTTAATTTAAAGTTATTTTGTTTGTATGATTTTAATAATAGTATAATGTTTAATATCAACTTTTTATTAATATTATTTTATTAATTACTACCATATTTTATTCAATAAATCGTGATATTATATTTATAATAATGTAAAAACTATTATATAAAAAAAATTGGTAAATATTTTAAGTTAAAATATTTACGCGAGAATCAAAGAATCTTATAGATTAGTGAAAAACAATAAAATATAAAACCATTTTAAAAACATTTTCTAATGGAAATATTGTCAAATTATCAGAACAGAAATATTTTGAGAAAATAGGACATTTATTTTGCACGCATACCTTCATTGTATTTATATTTCTGTAATCTGTATATGAGAATTGTATGTTAGGGGTTATCAACTATAATAGTAATATAAGGCATAGTAATATAAGGCAAGGTTTCTATCGCCAACATATCATATGATTTTCTACGCCAACATAACATTCCATTTAATCAACTATTAAAGTCTAACATAACCTCATTTTTTTGTTTTTATATAATTCCAAGTTTATGGGATGAACACCCTAACTGTTTTTACACAGAGATTTGGAATACACAATCACATACAATAGCTTTTTCTGTATAATTTTTGTGGTATAGACTAATTTAAATGTAATAGCATAGTTTCATTTTATTTTTAGTGATAACAAAAACTCTCAACTATTTATCATTTATCATTTATTTTATCCCAATGATAAAGGGTACTGGACCAGGTCGAAAAATACAGAAAACATTTTTTGCCTTCGTCGGGAATCGAACCTGGGATCTTTTGGTTGGAAGGCAGGCGCTCTACCTACTGCGCCACCCATCGTGTTGTCTTTTCAAAATCATTTATTAAGTCATAAGAATACGAGAAGAAGCGTACACATCATAAACAATTTTGACAGCATTGTATAAATAAATAAAAAATAATTTTGTAAGCTAAAAAGAAAATTGTTTTTTTTTCTTCTTTTAAGCTAAGAACATTATTCAAATCTCAAAATAAAAAAAAAATATTTATTTATAGAATTCATATTTTTATTTCACTTCTTTTTACTTTTGGTTTTGACGTTTGACGGTATGATAGGTATGATAGGATAGATTTGATATGATGGTTTGATAGGTATGACAATTATAGTTAAAGTTATGATTGGTTATGATTTTGTTAAATCATATCGAATCATATCCAACATTTAACGAATTAAATTAAATTATATCATCGGTTATATCATATTATGACTTATAGTTAGGGCTTGATATTATTGACATTAAGTGATTATTAAGAGAAATGAGGAAATGAGCAAAAATTATCTTACGTGTATGTATAAGGGTATGTAATAAATAGGGTTTGATAATTCCCTGTATTATCAATTATTAGTATTTATTTATTTATTTTTAATTGTTGTGTTTCTATGAAATATGATGTTAAATTTTTTATAATCTTACTAGTTACTATAAAGCGTTATTTTACTATAAAGTGTGACTAGTTACTATAAAGCATGTATTATTTTCCAATCTTAACTTCAACCTCGAATTTTGCGATCAAACTATTTTTTTATAACTATCTTATATTTTTATTGGCTTCTATAAAATATTTGAAAAAATTTTCCCAACTAATTTCATGTCAAATAATTTATCTATAACAATGATCTTTTATTTCAATAGAAAATGTAATTATTTAAAACCATATGAAAAGAATGAATTATTTTACTATGAAGAGTTTAAATGTTAATAAATGTTTTAATTTACCAATTAAATGAAGTAATGAAATATTAATGAAAAAATTCTCAAAAAGGGTTTAAATTTTCTAAAATTATACGAAACTATGTAAATTTTGCATTTACCACGTGTTCACTTTAAAAATAAATATATATACATTTTTTTTTTAAATTACTTGTAAAAAGGTTTAAAATAGCATTGGTAAATGTTTAACGCTAAACTTTATTAATAAAAAACAGGATTAATTATTTATTAAAAAGAAAAACAGTTAACAGCATTAAACTATAAAGTTACATATGTAATTATAAATTTAACTAGAAATTATTAAAATTTCTATCGAATTTTAGTTTAGGATAAATAAAAAGCACAAATTCGATTTATATATATATTTAAATTGACACATCATATATATGATATAGAGTTATATCACCATTATTGTATCTATTCAGCATTAAATCCTTACTGACAGAGTCATAATTTATTGATAATAATTGTCCTAGACCTGTTTCATTTTAACAACTAGATTTTTATCATTATTTTAATTTAATTATCTATTTACTTATCTTCAAGTTGTCTACAATATATTTATTTATTTATTTATTTTATCGCCATATTATTTATTGGCTCCAAACCTTTCTTATTTAATTAATTTAAATAATTTAACATTATTTAATGAATTTTTTTTATCGAAATTTTTTCATTTTTCTCTGTAGAAATAAAAATAAATAAGATTCAATTCTTAATTGTTAGCACTATAATTTAGTTAAATTTCGAAATTAGTAACTCGAAAATATAACAAACACCTCTGAAGAGCTTTTTTTACCTTTATGAAAAATAATATAACTTTTAAAATGTAATGACTTTTAAAAATTTAATTTTAATAAAACATTGTACAAAAATAACAAGACAATCCATTAAAAAGTTGTAATTAAATTGTAATGTTTAATCTTAAGTCTTTGGCATAATATATCAAAATGTTATAATTTTATTTTAGTATAATATATTATTTGTAAATGAGTTTTGTAAGTTATTTTCAGTGCAACACATCAAACTATTTCTTTATTTTATTCTTTTTTAGCTCAGTATATTGACAGGTCTAATATATTAAATTATATAAAAATATGTATACTATGTACTTTTTTAAACCACCATTACTATTTTTATTTTAATATTATATTTCAACCTCTCTTCTACTCTCCTAATTATACTTTTTTCTCTAATATTCTTGATGTACTATGTATGTTTGTAATTAACGTTATATTTGTGTACACGTCAATGTTTTGTTGTGTAATATAATGCCTGTAAATTAATTTATTATTAATTTATTAAAGCTTTTAATTATAATCGATCTTTAATATTAGGTTCATTATACAGAAAATAACTGCGGTTTTTTTATTTTATTTTTTTATTATACTTTAACATTTAATATGAATTTTTATGGAAGGTACAAAAAAAACGTATAAGGCGGATTGTTATATAATGGTGAATATTGAAATTCAACCACGTGAAAGTGTCAATTAAAATTTGAATCAAATTTTCCAGATTTATATAAGTTAAAGTTTAAAAGCTTAAAAGTTTAAAAGTTCAATAATCTTGTCTATTATTTGTTTTTTTATGAATAAAAATTAAAACAAAAATATGTGTTTTAAAAATTTTATAAAAGTTTAAATTTTTTTAAATCATTTCTTTAAATTCCATTTTAAAAAAAAATACATACATCTTGATATTGAACATTTTCTTTTAGAACTTAATATTATTATAGGTTCCCATACACATATATTTAAATAAATTCTTACCGTATGGATTTTATTTAATTGAAGTACAAATAAGTACAAATAATATATTTTTTGGCAAAAAAATTAAAAGTACCTAATTCCTTGAAATTTATTAAAACTCATTGTAACGGTATTAAGTGGAATATCCTTTTAAATTCATATGTATTTTGTTTATACATATACATACATACTATTTATGTAACAAAGTTAACATGAAAAAATTGTAGAAAAAAAAATGAAATTTTTATTTTTATGAAATTTGTCTATAAAAGTTTTACTATATAAATATACATTAATAATATATGTAGGTATATATGTATATATTTACTGATATGTTATATAATATTATTATTTTTATTATAAAGGCACGCCAAGGATAATAATAATTTACCTAAATCGCATATTTACAACTATATGTACTGAATGAATTTTTTTTTTTTTTAATTTGGTCAACAAAAACAAAATATGGAAATCAGCAAATAGGTGAATGAATTTATAAATTTATATATATATAGGGTGTTTCACTAAAATTAAATTTCTATATGCTTTTGTAGTGAATTTGTTTGATTGGTATGGTATGCATATCTTTTGAAAACATCACATAGATATTATAGAATATTATTGAGATATACAAGATATGGTTATGGTAGTTTTAATTAATTTCAAAAATTTCTCTGAAGTTAACGTCTTCTTTATTTGTGAGTTATTTAAAGACTTAAGACAGTTTGTTAAAACATCTTCGAGAAGAATATTCTTCGCTGGATATAGCTTCTGTAAACGATGATGGGGTTTGGAGGAGAAGTAATAATGCCGAAATCTGTGAGTTATACAATGAAGTGGACGTAATCATGAAAATTAAAATCAAGAGACAACAGTAAGTGGCGTCAATCAAGAGACATCTAGAGCGGATGGATGAAAAAGCTCAAGGCAAGAGAATCTTTGAATCCAGACCCAATGGTACAACACATCGGTAAATAAATAAAATACAGTTGAATATAATCGTAATATCATTGTGTAATTTTCTTACGGGACACTCTCTATATTAATAAACATATATCATATATATATATGTATATATATATATATATTATATATAAATTTATATTAAAGAAAAATAAAATGAAAATTTGCAGTAAAAAATCCATAAAAAACTGAAAGAGTTGATAGGAATGAATATTTGCGGTTGCTTCAGATTTTTAATATTTTTTTTCAAATGTTTTTTTTATGTTCTTTTCTGTTTGTTATATTTTGTTATTGTTTTATATATTTTGCTTATACTAATGTACAATATCCTTTTTTTTTGTTGTTATTTGTTGTTGTTATATTCTTTTACTTTCACAATAGAGTATACACGACGCGACCTTTTTTAAGTAAACAACATTCAATAAGAGATTAATAATTCAGTGTAAAAATTATATTTTCTTATTTAGGTATTCAGAAAAGCTTAAGGTATAGAGGTTATATTGTAGTTACTTCGGAAAAATAATTAGTATTATATTATTCCTTATCGATACCACAACTTTTTTATCCTTTGCTTTGAAATTTTAATTCATTCTTCCATTAACTATTGTGTGCTATTCGCAATTTCTGGATTGTTTTTGTTTCCTCACCTTCATCAATTATTAACATATATTAAAACTTTTTGTATTTTTTTTTTCCAATTATATGTTGTTTCCTGATAATTTCACTAAACATTCACACATGTTATCTTGCTTGCGGATTTGGCTTATTGGATTGTACACTTCTTTTGGTTTGTTTCCACATGTATTTTTGGTACTTATTCTTTTTCGCCAGAATATTCGGCATAATGTCTTGAGATAGTTATTAATGAATATTTGTAATTTTTGATGTTTAACTGTCTACATTTCAGACTACTTTTTACTTGATTACCGAAAATAATGTAAAAACAAGTGCCTACGAATTTTATCCTGAGCCGAGCTTGTAATAACATATAAATAACAAATCTCCGTTATTGCAAATTCTTTAGCACCGTTATTGCAAATTCTATACACGCTGGGTGGCGCAATAGGTAGAGCGCCTGCCTTTTAACCGAAAGGTCCCAGGTTCGATTCCCGACGGAGGCAAAAAATGCTTTCTGGATTTTTCGACCTGGTCCAGAACCCTTTATCATTGGGATAAAATAAATGATAAATAGTTGAGAGTTTTGGTTATCACTAAAAATAAAATAGAACTATGCTAATATGAAGGCGAAGTACTCTACAATAGATATAGTTTTCCACATTTAAATTAGTCTATACCACAAAAATTCTACAGAAAAAGCTATTGTATGTGATTGTGTATTCCAAATCTCTGTTTAAAAGCAGTTAGGGTGTTCATCCCATAGACTTGGAATTATATAAAAAAAAAAAAAATTCAATCACTGCATGGGTCAGTAGTTTGACATCTTAAATTTTGTCCGGTTGATTATTTAATCTTTTCAGATGTCGCTAGTAATTTATTCATCTATACAACATTGCCAATGGGAATAATCTTCAAAACCCCATCGAAAGAAAATTGTAAGCATTTCTTAAAACAAATTTTAGGTTATACCTATTGTAACAGGTTACTACAGTATAACAATTAAGCTTAAAAAGTTTCTCAGATATAAAAAAAGTAATGAAAAACTTTTTAATTTCATATTTTTTAACAATGGGACTGAGTGATGCCGCTCATTGAATGTTATTAACATAATTTTAATGTTAACTCCTATAAACAGAATGTGTAAGTCGGTGTACAATCTTTTTTTTTGTTTTACAAATTTTTATTATTATTACATTCGATATTTTCTACGATATTTTTTTTATATTTTTTTTTTTTTTTGGAGGAGCAAAGAGAAATAATTGCACGCGACCATAATAATCGGAAAACACGGTAATTTTAAACACGCAAACTAGTAAAAAAAAAGTTTTGAATTTCTGATTCTAAATTTTTTGCTGAATTTTTTCCTTGCTTTGGTTAATATTTTTTTTTTCTTTGTTTTTACTATAATTATATGTTGTTTTTATTATCGAAAAGGACATTATAACAAAAAAATAAAAATAAATAGTTATAAACAAAATTTTTTGGTTAAAATATTATAAAGTAAAAACAAATCATTATAACACATATGGAATTTTAAATTTTCAAAAAGGCAAAATAATAAAAAGCAAAAAAAGATTTAAGGGAAATTGTTAAGGGATTTATTTAATTTATGAACTATTAAAGAAAATTATTTTATTTATTATATTGTATGTTATTATATTTCTAAAAGAATTTAAACTATTTGAAAATTAAATTGTAATTTTCATTATTAAAACCGTTTACATAACAGTATATTGTTAAAATGGAATGTTTAAGTGTTTGTGTTCGTTAAAAGAACTGCCAAAGACTGTTATAAAAATTAGTATACTGAAAATAAGACAATATGTAAAAAAACTAGAGCATAATAATAAGTACAAAAAAAAACAGTTCAAAACAATAATAAGAAAGGAACTTAGATATTAAAAAAGAGTAAATACAAAAGGTATGTGGGTCGTTATATGAAAAAGGTCAGTGACATATTCAGTACATATTCTTTAAAAATATAATAAAAATTTAACAATTTTAAAATCGTATAACTAAGTTGGATTGGAATATTTTTGTAAAATTTGATCATCAATAAAAAAAAACAAAAACCATTCTTAATTTACAGAAAATATTTACGTGGTACGTCTTCAAGCCAAAATCAAATATATTTTTTTCAGTATACTTTTAGATGAATTTCAGGTTGACATACTCATTTATCGAAGCTACGTTATTTGAGTTTTCTAAATGAAATAATAGTCTCTATAGGTCAAATCGCCAAAGTGTTAAATGTCGTAATGTCAAAACTTCTAAAGGTTGGTTGTTAAGAGACAAAAGATCTAATTTTTAGAAATGACAACACTTCTAACAAAAATTACAAAATTCTATAATAATATTATTTATAACACAAGCTTAAATAAAAATAAAATTATTTTAATTATATTTCTATATACTTCTTGTAAAAAAGGATCAATAGAAAGAGAAAGATCTGAAATAATAACTAATATTAGAAGAGTAACATTTAAAATAATTAACCTGTAATAAAATAAGTTCGCATCAAAAATAATCAATAACAATGAGCTTTTGGGTATGGTGCCGCGGAACGATTGCAGTTGCAGCGCGAACACTCCCAGTGTGACCAGTGAAGTCAAGGCTCAGACGCGCTCTTCCCCCGTTAATTTTTGTCGTATTATGCATACATATGTAATATATTCTGGAAAAGCGTATAATCCTGAGTTTCTATATACAAATATGAGTATATATACATATTTAATTTAGGAAAATGTTCTTTAAAATTTTTTACCGCGCGCACTTTGCTACATTTTGTACCCGACGTACCAGAAATGACAACAATCCTAACATAAACGATAAAACTACTAACAATTGTGACATATTATATATTTGTATGGACAAATTGTTAGGACTTTTGACATTGTTTATTTTAATAGAATTTACATTTAGAAGATTTGACGGAGAGCCGAAAAATGAATATTGATTTTACTTTATTAGTTGTAAAGATTTTACTCTTATTTTTTCTGTTTCAAGAAATCTTTGGTTAGGCCCCTAATTACAATATAATGTAAAAAATTTTACAGTCTATTGGATGTTGCGTAGCTCACATCATGATGATTTATGTGCAGTTATACATCAAAGATCAACATTTATTCGATTTTCGTACAAATAATTTCTGACTAATTTGTATTTCAAATATCACCTTAGTAAATTAAAAAACAAACTTGATTTAAAAAATATTCAAAAAATTTAAAGAAAAAACATGAATTATAATCCAAACACAGTACCTATAGAAATATATCGTCGATTAATAATTAGAAAAATCCACCATCCGTAGTAGTTAATAAAATTTTGAAAAAGTGCTATAACTTAATATTTTAAAATTTCTTTTTAACACTCAAAACACTTTTTTTTACTCCATCTCAGATATTTGCACATAACTAGAAATTTCCAATATTTTTCATTTCAAATCAAATCTTTTCCAAGAGAACATAGTTACAAAAATCTAACAGACGGAGTAAACATGGAAATTTGGCAAAAAAAAGGCTATTTCTCCGGACATGTAATTTAGAAACATGAAAAAAGAACAAAAAACCATATTTCAACTGGAATCATCAAGATGAACTTTACAGTTGGGAGATCAAGAAAAATTTATATACCTTAATAGATTTTGTCTAAGCGGATAGTTAGCAAAAACAAAAAAGTACGCCATACTGAGGAAAAATTCACAGATACGAGATGATTGAAGGAGTTGGCAAAATCTTGATTATATTTAGTGAAAATCCGAATTATATTAATATTAATAGTATTTGGTTACTTATGAATTGCAAAATATTTTAAAACGAAAATATTCCTGATTTTTATTCAAATCGGATCATAGAATTAAGCATATTGTTTTTACAGCTGAAAATCTCAAATTTACAGATTTATTTCAAGTATATTTGTTTTTAAGTTCTTGCCCATAGTGTATCTATATAGGAATATTTTTTATACATTAACAATGGTAATGCAATTTTTAATAAGATTTCCACGTCAGACGTCACACATATTACGATTTCACGAGACATCCACATTTTACGATGTTATTCGAGAAGTTGATTGATTTTTCTAACATATCAATTAAATTAGAAAAATTCCAACTAATCAGGAATCAAGCTTACTTAAATAGCGAAGTTCCATTTTATTTGAGTTGTTACCAGAATATGCTTTAAACTATTTTTTGTATATTGTTTCATTGGGAAAGGATATTTGACGTCCCAGGTCAATGAACCCATTAAGCAAGCTTTCATCGGAGATCGAACTTGGGACCTACCGACCGAAAGCCAGGTACTTTACCTACTGCTTTACGCATTGTGTGGTATTCTTAAGTGTCGTATTCCGCACCTCTATGAGTAGTATATAGCATTAAATGTAAAATTGATTAAAATAAATTAAAGTTAAACAATGAAACATTATTTTGGAGCCATTTTTTTTGTTGTTGTTTTATTTCATTCGTTTAAATTAAATAAATAGCTTAAATATCATTACAACCAGTTTGCCATTTAGGAAAACTTTCAATTTTATTTTTAATAATTCATCGTGACTTGATTGAAACAATAAAGAAATAAATTTTCAAGAATTTATTTGTATTTTTTGTTCCTACTTTTCTGGGAATTCATTGAATCTGCTTAAGTAAGTTTTGGAACATATTTTTCATTGAAAAATTAAAAATAATATTTCAAAAATGAGGGTGGTAGAGTTATAGACAATTCGATTCTAACATGATATCCAAATATATCCATGTGTAAAAAGCATCAGAATGTTAAATTCTCATGCGATGCTTAAAACAGCAAACATGTAAGAGCTTTTTAAATTCAAAAAGTTTATGACTATCAGCAAATGATGTACTTGAGATGGTTTTACCTATACCTTCTTTATTTCATGAATTCGCCTATCTTCAATTTTGTTTGTAACATTCAGCAACGGCTACTGTTTGTTATTTTTCCAATTTAAACTAATAAAAATATATATACAACATTTTTATATTAAGATTGAAAATTCTATATTTCAAAAAAAAATTCAAGTATCATTGTAAAATTTGAATTCATTTTGAGTGGAAATTATTATTTGTTAGTTTTTCCCATTTTTTATAAAAGGGAAATATAAAAACTATTTTTGTGGTACCTGTAAACAACAGCATAATTGTATCTATGAAGTATTCGAAGATACAAAATGAGTCATATTTAATCATATTTAAAGAGCGGATAGGGATATTAGGAATGTTTTTTCAATTGGCGAGACTTCACGAAAATAATTTACCTAAATCAACTTTTTTCAAATATTCCAACTCATTAAAATGAATATGATTTATACAACGAAAGCATTAAAAAAAAAAAACGATATTAAAACACTTTTCAAAACAGAAGAGAAGAATTTGCTTTATAAATACCTAAATAAAAAAAAATCAACATAACATGGTTTTAGATACTGTAAAAACCCCAAAAAGTTAAAAGTTCGTTTTGGCTTAAGAGAAAATATTTTTTTCAAAGTGGAATGAAAACAAAATTAAAATTACTGGTATAGAATTTGTAAAAATTTTCAATTATTTCTTTATGTAAAACTGAAAAATAAGCTTAATTCTAGCTATTATCAGTTTAATCTAAGCTGTGTAATGTTGCGGCAGATAGTGTTGCAATATTTTTAAAAAATAAGTGAGTTACAAGTTAGCTCCTAAAGATATATACAATGTAAATGAGACACGTATATTAATTGTAGATAAACCTGATTGATCCAAGACCAATTAGACAACTAGGCAAATTAATATGTGGTAAAAAAGTAGTTAACCATAAAACTATCGTCAAATAAATTTTGAACAATTTAAAGAAATTATACTAAAAAGACCTCCTACAGAAGCCACAGAAGCAGCTCATGCAAAAATTTTTCTATTGATAAAATTTTTATAAAATGTTTACATTATTCTGCACACTTCGTGAAAACCATCAAAAGTACATCCTTTTTCACTTTTAATGGAGAATCACGAAGCACAAATTTCAGTTTAAATAATAGATAAATGTTCGCATGCGATAAATAGGCACTAGATAAAACATATAGTTTTCGCTTCACTAAAAATATATTATAACTGAATTATAAATAATATTTTAAATATTATTAATTTTTATTTTATCACTAAAAATGGAAAACTTAAAAAATGGTAAAAAAAATGTAAGTGTTTTATTGAAAATGTGTATTGTTTGTACACCGGTATACAGCACTTGTCTCCATGACATGACGTGCAAGTTAAAATGTAGGTACCTAAACGATGTAAGTCTTATAATCAATGTGGGCAAAAGGCAAATATTTATTGAGACAAAGAGGAAGCTTAATAATCATTTAACATTGAAGTTGCATTGAAGTGCTTTCTTAACGTATAGATTACATTTAAACTTTAAATTAAATTTTTTGTTAGTATTTAAAATCTTAATCTTTTTAATGTGATTATATCGCTTTGGAAAAATATACGTTATAGATTTGTTTTTTACGTTCTTGACAGTAATTTAGGCCACCTAGAATCACCGTTTCGTGCTTTTAATTAAGTACGGTACCGCAATTTTACACTACAATATCTACAATATTTGGAGTATTTATTTAACAAATTACTACCTCTACTCATTAAATGTGGAAAACTACTGCTATTGTCATTTTATTTAATTTGTTACCAGATTATATTTACTCTCAATTATTTTTTTGTCACTTATTATATCCCAATGACAAAGGGTACTAGACCAGGTCAAAAAACCAATAAAGCATTTTTTTTTTTTTTTGTTGCTTCATTGGGAATCGAACCTGGAACCTTCCGGTTAAAAGGCAAGCGCTCTACCTACTGCGCCACCCAGCGTATAATCACAATTCATTACAAAAAATTATTAAACGAAAGAAAATCATAATTTTAAACAAAATCAATGTGAATTGAATATTCTCTTTTATTGGTACAGATGTGTGTTTCGTTATAAAACGTGTGTAGTACACTCTGTGTAGCAATGTTATACGGCGTAAAGAAACCGGTGCCACCTCATACAAATTGTTATATCCAATCTTACTTATGCAAGCAAGAACATAAGTATATTTATAATGGTAAAAACGGTTACATGACAAAATTACATAGGACAAAATTTCATAATTAAAAAAATTACAAATTTCAGTTTTTATAAAACATTTAAAAGTATTGGGGTTTGTAATGAAGGTACTTTTTTTCTTAAAAAAAGGTAAGCATAACTACTAATATTCTTTTATTTTGTTAAACATGGTTTTATTACTTGTATTTTATTATGGTCTTATAATTTTAAATTTATTAAATTATTTAATTTTAAGGCTGTAAAGCTATTCAGGTGTGGCATTATGTAATTTGAAACGTCGTTTTGTTTCGACTCTTTTCAAAAGGTGGCATTGCATAATTTTGTTTCGACCATTTTTATTTTGTTTCAATCTTTTCAAATTTGCTACGACATATTTTGGTATTGTGTAAGATTGAAACGCTACTTTTTGGACGTTTGATACTACTAAATTTTGACGATTGGAAAATAGTTGACGCTTTTAGGTAAATTTATAAAAAAAAAATAATTTAATACTTGATTTTTATTGGAATATTTATTTTAGAAACGCACAGAAATAAAAATACTAATAAAATTAAATGTTAATTGAATTTATAATGGTTTTCTTTCATGAAGACACATCTTCAGAATAAAAAAAAAAATGCTAGTATTATTACTAGCTTCATTTACTTGTATCTAGTTACAATTTCTTTTAGTTTCAATTTTTTCAAATTAATTTTTTCAATATTATTTTCTAGCAGTAATTTTTGAAATTTTAACGAAACAAATTAAATTGGAGTAATGTATAGTGTTTCACTTTTTTTTCGAGCATTTCAAAATAAATTAACGTTTCAAATTACGTAATGTCATCCAAATTTTGTTTCGACAAACATTTTGTTTCGATCGAAATAATTGAAACAAAGTTACCATAATGCCACCCAGGAAAACGTTTTTAAGATTTCTTAAAATTTTTAAAAATAAATGTAAATTTCTGGATGTTGTTAAATAATTAAAGAGTTTACTTTTTTTTGAAAAATTTGACTATTTATTTTTTTATTAAGTAATTTATTATTTTTATAAATTTTCTGTTTAATAATGATTCTTAATGACTTTTCAATAATAATAATAATATTTTACAATATTTTTCTCCAACTATATGTAACGTAAATATAGTAAAAACTATGAAGAAAATACAAAATTTAGTTTTTATAGTCAGGGGTTGCTGGCCTCAAACCTCTGCTACTCATTTACTGAAATCATGCTTTTGCCGATGGAAGATAAAGGTAGACGGCAAGCTTTTAGTACAAAATATATAGAAAAACACCAATATACAAATTGCAACTCATATGACATCAATAAAAACACTGCGAAAAAAATCTGTCTGCACAGTAGAAGATAAAGCGTATGACGCTTGTAGAAATTTTGATTTGAAACGTAAAAATACTATATAAACTTCCTTGTTAAATAAAACATACACGTTGGGTGTTGCAGTAAATAGTCCATTCCAGCTATTTACAACCTGGACCCACGGAAGGGGACGACCTGGACACTCAACCTGGACCTGGACCCAACCTGGACAGGCACCTTTTGAAAAGAGTGGACTTTTTGCTGTCTTTCAACCAAAAAAGTCCACCCTTCGATTCCAGCCGAAGTAAAAACAAAAACATACTTTATGGATTTTTCGACATAGTCCAACATCCTTTATTATTGGAAATAAAATAAATGATAAAAATAATTAATAGTATAATTTGGATTAAGAACTTAAATAAAGTGGAATTATTTATTTTATTTAAGTAGGCTTAGTTCCTGACAATAATAGTAGTTTTTCACATTTAATAATTAAGCCAGTAATTTGATAAATAAATATTCGAAACATTGTAGTAAAATATATGTAGTAAGAAACTTGCTGTACCATACTTAATTAAGCACGAAAATGTAATTCTACCAAAGTTGCTGTAAAAAAACTAAAAAAACAAAAATATATCATACCTTGAATTCGTTCAAGATTAGTGGGATATTACAAAGAAGAAAACCAATGAGTAGTTATGACCTTCAAAATCAAAATTTGTTGTTTGATTTACGCAGAATTAGTTATTTAAGGAAAACTGGCAGAAGCCGGGTAACACAATTCTTTTGAATTCTCTGGATCAATTAAATTATGTTTCAGTTGATATTTTCTTACTTTTCTTTTTTATTTTACAGTAAAAAACTAAGTAAAATGAATTCTTTTTCTTCGTTCATTAGACTTTAATCCGTTTTGCTTCATTTTTTCAATTAACTTTTTGTGTAAAATGCTCAATGTTTATGTTCGTTTACCTTTTTCGATGGTATGTCTGGCATTCTGGTGTTGTTGTTTCAATAAATGCAATATGGGCATTATAGTTTGCTCATAAAATTGTATTGCTATTAATCCAAATCATGCATTTTACTTAAGTAGGGTATATAACATACAATTTGAGGTAAAGTAAAATATTTAAAAGTATTTCATTCAAATTATATTTTTCCACAAAATTATAACACTTCATATTATAAAAAATTACATTCAATTCCACTTGGTTTTTTTCGAAAATAAAAATCACTTACTTTTAATTATAATTTAATATAATTATAATAAAATTAAAAATAGATTTTAAAATAAATCAATATTCATGTTAACTGTACATGATGACCTAAAAAAAAATTTTATCATGCCGTTTTATCTTTTAACTACATTCACTAAAATATTGTTATTTAAAATTTAAATAGCCGTGAAAATATTATTTTATTAGTATGTGCATAAAAAAGAATGTTATTTATATTTTGATATAATGGAACATTAAAATTTCTATTTTTAGTTGTAACAATTGGTTATGGGATAGAAATTCATCAAAACATTCTCGTAATGAGTTTGGCTTTTCTTGTTAAATTTTATTTTTTTGGTTTTTATTAGGTGAGTGTAATTTGGTAATTTAAATTTAAAAATAATTAATAAATTAATGTTGAAAGGCTTACGTCATCACAGTATAAAGTAAAATATCCAACATTAATGTATAGACAAATAAGTTGGATTAATAGTGAAATATGGTTCTTATATTGTGGTAAAGAAAATAAGCGTGGGATTGAAAATGCTTATCTGGCAATAATAGATTGATGTGTTTAAAAACTCCTGAATCAAATATAAATGATATTTTAAATGGGTTATTTTGGGTTTGAATAGGTATTGATATACAGAAGTTAACTAAATACTTATTTTATATACTTTTATACTAACTCACCAGCGTCTGTTGGGTGATTTATTTAATTCTCTTATTTTTCTCATTGTTGCAAGAGTTCTATAGAATGAAGTTTTTGCAATAATTTTCAAATAAACAAACATTACAAATTTTAATGTTAAATTTTTGTTTCTAGAAATATAAGTCGGCTTCGGCTGCTTACAAGAACCAGTAGATCAGAAAAAAATATTCAAATTTCAATATACATTTTCATGTAGGTAAGATAATTTTTTGTTTTTGAAATTTGTTGATTGATATTATGAACATATATATGTACACGTACATGTATATATGATCTACAAAAAAAAAAATAATTAGAAAATTAAAACTAAAAAGTATAAAATAAAATAATACGTAAAAATATAAAATTTTTATTATACACTTTTATCGAAACAAAATCAGCCCCCTCAAAAGTAGAAAATTAAATGGATGGATGATCAATCCTGAGATTGTACAAATTATAAGATAAATCAAGCTTGCTGGAATATTGTTGATGGGAATTTGGAATATTTGAGGCTTAAAAAATCACGAACGTTAAAAGAACCATGCTAGGCTTTAGAGGTTCTGTATTAACAGAACCTCAAAAGCTTAAGGAAATCTCTTCACTTTAGATCTCAATTTTCAGAATATTGTTTTTATTCCAGAATATTTACCTTAATTATTTTTATGTGTATCCGAATACAAAAATCTACATTTCATAGAATATTTACTTTGAATATTTTTATACGTAGGTGTTCTTGGGTCCAAAAAGTGGAGATAATTTTTAATTTGTAAGATTTGAAATAAAACAACGGTATTTTGTAAAAACGATATTTTGAAAATCAAGTTTTTTATCAAACGACAGATTGAAAAGCGGAATTTCGATACCGACCCATAGTACATAAATACCACAAATAATGTGGTATATGTGTACTATAAATGTGGTACACAGACTTTATGAATTTGCGACTATTTTCTAAATGTTTTACTAATAAATCATCTTGCCTGAAATTATTAACTTCTTCAATCTTCCTATTCGTCTCACATTGAAGTGAAAATAGTCAATTTATTGCTAGATAGTTCTATTACTTCAGAATTTTTTAAGTACTCAACTTGAAGTCACAGATTATGGTAAATTATTATATTGCCTCTATTGGTAGTGATGGAATATATTAAATAAAAGTTTGTTATTATAGTGAATTTCATGTTTTCAGATCATATGTTATAGTTAAAAATTAAAAAAAAAAAAACAGAAACAAAAAAATAATATGAAAAACAATTTAATTGACTTATATCGATTTATTTTGAATTATATATTGTTATACTATACTAGTTATAATTGTTGTTGCTGTTATTTAAAAAAAAATTCCCTTTTTAATATTGTTTTAAATATTTATTTTTTTAAAAGTATTGAAGTGTTTTTTTGGCATATGTATATGAATGTGTATAAATATTATACCACCTTATAATTATTTTAAAATTAACGTTATTCCTTCACTTTTGTTTATTTATTTTATTTTATTCTATTTTTCTTTTTTAATTTTTTTGTCCTTCCAAGGGTTTTTTAAAAGTATTTCAAGGCAAAAATATCCTGAACAGAAATAATTTATCATACATTTTTTTTTAATATTGTAGGTATAATCGATATGTGTGAGTTAGAGTATTTGTTATTATAAATATCTCCATTATTTGTTATTATTTTTCCTCCTATCTAATAATTATTATATTTCAATTTAATTTTTTTTTGTTTTAATTAAAAGAGATAATTGATTACGAAAATTAAGTATAAGTTATTTATTATCTTTTTAATAATAATATTTTATTTTAAACTATAGTAAAAATCTGCTGGATATTGTGTTATTGTATTAAATGTTTAGATAAGTATTTTGGATGGTATTTTTTTTTTTAAATATACCTTTGGTATTTCACATACAATTTTATGCTTGTTACAACCTACTCAATTACACTAGATTATAAGTTATATTATATTATTATCATATATATATTCTTATTATTTTATATTAAAGTTGTATATAAAAGACAAAGAATTGATTATGTATCTGGAATGAAAAATTATTGCATATAGTAGTAGTTATATTGTTAAAATAGTAGAGTTAGAATTTGCAACTTTATAATTTATGATCAAATTCTTAACTATTATCCACCAAGTTTACATAATATTTACTAATGATTTGATTCTAGAAAATACCAGATTGAAACTCCCAAGAAATATTGAGGCGTATCGTGGAAAACTTTCGGCGATTGAAACGCTCATTAGATTTTTTTTACCTCACTTGAAAATAGTATCGTTAAAAACGTATGACGAATTTGTTAATGTATATAATATGGGATTACATCGTCAAGTCATATAAAATTGATATAGCTAGCAGATTCTATATTTATTTTTTTTAGTATCGTGGAAAACGTTCGGCGATTGAAACGCTCATTAGATTTTTTTTACCTCACTTGAAAATAGTATCGTTAAAAACGTATGACGAATTTGTTAATGTATATAATATGGCATTACATCGTCAAGTCATATAAAATTGATATAGCTAGCAGATTCTATTTTTATTAATTATTAAGTACTTAACACTATAGCTAAATAGTAGGCTTAAGTATTACCAGTAACATAGTGAAATTTTCTGTAAATAAATCATTTTACCAAATGCAAATAAAATTATACAACAAAAAGCAAAAAACTCGAAAAATACCATTTTTTTTGCTTCCTCAAAGATAAATTTTATATTTGATGAAAATCTGATATCCTAAATTTAATCTTCAGCTAGGGAAATTAATTTCAAAAAATTTGTAAAAATTTTACTCATATTTCATTTAAAATTAACTGATATTTAAAATCAATTTTTATTGTATATACATACATATGTATTATGTATACGATTCTGTAATATTATATGTTAATTGGTTTTTTTTTATTTTATATTATATTTTCAGAGTTTTATCCCAGTTTAGTGGCAAAAATAATTTATAGTTAATACTGAAGTTTCAGTAGTATTTCTTAATAACTTTAATAATCATGTATCTATCAGAATTTCATCATACATAATCTTATAAAATTTTAGAGAAGTGTTTTTCAAACTGTTATGCGTTTCACAACATTTGCAACTGATGTATTTTAGGTTATAATTTATGTTCGAAGCTTATATTTTTTCTTTTTCAGCCTCTTGCGTAATGATTTAAGACTGCTTGTAACTATATTGGAAACTTTTTTTGATATAAGGACCTAGTTGTCTTCTAACTTTTCGGTGATTTGTCTGGTTGAAAGTTATTATGAGATATTCATCACGTAAGTGGTATATTTAGATAATCTTTGATCATATGACCAAATGATCATATCAGACTCTTCTTTTTTGTCGAACTCACCTGACAACATAAAAAATGTTGCATAGATGACAAGACAATTTATATTTTATGTATTGAAAAATTTATCTTACTTTCAATAAGAAAACTAAGAAAGCTTATTAAATTAGAAAATTATAGAATTAACAGGTTAAGATTATTCTGAATTTGATTTTAACAGTTGGTGAACATTATTATCACATTCTCCGCGACAAACAATTCCAATAATTCGGAAAAGCTACTACATATCCTTAAAAGCTAAACAGTTGTGGCAACCATTGCCATTATTTTGGAAAGATCTATCTATATATACATTGCAAAATTTATTATTTATTAAATAATGTAGTTGAATATTGAATATTTTCAATAAATTCAAAGTTAAAAGAAAAATTTCAAAATCGTTTACTTTAATTGATACAGTTTGTTGTTCGCAACATAATGTACAACACATGTTGGTTCAATTACATAATAATAATTTTGAAAATTTAATTAGTATATTTATCATTTTTTTAAAAGAGAATTTGAATTCCTTAATGCAAAAAGCGCTTACTCAGATTCCAATGTTCAAAAGAAAGACAGTGATAGTCAGACACTTTCAATATAAATTTTTATAAAGTAAATTTGTTACTATCTATTTTCATAAAAATCCTAAAAACATTAAAAAAAGAAAAAAACTTCATTACTTTTCAATTTCTCACAAATAAGCATTTCTAAAATTATGCGGTTAGAAAATAATTTTTAACGTATCAAATTCCAGAAATAAAAAATTAAGTTTTTTACAAATTGATGAATAATTAAATTAAATATTTATTATGTTCTCGAAAATTCTAATTCAAAATACTGAAATATGATATAAAAAAAATAAACAATTTCAAATTATACACTATGAATATAATATTATATATGTATACATATATACTGCTTTTCACTGTTATAAATTATGTACCTTGTAATATTAAAGATAATTAAAATTATTTATGATTCGTGTAAAATTTTAAATTTCAAATTACCTATTTGTCGTAAATATAATGCATAATTTATTTCGGATATATATATATATATATAATAATTTGTATTGTACATGTAATAATTTTCGAATATAATACTTCTAATATATTTTCTATATAATTGCTGGAAACGGATTTTTTATAAGCTAAAACGAGGGTTAAAAATTCAGAGATTATATAGTATCACAACGTGTTCAGATATATTTGATATATTTGATCTATTTTTACTAAATATCTACAGAATACTTACAAAATGTTTGCTGGTTTGGATTAATGTTAATGTAACAAATATAGCAGTTGTGAGGTGAATGAATACAAATTTTGAAAACGTTGGATAAAGCACTTGCAATTTCATATTATAATTTGTTTTAAGTAGATCGTACAGCAAATTTAGAAGATTTAGGATTTATCTAAGAAAACTAAAACAATTAACGTCACTTTATTCACAATATTCCAGTATACTTTTTTTAATATTTTTACTTTTTTTACGAGTACATTCTGCGAATTACGTTGTTGAAAAGTCAGTGTAAATTCAAAATATTAACCAACTAACTATCATCTGGCTATATAATAGTCGATAAACCAAAAATTAGATGTCACATAAAATTATAAAGAAGAAAAAAGCCGATTGGAAATAGAATATCTATTTGCTTTATTAAATTTAATAGTTTAGTCTAAAGCTGTACAATGATTTCAAATTTATCACTGATCTTTTAATGCTAGAATCATAGTTTAGTACAAAATGATATGATACACTATACACATACACATAATTGCATTCTGAAAAACTATCTTAGTCAAATATACGTAAAATATACGTACGAATGTACAATTCCATAATACGGGATTTAAATAAGAGACAGAGAGAGAAAAAAAGAAAAAGAGAGAGACGTTAATAAAAAATATTGAAAAATAAATAATAAGAATTGACAATAATTTAAAATAAAAAATAAAAACATTAATAATTATTTAATATGGGAGAAAGGTTAAGTAGTGTAAGTAAAGTAAGTATTATTGCAGCTGGCTGGAGCTGAAACTATAAAATATTTAAGAAATCATCAATGTGTAGGAATACTCAATATTCTGATTTTATATAAATATTTTTAGAAAACAGTAATAGGTAAGTATATAATTCGGAAATTATTTCCATTACAATTCTATTCGAAATGTTTACTTTGACAAATTTGTTTCATAAATTATTTCACAATACAATATATTTAATTAAAAGTTATTTAAATATTTATATTACTATGCTTACGTATTTATTTATATATATTTTTTAAATTTTATACCTATAATTATAAAAAACAAAAAAATGTGTGTAATATTAAATGATGAAACGCATAAAACAATTTTGTTTTAAAGAAAAAAAATCAAAACAAATTTTATCATCACAATATTTCAATGTTATCACGATTTAACAATTCAATTCGATTCGATAAGATTAAAATTCTATTCTTATTATATAAATTTAATTTTCATTAAAATTAATTATTTCAATATTTAATTAAAATTTAAATTTTTCAAATTTATTATTAAATTTATACACTAACACAATTTCACAATCATAACACAATCATAATATATGTTTTTACATATTGATTAAAAAAAAAATTTCCATCAAATTTACGGTCTTACAATAACTGATAGTTGATTTGATTGAATTGTTGATAAATTTTTTTTAAATTTATTTTCGAAAAAAAATTTGTTTTTTTTTATTTTTTTTCTTCAATATGTTATTTACATTTTATTTCATATAAACACCTAGTTAGTTTATTTAATGAAAAATATTTATATACTATGCATTAATATAGTATTAAAAACCTAATTTTTTATTTTCATAATAATTGTAAATCACTAATATTTTCTGTTTTGTTTCTTTTCACTTATTTTTTTTTTTGTTAAATAATTTTAAAATTTTATTTCTTTGTTTTATAAATTTTTTTAAATATTTTACATTTTATTTATTTTTTTTAAATAAAGTTTTTGAACTTAAAATTAAAAAAAAAAATAAAATGAAAAGAAAAAAATAAAATGAAGGAAACAAAAAATTAATTTTTAATTAAATTTTCAAAATCCTTTTTGAAAAAACACAAGAGACAAAAATAAAATTGAATGTTAATTTAATAATTTGAATAAAAACTTTTTCACTCTTTATACTTTGTCAATAGAAGAAGCTAGTAATGTATATATGTACGTATATATCATATATTTATTAATATATATTTAATAAATTAAGAATTAGAAAACTTTAAAAACTAAATAAACAGTAGCTTAACATATACATATACAAGTATATAATATGTATTCTTATATAAATAATAATATCCAGATGTATAAGGTTGTGTACTCGTATACAAACGTTAAAGTTGCGAATTTAGTGGATTTGTAGAGAAAATATTTATACATATATATTATTACAAATTATTAATTATTAAACTCAATAAAATGGATGTATTATAGTCATTTTTAAATAAAACTTATTTTAATTTAAATATTATAATACCGAAAATATTCAAAAGTTTTTTTAAAACCAAATAAATAAAAATAACGCGCCCGTTAAATGTTTTAGTTTGTTTTTTTTTGAATTTATTGTTTATTTTTGTTTTTTTTTTTTAAATAAAATTTTCTTTTTATTTTGACTTAAAAGTTTTTTTTTATTATATTTGTTTTCTTTTTTATTGTTTTTGTTTTTCTGTGTTTATTTGCGACCTTACTTTGATACGAGCTGGCGACCAACTGTTGAGATAGGTATCTCTCAAGTAATGTAAATATTTGTAAAAACAAAATAAATATATTTTATTTAGATTTTCACTCATTTTTACTTTTTAAAAAGCATAAATTTGACATTTGTATTTTTTTTTAGTATTCCCTTTTTGTTTTTATTTTATAAACTGAGAGAAGAAAATGAATAATAAATAAATTTATATATTGTATTTGTATATAGTATGTATTTTTCGTACCTACATTTACTTATGGTAATTTTACTAAAAAAAAAATTACTCATAATCGAATTAAATTGTAATAAATAAAATAAACGATAAATTCAAAGTTATTTAGTAGAGAATCAGAGTTACAAATTAAAGTTATTAGAAAGACAATTGAATTAAAATAAGAGACAATAATCCAAAACAATAAATTTTCTTTTCCTTTTCTTTTCGTCTAACATTATCTTTGAAATAGCTCGTCGAACGGGATCTTTTTTTCTAATTGTCGTATTTTGTGAATTATTTTTTTTAGATTATATTCCAGTTAAGTAGCTGCTACGTTTATTTTTTACATTGCTGGCTTCTTTATTTGTTAGTGAGTTTATAAATCATTTTATTATGTACCTGTGTTTTTCATATTGTTTTAAAAACCGTTATATATTAATATATATACAAATTCATTTGTTTTTCCACTCAAAATTGAATGGAAATAATAAGATACAAACCGTTATAATGTTATGAGTGCTCCTAAGAGACCGAAATTTATAAATATAATATAATCGAAAATTGAATGAGGAAGACATGTGTGTGTGAATATTACGAGTATGTATTTATAATATTTGAACTCAGAATTTTACTCAATGCTGTAATATTTTGAACAAAAATAACGGTAAGATAATAAAGAGTACAAAATTTGAAATACATATTCGTACGTAGGTATACATTTTATAGAAATTATTAATTATTACTCATAACAAAAATATTGTAATAAAATTAACCTATAATTTGTCAATAGAAGGCAAAGCTAAATATGTATGTATCTGTAAAAAGTAAGTATCCCAGCTTTATAATATTAAAAACGGAATTGTATTCTGAATAATAGGAGAAATTATCTATCACATTCAGATATTGTGAGTAAAATTCCAGTATATGACAAAATATGTTATCTGATAAGGTCCTGAAGACAGTTCAACTGATCGCTTTCAAAGTAAAATACTTAGTACAAAAAGAAAAATTGGCATAATATATTGAAATTAATTAATTTAAATATGAAGCAGAACTAGAGAAAAATAATGTTAATGTTAATGTATTAGTGCAAAAAAAAAAACAATACTTAATGCAAACTCAAAAAAGGATTTTGTTTTTAAATGAGTAATTTTACATACATATTACATAATATTTATCGTTTAGGTTAATTCAATTTGTCAAAATACATATATTGACAAATAAAATGAAATTTTTTTTTTGTATTATTTTGTTAGAAAATGGGTAAAAGTCATTTATCAGTTTACAGTTAATATTTTAATATAGAAAATTTCTACGTTACGGTTAGTTACTTGCAATTTGTAATATTTATACTTTTTAAAACAATATTATTTATTCTTTAATGAATTATTTTATGTAGGCTGTTTTTAAATTAAATTTACCTATTTAGATCTTTATTGTTTGAACGAGATGGGTATAGTATTTTAGTTTCAGCTTCTTACCAAATTTGTTAATTTTTTTCAAATATCCACATACATATATCCACAACAATAATCCAATTATCCACATTAACCTATTATAAAAAACTTGAACCACCAAAGGTTAATTATTTTAAGAATTATGGTATTTTTGTTTTATTTATTTATTATCTCCAAATGACTAAATGAGCCCATTTGGTTGTATTCAAGTATATTTTGGTATATAATTAGAATCTAATAAGAATAATAACATTCCTTTCAATATAAAAAATATTATATATGTATAATTAGTTTAAAAATTAATTTCAGTTTTAAGGACTAGCATAAGATATATAAAATTTAAGAACAATATCAGAATTTTCAAAGAAGTATAACACCGAATCGGACTTCAGTTCTATATACTCTATACACAAATTTTAATATTAATAAAATTTAAAGAACTTAAAGGATTTTTAATGGTATGTCTTGAATGAGTATAATATAAGAAAACGTGACGTTAAAACACGTTATTTCCATCAGATAAAATCAAAATTGTATAGAGTATATTGCGTACAGTTTTACGAAATCAAAACAGCAGCATCAAAACATAGGTTTTCTTCAGAAAATTGAAAATCTTAATTGTGGCATTATTTTTTTTAGATGTTTGAATCTAATTAGAAGTCAAACACCTCTCTGATTAATGATCAGAGAAGGATAATGATCTCTGAAAGATTATGTAACATTTTTATATTAAAACGACACTTGAAGGAATTTCTAAGTGATGTACAAAAGCGTTTATACCTTGATGTTAACTGGGTGAGGGTTTCACTCACAAAATGATTTCTGAACAATTTCCGAAGATGAAGCAAAGAACAATCTTATACCTCCGTTGCGACTGCCCTCCTCCCCAACATTAGTTCACAAACCCATCTTGTAGTCTATTTTCTAGACTAACTTAGTCAGTTTGCAGGTAGGAAAATTAAATGCCTTCAATACATTGTAAAAAGTTCAAATCAGTTTTAACAACTTGGATCTACGTTGAGAATTGACATTCTCTCAAAATGTACGTCCTGGATCTAAGTGTGTCGACTTAGGTTGCTGCTTGTATCTAAGGAGCTTAACTAACGATTTCGCTCTTTTACTAACCCCACTGAATTATAATGTTTGTATAAAAATGTATCAAGCAAGTCTTTATTAAATGTTTGTTTGTTTGAAGCATTAATTCTGGCTCTATGGAACCCATTGTAACGATTGCAGTATAATTTCAAGTTTTTTGCTGTTTTTTATTTAAATTTTTTCGAATTTCATTTCTTAAAGAATATTTTTTATTTTGCTTTAAAAAGAAATTATTTTAAGGAATCAGGACTTTACTCCGGTGGCTTTAACAAAAAACAAAAAAAAAATTTATAAAAAAAAAATTTATAAAAAAAGAATTCTCAATTTTGAAAAATCTTTCTAACTGAAATAAAATTTTTGAAATTATTTTAAATGAGTTTGAGTGAAATCTTGATGAGAGAAAATTTCTCTCAATTCGAAAAGAAAATTATGAGTTATTTTTTTATTACTGACAAATAGAAAATAAAGCGCATGTCAAAAGCTTTACTCAAATCTGGCGGCAATTTTTTATTTTGACTTTTGTTATTTTCTTACTTTTTTGGTTTTGTTTTTGTTTTTAAACATCAGGCGTATAGAAACAAAATATAAACACATATACGTACCCATCCATATAAAATATATAAATAAATAGTCAATCTAAAGGAGTTCAATTTTATCAGATATTTTAATGTTATTATTGTTTGTTTATTATTTTTATACATATAAAAAATGGTAAATATACATATACATATGCGTGCTACGCAGCTATATATGTAGATATTTTATGTTTTTGTTAGTCGTTGTATAGATTTTAAGGTGTATAAAGAAAAATGATTGTTGATTTTTCATTTTTTACAAATTCTAACAACAGGTGAATAAATTTTATTTTTTTGTTTGTTATGCTGTTGTATTTTTTTTTTTTTTGTTTTGTTGTATTTTTAGTTGCCTTTCATTTCGATATGATTTATTTTAGCGATTTTATATTTTTATGGAAAATAATAGAGAAGTTTTTTTTTTGTATGTATCGGTGGTACAGTTATATCAATGGTCATCTTCGTATCTATATAATAATTTTTGAAAACTATTTTTTGATTTCATATTTTTGTGGGCAATTCACTGATAATGCAATTAATGTAGTCTGATGAGTACACCAGACTACATAATATTTTTGTTTGTAGTTAGAAGTTATGTAGTGGGCAGTTAATTTGACTTGTTGCTCATCAGAAAGTGTGCATCATGGATATTGTTACCAGTACTATTTTTAATGGTTTCTTTAAGTCAAATTGTTATGGTCCTGTGTCTGACGAAGGGGTTTGGAGAAGAAGATACAATGCCGAACTATACCAGCTGTACAACGACATGGACCTAGCTAAAAAAGTCAGAATAAGACGGCTTCATTGGCTAGGCCATGTAGAGCGTATGGATGAAATTGCTCCGGCTAGGAAACTCTTCGAATCCAAACCCCATGGAACGCGTTGTCGAGGGAGGCCACACCTTCGTTGGAGAGATGAAGTATCGGCAGATATGAAAAAACTTCAAATCACCAACTGGAGAGATTCCGCTCGTGACCGAAATCAGTGGAGGACAATTTTGCGCCAGGCTCAGGACCTTCAAGGTCTGTAGCGCCCAGCAAGTAAGTAAGTTAAGTCGCATTGTAGGCTGAGAAGGGATTATGTGTTTGAAAATCAACATCTTCAAGACACAGACTATAAACTCTTATTATTAATATAACATTGAAAATAATATTGCAGACGTACCGTTTACTCAAATAACTTTGGGGTACCAACCACCAATGGTTCTATCCAATCCATTTAACTCAAATGGTTTTGTCGGCCTTAGTCGTTCAACAAAGTTTTGATTGTCAATTAATATAGAAATATTAATATTTTGAATTAGACTAATTTTTATCGGGCAACATATTTGTTTTCGTTTTTCATAAGTATTTCTTTCGAATTTGATAAATATCAGTATTATGAACATACATTGGAATATTAAGCTATACCTCATTTCGTAAAATTTCAATACTTTTAATGTGGAGTTGTTTAGGACTTCTTCATATTTGAATTACATGTACCCAGATTAGTTTCAACGAATTAAATATCAAAATTTTGTTATGAATATTAAAACAATAGAATTCCGCCCAATTAGTCAATATAGACCTCTTGTTTTTCTTTTTGACGTTCTGTTTGTATTTGACCTTGAATTTCTCTGCCTTGATATTTGACATTATTATTCTATGAAATCACTGTGTCTGAGAGAGAAGCTGTTATTTTTTTTATTAGTGAAGTTAATATATAAGTGGGACATACATATAGCTTCATGTAATTTAATTTTGCATTTGTTCACGCAGCTGGGTTATTAAAGATTCTAGAATAGTTTTAACAGGAGGTGTGTATATATAATCTTAACTCTAATAATAATATGAACATTTTTTATAATATTCAGTTGAAAATTGTCTGAGTAAAAATTTATTATTATTATTTCGTTTTCATTTTGTAATTTTATTTTTTATTGATGTTAAGAATATGATGAAAGATTTTTCTTTTCATATTTTATAAAAGAGATAAGAGATGGTTTTTTGGTGTAAATTAGAGATTTTTCATTTCTTTGTTCTTATCTTCGATAAGGAGATCTATTAAGCTGAGGTAGTGAAAATATAGAGGAATTTCTTTCTTGTGTTTATGTATAATTTATTGAATTTATTTATATATAATCCTCTACACATTATATGTATATATATAATATATATATATACATATATATAGTTTATATATATGTATCTATATAATGATATCTTCCATTTATTAAATGTAATTTTTTTTTTTGGTATCATTTTAATCTTTAATCTCACTTTAAGACGGATCTTTGAATTATATTGTACTATATGCTTTAATTTTTTGAAATTCAACTGAATACTAAAATTCATGATTAAATAATGAGTTTGAAATCATATGTATGTACATATAAATACTTTATATATTTTCATTTGTTATATATGAGAATAAATTACAATGTTAATAATTTCAAAAACATAAAATGATGATGGAGAATTACATAAGTTTAGAAAAATGTAATAGGAAAATTCCTTGTCAAATTTATTCTGAAGTTAATTAAATTTTCTGTATAGGTTTTAAAAGATTTCTTAAAATTTTTATTTGTATATGATGTATCTTATCTTACCGAAGATATATAGCTATTGATATTTGATCAAATTATTGTACAGTTAGAAATAAAATGTTTACTCTGATAAATATGATAAATGGTAAAAGTTTAGGTTAGTTAAAAAAATGTTTAAATATGTTAAAAATTAGCAGATTCAGTAAAATACCTTGTTCTACATTTAGAAATAAAGGCGACCGTTGCATTGATGGCAAAAGTATTTAGGTATATGTATATATATATAGGTGAAAATAGTTTTTTTTAGTTAATTCATAAAATATGTTGTCATTAGTGGGTTTTTCGTTTAGTAGAGATTCGAAAGCCCTACAAAATAAAACATTGTGTAGTTTTTATAACAAAAACCATGTTAGGTTCAAAGGAAGATATTATAGTTACTATATTTCTGTTTTAAGAAGTTTGATTTCATAACTAAACTAAGAGTTATGCCACAAAATGTGTTTAATGAAGTTAAGAATAAACTGTTAATTGCTTTTTTTCAACTTTATTTTTAATGTGTGTACTTGATTTCATTAGTTTAACATACTTCATTACGGATGTAACCAAAAATTTGAAAATATGATTTAATAAAACAAAAATGCTAAAAAATACATTTTTATTTACTCCTTCACTACTGCCTATTATTTTAAAAAAATTAAAGTATTATCCGGTAATTAAATTGATGTTTTTGCATACTTTTTTCAGTCTTGTTGTCTTATAAAAATAATGTTAAACATAATTTATTATTGCTTTCCTCATAATGATTTATTTTTTTTTTATGAAAATTTCTCTTAAAAGTAATTTTAACACAAATTTATTTAGTGTGTCCCATAATTTTATGATTCATAAAAGTGTTTTTAAATTGTTTTCAAATCAAAATAAACTATTTTATAGAATACGTGGTATGTATATGATAAAAAGTCTCCCGCAGAGTTATAGAATGCTTTATATTTTATTCTTCGTGGGATGTCAAAAATTCTTCAAGCTGTTTGTGAAGATTTATTTTAGAAAAATAATTTAAGATCTTAAAGTAAAATACTCTTATTAAATGATGATATACTCGTACTAAATGATAAAAAAAAATATTAAATAATTAAAATACTGACGATGGAGTAAAGAAAACAAAATCAAGAATCAGGTTAGTCTGCAAGCTTTCATTGTGGAGATGATTAGATGTTAAGTGTATGGAAACGTGTGGAAAGAGCAAAAAATATATGATGGCTCATTTGGGGACCTTCAGAAATAAAAAAATGAAAATAGAAAAATTCAAATACAATGTTTTTAAAATTTAATTCAAACCATTTTTTGACATGAAAAGAAAGCCAGCATTCTTAATTTATCCTTTGAACTTACGTTTTGGACATGACATTTGTTCGAAAATATGAATGTCATTTATAATAAATCGAAAAACAGTTAAGAGATTTTAAAGCTTTGTCTTTAAAAATTAATTATTATTAGAATGCAAATATAATTCTTCAAATAAAAGAATAAAGCGAAATACATACATAATACAATCCATAAAGCATATATATACATCCATCTCTCAAATTGCATAGGTTTTTGAAAAATTCGCATAATGCAAAACTTACGTAAATTGAATTGAGCATTCCGTATAAATTTAGTGAATTAATTTTTAACATTTAAATATCGTGTATATCGAGCAGTAGAACTCATAGAAAATAGCATAATTGGTAAAAAAAACTGGGCCGATAATCTTCTTAGCTAAATATTAAGATAATGTAAATAGGTAAACTGGACAGATAATGTAAAAATGTGTAGGTTGTAAAAAAAAGAATAATTAATTTAAATTAATTAAGTTTTGACTTTCATTTCTATATAACTAGATTTCATCATATACCAGCCTATATGTATGCATTTGTTTTTAACTGAAATTTTTTTTTATTTTTTTTTTTATTTTTAAAAGGCGTTAAATCGAAACCGCGCAAAAGAAGGAAAGAGTATTTTATTAATTCCCTGACATACATTCAAATATTTACTTACTTTCCATAATTTCACTTAATGGAAAGTTCCCTGTTAACAATAACCAGTACAAAATTGTTACAATTTCAATTACGAATTTCATAACATTTCATTCTTCCTATCCATAATTAAGATAGAAGAAGATTTCAATTAATTATTCCATGACAAAAAGTTCAATAACATAAAGAAAACAACCAAAAATTATTATTTTAGCTCAATTTTGACATTTTGTTTTTATTTGTAATTTTCCAAAAATATAAAACAAAAACAAGTAGAAAATCAAATTAACATATTTAAAGTTATTTTTACTTGAACAGATTGAAAGATAAATATTGAAATAGAAAATATGTTTTTGTTGGTTTGACCATCAAAATATTATATTAAAACCCAATGACGTATAGACAATTATCTGGAACAACTCATCCTACGTCAACAGTATTGAATTTTTTTAAATATGGCAATGAGTCATGTGTTCTTTATTTTTTTTTTAACAATACATTACCATTGCTTTTTGTTTTTTAATTTCATTTTGTAAAATATAGCAGCTACTCTAATAAAAAACAAAATGTTTATATTTTTTTTTTGATTTTGTAGTTTTTGCCAAAATAATTTTAAATAAAATTTTGATTAAAAAGCTTTTAATTTTACTTACCTAAAATTTTGTTTTGTTTTGACCAACATATGCATAAATGAAATATAAAAAAATAAAGAAATACGTTTAATTAATCAGTGGAAAAATTATATAATAAAACATATTTGAAACATTTAATAAGATTATAATAATTTTGGAATTTTTAAAACAGATAGTACCTAATACCTATTGGTTGGAATAAATTTCGAAGAACAAACTTCATATTATAATGTTTTTGATTTTCGAATTAAATGTAATTGCTGCAATGAGATGTCTGAAGAAGAAGAAAAATCAAGTTTTATTAATTTTGTAGTTGTAAGTTTCAAAGTCATTCATTCTTGTTTAATTTAAATTTTTTATTTAAAATTGAAGAAATTGAAAGAAATAAACGAGGCCGTATTAGAAGTAAATCTAATACAAATGATGCAGTAAAAGAGAGTATTTATTTATAATAATATAGTAAAATTTATAAGAATACGAGATACAACTTAAAAACCATAATAAATTTATTAATAAATTATTTACAATATAAAGTTAAAAATAGGTAGAAGATTTCTGAATTAAAGCAGAAAGTCAAAAGGCTTGTTGTTCAGAAAAATTTCAAAAAGATCAAATTATCGCTTATTTTGATGCAGGTATGTAAGACGTTCTTCACTTTCTTTTACAATATTAACAACTAGGATACCAAAAGCGAATCCTAGGTGTAGTCACAAAATTCAATAAGAAAATTTTAAAAATAGGTTGGCACATCACTCGATAAAAATCATTATATTTAATATGTAAATTGAAAAAAGTACAGTACAAATATCAAAGCCCTTATAACCCCTGAGCACTTTATCTTTTTGGATATTCAAAACCAAAACCATATCCCTACACTATACGACCATAGTAGATGGGCTACATGTAAAACTATAGAGTATAACCCGGGCAAAATTAATGGAGAAAATTTGAAATAAGATATCGTCGGCTGAAAGGCTCCATATGCCATCAAGTCGGTTTCTAGTAAACGCGGTTTTAAGTTTAAAGTTATTTAAAAAAAAATAACTGTACGATACAATTTTTTGTAGTTAATACTTATTATTATTATATTTGCTTTAATTAACCTATTATATAATGTAGTGTAATTTTATACCTATTATTGTAATGTAATTATAATTTTATATTTTTAATCGGTATATAAGAAAATAATAATGTTTAAAATGAAAATATTGAAATAATAAAAGATCAGAATTAATCCTCGTATAAGGGAACAAACTAAATTAGAACCAAAATTTTTTGCCACTCTGCCTCATATAAATAATGGGAACGCAAACAAATCCAAATTAGAATAATGAAAACGCAAAATTATTTTACAGTATAAAGGAAAAGACAAACATTTGTTTTGTACATTTTCTCTCATAGTACATTTGGTATACGATAAGTAAATGCAAATTTTAACTCTTTTAACTAATGATATTTTGCTTGGTTTGGTATATGCTATTTGTTAAAAATTGTCTTAGATTTACGTAAACTGGGAGTGCATATTCTTGAATACAGATATTCTTTGTATTCAACATCGGTGAAGTTTACATATGTGTGTGTACTAGTAATGTAATATGGATATTTGATAAAGTTAAAATTTGGTTTCTCTTTAAATTGACTGTATTATATACTTTTATATTAACTTGCCAGTGTCTGTTTATATATATATATATGTATATATGTATATATATATGTATATATATATGTTTGTTAGGTAGGTTGGCATTTTTTTCTTAATAAAACCAAACGCAAAAAGAAAAAGAATGACTTTGTTTAAAAAATTTAAAGATAGAGTTCTGAAAATTTTGCACAGTTACTCATGATGGAAAAAGCAACCGGACACGGTACTTTACAAAGCTATCAAATGAGAGGTTCGGGTTGCTGCCAAACAACTTCTAGCACGTCTCAGGCATATTTGAAAACCAATTGTATTACAGGCATGAAAATTTACACTTAGATACTTTTTCACAAATAAAGAAATACGACTGCTACCAATTTCGAAAATGTGGACTGGTTGGGGTGCTGCCGAACAACTCCTAGCAAGTCTCAGGCATATTTCGAAAACCAATTGTATTACAGTCATAAAAATTTACACTTAGATACTATTTCACAAATAAAGAAATCCGACTCATACCGATACCGGGTTGCTGCCGAACAAGTCCTAGCACGTCTCTGGCGTATTTGAAAACCAATTGTATTACAAGCACGAAAATTTAAAAATAGATACTTTTTCATAAATAAAGAAATACGACTGGTACCGATTTTGAAAATGTGGACTGGTTCGGGTTGCTGTCGAACAACTCCTAGCACGTCTCAGGCATATTTGAAAAACAATTGTAATACAGGCATGAAAATTTACACTTTGATACTTTTTTTTCACAAATAAAGAAATACGACTGTTACCGATTTCGAAAATGTGGACTGGGTCGGGTTGTTGCCGACAAACTCCTAGCATGTCTCAGGCATATTTCAAAAACCAATTGTATTATAGACAGAAGAGTTTACACTTATATACTCTTTCTGAAATTATAATACCTATAGGTTTTACTTACTTAAAACTAAAAAGTAGAAAATAAAATAATAATGTAAAAATAAAAATTTTTAAAATATACTTTTATCGAAACCAAACTAGCCTCCTAAAAGGTAGAAAATAAAACTAGTGGTGGATGTTGAGCATCTAGAACTACTATAAGATAAAACACAAAAGTATATAATGAATCTTGCTGGAATATTGTTAATGGGAATTTGGAAACGCTTTGTGATATTCTTTTAATATTCGTGATTTTTTTCAAGCGGCAAATATTAAAAATTTCTATTAACAATATTCCAGCAAGATTCATTATATACTTTTGTGTTTTATCTTATAGTAGTTCTAGATGCTCAACATCCACCACTAGTTTTATTTTCTACTTTTTAGGAGGCTAGTTTGGTTTCGATAAAAGTATATTTTAAAAATTTTTATTTTTACATTATTATTTTTTATTAACATTTCTATGGTGTAAAGAAGAAAAAAAAAATACAAAAACAAAAAAAAGAATATAAAAAAAATGTGTGCAATACAAATCATTATCATTATACTTCAATCATTTTCAATTATTATTATCAATTATATTTCAATTTCAATTATTTTCAATCATCATTTTATTACTATATTTTTTTTTGTGTTTTTAATTTGGTTTCTTTTATTAATCTCTTTCTTTTATTAAGTTATATGTACATGCATGTGTCATATAGAGAGGGTTTGAATTTGTTACATATATAATCATATGGCTTAGTTTAATTGAAAAAAATAAGGAAAAAAAAAATTTTTTTTTAGAAATATTTGCCTTCAATTTAAGCGTACTAAAACTACAAAAATAAACTTTAGAATCGCAGCTTGATATAATGTTTTCATAACAAGTTATGATTGTAATTACGGAAAAACCAAATTAGCCGAACTTTTTACCAAATCTCTTAATCTCATCTCAAGACTTCCTAGAATTTCGGCTAATCTGCTTTTTCCGTAATTACAATCATAACTTGTTATGAAAACATTATATCAAGCTGCGATTCTAAAGTTTATTTTTGTAGTTTTAGTACGCTTAAATTGAAGGCAAATATTTCTAAAAAAAATTTTTTTTTTCCTTATTTTATTTTCGACTTTTTAGTGAAAATATTTTTTTAATGAAAAATAATATATTTTCAAAGAACAACACATATAATCAAATGGCACTAAAATTCGCTCTAACGCAATTTGGTTATTATTGCTCATACTTCAAATGTGTAATTATATTTTATATTACTGCAACAAATTTTATAAAAATATGTATATTTTTAAAAAATTTTTGTAGATTTACGTATTAAAAAATTTTCACCAATAAAAAATTACGCACTTTATAAAAAGAAACCCTGTTAAATACAAAAAATATTTGACGTAAAATCGTAGATTTAAATCTGTGGAAAAGTCTGAAATGTAAACACTCATCCGATTTTATCTACGATAAAATTCGATTTTGTCCGACGTGTAAACGCTGCCTAAGCATAAATTGGCATATAAAAGTATAATATATACATGCATAAATCGAAATTAAACTTTTTTTACATTCGAGAAGAGTCATTTCTAACTGAGTGATAGATAACTGATAGGTTCAAATTTTGTTTCTTCCATAAATAATGTTTGCATTTTATTTTCAATTAAACTAAGCCATATGATTATGTATGTAACAAATGCAAGCCCTATATGACACATGTACGTACATTTACATATACTTAGTGAGAGAATGAGAAATAATAAAAGAAAGAGATTAATAAAAGAAACCAAATTAAAAACACAAAAAAAATATAATGAAAATGATGATTGAAAATAATTGAAATTGAATAATAATAGAAAATGATTGAAATATAATGATAATGATTTGTATTGCCGCATTTATTTTGTATTACTTTTTTGTTTTTGTTTTTTTGCTTCTTTACACCATAGAAATGTCAATAAATATAGTGAATTTAAAGAGAAATCAAATTTTAACTTTATCAAATATCCATATTCCATTATTAGTACACACACATATTTAAATTTCACCTTAGTTGAATGCAAAGAATATCTATAATCTATATTAACAAGAATACGCACTCCCATTTTACGACAACCTAATTTTTAAGAAATATCAAACCGAGCAAAATATCATTAGTTAAAAGAGGTAAAATTTACATTTACTTATCGTATACCAAATTTATTATGAGAGAGAAAAGGTACAAAATAGATGTTTGCTGTTTGCTTTATACTCTAAAATAATTTTGCTTTCTCATTATTCTCCTTTGGATTTGTTTCCGTTCCCTCCCATTATTTATATGAGGCAAGGTGGCAAAAAATGTTAGTTCTAATTTAGTTTGTTTCCTTATACGAGGATTAATTCTGATCTTTTATTATTTTAATATTTTCGTATATACCTATTAAAAATATTAAATTACATTACAATTATATAACATATTATTAATATTTTTGTCAGTAATAATTTGGAGTCACAAACATTATTATTTTTTATTAATTATATTAGTAAACCTAAATATTTATTATATTGGTATACGATTATAAAATAATACTGAGAATGAAATTTGTAAATCTATTTACAAATCACAGAATTTAAAGAATATGATAACGCTGTTTTAGTTAGGTCTCCTAAAAATCTTATGCATAGTTGATACAATTTAGAAAATAATATTTTTAAATATTTCAACGAAATTTTTGTCGAAAATTTTTTTTAAAGTTATAAACTTTATTTATTTACCTTCAGCCAACTTTTTTGTTACTCTTTTTTCTTTACTATATTTTTCTTTTTCTTACATGTAAAATTCTTATTATCGTCTATTTCTGACAATGATTATCAAATTTGCATATGAATTTGTATGCAAACAAATGAATTATACATGAGTTCATACTCTTTTTATGGATATACTTTGGTTAAATGGTTATTGAAATGGGTATTTTGTTGAATTGAAGCAAATTGAAACAAACATATAAAGTCCAAGGCAAGTTAATTAAGGCAAATATAATAAAATGCAAACATTATTTATAGAAGAAAACAAAATTTGAACCTATCAAGTATCAGTTATCTATCACTCAGTTACAAATTATTCTTCTCGCATATAAAAAAAGTTCAATTTCGATTTATGCACATATGTATATAATACTTTTATATGCCAATTTATGTTTAGGCAGCGTTTAAGGGTCAGCAGACAAAATCTAATTTTATCGTAGATAAAGTCTGATGAATGTTTACATTTCAGACTTTTTCTCAGATTTCATCTACGATTTTACGTAAAATATTTTTTGTATTTCACAGGGTTTCTTTTTATAAAGTGCGTAATTATTAATTAGCCGAACTTTTTACCAAATCTCTTAATCTCATTTAAAGATTTCCTAAAATTTCGGCTAATTTGCTTTTTCCGTAATTACAATCATAACTTGCTTTGAAAACCTTATATCAAGCTGCGATTCTAAAGTTTATTTTTGTAGTTTTAGTACGCTTAAATTGAAGGCAAATATTTCTAAAACAAAATTTTTTTTCTTTATTTTATTTTGATATTTTAATTACAAAATTTCAAGTGCCTACGTCTTTTAATTTATAAGTTATAGGCATTTTTGTTTATCGAAATCGATCTATATCCACTTTTTTGAACAAGTTGATTTTAGTAAATGCACGTGGGTCAAATTTACCTGGATATGAGTCGTTTTTATCACTAAACTTTACAAATAAATGTATGGTCCACTACATATTAAAAAATATTTATGGTATTAAAAAATTTCAAAATTAAAAATCAGTTTATTTCATCTAAAACAAAACCAATATAACATAAAACAATAATTCAATTGCTAAAAAAATAAAGAACTTAAAATTATTTATTATATACCTTACCTAGGTATACCTTAACAACTATTGAATACGTACGGTTCTATTATGGCGAAAATAACCATACGTTTTTAACATTCATGGTTATTCACCCCATAATAAGAGCGTACGTTTTCAATCACAATTATTTTATTTTTAATAATGCTTTTTGATAGTTTTGATCAGCCAACAAATTTTGATATCATTTACCAATCAGACATAGGGAAATGGGGCATTTCAGAAAAAAACCCATTTTGACGTCAAACTTCATACAAAAATGACCCATATCCAAAAAGAAGGCGTATGGGTAATTTTATAATTAACAAAGTATTACAAAGGTGGATATGGGTCAATCGGGAACTAAATATCTCCGAAACTGTAAAAGATAACGAAAACCGGTTCGAGCCAAAAGAAAGAGCATGTCGCAAAACCTAAGAATCTGTTCCTAAGTCAAAAAAAGTAAAAATGGCTTATGGAGCCCTCAGATCTCAGTCGACGATATGTTTATATCGGACAAAGATAAATTTATAAAAAGAGACTATTGGTGGTTGGAAAACACATATAATTAGCACTAAGTATTACATACACCTGACAATAGCAGTAATTTTCCACATTTAATGAATTGGTAAGCCAGTAATTTGATAAAGAAATCCTCGAAAAATTTAGTACATATTGTATAGTATAAACTTGCAGTTTTTTTTTTCTTACTTCTCTTGGGAGCATAGGACTTCCACTTGACATTTCCATCGTACTCGATTTCTAGCTGCTAATTTCACTTGTATTTCCGAGGCAATGTCTAATGTAATTTTTAATTTGTTTGTACTGTCTAAGTAAGGGATTGGCCTACTGTAGAAGACCACTTTGATACGCCTACGTGGTAAGACGACGTCATATTTTTCTGCAAGTTGTCGCTGCGATTTTACCCATCTTTGACGAAAGTTTGAAGAGTAGCACGGTTCCAACCAAAGAACACGTACACTTTTACACTGATTGTTCAAAACTGAATGACAGAGTGGGGGGTGATGTCTACTCGGAAAACCTAAATATAAGTCTATTCTTCACCCTACCAAGAAATTGTAATGTGTTTTTGGCAGAGGTGATGGCAATAAAAGAAGCCTCCACCGCGTCGTTAAAAGCTCAAATTTTTTCAACGAGTAGAGTCTTACGCGAGGAATGTTCCCGTGGTATCACAATGGATAAAACCTTACTAGGTTTAAGTGAGTTGGCGTACTGTCGGCAGCCACTAATACCTACCTACCCAGCTTATGTTAAGTTGGGAGTCAAATTTCTACTGCACACTATTTTTTGATATTTTCAATTTTTAATTATAAAATACAACATTCCTGCGAAAGCAGAGACCGATGAAATTTTCAAAATTCCCAGAGACAAAATCACCAAAGGAAAAATCAACCAAAAAATCCATTTCAAAGTCCTATTTTGCGTAGCTTCTGTTGGATACAAAAAGAGAAGTATCTTCATTGGGAATTTTGCTTTTGGTATTTTTTTATTTAAGAATTTTGTCTTGAGAACACTGTCTTGTCTCACTGTCTGAGAATTCGGAATCTAGATTTTGGGTTGAAGATTTTGTAAACCGAACCTTTCGAAAAATACTACTTTTGTTTTTAAATAAATTTAAAATTAAAAATAGACTATAATGGAAAACAAAACTTTATTTATTGAATTTTTTTTCAAATTCAAGTCCTTTTTAAATTTAGAAAACATAAATTCAACAAAATATTCCCTATTCCCTAAATATTCATACCAGAATTTATTTTGATTGTATTATTATTTATTATAAATTTGTTTTTAATTTTTGTATATTTTTATTTTTATTATTAATTTTGATTTTCAGAAGTCACCATTTTGTAGTGTGAACGGTGTTGCTTTGAATATTAGCATTTGTTGTGAGAAATAAGCATAGTGTAAAACCAAAAAAAAAATATTTAGTTTTTCAATGTTTGTCCTTGATTTATTTAATTCGATTGAATGATTTAAAAATCAAATTAATTCTTAAATATTGTATATTCGTTACAACTGATACCCTTGAGAAATTTTTATATAATAATAATTGTTGTTGTTGTTGTTTTCTTTTGTTGGGTTTTAAAGAATATCGTAAAAAATAATTTATTCAATATAATATACATATATACATAATTTATATACTCATCCTTGAATATCCTTGAAGCAAACCATTTTTATTTTGATTATATCTATTTGGAATAATGAAACAAATGAAATTATCCTTTTTTAAATATTAAACAACTACATGTATAATCAGAATCAGATACTTTATAGTGTCCCTGTATATGCATTGTTATTTATTAGAAATTACATTTTATTACTTTTATAATATATTATATATATATTTAATCCAGTACCTAAATTATTCCTTCAGGTGATTTAAAATTTGAACAAATATTTTAAAATTGGATATTTTGTTTTGTGTTTAAATGTATAGTATCCACTTTATCCTTATACACATAAGATGGATAATAAAAGTATGTTTTGAATATTTTGAATTTAAAAAAAAAATGTTTTATTAATTCTTTAAATATTAAAATTATATTATTAAAGATTCTTTCTTCAGTATTTTTAATTCTTTTTGATGTTTTGTTAAATGTTGGGTATTTAATGAGAATAATACAATATTTTTTTTAGATCAATTATATCTTTGTATAGCAAACGTATTTTTACAATGTACTGGAGACATCTTTTGATGTATGTTTGAAATATCCGGTTAATATTCACACATTTTTTGTATTTTGCAAGCCTATATAATATATAGGATTGACTTTATATTTGACTCGAATTACCTTATTTTGCAGAGATATTATTTTTGAACTATCATATTTTTTTTTGATACGTAATTCAATATTCAGCAAATCTATATAATACACGAATATTACTGGATAATTTCAGGTCGTGTAGATCAATAAATGACTCTGGTACACATCTTAAAGTTACGTTACCCTTACGTTAAGCGTTTTTTAACAGGGTTATATGAAAAAATTTATTTTTATATTCTTGATAAAGTTCATTTACATAGGTATTTAAAATTATCCTCTTTCTCAATTTGTACTTCTACAAGGTGTTGTAAATTGCGAATTTGGGTATAAATTTTCTTATTGACATATTGTAAATAAGTTATAAAGTCAATCAATTTGAAAATCAGAATTTGTATAGGTAGTCTAACACTATAAATACCTACTGATGAGTTATAGTAGTTTTATGATGAACGAAACAATTCCTGAAAATAATTTTGTTGGTTAACACAAATAATAATAATATTTATAGATACAATGGTGATATAAAATATCTATGTATCAAGATTGAATATTAATTAATAAATCGAACTTGTTCTTTTTATTAAAAGTAAAATGAAGTAAATGTTTTAAAAAATTTATATTTATATAAATTTATTTTGTATAAATTTTAGTTGTATTGATCTTTAAAAAGAGTGTAGAAAGATAGTATTCTCGGTACATATAATTTAAAACTCCATTTATATATGTAAATAATCAGTACTTAATGACGTTGTTCTCATAATCTGGCTAAATAAATGCAGACATGTCTTACTGTCTGACCACCATGAAACAATTTACTTCAATAAATAATATTTAGATGTAATTTATTAACTTTTTCATTAGATTATCACCGCCTTATATCACCGCAGTCGCAAATGGGCTTATTGTGATTGAAATAATATTTTTTAATATGAAAATCAGCTCAATTTTGTGAAAAGAACTTCGTCTAATTTTCACTTTTATTTTGATCCATTGTTTTTTCTGTGGATATTTATTCTTTGTGGATGTTACAGCTACCATAATTTTAATTTTAACTTTATCTGCTGCAGCTCAAAACAAAAATTTGTTGCTTTTGAGCCACAGTCGTACTTTTATTAACTATTATTTTCTTTTTCTTTCGAGGCCTCAGTTGAAAGAAACTGTTTGATTTTTAGAATAATTTCAATAAAAGTTCAATTGCTCAATTAATTGACATTCTAAATGTATTATTGTCTCAATTCTTTCCAAAATTATACCGCATGAGTTAATTATTACTAAATCAAATAAACTCGAACCATTTTAATAAATTTATATATAAAAGGGGAAAAAACAACATTCGCTCCCGGAATTCGAATCAGCCATCATTGATTAGTAGTCATTGACAAATTAATAGTTATTGACAAACGACAAAATGTTAGATATACATTAAGAAACGTAAAGTAAATTTAAAAACAATAACAACATTATCTTCCAAGGGTTCTCCTGTGAAAATATTTTTAAAAAAATTACTTTTTCCAATTTTGCAAATATAAATTTTTTTGTTGTTTATTTTCAAAAATTTTCTTCAGGAATAACAAGAAAACAAATACTTAAATTTAAATAAAAAATGCTAGAAAATAAACGAAAATACTTTTGGGAGAATGGATTTATGGCCTATTTTCGTGGTGAGAGATTAACATGCCGCAACTAATATAATTTATTCTCATCTGAACTATCAAATTGGTTTAACTGAATATTTTTAAAAACTAAGTTGTTTATTATGCAAGATATTATTATTTTCATCATTGTTTGCAACTATACAAGAAGTGAGATTTGTCAATTTTCATAATGTTTTTATATTCAGATTTGTCGTTAGCGCAGCAATTCTTCAATTTCTTTTTGCATATATACAATTCCGATTTCAGTATATCGGCATGAGTGCAGCTAATGGTTCTATTTATTCTCATTTTTAAAAAAATCTAATTTTTTGAAAATATCGCCATCCGATAAATTGATTTCTAAAATTTTTTTACTGTCAGATGAAACCGTATTTTCGCTATTAAATCAAATAATTTTTTGGAGGTGTATATATAGTAAATCTGAAGAAATCGCGTCTACATAGAACTCCTCATCGAAAAAACCAAATTTTTTTTTATTATTTGAACGATAAACATTTTGAAATTACCTTGCCTCAGTGGAAAACTTTATTTTTCAGATACTGTACTCCCACTAAGTATTCAAAAAACTTGTTTATTCGTTTTTTGAATTTTTATGACTTTGATGATCTCTTATGGGCATGTTCAATGTTATTAGTATCAACACTGTCTTCTTCAAATCTGATACGGATTAATGCTTTGTTCAAATCTCAAGCGCGCTGGTTTATTGATTTCTATTACTTTATCCATTACCTATTGTATTTATCTGTTGTGCAATTTTTTTTCAGGAATATCTATAACTGCTGTTATCATAAAGGAGATATTCATCAAAAGACTAAATAAATAATTTTATTAATATGCTTAATATAGGACAATAACCATGAGTTTCAAATCGATACATACCACCTATTTATCGATTTTAAGTCTGCATATGATAGCATATGTACCGCAGCCAAGCTCATCCAATTTACAAAAATGACACTTGAAAACAGAAGATGTGCTGTGGTGATTGGTTATAACATATCTGACTTCTTCCAGACGTGTATCGGATTTCGACAAGGTGATGCACTATCATGTGACTTCTTCAATCCAGTACTGAAACGTATAGTGGGACGAGCGAAAGTAAACATGGCCGGCTCTATAATTTTTAGATATGTCCTAACTTTAAGAGAATGCCGACGACATTCACATCATCGCTAGATAACAACGGGCGGTTGTCGTGGCTTTACGGAACGAATGGGTATCAAAATAAATGAGGAAAAAACAAAAATATATGTTGTCAACAAATAGAAAGGCCTCTCAACATCATATTGGTCAAAACCTCACTGTCGGTACATATAATTTCGAGGTAGTTCAGGAGTTTATCTACCTTGGAACCAGCATTAATCCCACAAAAGACATCAATGTGGAGGTACGGCAAAGAATAACCCTTATACCTCGGACACCTAGAGCGGATGAACGAAAATGCTTCAGCCAAGAGAATCTTTGAATCCAGACCCGAAGGTGCAAGACGGGCAGATCAAACCTTCGTTGGGGAGACGAAATTTAGGCGAATTTAAAACAAAGTTGCATCTTCAACGGGAGAGAATCCGCCCGTGACCGGCAAAAAATGAAAGACGTCGATGGTTTAGGCCCAAGACCTACATGGTATGTTGGCCTCCTAAAGTAAGTAAGTACCATAGTAATTTCTTTATAATTTTAGACTATTTCTTTTTTTTATTACATGCTGGGTGGCGCAGTAGGTAGGGCGCCTTCGCTTCAACCGAAAAGTCCCAGGTTAGATTACCGGTAAAGCAAAAAAAATGCTTTGCGGGTTTTTCGAATTGGTCCAGTACCCTTTGCTATTGAGTTAAAATAAATGACAAAAAATAATTTGGCTATCACTAAAAATAAAATGGAACTATGCTGGTATGAAGACGAAGTTACTTTACAATAGATGTAGTTTTCCACATTTAATGAGGTGATAAACCAGTAATTTGATAAGTAAATGCTCGAAATATTGTAGATAGTGTAGTATAAACTTGCAGTACTGTACTTATTTCAGTACTTGATTCTACCTTATGAATCACTGTCAAGAACATGAAAAAAAATATAGATTTTACATTTTATAGAGCAAATGTATTATAAGCCAGTTAAATAAGTCAACCACTTTATCAACGGCGTTTTTGTTATTTATGCAATATAGACCATGGAGGTATATAGAGCAAAAAATGTATTTATTCATGTAATAAATTTTTAATTATTTGTGAGCTCAATTGCTTCAATTTATATCATTTCGTAATTGTTATTGACTCCAAAAACTAATTAAAATTAATTAAAATACACCATACAAATAATTTATTCAGAATTCATTGTTTAAGTTAAGGTAGATATCTGCATTACATCAATGTACACTGAATTAATTGAAATGACCAACACAATATTATAGTAACTTGAAAATTAGGTCCCTAAAGTGATGTATGATTGTATACAGCATAGCTACTGATGGAATATACGATTAATATACATTAAAAAATTTAAAATTTTTGCAAATATAATAACTAAACTCCAAAATTGAAACAAAAATCAATTTAAAATACCCTCTGTTTCCTGTATAAACATAATATTTTAAACTGAAATATAATTCTAAATGGCATTAACATAGATCATTGAACCAGACCTCAATTCTTAAAAATAGAATATAGACACTTGGTTATTGTACACCATATAATGAATTTAGTACATGATCCTCTTTGTACTCGTAAATGTGTCTTGTTGTTCTCTTTACAATAATAAAGTACCAGTAAAATTAAAGGGGTCTTTTTTTTATTTTTTGTTTTGGTACATTTTATGAGAAATTTTCATGTTCCTAATGTTGAAGAAAGTAACAAAAACAAAACATAAAAAAAAAAAAAACAGAAATTTCAAGATCGACATCTGGTATTTAAATGAAGTTCATAAAAAAATAAAATTAAAAAATATTGGGGATAATGAGTATACAATAATCTCTAAATATGTATACAATACATATATATATATATATATATATATGTATGTATATATATTTCGGAAAATTAAGAAAAATTCCAAATTTTAAAATTTTAATTTCATTGAAATTTTTTAGTTGCATTCGATTGCTTTAAAGTGAAATATCGAGAACGCATTCATTTTATTGTCATGGTAAATTAAAAAATTTTTTTTAATTAAATTTAGAGATTGAATCAAAAAAAAAAAAATCGTTAGGATCTTTATGCTTTCTATTTTTTCGTTTTTGTTATTCTAGATATCCAAATATTTTCATCTTACTTTACTATGGATATATGTAATGAAGTGTTGTACTGCTTCAATTCTAACTACAAATTCCAAAGAAATTAATTCTGGTACTATAAATTTATCTGATTTAAATGAAATTCGTCGAGATTTAGATCAAAAAATTACCGCTGTTAATAATTTAGTAATTTTAATTGATGCTAATATTAAAGGATTACAAGAAAAAGCTCATGTCTGGGATTTATATCGTCATCATATCGATGCATGGAATGACCAAATGAAATCACTTGAGCATAAAATCGATTTAATTAAATATAATCAAGATGATAGTAAAATTATTGAAACGAAATTAACAAGTATGGAATTTTTAATGAATCATATTTTATCGAAAATTATGTTACAAGTTGGTGATGGTGAAGGTGGATCAAATGTTAGTAATACTTTAAAAATTCCAAATGAAAAAACTAAATTAGAATTAAAAAATCTGGAAGATATTATAAAAATGTTAAAAGAAAATAAAGTAACACAACGTGAATTATCGAATAGACTTAATAATGTTTTGCGACATGTTTTAAGTATAGAAAATTATAGTTGTCGAAGCTCTTCAATGGCACAAAAACTTGGTAAAAATAATAATTCAAAAAGTGCTAATTTAATGAAACCAGTTGGTAGAGATACTGATTCAATAATAAGAAATATTGAAGGAAAATTAATTGAATTGATTGACATTTTAAAACCAAAAGAATTAAAACAGGTTAGTTATTGTACTGAATAACATAATAGTGTATCCTTTATTATCCTTTTAGCTTTTAATCTTTGAAAATATTAATTTTAATCAAAATTTTTACTTTAATTTTTTCAGTTCATTTCTTCGGAACGTAAAAATACAAAAACAATTAATGAAATTTTAGAACTTACACAAAATATTGGTGAAATAAGTAGACGTTTAGCTACTGCTGAAGCTAAAAATAGTAATAAATTTATGAATTGTTGTACATCAACAATGAATGAATTATCAACATTTACCGAAAGCTCAGATTTACTTTTAAAAAGAATCGAACGGCTTGTATTGAATATACAAGAAAAAGTTGATAAAGTTGTTATTAATAGTAGTGAATCATCGGTGTCCACAGAAGATGAAGAAATTACAACAACTGAATTGGTTAGTTTAGTTTTAGAAGAGAATACAACATATGAGGAAATAATGAGTACAAGTACATCAAATAATCCATCATATGAAATTGAAACAATTGAAGAATTTGATTCAACTGAAAATATTGAACCAGGTAAGTTTATTGATACTGTTATATATCTAATGGTTCGAGGTAGTATATAAGATATTAGTGAATGAAAGTTTTCTAAAATTTTAAGTGTTAGCAATAATTGAACAAATTATTTTATAGTTAAAAAACCTAATTTATAAGAGCAGTTACGTTAAAACACAAAAAAAAAAATGAAATAATAATAAATTGTTAATTAATCTCAGTCATACCATATTAGACAGTCTACTATTGACAGTTAGGCATAACACTTAATCAGCAGTCAAAAATGATTGAATTGGAATTAACTACACGAAGCATTCTAGTAATGTTAAAACGGAAGGAGAAACATTTCAGCGGTTCTAATATTCAAAATTTAATACAATTAATCAATACTTCAACTCAATAATTTATAAATTAGGCGATTAACGTGTTGTCCGTAGTCACCTGATGCATAAAAGCGATATTTGCAAGTATCCGGCCTTCAGATATTGTTTTAAATGGTGGTAACAAAGTAGAATTCTCACTGAATCATTGAACCCTTATTTTGAAGCATAAAAGTTTTTGCTGAACGAACTCCAACCGATTAATGTCAGTAAAGTAATGAACTTGGGCTTTATTTGGCTTTGGCTGGAATATTGAAAAAAATTTTACCGCATTAAAATTACCAAAACTTGATTAAAAAAAAACACAATTAAACCAATAATTAATGTATTAAAATTAGATAAATTAAGTTAAAATTTATTTAAAAAAGAGGGCGGTCGAAAAAATGTTTTTAGAACACAATCATATTAGATTACAAGGGTATTTTAATGTGGTTTTTAATTGATTGAATTGTACCCTTGAAAATCATTTGAGAATAATATAAAATTACCACCTCTATCAATAGAATGAGCAAGTAGTGAGACCCCGGCTAACTTGAAGAAAATCAGTCAATAATGGAATGGACAGTATTGGAAGGGTATTGGTTAAATGCAAACAGTTTATTCAAAATGGGTTGCGATTATAAAGTGAATTGGAAGAACCATATATAGAAAAAGGAGAAAAGAACAATTGAGAAAAATGATTCTATTATATAAATTATTTTCAATTCTATTAGTAATTTTATTTAAAAAAAAAATTCCTTTAACAGTTTCATACCTATCTCAGTCATGGTCGAATGACAAATAACAACTATAAATTATATTATAAAAGACAAAAAGAGGTTCATAACATTTTGCAACTATAGCGTACCTATTTTACATATTGAACACGAAAATATATCTCTCAATTACTAATTTATAATTAAATTTTTCATTCTCATTCACGGAAGGCCCGTGGGACATACGTGTAGCAGAAAACTAAATTTTATTTAATTACATTGATTGATAATAATATTATATTTTTAATTTTTTTATCAACTCCGATCAAAGTTAATCCAACTAAAAATATTTAAAAAAAAAATGTATTTTCATTTCAAATAGATTACGTTCAACCATCAAAATTTGGTTGTCATGATTTAACAGTTCGTATTGATGGTGTCTACAAATTTTCTGCTTTAACTGATGTTAATGATATCGGCCGAGATTTTAATGAACGATATTGTGCATTCCCAAATGATGGTTATGGTTGGACTGTAATACAAAGACGTGGTCCATATGATCATCAGGAAAATTTTAATAGATCTTGGATTGAATATAAAAATGGATTTGGTAGTTTAGCAAAAGATTTTTGGTTTGGTAATGAATTCATTCATCGTTTAACCTATAATGGAACATATGAATTACGAATTGAACTTGAAGATTTCGATGATGTTAAAGTATGGGCTGAATATTCAATATTTCAAATAGATTCAGAAAAATATAATTATAATATGATAATTGGTGGTTATCGTGGTGCTGTTACGGATTCAATGTTATATCACCATATGCAAGATTTTAGTACATATGATAAACGAAATGATAAATCAATTGATGAATGTTGTCCGTGTGCAACTGGTTATGGTGGGGGTTGGTGGTATGATAAGTAAGTATTCCAATATGTATATTTATGTATATAGGAAGTAAATATTTAATTTTGTAGTTGTTCGGAAGCTAATTTGAATGGAATTTATCATAATACACCACACGGACACAATTATATTGGTGTTGTATGGGAGCATTGGCATGGTGATTATTCATTAAAGAAAACACGAATGTTAATTCGACCAACGCTTACAATTACGGGTGTTAATAGTGATGAAAATGTTGCTAAAGAACTTCCAGATGATCCATAGTATATGAAAAAATTATAATTTCAAAAATTTATAATTCAGTGTAATTAAGTGCTCTTCTAATAAATGTGTTTTTTCATTTTCACTCTAAGATTCTGCATACAATGAATAAATTTAAAATAAAGTTATTTTTTAATTTGTTCTGAAAGCCTTGTTTTAATAGAAAATTAACAATAAAAAAATTATAAAATTACTGTTTATTTGTTTAAAATATAGATTTTTTTTTATTAAAGAATTAAAACTAAATGAGCTTTTCAGCAAAACACAAGGCAACAAAACCTGATTGCCATTCATTGATAATATGCCTTTCAACTTACAGAACTGCAACTGCGAAAATTTGAACACAAAAATATATTTTAATTTACATATAAATAAAAATAAAATTTGGAGTCTATTTATTTGCTTACTTCCTGTGTGGCACAATACCAAGCACAATATTGTTCTGCAATTACTGTGATTACAAGCGAATTTTCTTTAATTGTTATTTAAGAGTTTACCATGAATCGTTAAAATTGCACAAAGTATATAATGAGTCTGTTATAGCTATTTTATCCTTAATTGTCATTCGTGACACCTAACGTCTTGTATTTAAGTAACTATAGTTAGTTAAAAGTGTTTTTCAGGCCGGTATTTTTAAACTACAGAACTTATAAGATGCTAATTGCTTACTAGAGTAGACAAACCTTATATTTAACGGGATTTAAAATCAATAGAATGCCCATAAAAATTCATGGAATGCCGATCGTTTAATAGAATTTTATTTCTCTCGAGATTTGAAGTTCATAGAATGCCCATCGTCTAGTAGAAAAAACGAATTTTATATCCAACTAGAATTGTTCCAGAACTTGCTAATTATATTGAGGTTATAGGCTAATGCAGATATTGGTGTGATAAAGTTTTAACAACATCTTGACACAATAAAATATAAATTTATATTATTTAATTATATAATTTTCATATATTATATATACCTATTAAAGATTGACTATTGATGATTTTCTAACAAGTCTAAATTTCTACAAATCATTTTTTGCGCACATAAATAAAATCTCTTCCCAAATAAGTTCTATTATTATTTTCTGTATAAATAAAAAAAATCAGCTTAAATTTTTTCTATATACCCATCCATAAATTACCCAGTGTAATTTTTATTTCTTTACTTATTTCGGCTTTTGTTTTTGTAATCCTTACATCCTTGACATATTTTGTGGTTCTAATCATTTTGTCTTATCGGCTTTATTAAAAATCAGAATTTTAAAAATTGAAAATATTTTTCATTTTTTATAAAAATTCACTCAATTTTAATCTCAAATTTTGTTTTTGCTAATATTTTCTTCAAAAAATTTTGATTGACGTCTAAACATTTTTTTTTTTTGTTAATTTTAAAAAAAAATTTACAGAAAAGTTTCAAACCATTGTTTTTGTTATTTATAATTTTTTTTTTAAATGTTTTTTTTTGTTTTAAAGAAAATGGAAACTGTCGAGAAAAATGAAAAGAATCAAAATTTTGAATAATTACGATTTTTTGTAAAGTTGAATTTATAAAATAGTAATGGAAATGAATTTACTGATATGTAATTGTAGCCAGGAATGCCAGAAATAAAATATAGTGCTTATATTATGTAATATGGATTTCAAATAGTCTGTTGGTTCTTCAATCAAAACAATTTTTAAATAATTTCTTACTATAGATATGATACTACAAATTTTTTGACAGCAAAGTTTTATAAAAATAAAATTATTCCTTTCCAGAGTTTCCAGGGAATTTTAGTTTCATAATTCCTGAAAAATTTAACTTGAAGTTGAATATATATTTTCATTTGAAAGGAAAATTTGAAATACAGAGAAGATATATATTTTTAATTCGAAATTTATGTATTATAATGTAGGATTCATTTTTGTTTGCAAAATTTTATTTTGAATTTAAAAACTATATTTTAGGTTCGTATATGGACTCTAACGAGAACCAGGTTAAAGGTAATCCAAAGACAGCCTTCAAGGACCGAATTTATTTGTATTATATGGTCAAAGTAAAAAAAAATTGGCATAATTTTATTATACATATCAGCCTTTAGAAGATCATGGCTTTCTTGTAAACAACTTCTAATCAAGTTTCAAACTCATATCAAGGGTTAAAGCGATACTTACGGCTCAATGAGTGAGCGGAAGCCCAACCAACCCAACTCCCCCACTATCACAGCTGAAATGATGAAGACGAAATTCTTAAAAATTTCCTTTCGAAGCACCCAGCTTTATCTATAGCTCAATCGCTAATAATATGTAGCTTTTAATTGATAATATGTTATATGGTTCCAATTAGACCTGTTCATTGTACATTCCTCCTGAAGATAGAACATAAGACTAGTCAAAGTTATTTCTGATCTTTCAATATATCACCAGCAGCTTAAACCTAAGCTATAATCAATAAAACTAAATTTAATTATCTATTTCGTATTTGATATACATAAATTATAAATCAAAAGGTATTATTTATAACAAAATAAAGAAAAAAAAAAAACAAAAAAAAAAGTCTGTTAACATTTTTTTGTGAATTGGATTAGAGTTCTTTTGGTTGAAAATATCTCAGTCCATAGAGTAATAATATTTTGCTGCCCGCGCTTCATATTCTCTGAAAAATGTATAGCTTTTTTTTCTTACCGGTTGTTCCAGAGCATACGTATCAGCTTTTTAAGAGGGAAGGAGCCGTTATTTTAAAATTAAATAAAAATTTTATTATCTAAATCGAGGGTGCTCTATCGATTGGTGATATTTTCAACTTCCGGAAAGGACCGTAGAAAACAAAAATCGCCAAAATTGGCCGAAATCAAGATTTTTAAATGAGAAGGGGTAATTTTTTATGCAAATTTGGATTCTACGGTCAAAAAATAAGAACTTTTTGTAAAGTATTATTAATTTTTGTTTTTTTCTTTTTAATTTAAACTTTGTAGGTACTGAGATAAAAAATCTGATAATATGAAAAACAAATTTATTTAGAAAATTTATCATTATTAATTTTGGTTTAGCAAAGGAAAATATGGTGAATTTTTCGTTTAGTTTTATTAATTTTAAGGAAAAATAATGAGAAAACAAAAAAAAATCATTTAACATAAATTTCTTATTTTTTGTCGTAGAATCCAAATAAAAAAGTACCCCTTCCCATTTGAAAATTTCATTAACAAACCCTTTTCCGGTCTTTTCCGAAAGTTGAAAATATCACCAATCGATAGAGCACCCTCGATTTAGTTAGTACATTTTATTTTTAAATTTTAAGAAAACAACTCCTTTCTCTCTTAAAAAAGTTATACGCATGCTTTGGTACACCCGGTATAATATGCACATACAGTCAACAATTTGCTTAACTTGTGCAGATATTCATTCACTTGAAAATGACTTGTAAGAAAGTTCGAACTTATTTGTTTGTTACTTACATTTGTACAAAATACCTTGAGTGTGTAGGCAGGAAGAGTTTAGATCGTCGACATTTTTATTTTATTCACCATGATCGTTTGATTGAATTTATTTTAGCACAAAGTAATACCAAAAAATATAATTCAATTCAGTTTTATTTATAAATATTTAAATTAAACAAAAAATTATTGAAATTAAAAATAGTTCTATTAGATTTAAATGTTTTAAAAATAGATTCTACAGTTGAATGTCCTTCAATTTTTTATATTTCATAATCAAGGACTTCCTATTAAAATGTTTTTAAATTTTTGTAATATAATATTTTTCATTTTCATATGTTTAGTTGAAGTTTTAATGCTATTCTATTAATATATGTATCAGTATAAAATTCTAAATTATATTATCATAAAACAAAATGTTCTATTGTTAGAATTATATTATCCTTTTTTATACACATGACAACATTAACTTCATCGTAGGTTAAAATCACCAAATTATGGTAGTGGAATTAATAAGGTTTTGTTCGTATTTTTTATGATTTAAATCTAAAATTTTAAAAATGTTACCGACGTGTTGACAAGTGTGTTGACACTAAAATTAATTCAGATAACATAAAACAAAAAACATGATGTCCAGTCCCTATTTTAACTACCGTTTTTTTGTCTTTTGAAATATTTTAAAATGTCTAGGATAATATACGACCATAATTTATTTAAAAAATAAACAAAAAATAACAACAATAAATTATTATAAAATTATGAATATATATATATATTTATATTTTTTGTACATTATGTAAGTATATACATATAATATATTATTATACACTTTTTTATATTTGATTAAAGTCTAATAAAGAGTAAATACCATAGGTACATTTTGTTGACATGAACTAGTGTGAAAAATCGTACGTCTTTATAAAACCAGTTTTTCATAATCTCTAAATATGTTCAATACAAACAAAAAGAAGACCTCTTTCTCAAGAAAAAAAATCAACTTTAAGCAAAATTTCTTCAGTTTATGTTCGGTTTTTTTTAGCAAGTTGCTGATTGTGGTAATTAGCTGAATCAGTAATCTCTGCAATTTTTTTGTTTTAAATAAATTTATGAGCTGGAGTGGCATTCTGTATTGTGATAAACGATAGTCACCCTTGCGACAGTCAAAGATGACACTAAAAATTTTTGGTATTCTGTATTGCGATCACTTAAATAATTTAACAAAACGGCAGCATTTTAAAAAATACAATTCGGAAATGGCAGGACAAGTGGCTTATTAAATGTCAAAGAACCAAAACAATAGAAAACAAAACTAAAGTTTTAAATTTTATTAGTGCAACAAGTGTAATCATAAAGTAAAATTATAAAAATAAAAAAAATTATTAAAAATAATAACTTAAAAGTAAATTTCATAAAATAAATTTTCAAATACCAAAAAAAAACTTAAAGTGAAATTCATTACAACTAATTTAAGGAAATGAAAAAAAAAAATTGTGTTCAAATTTGATTAAAATTCATTTGCAAACTTATAACTAATTAATATAAGTATCTATACATGTAATTGAAAACCAAAATAAAATTCAAACTTATTAAAAAAAATATTAACACATAATCACAGCATTTTTTATTCAGTTCCATTCTTTTTAAATCATTTGCAATTTTAGCGACTTCTACATTTTGAACTGAAAATCCTATCAATAAACTTATTTCTTATTCGTAAACTTAAAAACTAATAATTTTAATACATAAACTTAAACAAAACCTGAAACATAAAAAACTTAACATAAATCTTAAAAAACCAAAACATAGAAAATCTAAAAGGCTTAAATCTTAAAAAACTTTTATTTATTGTTATCATGAGTGACACCAAATTAGCTGTCACCCTAAAATCACAAAAAAAAAGCGACTATAACTGTGACAATCACCATATGGAATACCAATTATAGATATGCGACAGTCGCAGCGTGATTATCACAATACAGAATTCCACCCCTGAATTCCCGTTGGATGGAAATCGCCAAAATATCAACATATTTTCTTTATTTTGTTATAAGAATTGCCCCTATTCCTTGTTAATAGTAAATATTTTAATTAGTTTTGTATCATTTTTTTGAAATTTCGAAATTTTTCTTTTATGATTAGCAACATTTTTAAGTCATTTAAGGGTAGCAATAAATTTTGTTCCAATAATCAATATATGTTCAATTTGCAGTAATTTCCCAAAATAATTGTTATGTAACCACAGTAAAAAATTCGTTATTTTTTGAAATTGTTTTAATTGAATTTTAATTACGAGAATTTCTGCAATTAAATCGAACATGTTAAATAACGGAATCTTGATTGATCGTTTGATAACTTGTACTGTGCAGAATTGCAGAATTAAAACAAAACCGACTTGAGATCATGCGAGAAAACTATAGACCAACGGATGACAATATTACGAAGAATGTTATTCTTTATTTATTTATTTGTTTTTATTAGCGAGACTATATATAAATCTTAATTTATTTTATCCCAATGACAAAGGGACCTTCGTCGAGAATCTAACCGGAGGCTACCTACTGCATCATCCAACGTATAGGACATTCTCCCTTATTTTCCTGATTGTAAACTAATTTTCGAACAAGTACATACCTCCCACAAACTAAAACAAATAAGTATTATTGGATCTTATAAGCCTTATGAGATCATAGTAGATATATTTTAATACTGTATTCGAGTAAAACCTCATTTAAATCAGATACAAGAAATTACTGCCAATTTTTTAGTAACTTTATTAAGAGGATATTTTTATATATTCCCCCCATTTTTATATATTCCAAATACCGCTACTGTACAACTGTTAAACAAGTGTAGCAAGCTGTATACGTGTGAAACTTCAACCAAATAAGTTTTGGAGTTATTTTAAGCTTTAAATATTAACCTAAAGTTTATTGACTTATTTTTTTATATTGTTAAAGTATGATAAGAGCGTTATTATGTATATTTAAATATATTAGAATAAATCAAGTGAGATATGTATATTATATTATAATTCATAATTTGTTAAATTTTTTAAATTATATTATTATAAGATAAAATTAGAAATTTTATTTATTCTGATCCCTTTCCCTCTGTTGATCACTTTTTTATTCTTAAAATTATGGCAACTGTGCAAATTTAATATGCAAATTTGATTGAAAGTAATTAAAGTTAATCAAAATGAATGTAAAAAATATATTTGCATAAATAAAAATAAATTGGAAAGAAATTTAAAATTAATTTTAAATATTTTTTGGATACATTTTTTTATTTTATAAAATTAATATTAAATTTATTCCAGAAAATTCTTTAGATTTTTTTAGCTCAAATTAAATTTTTTATATTACTGTGAAAAATTTCAGATTCCAGTGAGTGCTTGTTTTAAAAGTAATAATTTAAAATTGGCCTGATAATTAAACTTGAAATTAAAATTAGCTATGAAAAAGAAAAAAATATCTATAATATAAATTAGTAGGGAAAACGCATATTGATGCTCATTTCAGTAAAAATCGATAACTGAACGAACAGTAATGTTAAACTAAACTATATAAGATAAAATTGAGTTATATTAATTTCACTAATCTAAGTACATAATAGATTTAGACTACATATCAGATTTAAATGGTATTAAAAGTTTCATTTAAAAACACATTAGCTAAAAATTGCTTGCAATTGCGCTGAACACAATGTTTCCTACATGATGATAAAATTGCAAGTAAAAAACTAATTATTTGAATAAGAACTAAAATATAAACATTTATTTTTGGAACATTAATAACTGAAAAATTCATTAGAACATTAATAACCACAAACGATAAGTTTTTGTTTTTAAAATTTTTTGTATATCGATCAATTTAAATCTGAAAAACAATATCTATTGTACAGTAGCATCTACTTTGTAATATTACAGTGCTATTTTATTTTAGGAATAACAAAATTAATGAATCAATGTATATTGCCAGAGTATACAATAGATATAATCATATAATATACACCCAATTTATTATTCACTTTTTAAAGCCTAATACAAATTATTAATTTGTTTTACAAAAAATCTTCAACTTTTCGAATATATTTATGATCCTAAAACAAAAACAGTGTCAACGTGTAAAAAAAACAGTTTTTTTTATCAATCAAAATTCCACGAGAAAAGATTCTGGAACTTTTTCGGATTATAACAAAACTTTGTTTATATAGTTTAGTTTTGTGGCAACTAAAAAGGGATGAGAAGAGCATTCCGATGTTTTCACCAAAGCTAAGTTATCTAGACCCATCGTGATGTATTACAACACTAACTGCCGGAAAATTAGCCTATTGATGATTAAACTCATGGCACAAATAAATAACTATACATATACAGATGTCCTATGCACATATAAGAAAATGATGTTATATGAGTAAAACTCACAAAAGAATAAAAACAAAAAATATAAAGTCAAAGGCAGAAATAATAAGACGGTTCAACAGAAAAAATTTCTGCTAAAAAGTAAATTATCATCACATTTGGCTAAGCACTAAAAAGAAAAGAAAACAAAAATATTAATATGTATATAGAAAGAAAAAAATTATTTCCAAAACCTTTGGTTTAATATAAAATTTGAATTACCAAAATCTTGTATGCAAGCCCTATGCGCAACAAATGTAATTTAATTTTTTGTATGTTCAAGAAATTTCTTTAAACTCAAGAAATAATGAATGTGCTAAAAATAAAATAAATATGCTAATTTCTCAAAATATTCTGTCCCGGTATAAATCAACAATATTTTCATTAGAATTTGATGTTTTTTTTACAATTGTTATCATTTTATCGTTTTACACGAATCTAGCCCTTTGAGATTCCTCAATACTTGGGTAAATATTTAATTTACTACAAAAATATTATATAAATACGATACACAGCACCTGAAATTTATTTTATATTATTTACATTATTGTTTATTATATATCAATATTCATTACTTATTATGGATGATAATAATTAATAAAATTACATTACTATTATTAAAATCATACAATCAGAAGAAGTTTAAATTTATCGATTAAATTATTCAATTTATGCAACCCATACTTTTTATAAATATTACTTTTTATGATTTCTTTATAAATATAACAACAAAAAATGTAATACATACAAATAAATTTAAATTTAAATTTAAATAAAGAACACTTTGTGAAATTGATTCCCAACATTTTTTTAACACATTTGTAAATTCCGTCATTAGAAAAGAAAAACAAAAAAAAAATATTAAAATTTATTGAGTGTGTAATTAATTTTGCCTATACCACTGTACATATACATATGCAATCTATGCATTTAACTGATTGATTGACCATTTCGTCTATATCTTCTAGCCTGGCCTCTGTGAGAGAAACTTTAAAAATGGGTCATATAAATTTTGTCTTTTGTATTGGGATCTTATTTTGCTATATGAATTACCTGTTATTAAGATATAGTGTTATTATTGAAAAAATATTCAATATTCTTTATCTAAGCTAAAATAAAAATTTACAAAAAATACAAAAACATTTTCATTAATGGTTTTCAATTTAAAAAAAAAATTTTTTTATTATCCGGTGTGTAATCGTTCTATTAATTATTAATAAACACTGAAAATAAAACTGGTGCATACATTAAAAGTTTTGTATGTAAATTATTGTTTATTATTATTTATCTGAGCAAAATATTTGATAGGGTTTGTATTTAATTTTTGGTATTAAATTTTTTAGAATATTCTTGTTTGTGTTAGTTGTGTTTTCGTCAAATTTTATTTTTATCAAAAAAAATTGAAAAACAAAAAAATTTAAAAAAAATCGTAATTCGATATAAGTATTTAGGAAAATTCATCTTGCGACTTGGCTAGAATATATAGAGGCATTGGAGTGACAACAACTTATACATATTTAATTTTAATGTACCCAAAATAACAAATACAGCATCAAGCAAGCGCTTCAATCATGTTATTGTTCTTTTTCGTGATCGTGCCATACAAGTAATAATCAAAGAAAGAAAGGTACAAAGAATATTATCTATATATACATATACAATTTATTGCTTGTACTACTATATGTTTGTACCATACCATATGGTTCTTCACGTCTACTATTCTTATTTTTTTTACGATTTTGTTCTTATTAAAGCTTTTTGTCAGCTAGAGATATGTCGGCTAGAGAAAATAATTCAATAATTTTGTTATATGGGCCATGCGACATCTGTATGTTATTTATTTGTGCTCATAGTCTTAAAAAATCCATAGCAGAATTCTTAGAGAACTTACTAAGGTTATCAATTAGATCTTCATCTAATCATTCAAAACTAGTTTCATCAGAAACGAAAGATCATAGAGAATATTTTTGAGCAGAATAATACAATGTATAAATAGTTATTGGCTTAATAAAACTCTAATATTTTAAATTTGTATAACTAAAGCTGGATTTTCATTGACCAATATTTTAAAATCTTAAGAAATTGATTGGCTCTAAACTCTAAAAAGGGACATGAAATGACAATATTTTATGCGAGAGCTCAATGCGTACGACCATAACAGAAAATATCATTTATCGGGAATATTTTCACAAAAATTGAGAATATTTTTTATAAAAATTGGGGATATTTTCAAAAAGTTTGGGATATTATATTTTTAAAATATCGGATCGGGGATAGTTTCTTTTTATCGCCAACACTTTTTTTTAGCAATTTTTTGAGTAAATGTATATAAAAAAAATAGTTTTTTCAACTTTAGGTTTTGAGACGGTTGAATTGTTGTTTTTTTGTGTATAAAATAAATTTCCCAAATAGATATTTAGAGAATTCTTTGCAGTGGTAAATTTTTTATTTACTTAAAAATTCAATAAGCTATCTCCCTTTTTAGAGCCAATAAAATTTTTAAGATTTTAAATATTGATCAATGAAAATCTACTTTAAATAGCTCCAATTTTGACTCAACCTTCCGTAGTACACCAAATCTCTACCTTGATCGAATTTTCTTTCTAACAATTCATATAGAATTCACTATACACACATCTTTGCAAAACGTTTTTGTGGGTAATTGAATTTTTAATATTGAATTTGATTCAAAACCTGTGAATTTTTATTCTATATAATCAAAATATGAATCAATACATTGACAAAATCCAATAAAGAAGCAATTTATTAATTCGAATTTCCTTAAATTGAAAATAAACTAATAAAATAGTAAAATTTAATAAAGAATTAATTTGATAACAAAAATTATACCTACAAGCTTAGCTTCACATTGTTTTACAAAGAAAAATCAAAATTAAACATATATACGTTATATATATACTAAAAATATAACAAACTAAAATTGATCCTTGTATTTTTACATGTACCGGTAAAAATATTTTTTTTTTTATTCTTGTTTAACAATTTCTACATTGTTTTATCTATATCAACTTAGATCCTCTTGACTGATATGAACTCAACTAAGAAAACTATGAAATTTTGAAAATCCAAATTTTTTTCGTTTGTCTACTCAAAGTTATGTTTTTCAGGATAAACAGTTTTTCTTGTATATCGATCGATATTATGTTTCTTGTGTTGTCACTACATGCCATATAATTTTAAGACTATGTCTCTGATAAAAGCCAAAAAACTTAAACAAATTATCAACTTTTAAATTTTAAGTTAATGAAAGTGATTATTCTACACTTAAAGGTTTGTTGTATATAAAATTTCCAGTTTTTTGGTTTCAAAATTAATATCGATATATGAAAAGAGTCCACCAAAACCATTGTGAATTTCCAATAAATCAAAACAAAATCTTCAAAAATCATAATTTAAATCACCTTTCTCTAACCTTAGCTTTAACATTAAATCCTTTTATCTTTGAGTAGTTCATTGCAATCAAAGTTTTCACGGTATACAACCTAACAAGATTTGGAATAATCATTAATGAACGGTGCAGATTTTCTGAATCACAGATTTAAAAATTCGACCACTTGTTCTGTAATTTTTCATTATTTCCTTCAGAATGTAACTCTAGGATTAAGAATCAGTAATTATTGTCTTTTGCAGATAAAATAAAACCAAAGTAATTTGTCTGTTTTGCTTAAAAGATGCTCCAGCCAAGAGAATCTTCCAATCCAGACCCGAAGGTACAAAAAGTCGGGGCTGACCCAACCTTTGTTGGAGAGATGAAATATCGCGACGGATTTAAAACAATTTCGCATCTTCAACTGGAGAGAATCCGCCAGCAAAGTCAGGCTCAGGACGTACATGGGCTGGCCATCTAAGTAAGTAAGTAAAATAATTTGTCAAGTATTTCAGACTGATATTATTATTAAAAATACCTATAATATATCAAAGCGATATTAAACGGAGTCTGTCAGGTTATAGTACTCTGAATATAAAAAAAAAAGTTCTGTATTTACAGTTTTAAAATTTTTAATAAGTTCTGGTTCAAAACATAATGTCGAGAAACAATTCAATTATGTATTTGATAATACATGAATGATTAATAATGAATTAAAAAAATCTTTTTTTTTTTTTTGATGTAGAGTTCTATGTAATCTCGACCTCTGATCGCAAGATCTGAAATCTATCGTATAGTTTCCCTTTTATCATCTTAGAATTGCAGCTCTATGTCCTTGATGAACACTAATTGAAGTTATATGCTAAAGCTGCTATGAGTCTAAAGTACAAGGTCGGACTTTGATCTCAAAAATCTCTTTCCTTGTAAATAATGTCAATTAGAAGAGCTTCGTTAAAAAAAAAATCTGTGCATTAGTAAATTGCATATCAACAATGTATTTATGATAACTTGTATATAGTTTGAGTAGACTCGAAATAGTTAGAAATCTTTTTTCCAAATTCATATGAAAATACGAGTAGCTGACTAATGATTTGTATGACATTTGAACTTAATAACTTCAATGGCTTGAAATAAATCATTTCTAAATAAAAGTTACATGTTTAATATCCACTCTATGGATGATATAGAAATATTAAAATGTTCCTAGACTTATTTTCAATTTCTATAAAAAAAATAAAAATAAAAAACAAAACTAAGAACATGAACAACATATTTTTTTTGTTTTTGTTTTTTTTTTAAACTTAATTTGCCTCATCGAGAGACAAAACAAGGAAACTTTATAGTCACGAACATCGAAGGTACTAACATACAACGAGATTTGAGTCAACAGAAGTTTGGTTAACATGAAAAAACCAACAAAAAAAACTATGAAGTACAATAAACAAACAAACAGCATAAAACCAAAACAAATTTAGTCAAACAAATCGATTTTAATTTGTCATTTTTATAATACAACCTTGACGACATCGTTTCTCCCTCCTTCTTCCTTTGCTAAATGGGTAATTTAAATTTATTCGATTTTTTTGATATTATCACTCTAGAGTCTTGTACAACTATTATAGATAGATGCATATAATAATATTAAGTGTCTCCTCACCTTTAATAAACAATTCAAAAAGCAAAAAATAAAAATATATCTCTTGAATAGATATTATTGATTCTCTTTATAAAGCACCCTTACATAAACTTAACTCATATTGTTTATAAAATATATAAACTTCAATGGAAAATAATCCTTTCAACATCCTATATTCATTCATATACAATGTATATACTATTATATACTATAATACATTGTAAAAAGTCGATTGAATTCCAATTTGAACGGCAGAAAAAAAAGATTGCTATTCATTTAGTAAAGTTGATAATAAAAATACATAGGATAAAAATTTGATATCGCTGAGCACCTGTTGTGTCGTGGTATGTTTCTTCTATTTTATTGTTTATTTTATTTGATGCCATTTTCAGGCATTGCTTTTCTTTTATATTGGCCAATAACGAAAAAAATAGTATATTGTTTTTGTTATTTTGTTTTTTGTTATTTATTGGTGCTAATAGGAATTGTATAAAAAGAAATTATTAATGCAATGAGAAATAAATTTAAAAAAGGAAACGGAATTTTCACAAATTGGTAAAAAACTGTGATAGTGAAAATATTCTGTTAAATATTATTTAGGGATATAAACATATTATTTTTTTTTTTTTTTTTATTAAATTTTTCATTTGATTAATCTCAAAAAGGGCTTAAAAGCATTGTTAAATTGCTTAAAAAATTCAAAAAGTGAAGGTGTAGCAGATCAGTGAAAAAATTATATTAAATCATTTTAAAATGCATGTATGAAACGGATTTTTTTCATTACATTTTTATTTTTTATTTAAATCTAAGAGTTCGACTCAAAAATGAATTATGATATTTTAAATCAATTATATTTCCTTTGTATTATATTATAAATATATTATGAGAAAGTGTTGAAATAATTAAATGAATATAAAAAAATTCTTTAATAAATATTGAAGAATATTGATGTGTAAACGCTGCCTTAAAAAACCTTTTTTGTTCTTAATGTGAAGGTGAGAAAAAAAATGTTCAATAACGAAAATTTTGTATAATTTCCAAAATGTATATTGTTACAATAGGAGCTTCCCTAAAAATATTTATCTCAATATAGGGAATATTTGTATTGTAAAGTCTGTCAATTTGAAAATAAAACAAATCCTCAAAATATACCAGCGATAATATAATTTTATGTATTTTGTTTTATTTATGTGTTTTGTATACTGTTTGAGAATTTTACATGGAACCAAGTTACAGTAACACTAACACATACATTTTCATAATATTGCCTCAAATCTTTTTTTATTTTTAATGTGACAAAAATACCTCACCAGAATTCTTAGGAAATTAGATGAATTTGAATCTATATAACAACTGCACCGAGAACAATATTTCCAAAAATTTCACTGAAAGTATTGTTTCTGGTATCCAAACTGTGGTCGGAATTTCAAGTCCGTAGTCAACGGAAAGTGTGCTTATGCTGAAAGTGTTTTCAAATCAAAATATGGAATTTGGTCAAAAAACGCTTCAACCAGGAGCATGTATACTAATGATTTTGTTAATTTTGTGTTGTTATCGGGATTTAACGTTTACCTAAACTTTCAAGTTTCTAGCTTAATGGGAAATTTATTCGCAAAAGAAACGTCAGTTAACTTAAGAAAAAGTTTTAAAAAACAAGTATAAAAGGTTTCAAAAAGCAAGTGCTAATTAGTTGAATGAGATCATTATTAAAAAATGTAGGTGAAATATATCAATTACAATAATAACGCTGCTCGTAAAAGAGAAGATTAAGTATCCTTTTGTTCTCGTTTCATAATTTCTTGCTCGACTCTATATAAAAAATTCGTAGAATTTGTGTAAATTTGTGGAAAACCAGTAACGAAGAAATTGGGGAACCATGTGCCGGCACAGTCAAAATAGAAAACTTAAAATGCTCAACAAAATAATGACTGACAAGATTGTATGGATTTAGTGGTTCCAGCTTACAAGATTTAAACGAAACAATTATTAAAAATAATTTTATTAATAAAATTAATTTAAACAAACAGTGTTGTAGAAGAAGAAAGTGGCAATTGAGATTATTGTTTCAATTATTTTAATCTCATTAAATATCATGTTAAATTACCACAATACAAATTCCTATTTCTCACAAATACCAATTAGAGTAAAATATTCTCCGAAGCTATTTGTTCTTAAAAGCTTTAATAATTTCTCTATTTGTTATCCTTGTATAACTCTTAATCGAATTTTGTATATGAATTTTGGATATGAAGTCTATATTGAGCTGAAAAATTTCAATTATCTCTCCAGTAACAAGTACAAATTTTTGTATTTAAACTTAAAATTTCTATATCTACGATATAATATTTGCTATATGTGCTATATATAAATATATAGATATAACTATTAGATTTAAAGGTGACATAATTCAATAAATTGAGAAATGGGTGTTTATGGAACACTAAAATAAAGCAAATGTAAAGTATCAAACGAAATCATATAGTAAAAAAAAATCAGTTATATTAATTAAATTTGATTTTGACTCGACCATAACAATGCGTAATATTTTGCAATTAGATGTTTGAGATCTTACTAAACAATGTTTGTCACTTTGAACGCTTGAGTTCAGGTTCAATAGTTTGGATTACTAATTCTTTGTAATTTTTTTGTTATATTCAATTTAGTTCAGTTATAGTCGCCCCCAAAATATTTTGTCCTATATCCAGAAAATTGAGTTTTGACAAATTAAGTTTGAAGTATGAAAAGAAATAAAACAAAATTTTAGCCCAAAAAGTTTTATTTTTTTTTAATGTTTACTAGTAGTATGGTTCATAAGCTATCTTTTAGAAGTATAAAAAAAATCTTTTGGAACAAGAATTAGGACTTTAAGGACCTTTTACTTAAAACCATCTTACCGTATACGCCATTTTTATGCAATTTTCATCCATTGTGTGTGCACGTACGACAAAAAAAAATTTGTATATACGCCAAAATAAGTGTTTTATTTTTTAATCTGAAATATTCTATTTTCTTCTAAATTTATAAGAAAAGAAAATAGTTTTGAAATTCAATCTTCGTTTTATTAAGCCAAATATAAAGTTATTTTAAGTAACTATACAACAAAACTAATGTTTTATTTCATATTATAACATTAGATAACTTAATATTTAATTTTTAAATATTTAGTTAACTTTTTACTTGAAAAATATTAATAGTAAACTTTAAGAACATAAAAAAAAATCTATAAAACTAAAAGCTCAGCTTCAATTTAGGCATAAAATACTATAAAGTGTTAACAACTTAAAAAATTAATCTTAATGCTTACTTAAATCTAATTTTCAAAGTTGTTATCACACACATCACAAACATGTACGGCATTATAATAAAATTAAAAACAAACAACAATCAGTTGTTTACCAACCCACGTCAAAATATTTGCAGGAATTCCAAAACGTTAATTTACACCGCGTTTTGTCGTATATCCAGAAATTTGGCATTTAAATCAAAATAAGAATAAAAACATTAATCTCGGTGTCGCTTACGGCAAAATAGCAATAAAATATCTCTGGATCTATGCTACATAAGATAATGAATGAAGAATACACAGATCGATAGAACATCAACAATTAATAAAGATGGCATTTTCAAGTTATTTTTTCGATTTTGTGATGTACAACAGTATAATTGTGGGGCGACGATATTATATTATAATATTTTTTAATATTTTCTATAAAGTTGAAAATTTATCGTCTTATATTTATATAAAACAGAATTAAAGACTTGCAACACTTATGATGTCACTTGATAAAATGCATAAATAACGAATAAATTCATGTAATATTTAAATATATCCCACTCGTAATATGATAGCTTTTAATCTATTTTAATTTTTTTTTCTTTGGTTTTTACTTTTGAAAAATAAGATATATATTATGTGAATACACTTTTTGGACTAATATGATGGAATTATAAAAAAATTTAAATACTTACACAGACATATGATATATAAAACATTTCCAACCGGCTGGTCTCTCTAAAAAATTATAAACTTGACCTTGAAATGTTGCTCTTCCCGTATGATATCGACGTTGTGCTTTAACAAAACTACGGGTTGCTTCACTAAAATGATTTGGTCCAGCAGCTTGTGGAAGTATAAGATCAACTACAATTATAATAATATAATAACATTATTACAATTAATCACATTCTACATTAATGAATTTTATCAATAACTATACCTTTATTTGGAATTGTTGACGATGCTGTGTTATTACGATCCATTAAAGCACTAGCTGTTGTTATAGCTAATAAATTGCTATTACCAGCTGAAGTAACTTTCATTCTAGGAATTTTTAATGGTGATTGTGTTAATTGTTTTCGTATTGGTGCTGCTAAATTAGCTGGACTAGCAGCAACACCACCCATTTCAACAATTGTTGCACATGTACTTGGTGATAAAAACTTTTCCATCGTATTATTCATTATCATTCCACTATTTAGTTGCTGTCGTTGTTGTAATTGTTGAAGTTGTTCTTGCTGCTGTTGTTGTAGTTGTGGTGACATTGCTAAATATTGTTCACCACCAAGTAATGTTTCTGATTCATCTATAATCATCATTTCGGGTATTGATTCACCAGGACTATGTGGCAAATAAGAAATTTTTGGTGGTTGTTTCCATTCTGTACCAATTCGATGTTTAGCCATATTTAGTTTTTTTCTTTTTATACAAATTTTTTTTTATTTATTTTATTATAATAAATACTATTAGTGTCAACAAATGTAGAGCATAAATTTTTGTTGCTTAATCACAGAATTGCTTATTTATATTAATTATTTTGTTTTTTGAATTAATAGTTTTTCTTTTGTCAATTAGTGATACTTAAGAATTATAATATTAAGAATAAAAAAATATTTTTTTTTTAAAGCTAAAAATTGCTGTCACTTGGTTCCATGTAAAATTCTCAAACAGGATATAAAACACAAAAACTTACATAAAACTATCGCTGGTATTTTATAAGGAATTGTTTTATTAATTTTATTTGTTGGAATAAAAATTTCATATTACACTTCTCGGCCATAATGTACATTATGTAAGAAGTGTCCTTTTAATTATTGTAGGCACATTTTTTCACTTAAATTAGCTTATCTGAAATAAAAAAAATAATAATATTAGAAATTAATATAGAATATTTTAAAAATATTTTTTGAGTTTTAAATTAAGAACAAATTTAGCATTTAACGTTAGACTTCGAGCTACTGCTTAAGTGAATAATTATTTCCACGCAATTTACTGAAATATTTTGAAGAGGAAGATTGTAATACATTTGAATGTGTTAAATTGTTGGACTTAATTGATAAATAATGATTTATAAAATCAAAAATTAAGGAAAATAAATTGTCACGAACTCACCTTCAAATAGATATATTTTGTGGGTAACGTAGCAAGTTATAAAAAACTAGAAAAGTAAACATGAGGATGTGGAAAATTTCATTGTTATATAAAAAAATGACCAAAATAATCGAATTAGGAAAAAAATGTTTGAAAGCAAATTTAAAAATTCAGCAGAAATGCTATCTAACACTCCAACATTGATTAAAAGACTAATAATAAGTAAGTAATTCTGTAAAGAATTATTATAATAAACATAAATAATAAACGAAGAAACGATATTTAAAAGCAAATTTCTTACAAGAAAACGGTTTTTCCAAAGTTCATTTGAATTTAGAAAATTTTTAATTGGAAATACCAAAAAATTTGTAAAACAAATACTCAGCACTACAAGTTCATATTTAGACACAGAAACTAATATTAACATTATTTTTTTATAGAAATAAAAACAAAAACAAAACCTTTTATTCTGTTTTTGGAAACTTAAAATTATAATTTTTTATAGTAAATTGAAATTAATTCATTCACATTATCCGAATTAAATATAGCTATGTAAATGTACATATATTACATTTTCATACATTATGTACATAACTATAATAAAAAACTCACGAAACATATGCAATCACGATAAAAAAAAAAACAAAAAGAATAACAAATATTATTAATGAACATAAAACACGCCAATTGAATTTTAGTAAAAGTAAGTCAAGTCAACAAGAAGAATATTATACGGAATAAAATATTTCTCAAAAGAAAGAATAAGGAAATCTTTTCAATTACATTTATATTAATTTTTATTAAATTTAATATTATTAAAGTACTAATGTTTATTTAAAAATGAATTCTTCAAATATTACTCAAAATATGAGCTCATAATAATAATAATAATTTTTGATCATTTATATTAAAAATTAAATATAACGACTTTCTATTTTTAATTTCCACACTAATGCATTAAAAAAAAAATAATATGGGTTGGTGTCTTGGATAAATGAAGTTATACAATAATATTTGAAGAAGAAATTTTCGCAATAAATTATTATACATGTAAAGCTTTTTTTCGTCCTTATTATTGCTCAAGTAAAAGCTTTTTTTTTTTTTGTAATTAAAAAAATAGCAATATTGGCGCTGTCATCAATTGAAAGAAAATTTTATTGATATTGTTTTTATTTTTTATTGTGCATACTAATTACTCATACCACTCATACTTTCATACTTCATTAATAAGTTTTGAGGTATAGAGTAGGAGACTTTTTATTAAATATTAACAAAAAATTATCAAAATCAGAGAAAAAATTTACTTACAAAAGGCAATAAAAAAATTGTGACGAATTGTGTACAGGATACTCTAGAAAAACTATGGTCATAGAGGTTTCTATACTATGCTATTTAAATTTCAAATTAAAAAATATAAAGAAAAAAAATATTAATAGTTAATAATTAATATAGCTATATATTTTTAAATTCGTTACTTTATTTACATTATTGAATGCAATACGAAATTAATAATTATAATAATTATATAATAAAAAACATTGCATATCTATTTCTGTCTAATTCTAGTTTTAACGAAGGTTTGTGGGTAACATCACATCTTTAAATGAATGGCTGTTAATTAAATTGTTGTATACTATTCGATTTGATGTAGCATATAAAAATTCGCAAATATTATTTATACCAGTTAATATGTTAAAATTTAATTTTCCAAAGAGAGTAGAAATCTTTAGCCTATATTGATTCATATGCGATGCCTATGGGTGGTGTCGCGGCATTCAATTTTGATTTCTTGTCTAAATACATTATTTACACAAAAAAAATAGAAAAATAGAAAATAACAAAATATTTGATTCCTTTCTTAGTCAAAAAACAAATTCGATGAATAGAACGAAATATAGCTACTTATATATATTATGTATTTATTTTAAATAATATAATATTATATAGCTATAACGCCTAAAGAAAAAGTAATTATATTACTGAAATAATATTAACTTTTAAAACACACAAAACACATAATAGATTTGCATAAGGCAAATTAATATAATTAAAAAAAAAAATAAAAAAAAATAAAATTTTGGCCAGTCAAATACAAACTAGAACTAGCTAAAAAGTGAATATCATATAGATATTGGTATAATATTATATTGATTTCAATAATAAAATAGCCCACAAATTGAAAAGTATAAAAAGAAATGAAAAATTTAAAAAAAAAAACCTAAAATTTATTGTACACTTATAAACTTAAATATAAATAACTAATAAAATAAAACTGAAAACTCCAACATATTTTAGGTATCTCAAAATTTTTGATTTGAAATGTCAAAAATTCAAAGTTGAAACAAATTGAATCAACTTGTTGAACTTAATTCAAATAGTTTAAAATTGATTCTTCCGATACCGTGAATTTTTTTAGTTGATTTGAAAAATATTAAATCCACTAAATTTAATTGATTTTTGCGACACCACCTTATACAAAATTGTTCCACGATAAAGTAAAATATATAATAAGAAAAATTAAAAAGTTCGAATTTATTCCAGTATGTACAAATAACATAATTAACACATAATTTTTGTTTTTTCTTCAATGGTGTACTGTTTTCTGTTTAATTATATTGATAATAATTCGACAGAGAAGGCAGTTGTGAGAGTCTGCTAGTTGGGTCTAATGTCCATACATCTAATTTGGTATACATTCCATCAAATGATATGATATTCATCCTAAGATGATATTGTCAGCAAAAATACTGACTCGACAAATAGTTAAATAACTAGCAAATTAAAAACAGTGATTATACATAAATATATACAAGAGTACAATAATTGGCTACTCATCATCTAATCGAAACAGATAATTAGAAACTGAACAAAAAAGTCTCAGATATTTGATAATATTGAAATCATTTTTAAACCAAGCATATGGATTTCAATCTCTGCGTATCTCTACGTATGTAAAGAAAAACCGTACATAATTTAAATCTAGTTGTCACCGAACTACTTTTGTGAAATGAACTTATTATTATTTGATATTTGATATGAACTTTTAGTATTTGTGTATTCGAAAAAAATTTAATTGAAGTAAAAACGCTTGCACAAAATCATATTTGAAAATCTATGTTACTTAGCGACACAATATGACCAAAAATGAGGATGAAAGCATACTTTTTTGAATAACGCATTTTGTTCATGCTTTTCTTTTTATTCTGTTTTTAAAAATTCCATATTCCTCCTTCTCTAATTAAATAAATTGTTTTGCGTACAACATTTTTCATTTTTTCTGGAAACAAGATAATGCTTATAGGATGTCCCATTGGAATTATATTTAAAATGTTTATTTATTTTTGGTTTTATTTTAATTTCCAAGAATTATTTAGTATACACAATTAAACGTAATTACATTACATATTTCTACATACTTATTTATACGTATATATATATATAATATATATACATAAAGTACATACATAATTAGATTTCAGATAAGTATTTGCCGCGACATTAAAGAGAAAAATAAAAAAAAAGCAAATTAACCCTTAAAAATATAAAATTCTGCTTTTTTTTTATTATAGCGGTTGAAGGACATACAATTAATTAAAAAAAATGCAAAAACATAGCAACACAACTATTCATTTGGTCATCATCAGTTGTACGAGTATTTATTATTAACTTGTTGATGACTTTAATTAGATAGGTACCTCTCTATCTCTCTCCTACAGATTAAAATTCAAACTCTAAATGAATTTTTAAATAATTAATTCCGGACAAGAACTAGGTACATACGTACATACATATATGTATATTATGAGAAACACAATGGTTGGTTAGTTAATTATAAATATTGTATGCATAGGTAGGTGATATTAGATTTTCTCCTTTTTTGTTTTTCTTTTTGGTTTGCCACATCAATCATTTGCGTTAAAATTCACGACAATTACGTCAACATTAAAATAAAAACTAAATACATATAACATGACACATACACAACATGTATATATACATATGTATGTTTAAATGTGTAAATCTAAATATGTTTTATGTGGTGAGTATTTGTTTTATTTTCAGCCTAAATATTTATCAAGTTTTTCCGATGTTTTTCATATTCACATTTGATTTTAATCTTTTAATTTTTCTTATTATGATTAAAGTTCAATAAATCTGCTGTACCCATACAGATTTTGATCGACTCAAAATATTGTTTTTTAAAGTAAATATTTTTTTAAACGTGTCAAAGAAAGTCAAAAGAAAGTTTGTTGTTGTTGCCACTAGATCAAGTATGAATTATTTCGTCAAATAAATAAAGAAAGTAAGTTTGAATTAAAAGTACTAAGAAAACCAAAATACTTCATAGGTATACATAAAATGTCAATAAGACGCCCTATATAATATTAGAAAAACGTTTGAAAGATGACGTAATTTAAATCAATATTACTTTTGAGTGACTTTCAATGTTCCTTGAATTTATTTTAATTTGCATTGTTACGAAAAATCGGAAAAAAGAAATAGACCAAAATACACAATACTTGCTTATTTGGAAAGCTTAATAACATTTTATTTTTATTCATCATTTCCGAGTCATTTTTAAGAGTCTATTTGGATCCTTGTTATTATTTTATGAAACAAAAAAAAAATTTTACAAACCGGGAAACATTGTAGAACAGTTTTGAATTCTCCCCAACCCTTTGTCCATCTAAACAACAATTACAAGTTACTACAAATTTATATCGTTCTATAAAGAGCAACTCGAGTATAAACAATGTTTCGCATTCAAGTAAGATTCAAAATCAGAATCGACGATAACATAAAGTCTTGCTTAATTTTTCGATAATTACATTGATTGAAGGAGAGAGAGAATTTTGAATATTCTAACTAAGAGTCCGCAAAATATGCTTTGTTTAGTTTGATATTATATTTCTAATATTAAGTGTATCCCGTATTTACGCGTTGGACTTGTTCGACAATTGTGTTGACTTGCTTCACCCATTTTAGATTAAAGTAATTAGTATTATCAAAATTTCCATTGATTCGGTTTATTAAAATTTTTTTCACATAAGTAAGTATTTTTATATGCATTTTTCTTTCTACTCTTGTAATTATTGGGTAATTCCATCTTTTTTTGTCCATAAGATTCTCGTTGATGCATTGCTTTGCTACGGAAAGCTTACACATTATTTCATAACTTCAATCATATTACATTTAAGCAAGAAAGTATTTTCTGATTGATTCTTATCTCGTCAACACATAGTTATTTCAAAACTTTGTTGGGTTTTTTAAACAATCGCTCTATTTATTTTTTTAAATGCGATATTTCAGTTTATTTTAGCTTTCTTCTCAATCCTGTATATTTCTACTAAAGCCCAAATAGGTCCTGTCATCAGTTTTTTTCTTTACACTAATAAGTAAAGAAAGTTGTTATTCGGAAATCGAACAGTTACAAACCCAGATCAGCGACATGTTCTTTTTTCCACGTTTTTCTTCGAAATTAACGATTGAAATTTCTTAGCAATCAAAATTGAATTAATTTTCAGCCAAATTTTCATTTAATTTAGTTTGTTAAAATACAAAAAAAAATTTAAAATTATTAAATATAATATTGCAAATATATACTAGAATTTTTTTTTTCATTATTCTGCCGATATTTAAAAAATAAATGTTTCTATTATGTTACTTAAGAAATAAGCTATAGTAGTAACAGGAAATGAAGATGATCCCAAAAGTAAAAATATAGAATAAAAAAATTAAATATAAACTAAGGAAACAGAAAAAGTAAATATAAAAAAAAACTGTCCAAACAATACTTATTTAAAAAGAAAAAAAAGGATAATAATATCCTTTTATTTGCAGATGTTACAACTGTGTACGAACAATAAAAATCTGAGACATTTTCATGTAAATTACGTGGCTCTACATATTATATTTCTTTTCTTTTACAACATCTTTTTCTTTTCAATTTGGATTTGAAGATGTTCAATTTCTATTGAACTCTTATGATTTTAATTTAATTTGAATGAATTTCTCTTGCAAAATACAAAATATTTTATTGGAATAAGGAAATCGAATATTAAATATGAATAAATAAAATTTTTTCAATTAAATTGAAATCCCGTGTGTTAGAATATTTTTTTGTGTAAATTTTTAAATATTTCTGAACTTAATTTAATTTAATGATGGTACATACTTGTACTTTAATCATCTGATTTTAAAGACGAGAAGAAAGTTTTAATTTTATTAAATTTCATATTAAATTTATTCAGTTATACTTCTGATGAAATAGTTCATTCTGAAATACATTTTGGTACTATGTATAATGCATTGTATGTATTTTTTTTGTGTATGTGTTATTGATGCTATGTTATTAAATAGGCATATGGATCACGATGACAGCAGGACTCTGATATAAAGTTTTACTTTAAAATATATAAATGTAGTATTACGTATGTAGCAATTAATTCGATTAGGCATATGGATCACGATGACAGCAGGACTCTGATATAAAGTTTTACTTTAAAATATATAAATGTAGTATTACGTATGTAGCAATTAATTCGATTTCAATTAATACAGATTTCGTTGAACAGTATTTGGATTTAGTGAAAGTTACCAGCTTATCATACAATGGCAAAAGTTTTAGTTTTATTTATACTTATATTATATAACTTCAGTTGATTTAACAAAAATTAGCTATTTCTATGTAATAATGTTTTTGTTACAATGAATTTGGCGATATATTTGACTAGAGTATTAAAACATGAAAGAACAAAAACTGATGTAGTACCGATAAACTAAAAAGCCACAAATAAACTGGAATGTTGTGCACTTGTAAAAATTTAAATGTATAAAATTATAGTAAAACCTGAATTTAATTAGAAATTAATAAATTAACTTCTCATTTTGAGAAATAAATTGTATATTTATATCCAATTTATTTATTAAAAAAACAAAAATGTAAAACACTTAACTATTGTGAGAAATAAATTACTATGAATCTTGAATTATATAAACCTGGTGGCTTTGTATACCAATCAGCCAATATTTGTAAATAAGATATTGAAGCTTGATAGACTAGACGTTAAAAAAATGCACATAAATATTGCCAACATTCCTCTAGCCTAGAATTCCCATAAATGTTATCGACGTCAAAACAATTGAACATGACTAGGCGAGGATTCATAGTTCACTGCCCCGTATGTTCCACAATATGATAAATGAAGCAAAATATTTCAAGTACATTGATGAAATAATAATTTAAAATCAAAAAGGCGTCAAAATATTCTGACAAAAAATAAAGTTTATCAAAATCCTGACGACTCAAAATCCTGACGACTCAAAATCCACCAGTTGCAGTTCAGTTTTTTTTTCTATCTAATTGGGTCAGCCTAATTTATTGAAACACTGTAATCAAATTTTCATGATAAGAATAAAAATAAACTAGGGAATTACTAAGAGATATTTTCTGCCTACGCATATTTCTGCCTAAAGCATACGCACATCTCTGTATATTTGATTTCATTCTAATACAGTTAAATATATTTTTTTTCAACTACATAGCTACTTATTAATCAGTTATTGAAAATTTCAAAATTAAGAATTTCATTGCAGACTCTTAAGGGCTACCCGTAATGACCTTGAGCTGACTTAAGTCAGCTTAAGGAAATGTATGATTGCATGTAAATTGTATTGCAAACCCATAATCGGAATATCAGAGAGTTTCGTCAAGTTTTCGTTAAATTTAGTTGGCTTAACAAAGTAAGCAAATTCGACACTCTGATTAAGCTAGTATTACTAATTCTTTTTATACAAATTATATGAAAATGGAGTGTTTAAATTAAAAATTAATGATGTATAATTAAATAATTTAAGTAATTTAATTGTTTACATTTTTTGTACATTTATTATATTTATTATATTCATAAGTTTCAAAATCACTTAAGTTAGGTAAAGTCTATTATAGATAAATTAAGCAAATTACAAAACTTTAGTTGACTTTTCGTTTAGTTTTGATAGAAACTTAAGCCTGCTAATCTCATTATGGTTAGCCCTTTAAATTTAAATAAAGAAAACACAACAAAATCTTTCTTTTGTTATTCTCTTTTTAACTGAATAATTAATTTTTGGCTGAAATAGTAAATTGTAAATATCAACAGGATGTAATGTATTACAAATATGTACATACAAAAAATATTTATGTATGGAAATTCAAATAGAAATTAAAGTAGTCCACAATAAAAATAAATTATTAAATTTAAGAAGTTTAAAAAGAAAAATAAAATTTCAATTTAAAAAACCATGAAGTCAATTAGAATTTATTAAGTAAAACAATAACAAATAAATTATTTAATAATTTAACAATTTATCATTTCAATTTTCCAGATTTTTTCTTTAAAATAAATGAGACATATCATATTATTTTTTTGTTTTATTTTTATTATTACAAAACAAAATTTATGCAAAAAATTTTCATAATAATTTAGTTAAGTAATATTTTCTATTAACCTCTGTGTAATGTTCAATAATATTTTCATTAGATTTTTATTTACTGTCTAAGTATATTTTGATATTATCTGTCTCATATATCAAATAGTAGATAGAAGCACTTAAAAAAGCTAAAGTAAAACATTCGATTCAAAGTTATGCTAGAAACCTAGAAAAAGAACAAAAAAACTGTTTTCATTTCTTATCAAAATAATTCCCAAAATTGAATCGTACCCAAGTATGATAGCTTATAAACATGACAAACAGCATGATCTATAATTATTATTTATTTAAATTCATATTTACCAAAACAATTACTTAAAAATACTGAATCGACTGAACTTAGCAAATGTTAAATACCTTCATACTCGAATAATTGGTACGTATATTAACTATTAAGTCCAGAATACTTGCTTACAAAGTTCATCCTCTTTTAAAGTTTGTGTAAGTTTCAACAAATGATTATTATTTTATTTATTTTATAGATATAACTTTGACTACAAGCTAACAATTTTTTTTAGGCTCGTCTGAGGGAGATATTGTACCCGCCTAGAATCTAGTGACTATATCCCAAGAATACTTGATGTTCCTAACTTTGCAAAAATATGTATCTTTAATGGCGTATCTTATCCTTTGAGGACGAAAACGACATTTGAAAGTATTCTTGTTGTTTTGATATTTTTGTATATAAACCGTTTTATCTGTTGATCTATTAGATATATATGTATATATATTAAACACGGCAGCACTAATATAAATATTGGGAAGGTTTCATGATAAAATTTTGAGATATTTGGTGTTTAAAGAAAAATAATAAAGATTGTTTTTTTTTTGAGAATTTTCTACTTTGAACTACAATATCTCTATAACGGCAGCACTAATCATTATCAAATAAATGATAAAATATGCTTCAGACCGTTATCTTACTAGATAAAAAAACTTATTATATATATATATATCTAATAGATCAACAAGCTAGGAAAGCTAGGAACAGCAAGTATCCTTTGGAAGTAGTCATTAGGTCCCACGCAGATACAAAATCTACCTCAGAACAGAACATGAAGTTTGATAAATTTAAGCGTAGAGTTGTCAAATATACATAGACATAAAAAATAATACGTTGATACTTAATAATATAGAAGAGATTTACGTAAATTGTCCATACTGCCTAATAATAATAGAAGTCGCAAATTCTATTGAAATAACAAAAAAAGAAGATGTCAGTAATAGTAAACTGCGTTAAAATGATATTCAAAAAATGTTATTTTTTATTCAAGATTACTGCCACTATCTAAGTAGAAACAGTATCTTTTTAATCCTTCAGTATCAATTTTAAACTATTGTTTGTTTTTAGATAAATCAGCTAATGGAACACCAGCTAATGGAAAAGCAATACGCATACACATGAAGTAAGCTATGGTAAACATTGATTTAAAAAAAAAAAAAACAAAATGTCATTTGCATGTCAAGTTTCGACTTCTTACAATTAACGCAATAATCAATATAATCATAGCTCTATGTAATTTGAAACTCTATATAATTCCTAAAAAATGGAAAAAATTGTTCTAGGCGTCTTCAAAATTATTAACCTGTTTCCAAAACAGTCAAATGCCATTTCAAATTTTATTTTTTTAAAAATCAATCAATTTCACCTTGAAGTTAAAAACTAATCATAACTGTCTCTTTAAAATATTGTTCTTTTAAGTTGAAATAAAGCTATCCTATTGCCTGTTTGATCATACAGTGTCAAGCTGTGAAAAATATGAAGCATGTATTGAGCATAGCTTGGCAATAACACAGCTATAATATTAAACTGATAAGTTTATTATAAGTAAATTAAAATTAATTTTTAACAAATTATTTTCATATAATAAAAAATTAAATTAAAACTTTTTTCATATCTCATTTTTAATTGAAAATAAAATATTTTCTGTCCCTTGTTTCTTTCAAAAGTTTTTTCAAAATAATTACCTAAATTTTTTATCAAATCACATCACAAAAATTAACTAAAATAAATTTTAAAAACTAAATTTCAATGAATTTCTTCAAATGGAATTTTGAAATGGTAGATACTGGATCAAGCCAAGGACTTTATATCCACATATTTGATTAGAAAATATATTTGTAGTCTTCGCCTATTTGAAAAATGTATTTGTACATAAATAAATAATTTAATTCAACAACGAAATGTCTTTCAGTATAAATAATTTAAATTTTCCTATGTTTCATGAAAAACAAATAAAAAAGTGAGATTTAATAAAGTTATTACAAAAAAACAAAAAATTTATTATTAAAGTTAAATGATGTTGTTAGATTTTAAATTTTAAAAGAAAAAGTATATTTTAATTTTACAAGTTTCCAAAAAAATTTAACAATTTTCGTCTTCTCTAAATTAAATATTAAAATAATGAAAAGAAAGTTCATACATAAGAAATTGTAATAGAAACAACTAAATAACAACTAAATAATGATTTTACGAATTATTGTGTTATTATGTAATGACATGAATTATTTAAAGACATAATTGAAAATGGTATACTTCAGGGTACCAGTGTATGCTCGAGTCATTGCTGTGATATACCAAACAGTTCTCAGTTTGAAAAAAATAACAGCGTCAAGTTTTTGGGAACGATATGTTGACGTTGATTGTTGGAAAATATATCATTATAAAAAAAACAAACTCAATAGAGGCTTAGCAGGGGAAAGCGACATTTCATTAATAAATAGCTGAGATCAGAAAATGTTCAATGAAGCTGTAATCTATAAGAACAAAAAAAATTAAGCACTTGCACACATAGGCTCATTCCCCTCCTACCAATTACATTATACAGTTAGTTAATTTACTTTAATTAATTTTAAGTTCAAATTTAGATAAATTATTTTTAATTTTGGAATTACATTTTATTTGGTTTATCTTAAATATTATTACATACAAAATTGTATTATAATGATACTAGGGGTCCCTATTGGGTAATTATAATTCAACCTAAATTAAAATTTAAATTTTTTCACAGATTTTCATGGACTTATATAAAATTCTACTATAAAGCTGAAAATACTTATGCTTAATAAAGAAAAAACAAAAACCTCTTCATATATATTTTTTTTTCATCTATTTTCTACATTGATCAGAAATAATTTGGTATTTTTAACGCTATCTTCTGCTAATTAGGTCTTTAATTTTTGAATCCACCATTGGTAGATAATGTTGGTAGATTTTGCATATCTGCAAAAGAGGTAGCGAGTAGCGAGAAAGCTATTAAAAGAATAAAATACAAAAAACTTTACCAAAAAAAATAAACTAATTCTGAAAAATCTAAATAAATCTTGAACTTGCTGTCTATTACACAAACATGATGAAAAATTGATAAATAAGATATCATCCCTAATTTATATATTTTGTTGTTATTTTGGTTTTTTTTTTTTAAATTTTTTTAATTCACCCTTTTTGTGTGAATATCATTCCTTGGCTAATTGAATTTTTATTGTATAATGTTGAAAACAATGGTGGGTTGATGAAACATTGTACATTAATGTAGGTAATTAAATAGTGATTGGAAATTTAGTTGAAAAGAGAATAAAATAATAAGTTGCATCGCGAATTTGATTTTCTTTTGCTTTAAAAAAAAAATTAGTAATCATTTTCCACTGAATTTTACCATATCGATTTGAATACAATTTTTATATTATTTTATATATATAAAAAGCACAAATTTACATAAACCAAAAGAATTGGTTGTTTTAAAACGATAAAAATAATAAAAAAAAAAATAAACAATTTCTTTCACATCTTTTCAGATCCAATTTTCTTATTTGTAATACTTCATTGTATCTTAAATAAAAGGACACTAATAATCCTTATTGACCCCAACAAAATACAAAATATAAAAAACAGTATAAATACAAAACGGCAACATATTACAAATTTGTGCTTTCTCTGATTGAATGTATCCTACAGGGTGTCGTGTTATTTCATTAATTTTAAGATTAGTTTAATTTGTTCTCCTTTTCAGATAAAGCTAATTTAAATTAAATTTTCCAGCTAAAATAATCTGAAAATACAAACCTGAAGGACCTATAAGATTTCGCAATAAACTGAGCCTTAGTTCGAAATATCGATTGACATTTAATAATTTACAATTTATAACTAAAAATAAATCGTTTGAAGTAACAAAGATAAGAATGCGATGTGACAACAAGTCTAATATTTACAGGGTGGTTCACAAATCAATAGTACGCTATTTTCCATTGTGTGAATCTTTATCAGTAAGTAAAATTCTGATGTTTTTGGATTCTAACTCAAACTAGTGTTCGACCTATCACGGCTAAAGTGAAATTTGTGGTTTTCTGAAAAATTCTTGTAAAATGTATTATAATTTCGTTTCAGAAAGAGATAGGTAAAAAAATTAACACAGTTGCGAAAACGATAATAATATATTTAGAATCATGTTTCTATCTTAACAAGCTTCTACCAGAATATCCAGTTTTGTTCTCCAGAATTTTAATATAAAAATCATTTAAATTTTTATTCATGTTTGAATGAAAAACGGTATTTTTCGAATGACATAATATGGTGGTGATTTCCAATTTAGGGTTTACTACAATCAATCTTAATTTTAACATGAGGTAATACCTACTAGTTTAGGAAATGCAAAGTTAGCAAACTAGTTTTTTTCGTAGCTAAATTTCCTTCGTTGAAAAAAAAAACCGAGCACTTATAAGAACAAAAATTTAGTTCTGAGCGAAGAATTTAGTTTCTTTAATGTCTAATGGCCGTCAATGGTCTAAACCAAATTATGAAAAAATTCATATTACTAAACCAAAAACTTACGTAATGAATTGAGTAGTTTTTTTTTGTTATAGGTTCCATGCTATATTTGTCATTACAAGTTAAAAAAAATTCGAACATTATAGATTTTCATTGAGCGTTTGTAACTGTATTACTTGAGTACATATTTAAGTTTTAAAAATGAAAAAAATAAGTAGAACTTACAACAACAAATTGTAATGGTATCTAAAGAGAAAGATAATAAATTAAAAGAAAAATAAAAAAATTTAGAAATTTATATTCTTTGAAATTTGATACCCCTAAAGAGGATTACAAATATTTTAGACAAGGAGAATATTGAATCAGAAAAGAATTAATATTTATCCTTAAATCTTGAAAATTATTCTACACAATTTTTTCTTTATTTTTTTTATACCATTCTGAAAGAGCTATAAAATGTCAAAATGGAATTTAATTTTTCTTAACGAATGAACACTTCTCATTTTATTGTACTTAATAAAATAATTACCAATATTAAAAATAATTTTCCAAAATTAAAATATAATTTTCAACCAAAGTATTTTTATAAGCTTAAAAGATTGTGAAATATTATTCATAATACATGGTGGTATAAAAATATATTTTACTGTTTCTATACTGAAAAAAATTGTATTTCAACTCAATAATTGTTTTTCTTATATTTTGGGTATAGGCTATATGAATATCCTACTTATGAATATTAGAGTATACCATTAAACAACCGAGTATGTAATGTTGGCATCAAATATCCTACAGTTGTTTTGAAAAGAACAAAATGGATATGGAATTTTAAAAGTGAATTAAAGGAATACTGAAGCTATAGAAATTTAACCAAACGAACCTTTAGTTCATGCCATTTAAGAAAGAGCATCATAATGTTTGCCCATTTATTTATTTATTTATTTATGCTTAATACAAATATATTACAATATACATAAGTGAACAAAATCTAATTTTAAGCTTAATCTTATTCTAGATCTTAATATTAAAATATTGATATTTATACATTTTGTAATTTATTACCAAAGAATGTTATAAAATTATAAATTTATATTAACTCTAAGATATATGTAAGTGCAGCTTTTTTTTTAGTTGGGCTACGTTTAATGTGAAATCGATGTAGTGTTTTTATTATTTATTAACATAAACATTCTATTAGCAGGCTCATATTTACCATAATTGGTACGATGAAATATTGGACGAAAAATATTTTCCGATCTAAAGCGGTTTCTGTTGTTAATATGTAAGTGGATCATATCTCTAACATAAGGAGAATCAATTTCATTATTTAAAACTTTAATAATGAATATGATATCAGCTACCTCCCTTCTGGATTCGAGTGATTTAATGTCCAATAACTTCAACCGGTTCCTATAAGGTGGCAGAATAACTGGATTTGACCAGTGTAAATTACGCAGTGCGAATCTCAAAAAAATTTTTTGTGTAGCTTCAGTTCTTTGGATATGATTGAAGTAATGAGGCGACCACACTTGACTGGCATATTCAAGATTAGGTCGAACAAGAGACGTAAAAAGTGATTTAAGGACGTATGGATCGTTAAATTCTTTAGAAAATCTTTTAACGAAGCCTAGCATGGAGTTAGATTTATTTATTATGACGTTTAAATGTTGTTTGAAACATAATTTATTGTCAAAGAGTACACCAAGGTCTTTAAAGTATGAGAATCGTTCAATAGATTTATTTTCAAAAGTATAATCAACCATTGAAGAGCGAGAGAAAGTCATTAAAGCACATTTATTAATATTTAAGGTCAGATTGTTAATTTTACACCAGTTTAAAAAAGAGTTTAAGTCTTGTTGAAGAAGGGATGTGTCCCTTGCTGATGTAATTTTTTTGTAAATTTTCATGTCGTCTGCATAAATAGTAAGTAATTTTACTATGATTAGTGACGGAAGTTACATCATTAATGGAAATAATAAAGAGAAGCCGACCTAAATGGCTGCCTTGTGGAACGCCAGAGCTAGCTTCAAAAGGTTCAGAAGTAGCGGATCTAAATAATACGTTGTAGCTCCTATTAATTAAGTAGGAATTAATCCAATTGGTAAAAGAAGGAGAGAATCCCATTTTTTTAAATTTTAGTATAATAATGGAATGAGGAAGAAGATCAAAGACCTTACTTAAATCGGTGTATATTACATCTGTCTGAAACCCAGCTTCCATATAGTTTTTGAATTTAGAACAACATTCTATTAAATTGGTTACTGTGGATCTTTTTTTCATAAAACCATGCTGGTTAGGGGACAGTAAGTTTGAACAATGATCATAAATAGAGTCAAATACTATTAATTCAAATAGTTTCGGAATACTTGAAATTTTTGCAATTGGGCGATAGTTTTTTATATCATTCTTAGAATCTTTTTTATGAACTGGTCTAATAAACGATTTTTTCCACAAATCAGGAAAGATTTCTTGAGGATGTGAAAGTTTGAATAAAATTGATAAAGGAGTGCAATGGTAGAATAATAAAATAGCAACAGTGCTGATTGTATCCCTTTATATTAACGTCATTATTAAGACAAATTAATAACCTAAAATAATTGGCTAGTCATCGTTTTGATTATATTAGAGCAAACCAATGCAATCACGTTAAGGTTTTTAACATTATATATAATTATTAACTGATACATCAATCATCACTACATCATCACCAACTCAACTATAAAATTTTCTCAACATTTTAAGTTGCTAAGACAACAAAATTAATAATTTGATTTGATAATTTGATAAAAAAAATTAGTGCCACGAAAAAACACAAATTAGTGGTAATTGTTTTTCCTGAACCTTCTGACCATTTCTATTTACTTTCTTTACGATATAAGAATTCAAACCAATCTTCCTTAGAACATTGTTTTTGTGTTGTTTTTTTTCACTCACTTTGAAAGCATTGGCTATGAAATACCTATATTTAACAATACTGTGTACCATTGTGTAACCAATTTTTTTTTCTTCCAGCGCTTTTTCTATTAAAAATCAGTGTTTCAATGAAATTGATCATTTATTTTGTTATAAATTTAAATCAGTAAGAGAGTTTTACACCATCATGCATTTACTAAAATATGTTACAGCTTTTTTTATTCAAAATTTTTCGAGAACAATTCAGAAAATATTTAGAATTGTTGGTTTTTCAAAAAAGAATTAAAACAATTTTTTGAAGTGAAATTTAAGTGCCACTGAGTCTTCCACTGAGTAAAATGAAATTTTCAGGAATGAATATTATTTTCAAATTTAACTGTCATAGTAGATACTGTGGTTTTATTAAATATAAAATATTTTTATAATTTAATAATGAATTGAGAAGATACATTAATCTGAAAACTCTGTTAAGCTGATATATTTATATTTGAAATTAGACAGAAGTTAAACAGTTCTATTTTCGAAATTGTATGTTGCTATTTTTATTCACTATTTACTAGTATATAAATCTCATATATTATACTTGAGAGCGTTATTATATTGTTCTAACAAGATATTTAAGTAGAATTGAATTTTAAAAATTTGTTTTTGTATTACATATTTCTTTTTCTTCCTCTTTGACCGACATTCGAATTAAATTCAAAATAAAATTTATTAATATACTAATTTTCATTTTTAAGTGTTTTATTCTGTATTATATATAATTAAAAAGGTACTTATGTACATTTGCATATTAGAAATAAATAAATAAGCTTGCATATCAAAAACACGAAATTTAAATTGTATTTTGTTCACTAATTTTTGCTCAAACTTTTCTTACTGGTCATATTACTCATGATAAGCCATTGTGGGTCTTAATAGAAATTCCATAATTATTATATAGAATAATATATAATATATGGATCGTTAGTTCTAAAAATAATGACTATTTTTTGTAAGGCAAAAATGCCAAACAAATTTTCCAAAAGATTATGTGAAATAAACATTGTTATAATATACTGACACGGCACTTATTTTTGTTACTAAATTATTTATTTAGTTACTTACTTGCGGCATAAAAACTTCTTTAAAAATTCCAGGTTTTCCGTTTTAAATAATAAAGAGTTAAAAATATACTTTGAAGTGCAAAATAATTATTTTATAATTGTCACCAATAATATTTTTGGTAGTAATAGAATAATACATACATAGTGGTATCCGAACAACAATCTTAGCAACTTGGATTATGCAAACTATGTATTTATCATATTGCATATAACTAAATAGTTTATTTAAATACATTCAATAAATCGAACATATCAAGTTATACCTGGTAAAGAAACCGGTTTGAAAACTATCATATACTAATATTAAGAGTTAGAGGCAAATCAAATCAACCAATTATTCTTCAAGAAACATCGATCAAGGACATGTCGAGCAGTTTTAAATTTTTATTACTGTATAGAGCATACTTACTTCAAATTGAAAAACTGAACTGGATATTGAAAAATGAATTTTCCAATCCCACGCTGTTTTTGGTAAGCTTTCATAAGCATGGCAATTAATCAAACATAATATCATTACCTACTAATATTAAATTGTTTGAAGCTCATATGAAATCTGTTTTATTTAACGCCTATAAAAATTGCAATGTTACATTAAATGTTAAACAATAACTGCAGACGTATATTAATTTCTATATCTGTTGTATTTTCAAAATGGGTTATTAGATTTGAATTTATTATGGTCTTTGTGTAGCAACAAAAAAAATCAAAATGCAGCGGAAGATAAGATCAAAAAACGAAAATAATAGCAGTTGATCCGACACTCACTACGGAAATAAAATATCGAAATCATATGTGCCTCTCTACGCTATGTCCCAACAAGAGTTAAACCATATCAAATTAATAAGTATATTTTTCTGTCTGAGCCTGGTAAAGTTATTATCGCTTTCCAATATTATCGTATTTTAGTGATGAATTGCAGATACGAAATATTTTTATGCCAATATAGTCTGTGTAACATACAATTCGTTTGTTCCGGCAATGTTTTATATTTATAAGTTTATTTACAATATGGAGATTATTTAACACCACTTGCTCTAATTAATGGTTCAAAAGCACCTTATTCTTTTTAAAAAAAAAACGAAAACTTCTTTAACACTTGTAGAACTTTAAGAAAATGTTTTATTTTTTATTTGAGAATTAAATTCTTTATATTTCCTAATAACTTCAAGTTTACGTGTTAAGATTTGATCATTAAATTTATTTTCAGGCTAAAAACAAAACTAAAAAAAGCTCAAGGCAACAAGTTATGTTATCATGTCCTTTAACAAAAAAAAAGAAAAGTAAAATAAAATAATTTCAATTTTACTAGAAAATATCTTTAAATAAAAAAATAAGGCATTAAATAGAATACATAGACATATTATATTATTTTAGAATAGAAATATCGAAATATAATGTTAACACGTAAAATTTAACCTTCAACATAATTTTACTGGAATTCACGAAATAGATTCAGTATTAGAAATTTTTACTATCATTTACTTACACAACAATACAATAACAATTTTGGCGCTTAAATGATTATAACAAATCAAAATGTACGTCTTAATTTTAAACAAATGTAGTAATATTATGATGGTAACGACGTAAACAAACTTCTAAATATTGTAAAAAATAAAAATAATGTAGAAATTTGAGCAAAGTAAAAAGCAACACGCAAATTAAGCGTAAAATAAATATACGATTTGTTTAGGTTACATTTTTTAAATTTTTCTTTCTTTTTTTGAAAAGAGAATGGACCTTGAAAATTTTTAAATTAATTTATATAGAGAGAGTAGTCTTCGTAAATTTTTAACCACTCCTTTAGCTCATTTATTATTTCATTTTTTAGAGTATAAAATAAAATATAAAATTTGTAACTGTTATATATACATTTGTTACTTAAATAGACTTTTTAAATATTATTACATAGGGACATGGGCATTATTCTATATTAAACTCACACAATTCATTCGTTCATCACGCAAAGCATTTTTTAAAAAGTCAAATCATAAACAGTTATGTAACATTATCAATATAGTTTACACTCGATTTTGGAACTATATGGTTTGTATTTTATTTAATCGAAACCTGTCTTTCCTTTAATTTTTAACAAAAACCTTGTTCTTGTTTAAGACAATATGAAAATTCTTTTAATTTCTTAATTCGGGAGAGATTACGAAAAAAAAAACAAAAAATCGGTATCCACTATTAGTACCGGATCAGAACAAGAAAATAATCAAAACAGAACTTATAAAAAAAATAATTATCATCTAATAATATCATAAAATCATTTCGCAATTAAATTTTATGTTTAAATCGAAGTTCAGCTATATTACACCATCATCCAATAGAAATCTAATATAATAGTGATGGGTCAAATATTGTAATAGCTGAAATAAATAAAAAGATAAAATTATATTGTGAAACAAACATATTGGTTTCTTACACAATTGATATATAGTTAGTAAAATATATTACGTGCACAATAATTAATCTCGAAAGATTCCAATTTTATTTAAAAGAATATAATTATTTTAATCGTGTATCTATAACTGAAGACTGTACTAAAATAACATTTCCTAAGCATCCAACTTATTCAGTATTTTCAAATGTTTTTGTTAATATAAATATATATTTACATAAATTGCAAATCATATTGATCCCAACGATGGAACGCATACTCAGAACAAGATGCAGACAATACAAAAATATATGCTTTATAAATAGGACGTTTCCCCAAGTCCTGAATTTGTTCATGCATCAACAATGAAGCAGATTTGTTCAGAGTATTTCATTCAGAGTGTATAAACTATTTTTCAACAGTGTAGTCCACTGCTAACTTTTACTAAACAGGTCTTATGTTTTCGTCCACCATTTCAGCAAAGGAGGAAGCAGCAAGAAAGCAGCTGTTGAAATCCTAAATATTAAAGTCGTTGTATATTATACGGCGATATTAGTCGATTTTTGGTCTTAAAAAACCGATTTGCGGCCCTTTTCGGAAGTTGAAAATACCACCAATCGATAGAGTACTCTCGATTTAGTTAACAAACTTTTTTCTAAATTTTAAAATAACGGCTCTTTCCCCTCTTAAAAAGCTTATACGCATGCTCTGGCACACCCGGTATAAAAAATTGCATTAGGTTTTCGATAATGAAGAGTTTTCCTATCGAATAATAAGATATTCTTTATTATCTACAATCTACATTCCATGAAGAAAATAAAACTCATATGCACTCTCTTTATATTGTAAATAGAAAGGTGTGAAAGTTTTATTTTTTTTTCTTTTTATTTTCTCTTATTTTTGGTGAATTCATATACAATACAAATCCACAAATTTATGTGCAACAATGCATATAAAACGAATGAAACGAAAAGAAAATAGACAAAATTTGAGAGAAGAAAAAAATACCTTTATTTTCATTATCAGTTGTTTGTTTGTTACTAATATTTTATAAGAGGAGCCGAGGAGGATGTATTTTTTGTATGTATGTCGGATAAAGTAACGATTGAAATGTGGTTTTTATATTTATTATTTTGAATTAACGAATATATTAAATAAAAAGAGAACCAACAACATTTTTTTTTTGTTATTATGATTTTGAATATTTTGATTATATGAAATATGATTATATAAGTTCTCTGTGATTCAACGTAGAAAATAAAACTCAGGTATATGCACTTCCTTGCAATCGCTTGATATTTGTATAAAGGATGGTGTAGGTATGATGGTTTATTTTTTTTATTTTCTCTTAATTTTGGTGAATAAAATTTTGATTGTATAAATTTCAGGTGAATTGCTGACAACTAACTCTATTACAACATATGATGATTCTACATGTTAACTTGTTTAAAACTATTTACGTAGTTTATGCAGTCTTTCTTTTTGATTTCTCGATTATACCGATTTATTAGAAACAGTTACTCCTCTTTTTGTTTACATTCATTTCATTAGTTACGACTAGAGCTGGGAAAAATGGTTATTTTAAAAGAGTCATTTTAAATGACTCGTTCAAAAAGAATCATTAGCTTAACAGTAGAAACAGTACGAAATGGTACTACATAGTACCAGTGCGATAATTATAATATTTTGTATAATATTGTATTACAGAAGTTTGGTAAATTAAACACAATATGCATTTGTATTTTGCAGTTAAATATTGTAACTTTATGTAGTTAAATATTGTTAATTTATTACGAATAACTTAAATTGTAAAATAACGAAAATATTTAGCAGCAAATTAAAAGTAAACTAGATGTTCTATAATTTAGGGTTTTTTTTTTTTATTATAGGTTGAAAAAAAATCTTATTCCGTAAAAAAACAATTTGTTCACATTTTATATTTAAACCTTTTTAAATAATTGTAAGTATGTATACATATTATATTTTCAATTTGAATAACAATGTAAGTATAACATTTTTAATATGAAATTTTATTATAGCTAAAAAAAATTAAGATCGCATATTAATAAATTGCAATTCTAAAATTGAATTGAAAAAAAATAATATTTTAAGCAATCCAATAATTGATTATTTCAATTATCTCTAATTAAAATTCACATAAAACAATAAAAAATATTGGTAAATCAACTTATAAAAATTCAAACGGCTTCGAATTTAAATAAATCATACTCTGTATAATGACCTCATTTTTTGTACGACGTACTTACAATACATACATATTTTGTATGTATACAAATTTTATATGATACATTCGTATCGTACTAGTACCAGTTCAAAATGTTATCGTACTGGTATGGATCGTATCGTACTGGTACCTTTTGATACCAGTTCAAAATGAATAGTACGAAATGTTATGTAGTACCAGTATCAATCGTGTCGTACCAGTTTCTTTTTTGAACGAGAATGTACCAATTCATTTTTTAACCGAGTCATTTTTATTTTAGGGAACCGTATCTTTTTTTGAACAAGGGACTCGTTCTTTTTAAACGAATCGTACATGAACGACACACCTCTAGTTACGATGTCTTGAGTTTTTTAATATATTCATTATACACTCTCGCATATTTTCATGAGTGTAGTCCCATTTTTATCAAAGTGTTTAAATTTTGTAGTTCTGAGTCTTTGTTTATACTAAATTTCACATGTTAAAATTCTACATGTTAACTTGTTTAAAACTATTTATGTAGTTTATGCAGTTTTTCTTTTTGGTTTCTCGAATATACCGATTTATTAGAAACGTTAGTGCTTTTGTTTAATATATTTTAGAATATTCATGAAACAAAGTAAAACAGTTGAAAAAACATTGAAATCAGTCCAAAAATGAAGATTTTAGAGTATTTTTAATTTTGCAAATTTTTAGCGATGCTAGAAACACAAAAAAATACGAAAATTTTCTAATTTTCAATTTTTCCAAAACGGTTTTAATTTGTTAATTTAATTTAAATACAAAAAAAAACTTAATTGAAGGGAACAATATCATGCAAACAAAAAGAAGAAAAGAAAACATAAATTAAGTTTTAATCATTAATTTGTTTAAAATATGTTAATTATTATCTACTTTAGTAAAATTTGACTAAACCCCCACTTAATTAAAGATTTTATCAGTTAATAATTTTAATCCTCTTGACAATTTTAATTACATTAATTTATTTTTATTCTAAATGCAAATTTCTATAATACTTAATGTAAACAATTTTTATACCTTCAATCTCATCCAACCTGTCAATTAACAGAAAACCAACAGTAGATTAACCAAAAAAAGAGGAGATATTGCTGTCAAAAATTAAATCCAAATTCAATTTAAATTCAATGACAGTTCGGTGTTAAAACTCATAACGCGAATGTGTTAACAAAATTAAGCATTAATAAGATTTACATTATTACAATATATACATATATAGAATATAGATATATTTCTTTTTCTGATTAAGTGAATATTTTTAAATAATTTATTTATAATATACATTATATTTATATCTATATGAATGTATGTACATAACGTATTCGTTAACTTCAATGATGCTGATCTTTTCTATCTATATCAAGAACAAGAAAAAAATATTAATTTAATTAATGACTAAAATTATCTTATCATTAAAAGTTTTGATTCAGGAAAAAATACTTATTTGTTGTGATTGACTTACGATAATTTACTTGCAATATAGTATGCGAGAGCACGTCAACTACTAAATTATATCCTTATTTGAATTATTTATTTTCGATTTTTATAGTTGGATTGGTATATAGGTAATAAACATAAATTAAAGGTAAGCAAATAAAAAGGAAAAATAACAATAAAAAAAAAATGTTTTTATAATGAACCGCTATTTTTATAGTAAGTAATTTGATTGATTTAATCTTTTTTTTTGAGAGTGTAAAAGGGATAGAAATATTTTTGTTGTTTAATATACATAAGTTTAATTCAGTTTATTGTACGTTTTTCTCTAATCTATATATTTATTTTTATGGGTCAAGTAAATAATTTTCATCTTATAAATATTAAAAAAATAAATTGTATACCAGTCCAAATTTATTGTTATTCAAGCTTTACACAAAAAGCAAGTAGTAGACGAAATACGCGTATATGTATGATAAGCATCTTCGTAAAATTAAAAAGAAAAAACTATCGACTATTTCCGACAATATTAAGCAGTTCTAATTTTGGTGTCCATTTTTCAAATAAATTATTCATAGAAAAACATAATATATAATATGTTTTTAATACTTGAACCAAATAGAAATTCCAATTTTCCTTTCACTTTTCAAATTTAAAATAATTTTTAAAGTCATCAAAACAATTTAAAAAAAAAAGAAAGTATATTTACACATTGAAAAATTGTAAAGTTATCTGGTGTCTTTGAATTATCCATCTCGAAATGTTTCTTAATGACTATTACAGTCAGATTTTCAAGTTCATATGAATTTTTATCTGGCAAAGCAAAATATTGACAAGCAGGGAAAAAAATATTTGTATTGTTGCCATGGAGAAAAATCTTGCTTTGACACTGACAATTGCTTTGACTTGATATTATATAGAAGGGAAATATTTTGACTTTTTCTTCAATTGGAGGTGAAATAACACAACTATCATTTTCTTCATCACCATATGGTGTCTCCGTTGTATGCAAAAGAAAATTTTAAGCCAGAATGGACAGTTGTTCATCGCTGACTTCATTGACGTAATAACAATGTAATTAGGAAAAATTACCCTATGTAACAAAAATATCTTAGGTACTTAAATTGGACGATATGCTAAGAAAAATTATTATAAATATTTAAATGAAGAAGAAATAAATTTTTTTAATGTTGGACCGGCGAGTAGTTGTTGATAATAAAATTTAAAAATTATTATTATGTTTTTTTAACAACCAGAATAATGAATTAACCATTTAATTAGGTTAGGTTATTTTAAATTGGTGAATTACATTCTATAATACTACTAGTAGGTATCGGTAATTTTACACTTTTTATTTTTATTTTATTATTATTTCTAATTTATATTGAGATTGTTTTTTTTTTTACATATTCGTGTAGTAGTATATAATATGAACATTTAATTCGAAGAATTTTTTTTTAATAACACCAGATCAACATTTCAACCTTTAAGTGAAATTGAATAAACAGGACCACGGATTACAAAATCAAAAATTAAAATAATCATAAAACTGTCAAAAACAAATAAAGCTACTAGACCAGATGAAATAATAGAAATAATTAAGCTTATTGATATTGAAAATCTTAATTTATTGGAATGTATCATCATCATCATTATTGTCCTGCAACCCAATACGTGGGGCATAGGGTGGAAAATGAATATTGGAATGTATTTTCAACCAATTTTTTGACACCGGAGTGTATCCTCGAGATTGGCTCTAATCTACATTCATTAAGCCATACCGAAAAATGTAATGCGCATAGGCTAATTAGTTTAATGGGACACACACTTAAAATATTTCTCAAGATTATTCATAACAGAATTTATCTAATATATTCTAATTATATTAAGAATATATTAAAAGCTAGAACCAGGCATGGGTTCCAAGCAATTTGCATTTAAGAATGGTATTGGTACACGGAAAACTCTTTTATCTTTTACCTGTAGCTGTACCCAAATATGTGTAAAAAACTGCAAAGATGTACAGAAAGATGTATTTCTAGGTTTTATAGATTACGAAAAAGCTTTTAATCACTTTGAACACGACAAATTAATCGCAATTTTAAAAACAATTTGTCTTGATGGAAAAGATATTCAATGTATTCAAAATCTATATTGGAATCAAAAATCTGAAATCTGTGTTGTAAGTATATTATCATCTTCAGAAATTGAAATTAGTCGAGGAATACGACAGGGTTGTACATTGTCATCAATTTTATTTAACTTTTATTATGAGTTCATATTTCGCAAATCCATTAATCATTTAAATGAAGTGATAAAAGTAAATGGTACTGACATCAATAACATCAGATAGGATGATAGAACCCTATTGGGTGATAGTATAGAAGGCTTACAAAAATGATTTAAAGAAGTCAACCAATATAGTTAACAATTTGGGTTGAACATTAACACCAATTAAAACAAATTCATGATTATTAGTAGAATAAATTAAAAATGTGAAATGCTTCATCTAGTAGTCGAAGGGAAAGGTGAAGGCATGCGAGGAATTGGACAGAAAGCAATTATCATGGCTAAGAAACATCAGAAATTGGACTGACTTCAGAACTATAGGTGAACTAGTCAGAGAAATGAACAGCTCAAAATAGAAAATAATTCCCAAGCATAACAACAAATTTACAATAACATGTGATCTCTAACAACCATAAAGGATATCCATAGTAAAAGAAGAATCCGGCGATATAGTTTTTGTTTTCTGTATAATTCTAAATTTAAATATTAGATGTCATCATAACTGCTCTTATGTAGAGATATAACTACACAATCGCATAATAAAAAGTACACGATACTGAAATCTCTATGAACTAGATAATGATATTTTTAAAAAGTAAACTGGCAGAAACAGGTAACAAATATCGGGGTGAACTAAAATAAAAACTATTTAATATAAGTTATAGTACAACAACAACAAAAAAAATTGCTATTTCAATATTATTTGAAGAATTCTTAGCCATCCGGAAATTTATGCTGTCTAAACTGCAACCAACATTATCAAAAAAAAAAATATTAAAAATAAAACAAATACAAATATGCGCAGGCAACGGTTAAAATATTATGACTTCTTCTATATAATATTATATTATATGACTAGCTATATATTTTGTATATGGAAATGATATTGACTTAAGTAATCCTTTTTAAATACAATAATAATATTTATATCTAAAAAAAAGAAATCATTTGGGACTCATAAAAATGTTTTCACTTAAATTACTTAAAAATATGTCTTTATTATAATTTCTAGATGTATATACTTATATATTTTATAATATTAATGTTAATGTTCTACTTAAAATCCATACATACATAAATTACTTTATTTTTTCTTTTTTGAAAAAACTTTTATTCACAACTTAAACAATCACATAAACAAAACCCATTTTTTTTTTTAAATATTTTTAAGTAAACGAAATGAAATTAAATAAAGTTTTATAAATAAATTAAATAAAATGATAAAATTGATGAATGTCTACTACTAATAAACTACAAATACATATTTTATAAGTATGTAATTTATGTACAACAATATTTTGGTAATGACATTACATTCAGTTCAGTTCTCCTGTGGTTGTTGAGCACTAAATAGTTATCGACATGATATATAGTTTCTTTAGTTTGGATGGGGGAGGGGGGAGATATAATAATATAAAAAATGAATGAATATTAAAACTTGTTACCAAGTTTTATTATATTTTACTACTACTAAATTACGACAACTAGACAAACAACAAAAACAACTACAATAAAATAAATAGAAATTATAACTCAAATACAAACAAGTATAAAGTAAAACAAAGTAATTCATGTTGAAAGCGCTTTACGAGAGTGTTATTAACAATGACAATAATATCCTTGCCTTTATAAAATCTAATTTTAAAATAAAGAAATTATTCTAATTTTAAAAATAGCATATTATACCCAGGCGGCTAAAGCAAGCTCAGTGAAAAATTTACCAGTAATAACATAAAGTATAATATTATGTTTCTTATATGTAAACTAAATTGATTCAAACCTAACTGCATATGGGTTCAATACATCAAAAGGATAAATTTTTGTTTTTGCATAGAGAAATAATTCAGAATTTTTTATGATGTCCGTTTTTAATTATTTTTTTCTTTTTATTTATTTTATTTTTATTTTTATAAATCATAAGTATCTGATAATTATCGTTGATAGGAAATTCAAGCGACAGATTGGTATATTTTCCATTTTGTTAATTAAGCAAAAAAGTTAAATGAAGTGTAAAAAAAATGGGGGAATTCATGTCAGTTTTGTTTGTAGTTCAATTAACATGAAAATTTATTTCAACTATTTTTCTATTTATTATAAAAAGTACTAGGAAAGCAGTATTTTTGAATTATATAACAGTAGTATTTAAATCAAATGAATGAAATGCTTCAACTAAGAAAATTTTCTAATCCAAGCTCAAAAGTACAAGATACAGGTGCAGTGTGCTAAACCTTTGCCTTGAAGATGAAATGGAGAATCTAAGTAGGACAAGTAGGTAGGTACATAAAAAACCAACTTATTTATATTGTACATGGGCGAAATAACTATAAAAAAAACTTCATAGTTGGAAATACTACATTTTAAGACAATCGACATAATCGAAAACATTAATAATAACTTAGTATTAGCAAAAATATTTTAATTTCAGCTTTTTAACTATGCCTATGAAATGAAGAAGTAGGAGATCATAAAGAAAAAAAAAACCATAATAAAAGAACTTTTTAAGAGTATAAAAGAGTATTCGAAAACGAAAATGTTAAACTTACAACACACAAAATAAAGTTAGTTGTTAAGCATTAGCAAAAAATAGAATTTATTATTAAAACTTTGCATAGACTCAATGTGAAAGTGAGTTATCAAATTATCATTATATGTCGATATTCAATTTTTCAAATATTGAATCAAATTTTTAATGCGAGTTTAGTTCAAATACTAGAAAAATATTTTTAAGAGTACTGGAGCGGGTATATAACCAGAACATAAGTTTATTATAAATCACACTGCATGCTGTATTAACCCCTGTGCCAATTTAAATCTATGTAAATCCGATTAATTCCATTTTCACAATAAAACACTCACAAAGAGTTCATTATGAAACGTAATATTATATTGTATTACCGTTAGAAGGATATTACTTTTAGTTTTCATGATTATATTTTTTGTATGTTTATTACAATATAGAACTAAAATGAAACATAAAAACGCCATTTAAATGAATATTTTAACAAAAATTTATCTATATGGAGCTTATGTTCCCCGTAAATATAAATAATGATTTAATTACGATTTATTTTTTCCTTTATTTTCGTTATTATTAGAACTTGTATCTGAATATTTTGAATTAAATAAATTATTTTGACTTTAAAATGACAATAATAAAAGCGGTTCAGTGCTGAATAATGTATAAAATTAGTATGGGACTTGAGTTAAAGCCTTTGGTATATTTGAATTCAATCAATATAAATAAAAATCGTATAAACCACAAAATATCATTGGTTATCGAAATTCTATTTCAAACGCGTATTTTGAGTTAGTTTTAAGGTTCGTTTGTTAATTTATAATAGCTTGTTTGATTCATAGATTTGACTTATTTGATTTTTGCTTAACAATCTACCGATGACTTAATTCTAACACCGATTAAATAAGTCTTTAAAAATTATACATTGAACACTGTCTATATTTCAATAAAACACTCTATGGTATCTCTGTTTTTAGATATATGATTAAATATATATTACGAGTAAAAGGAATTTACCAACCATCAATCGCTTGCTATGAACATCAAGTAATCTAAACCAGCATAAATCATACTCTAGATTTTAATAATCCATCTCATAATTATGTTTTAGGAAATAGAGGAAATTTAAGTACACAAAATTGTTGAATACTGAATTTGGTAAATCGAAAAACCTACCTACAGCTTCGTATAACCAAAATTTTACCATACAAAAAAGTAATTTTCCACATTCCTAGTTGTTGCTATTTATTAAATTAATACAATTTTTAAACTATAATTGCAAATATATCACGAAATTAGTTTTTTGCATTTTGAAATTTTATGATACATGATTCTGATACATTTTCCAATTTACTCATTATTCTAAGAATCAGTTTTATATAAACTTAGGTATATAATAAGCTGTAATTTAATTAATTAGTTTTAATAAACGAAATGAAATGTAATAAATTGAAATAAATGAAATAATCACCCTGGTTAATCAAGAAACGATTAATCATATACCAGAGATGAGAATTTTGAATTATATTTTTAATGCATTATTTTTGATAATTATTAATTATTTACAATACATTAATTTCTTTATCAACACGCTGGGTGGCGCAGTAGGTAGAGCGCTTGCCTTTCAACCGAAAGGTCCCAGGTTCGATTCCCAATGAAGTAAAAAAAAAAATGCTTTATGGGGTTTTCGACCTGGTCCAGTACCCTTTGTCATTGGGATAAAATAAAGGACAAAAAAATAATTGAGAGTATAATCTGGTAACAAGTTAAATAAAATAAAGCTATTCTATTTAAGAAGGCTTAGTTCCTGACAATAGTAGTAGTTTTCCACATTTAATGAGTTGATAAGCCAGTAATTTGTTAAATAAATACTCGAAATATTTGTAAATATTTGTAGATATAGTGTAAACTTGCAGTACCGTACTTAATTAAGCACGAAAAGGTGATTCTACCTAAGTTACTGTCAAGAAGATAAAAAAAAAAAAATACACTAAAAGTATTATTTTGAATTAGTCTGTTAAACTAATTCATTAAAATAATGCATTATATTTAAAAATAATGCATTACCCATTACATATACCGAAAGTAATTCAAATTATTAAAATTGCTTTTAAGTTAAAATATGTAATGCGTTATTTTTTAATTATAATTTATGTATTATTTCAATGTTTTGCTTTTAATAAATAATTTAAAAAATTAATTCAAATGCATTATACGAAAAATAATGAATTATTTTAATTCATTACAAATTAATGTTAATATAAACGTGAAACATTATAGAATTAATACATTAATTCCAATCATATCGTGTCATCTATCTAATCATGAATTTAAATGTCTAGAATATCGCGCTGTGATAATTGAAAAAAACAAGTGTGAACAATTTGAGACGGGCAGGTGTTGATTTAAAAATGTAGGTTCAGTTGTTTCCTAATACAAATATCTATTTAACAAATCTATATTCAACATTATCGAAGATGAAATTAAAAACTTAGGAAGTTAATTAAATTATTCGTGATCTTCGAATTGTTTCAAAACCATCTGCATCTACATTTTTTATGTTATAAATTAATTAATATAAATATTGTAACACTTGATTTAGAAAAGTGAGAAAACTGAAGTTTTTTTACTTCTTTCGCCTTTAATTTTTACCTGATTTATTTAATTCTACCTAACGGAACCATAATCTCTGTAGTTTTATCTTTCTACAAAACTTTAAAACTGACAATAACTTACTATAAATATCACCACTGGACACTATATACTATATATAACAATCAGCAGGTATTTTAATGTCTTTTTGTCATTTTTTTTTCTAAATATATAAATACACAAAACAACTATACCTATAAAAATATTTTTCTCTTTATTTTATTGCGATTATGGTTCTAAATTTAGATATCCCAAATATATGCAAACGTATTTTAATGGATTTTAATGAATATTTAATCAAAATTGTTATGCCTTTTCTTTTCTTTCTTTATTAAGTGGGGAATTCTGACTGGATAGACATACTTTTATAACTTTTTGTTTTATGTTGTTTTTGTTCTTACGCTTTAATTAAATTAATTTCAGTAAGGACTTTTATTTAAAATAAAATTAAAACAGCACATTTAATAAATAAATAAATAAAAAGGGTCAGAATGTGTTTTAAACCTTAAATTTATCACGACATCTCTTTATAAGCCAAATCGCTAATCTTTTTCAATAAATCCCTAAACGGTTCTTAGCAAATTGGATTGCAGTTCTTCTGACTGAATAAATAACTTGAATTTAAAATAGTTTTGCTATTGAGTTTTTATATGTGACAATTTTACTTTGTTGTATAATTTATTAATTTACTAGTTGTAAAGCCTGTCTCAAGACGGTGCTCTAATTAGAAAAATAAAATTTCATGTGAAACTGCACAAAAAAGTGAATTCTAAGAAATGTAATCAAATATTAGGGGTATTACGCTAAGTCAAGTGCAAAAATTTGTTTTTTTTGGTAAAAAGTTTTGAAGTGAAACAAATTTTTTTTTCCACACCACCCAGGAAGTAAAACGAAAGGTGCGTTTTTTTTGTGGTTTTCCAATAGGCCTACTCAATAGTCTGACGCAAAACACCGTTGACAAAGGCAGCATTTTACAATTTGTTCTCTAATGATAAGATCTCAGAACCTCTTTATATATTTAAATATCACCAGACCGCCACACTCTGGAAATTGCAACATACAGTTGCAAATGGATATACTGTTTCAGACAAATAAAATCCTTCTTTTTCCAATGTTTGAACTGACGAATTATTTATGGTCATAGAAAATGTCAATTAAACAACTGTCAACGTCTAAGAATAAATGGCAGTTCTGTGGTCGTTGTAGTTAAATATATTCTAGGAATAAATACAGTTTCACCTAGAGCTTATGCCTAGGTGAAACTAGGCTTAGATTATTAAATTTAATTTTAAGAGGTTTTATTGCTAATCGAGTTCCATTGCAGAGGTAGCGTTTCTCAGGTAGATTTCTCAGTAGTATTATTATACTACCAACTTTCAAATTAAGTTTATGTGGAGACATTCCATTTGGACAGCGGCTGTTTAAAAATTATACAGCAATTCACTGCATAACTTTCACCGCAATCATCAATGGAATTGTTACTAAGATAAGTTATTACTTTTCGCTCCAAAAAAGTTTAAAATTCGTTCGTTAATTGTATCAACATCAGAATTTTTTGAGCAAAGTATTGCCTTTTTTGAATAGCTAGCAAAATTGTCCACATTTAGACTATCTCCAAAAATTTCTTAAACGATAAAATTATTGCCTGTAAATTATTTATCAATGTATACCATAGTAAATCATAGTTTACAATTATTCATATTAAACATCATTTAGCTATTCATAATTTGAAATGCAATTTTTGAATATACATATTATCTACATACATATGTCGCAACTAGAAATCTTTTCATTATGCATACTACAGACTATGTACAGATACGATTTTGAAGCAGCTGAGAAGAAAAAATGTTTTTTGTTTTTTTTATTTTGTTATTTTTTTTTTGTATTGTGGTAGGTACATAAACAAACGCAGCAGAGAAGGAAAAATTTTTACTTACAGATTTTGTTTTTTTTTTAAATTTTATTTTGTCGTAGCAACCTAGCAACGGTTGCTACAGCATGTTGGCAGCAAGAATAAGTGCTGCCGAAGATACTCCGACCGGAGTATTTGTACTCCGCTCCAACTAGTGATACTCCGATACTCCCATGCACTAAATTATACTCCTTTCCTGTAGAATTTCAGTCTGAATATCCTAGAATACATGTTTTACTCCCACTGCTGAAAACTTATGCCAAAACGATCCTGAACAATTTCATCAAATCAGAGCTTATAGACGACAAAAATTTCAATAAAATTAACCAATATAAATAACGTTTACCTTGGAGCAAAGTCGGAATTACTCATTTAAAGCGATTGTCGTTCTAATGATGATATTTTCGATGTCAGAAAATATTGTTTGTCTTACTAGGGAAAATTTTGTGAAGAAATTTTTAAACGAATTAACTTTAATGATAAAGTATTAATTGGGTTGCAAGGTCTTGATCCCAATAATTTAGTTCCCATGTTAGTACCCTTCATTAGTTTATTTCCTAATTTGACTGAAAGTTTAGATCCGAATGTATTAGATGATGAATATAGAACCTTAGCTATACTACCAAATTTGAAAACAGATCATTTAGAATGTTTTTGAAATGAAAAATGGATTAAGAGAACAAATGTTTCCAAAAGTAACACAAGTTATAGGGTCGTTACTATGTTTGCCACACAGTAGCGCTACTGTTGAAAGAATTTTCTAACAGGTAAATTTAATAAAAAATAAAAAAATAAACTGTTTAGAAACCGAAACTGTAGCTGCTTTAATGACTGCCAAAGAATAATTATCAGCAAACGACGCCTCTTCTTGGCTACCTTCTCAAAATTTGCAAAATTTGGTTGTAGTACCTTCAGTTGCTGTGATACTTTTAAAATATGCTTGTAATATTTTATTCTGGTTGTTGTTTTAAAATTTGATTTGACACTAACGTTTTATTTTCTGAATTTAATGTTAATTTGTTTTAATATGTATTGACAGAAAATATTTATTTATATGTTTTTTTATTTAAAATAAAAATTTGAATTCCTGTGTTATTCATTTTATTCTTAATTTCTTCATTCTGGTTAATATTACGTTATTATAATAATAGAACATGGCATTATTGTCAACACGATTATCATTTTAAAACATTTGATTGCAAATTAAATGCGGTTCTCTTCTTGTAGAGTCTTTGAATGTATGCTATTATAGACGTAAAAACTCTTATTCATCTTTGGGGTTCGTTATATTTTCATTGTTATCGACAAAAAAGTTTTAAAGTACTTATTAATGTATTTGGACAAGCGATTGAAAGAAATAAATTTTTTGACCCGGATGCTTCTTTGTCAGTTGCTCCAAATTATTATTTGAAAGTCGATTTCAACTAAATTAGGTTTGAGAAGTTTGTAACACTCCGAATCAAATCGTTATTTGCAAAAATGAAAACGAAAAGTTAAAAAGAAAAGGCGAAGCAGAAATGAAAAATATGAAATAAGACTATAGCATAGTGTCTTCATCATGAATTCATTTTATTTCATTCATTCATTTTCACTTGCATCAATTTTTAACACTTCATTTTATTCACATGAACGGCTTTTACCGACTAACCTCAAACAAAAAAAAAAAGGAAAATAAATTAAAATTTAACTAAAAGTTTTTAGAATTTAATTTAAAACAAAACAAAAATATTATGTTCATCACGAGTTTGCTCAAACTCAGAAAAACTTTAATGTAAACTTCACATTATAAATATTTTATGATTTTATCCTCTGGTGAATAGCAATTAAAAATTTCGTTGTGCTCACAAATTCTATTAATTGATAATATTATTCAATCTGGAATAAACAGAAGATGTACACAATGATGGCGAACAAATCAAATATACAGTTGATGATAGTTATATTTTAGAAATACATTGCACATTCAAAGTTTAACCTATTTAGGAAGCTTTATACTTTGTATTGTATTATTTGGTGGTATAGTTGGAGAAAAAGAGAAATAATAAATATATAGGCTTGCCTGGAAGATCCGTAAAGGAGGAAATTAGAGTTTAGGAAAAACGAAAAAGAAAAGTGTAGAGGTTTGGCGAACAAAATGTTGCTGATGTTAATTTAAAATTTTTGTAAAACAAATACGAAGAAAATATTCCTCTTTGGAAATTCCCGAAGTGGAATACATTCCATTATTCAACTTTCTATATTAGAAAGAATTTTCATAATCAGTCTGGAACCGCTTCGGTTTTTTGTTTTTTTTTTTATGTTCTTGACAGGTAAAATCATGTTTTCGTGGTTAATTAAGTACGGTACTGCAAGTGTATACAACAATATTTTCAATGTTTTTCGAAGCTATTAGGAACTGAGCCTTCTTAAATAGAATAGCTTCATTTAATTTAAGTTGTTACCACATTATATTCTCAATTATTTTGGGTCAGTTATCTTATCCCAGTACAACAAAGGGTATTGGGCCAGGTCGAAAAACACATAAAGATTTTTTTCAATTTTTTGCTTCATCGGTAATTTACCAGCGTGCAAATGTTGTAGCACTAAATCTATTTTTTAGTAACTTTGTAATGTTTTACATGCTCGGAAAAAAACAAAAATAACTATTTTTGATCCCTATACCGTGGAAATGCCTATACGCTGGGTGGCGCAGTTGATAGAGTTTAGAAAATGAAAATATGCTATTTTGAAAACAAAGTTACTCTACAATAAATATAGTTTCCCACATTTCTAATTAGTAGATAAGATAAGCATAAAAATTCTAAAAGAAAAAACTATATGTAATTGATGTGTATACCAAATCTCTGTATAAAGCAATCAGGCAGTTCATCCCATAGACTTGGAGTTGCATAAAAAAAAAATTGGACGGCGATCAAGTAGAATAACTGTAATTGTAAAATTTGTTTAGATTCGTGATAAAAGCTGATTGAATTAAGTTAAAAAGAAAATCAAAATCTTTGAAAATATTTTAAATGCTTATATTTATTTTGTTTTCATTAAATTTGTTAGATTGCAGTACCTTCTTCTTCTCAAAAGTATTTGACAACCTAGTTTAAATATCGAATAATACAGTATTTTTAAATAATTTAAAGAATCATAATTCCAATTATTCTTTAATAGTGTTATTAATGAGCTTGTAGTTTCAAACCAACAGGCCACATTTATATACTCTGCTCTCACACCACCTCTAAACATTTTTTATAGAATTCAAATTCGAACATTCAAAGTTTATACTTTTTGATATTTTTAATTAGTACTGTGTCCACATTTTAATTGCTATGTGAATGGTCTTCTTGGAAAATTCATCTAATATATATCCAAATATTTAAGTATGTTTGATCAGGAACTAATTTTATATATAACATGAGTTCGTACTTAATATCATAAGTACATCAATTCTGCTTTACGTGGTTTCCTTTTTCAATTGTAGAAATAGTAATTCGCATTATCTAAGTGAATTTTTTTTTATCAGAAAAAATCACATTTTTCCATTCTTCAGTCAACTTGTACGATGTTTTAAAAACTGCAATATTTGTTCCTCTCGTTTCTGATTGGTATTCCATTTATATACATTAAAAATTAAAAAAAAAAAAAAAACTATTGTATCTGAATGTGTTATGCCAAATCTGTGTATTACAAAAAAAATTTTACTTTGTTCCATTTTTGTGTACTACCATGAAAGCACTTCAAAATTCGTCATAAATTGGATCCATTTTGGTTTCTTTTATTATTTCCCGATTTATAACCTGGAAAATAATTTAAAATAAATTATAGTACATGTTAGTAGCACAACTTAAGCAAGATATTACAATTTCAAATAATTTGCTCAAAACCCTCATTGGTTGAAGTGAAGGTATTCTATTTTTATAATTACAAATCTACAAGTAAGCGAATCTTAATTTTTCGTCTGATATAAATTTGAGTTGTTTTTTTTTCATGATTCACTAATTTTGACGATACCATTTTCCAGTAACAATGACACAGTTCATTAATTGAACTACTATCACATTAATTTAAAGAGTTTTCTAATCGAATTCTACATTATACAATGTATTTGTATTTTTATCAATTTAATGGTACCCATTTATTAAATAAATTTAAAGTTAAATAACATTTTTATTTTGTAATTCATCTTTTACTGGAATACCACCGCCTTCCAAAATCAATACAAATTGTAGGATATAATTTATTTTAGTAGCAGTCAGTCAGCAATTAATTCAAAAAAGAAAAAAGTTAAAATCTAAATTTATTATAATTACTAAAATTGCATACTCTGCAAGAATCCAAACGATTTTATCGAATTAAAACTTTAACCATTCATTTTGAAAATGAAATCAAAATGACGATAATAAAATATTTTCATTCGCATAGGGTACATAAAAGAGTTTTGTAGATTTATGTAGTAGGTGTAAAAAGTATTTTATTATTATTTTGTAGAAATTGCAGGAAAAAATATATATATATTTTTTTTTTCTATAATTAATGTTTAGAAAACCTATAAAACATTTTAATGTTAATGAGATTATTTTTGGATTTCCATTTTGATTTAATTGTATGTATATTACATGGAAACTTTTTGACTGATGATGTCTGAATTAATTTATGATTTTTAATTATAGTGCACCAGAAGGATTTTGTAAAATTTGCAAATTACGATATAACCTTTTTATATGTAATTCTTTTAGAAAATTATTTATTTACAGCGTAATAAGCCTTGCTTTAGCTCTCATTGCGAGCCGATTACCTCCAGAACAAAATCTGTATTTTGTTAAAGTTACCCATACTTCAGTTCATTAATCCCAAATCGGATTTTGATTGTATATAACGCAACAAACGCAATTGGAGATTGTAGTAATTTCAGCCATCAAAAAATGCAATAGTAGTGATTCAAAGTGACACATATATTTTATTTATTTCAAAATTTTTTCTGATTTTTATAAGATGATTAGGTATTTTTTGTATATTTATACGTTTTCTTTTATCTTATGCCAAAAGATAATATATTGCAGTCTGGTGTTATTGTGGATGAAACTATTGTTGTGTAAAATTTGTTCTCATATCAGATTTTGTTGTTATTTTACTTCCTGTCATTGAAAAACAAAATTATTTTTCTTACATTCTTTTTTTTATATTGAATTTTAATTACATTTTTAATTGAGAGTAATCCAGGCCCGTGCCTGAGTATATGGTCGCCTGAGTGCCAATGTATTTTGGCCGCTTCCAAGATAAAAAATAGAAAAATAAGTATTTTTAATTAGAAAATAAAATTTGTGCATCAAGTTCGCATTTTTAATTTTTATTTATATTAATATATTTCAAATTAAAAATTAATTCTACGCGATTTTTGCGTAGCATAGTCTTCAATCACTTCATGTATATTCTGCAATTACTGAAAGATTGCTGAGGCGTTCTTGCGTCATCAATGTTCTCAATTAATTTTTTGTTGTCTTAGGTTTTGAAAAACTTCGCTACCGAGATGCAACAGATACAGGTATTGTTAGCAAAAGTTTTAAACTTGTAGCTACATTTAGGAAAGAATTTGCCAAGTTGTGCTTATATAATTATTTTAATAAATCTTCAGGTAGCTAATAATAATTTTCAAAGAAAGCAATTCTTCATACAATTCTTCACAACTAATATCATATGATTCATCACTATCTTTAAATTTATTATGGAGATCGAAACAACTTTTTTTTATATCCGCATGTTCTATATTAATAAATTTAATTAGAAATCCAAAGTTTGTTCAAAATATGATAGAGATTGAAATCGAGTGGTAAGCGATGAAATAGTTGTATCTGGTATTATATAGAAAAAATTAATTTGAAATTTCCTTTTGGACTAAATTAAATATTTTCATCTCCTTCATAGTCAAATTGTTTACGATGATGTCGGCGACGTACACTTAACATCAGCAGAAAATTCTGGTTCAGTTTAAACTTTTTCACACAGTTCATCAGAAAGCTTCAAATAGTTTTCGAAACTTTCATCATTTCTGATATTTTTGAAAAAATTCAAAACCTCAATAATTGATTCAGGACATGAACAGCTATGCCAAGAAACTTTCTGCATCATTCTACTTTCACCAAGATTTCATGCCATATTATTGTTGAACAAATAAATTAATAAGATTTAATTTTCATTGACAAACATTCAGCTTCATGTCGAGATATTGCTGTTGAACTATTTTCAGCTATTTCTATTAGGTAAATTTCACCTAATTCGTTTCGAAGTGGTCTAATAGCTTTTATTCTTGCTTCCCATTGAGTTTCACTAACTTGCTTCAATTTTAAAGATTTAAAATTTTTTTTTTAAATGTGCCATCTAAATGGAGAACTAGAAAAAAAATTGTATATTGCTGATACATTACTAAAAAAATTTACTGTTGCAAATAAAACCTTAGCAGGATCATTCATGACCAAATTTAATGTATGTGCGTTACATGGCATAAACAAAGCTCGTGAATAATTGTCCAAAAATTTTTTTTTCAATCCATTATGTTTTTTGGGCATATTGGAGCCATTATCGTATCCCTGGTCACGCATATAGTTAATATTTAATTCAAGATTTAATTTAATTTTTTTTTTAAGAAGTCATAAAAACATTAAGAAGTCATAAAAAAATTCTACAGTACTTTTTTCAGAAAAGCCAATGAAATTTTCTCTTACTTCAACTTCATCAATTGATGTTAAAATATATTTTCTAATTTGATTTGCAAGGATAGTAATTATTTAATTTTGGAAGCGGTTTCCCATATAATGTGGTTCTTTAAAGAGATTGATTTTTGTACACGATTAATGTGGTCTGCCATTATAACATCAAATTTCCCTATCATTTCAATTGATTTTAAAAAATTGCCATTATTTTTTTCATATAATTTGCATGAACCGCCTCTAAAAGCTAAGCCCTGTCCTGCAAGAAATTGCACCACAGATATCATACGTTCGACAATTTGATACCAACATTTTTTCTCGGCGTTATAGTATCGTTGCATTTTCTTATCAATTATACATTTTTTTTAAAATGTTCATTTCAAATTTTTCCATTTGGTGCAATTTTCAATTTGCAGCGATCTTTTTTCGTGGCGAGATAAGTTTGCAGAAGTATGATGCCAATCATTAAAGTCTTCATTAACTAGTTTTATTTCTTGTTTTCCAAATATTTTACAACAGAAGCAAAATATGTTCATTCACGATTGAATTTTAACCATTAGATATTTTTCTGTAGAAATAAGTCTCTGAAAATGATCTTCCCATTTCATTATTCGGATATATTAATTGCACATTTTGAATGGGCGGGTTAAGCTATTTTTTATATAAAATTTTAATTAACTAATTTTTTTTTTACAAATTCATTAAACAATTTTTTAAAATAATTTCCTTGTCGAAAAGGCGGCTATTTAATTTGGCCGCCTACGTGCTGCGCACGCAATGAACGCTGGCCAGGCACGGCGCTGGAGTAATCCAATATAATATTTCTCTAAAAAAATCTAATTTTTTTTATCGTATATATTTCAATGAATCTGAAGATGATTTTCAATAGATAAAAATTCATCATAAGTTTAATACACTGTCATTGTCACATGGAGAATACGAACTAAAGGTTGATAAAAAGAAATATGAGCTTCCACTACGACGTGACGTGAAATTACTGAAATTATAGGGAAACTGAGGGGAAATTATATTCACTTCATTTTTAAAGTGTTCATACATTTCAAATAAAAATTCTAAATAAACAATTTTTTATAACTGCAAGTCACACTTATCACAGAGTAGAATTGTATCAGGCCGCCCATTAGAAGTTGTTAATATCAAAAAGAACAGGTGGTGGTCTTTTGTTTTTTTTTTGTTTTTGATAACACAACAAAAATAAAAAATATTTTATTTATTCTTAAAAATAAAAACACAAATATGTACAGCAAAAATTCTATTTGGGAAAATGGATTCTTGACACGAAACAACTTTACTATAAAAGTACTCAACTTTTATACTCGTATAAAAGTACAACAAAATATATTGAAATATTCCTTTTTTTCGTTTGCTTTGATAAACACATTAAAATCTATTTACTCCATTTTACTCTTCTCCACACCTTCAATCATAAAAGTAACCGACCTATCCTTATCTTATTTGAATTTTAAGTTAGTTTCTAGGTTAAACCACGGCTACCATTAGTTCCATTTAGAAAAAACAAAAAAAATAGTAAAGTACAATTTTCTGAACATACTATTATAGTGTTATCGAACTCTCTCTCTCTTTTTTTTATTACCATTATGTTTCTTTGCCGTTTTTTTAATAACACACCGTTATTATTCATTTTGACTGTTATAGAGTCGAGTATAGGAAAAAACAACTTTATTCTACTTAAGTATAAAATATATTTTTTCTTTGTTTTTCTTTCATTCTACATAACTTTTACGAATGTGTTAGTTGAAGGAAGGCAATATAAAGTCATAAAGTTTTTTTTTTCGTGTTGGATGTAAAAACATTGCTCCTTTTAAAAAACTACTAACGATGTTCTTTTTCTCAGGAACATTTTTCTATCATGTTACAAACAAGATACTTAAAAGTTATGGTAGAGTTAAAATATTTAAGAATTGACATCAGGAAACAAGGAAAAAGGTGGTTAATATTGTATTTTACAAAGTCATTCGTTGCATTTCTTGGTTCGGCTTGATCATTTCATTTTAACGTCGTCGGTGTATAGAGTGTAACATTATTAAAGAAATGATATGTTAATATAAAGTGTTAGCGTAAAGTAAGTTTGTCGGATATAATCCATTTATTTGAAAATGGAGTTTCAGTATACTTAAATAATTGAAAGCATAATGAATTTGATAAAATTTTATAGTTGTTAGTTCAATATAGAGTCAATATAGTTCAATTGATCAGCAATAGCAAATTCAGAAACAAGATAGTTTTATAAATGACGATTTTTAATTGGTGGTGATGATGTTATGGTTTTAATAAAATCTGATGTCCCTATTTGAAATATTTATCCATAGAAGATATAATTCTGAATCAGCAAGCATAGCGCAGTCATGATCTGGTGGTAATTGTGGGTGAAACTATATTTTTCTCTAAATTTGTCCACATACCAAATGTTGTTGTTATTTTGTTTAAAGTTATTGATAATGAAATTTAAAACTACAGACGGCTTACCGTGAGAGTTCTATTAAGTGTTACGTATTATTTTCTATATAAAAATTCTCCTTTTGATTTATTTTTTCCTAAACTAAATTTTAAATAAAATCAACTCTCCTCTAGTTTTTTAATCACTAATTTGTAGTATAAAAAGCATTATACAATTGCAAATAGCGTTCGAAGAAAAAAAAAGTTTGCTCATAAAGTCTGCTTTTTAGATGTCGCTCCAGGCATTCGACAAAGTGGCATCAGAATTAAGCTATATCAATTATTTGATATAATAAAATCATATGTATGATCAGTAGATACTTCCGGGTACGTTATGCCAAAGAATATTCAGAAATAAAAGTAATATCTTCTGGAGTTCCACAAGAAAGTGCATTCTTGGTCCAGTAATTTACCTGTTATGATTATACAAGAGATATTTCCCAAATTGACAAAATGCTTATGGCTACCCTTTGCAGGAGACACAGCACCTATTGCAGTGGACATATCTTTCGAAAACTCCACAGAAAACATTCAAAATGCAGTTATTAAAATAAGATTATGGTTGCAATAATGGCGTATGAAACTTAATGAAAGCTAATCAAATAATATAAATTTTACATAGAAGAAGATTGCAACCATTACTATCTCAATCAAGAACAAAATAGCACTATTTGCCAATGCAGCAATTTATTTTTGTAATTTATTTTTATTTGGGAATGTATTTGGTAATGACGCTCGATGCTAAACTAAGATGAAAGAAAGAATATATTAGAACATATAAGAAAGAAAAAAGAAAAATTAAACGTGAGTCACAAAAAATTTTGCTTGTTACTTAGGCGCAACTCTGAGTTATTAGTACAAACAAAAATCAAAACTATATATAAAATTGAATGCATGTTTATGCGCAGAAAGTGTTTGCCACTTTCAGTTAACCTGGAGATTTGAAATTTCCAAAATCCACAAACATAGAATTTATGGCCGTGATATTGGAAAAATTCGAAAAGTTTCAAAAAGTGATCAGAGGTTGGAGTTATTTTAGATTTTCTTTTTTTCGTGACGTCCTGTGTGTTTTTTTGTTTATGTTTTTTTTTATTTTTTTTTTTATTTTAGTCCTGAAAGCCTATACGGTGATCAGTGCTTCAGAAATTATGAGCTATTTTGTCTCTACCGTTCCTGTTTTTTTGCAGTAATTTTTTTTATTTTCATTTATTTTTAATAAACGCATTTTTATTTTATTCATAAAAAAAAATAAAATTCAATTAGGAGGTAGACGCATCATATTATGTAATGTATATGGTTTTTATTTTATATGAAAGTTGCTTTACTTTTGCTCTTGATTTGCTTGAAGATAATAGATTATTGTTTAAACCTTTAGATAGAACTTTACGGGATCAGCAAAATAATAACACAATAAATATTTGCTTTTGATTTTAGGAAAACTATTCTAGTGGTTTAGAAAGGAACGAGAGCTGATGAAGCGCTTCAATTAAATTTTTCTGAATTTTGAATCATGTTTACATACCATTATCATGGTAAAGAGCTGATGTAAAAATGAAACTGCATTTAAAAGATTATACATCAGAAAAAGTTTTGCTGGACTTCTTTTAAAAAGTTGTGATGGAATCATAGCGGAAGTTGCTGGTGAAATTTAGATCACCAGTGACAATGGGACGTCGTGAGCGTTACATCAGGAATTAATTTCTAATATGTATCCAAACATCAATAAACTTTAATCAAAATGGCCTCTTTTGAATTTTCGATAAATAATACTTCGGTTGAAATTAACGAAATTCTTTTGAATAAAATAAAAAGTGAAGAAATAATATATGAGTGTGTGGATATGATACTAAAAATTATCAAACAGAATTTTTGCAGTCACTTTAACCTTCTGGTTGCCTAGAATCTTTTTTTTTTTTCTAGAATTGCCAAATCTTTTACGTTTGTGTAATGGAACTATACTCCAAGTACGTTCCTAAAGACATGTAAGGATGCTCTGCTGGGAGTAATATTTTTCTTTTTATAATTAAATCTGACTACCCTTTCCAATTTGAACGCCTTCAACCTTTAATTTCGTTAAAAATATGGTTTGCTATTCTTATAATTAAGGCCCAAGGGAAGTTGTAAATGTTTTAGCAATTGACTTAAGAGAACCATGCTTCTCTCATGGTCAATTTTAGGTAGTTTTATCAACAGTAAGTAGCAAAAAAATATTTTTATTTCAATTCCTGCAAATAAAACAAAAAATATTGTGCATAAAGAAGCTTTAATTTGACAGAATCATTCAAGCAATAATAATTACAAGGTACCACATGCATATAGGGTGATATATACATTACGACTATAAGTCACTTTTAATAAACTACAGGATAACAAAATTTTGACGTGTCTAACCTATTTATGTAAATATTGTTATTTGACCGAATAGGTGATTAAATCAAACAGGTCTGATTAGCTTTACTACAGCAAGTATATTTATTTTATCTAATCGTGACACACGCTCATTGTGTGAATATTTGGTGAACATGCAAAGTTCCATTTGGTGAACATGAGCATGGCAACGCACGCTGGGACTTTGCTATATTATATTTCGAAATTTTATATATTTTGTGTTGGACCCAAACAACGTCGGGTGACTTTGCTAGTACTAATATATAAGCAGATATTAAAACCTGTGTGGACTAGAAAGAAACCCTTGGAGCTGGTCAGTACATAAAATGGAAAATTCTACAATAATAGTTTCCTGAATGGAAATTATTATATCCATTTTCCTTTTTGAAAAATTCCTTTCAGCTCACTTCTAATTAATTCTCATATTTTAACTTATCCTATAATAATAATAATAATAATAATGTTGTTCTGTATTACAAAATAAATTTTTCACTCATAAAACTCAGTTTAAATTTAAATGTGTTGTAAACTGCATTGTGTAGAATCATATAACTGCTACATTTTGAAACCCTTAAAGATTTTATTTAATTAAGTCAAAAGAAAATTACAATTTTCAGAATTTAGATTTAATAAACATTTTTCATGAAATACATTTTTTTTTATTTTTTTTTTTTTTTTTATTATTAGAATACACCTGAGAAATTTGAACATTCTTTGTTAGTTGTCATAAAATCCATGTGTAGTTTTTAATAAAATTTTTCTTTTCACAATACGCAGTCCTTCTATTTATAATACTCTCTGCAAATGTATGTATATCTACTCATACATTATATTCATTTATGAATAGTGAATTTGTATAATCCTTTTTCTAATCTAATTTTGAAGAACGAAAGAGAAAAACTGAAAAATAGAAATTCAACTATCTATAATATTATTAAAGTGTTAAGTAAAACAAGGACATGAAACGGAAGGAAAACTATTCAAATTTTCATAACTGTAACTAACTGAATAACAGAAAAAAAACTTCACCAGCAGTTCTACTACTATTATCTTTATTAAAAATATGACAAAAGTATTTATCCATTGTACATAATGAAGTAAGTTAGAAAGGAAAAATCAGAGTATGATTTTTATTTTTCCTTAGAATCTTAATATTATTTGAAACTGAATACACCACAGAGTTTTCAAAACTGTTGGGAAATTTTCTATCTGATTTATTAATTTTTGTTTGTATTTTCGTATTTGATTTGATTCGTATTTTAAATATCTATTACAGTTCGTTATTTAAAATTGAGGAAATTTTATCTAATTACAATATGAAGTAGGTTAGATGTACAAGATAATAAATTTCTATAAATCTTAATTCCGTCATATATCGTTTTGCAATGTTTGTTACAAGCTTTGAAATAACACCAACAACCAAACACAAGCCACCAACCACCAGCCAAGATTTATAAAATTGTACTGTCCTGTTTGGCATTATTTTTTAAAAATAAATGTAAATAATTTTCAGGACCTAATGACTATATCTCAAGGATACATGGTGTTCCTAGCTTTCCAAAAATATATATCTTTAATGGCGCATCTTATCCTTTAAGGGCAAAAAGGACATTTGAAAGTATCCTTGTTGTGTTGATGCTTTTGTATATAAACCGTTATATCTCTTGATTTATTAGATATGTATTATATTCATTTTTATCTGTCCGGAGCAAATTTCAACGTTTATTTGATGATGATTGGTGCTGCCGTTAGGGAGATATTGTAGTTGAAAGTAGAAAATTTTTGGAAAAAAAACAATCTTTATTTTCTTTCTTTAAAAACCAAATAACTCAAGATTTTACTATAAAACGTTCTCCTATACACTGTTGGAAAGGTTTTCTTTGTTTTCTATAACTCTAGATCGAATAGTTTAGAAGATAAAAGCATTTATTAAAAAAAATTGTTTGGTTTTGCTTTTCTGTATAAAACTAAGGAATGGCAGCACCAATCATCATCAAATAAACGTTGAAATATGCTCCAAACCGTTATTTTACTAGATAAAAAAATTGAATATATATATATATATATATCTAATAGATCAACAGTTATAACGGCTTATATATAAAAACATTAAAACAACAAGGATACCTTCAAATGTCCTTTTTGTCCTTAAAGCATAAGATGCGTCATTAAAAATATCTATTTTTGGAAAGCTAAGAACACAAGGAATCCTTGGGATATAGTCATTAGGCTCTACGTGGATGCAACATCTCCCTCATAAAACACAATAATTTTCTAATGCAATTTTAGTGATTTAAGTAGTAGAAGTAGGTCGAATCTAAAGTTGAAAAGAGAAGTTTGAAGTGTTTATTCTAACTAGGTAAAAAGGTAATTCAGAATATTAAAATTGAAGCAGAATAAACTCAGCATAGAGCTATGATCTAACTATATTAATTTGCATGCGAAATATGGAATATTATTATAAATTTGAACCAATATTACAACATAAAATTAATTATTTATAACTTTAAATGATAGTCCGATTTACCAATTGTCCGATTGGATAATTTGAATGGAATATAAAAGGATAAAAGCATACAATCGTAGCTACTTTAAAATGCAGGTGGTTTTAAAATTTACTGTTAAGATCAAACATCCTAGGTGTTCATTTTTCAAAACAATACATACAATTTATTTAAAATTATGCAGAATTATATAGCTATATTATCACGTTACCAAAAAATATTCAAAAAGAGTTCAAACCAATTGAAAGAATCTTCAAATCTATATTATCTGTTGATGAAAATTTCATTTTCATTTGATGAACGAAGTATAGTTTCAGTTTTGATATGTATACGGTACTATTTCAATCCTGGATTATTTAAAATTCACTCTAAAAATAACCAAAAATATAATATGAGGAAATTAAGTAAAGGAAGCAAGATTAAGTTGTAAGCAAACAATAAGTAAACAGTGACAAAAGAACAAAATCAATTCCGAATTATCATTTTTAATTTAATATTTAAATACTAATTACAATGAAGACAACTGATATAATAACTGACATAATGAGCCGTTAAATTTTAAATTAATTATTAAAATTAAAAAGCCGTTATCATCATTTAAAGATTTTTCTTTGTCAAAATATAGAATAAGTCCTGTATTAGGGCAAATATTATTTAAAATAATCTAAAATAGGTTTAAAATTTTGATATTTTTAAAGCAATTTTTCTTCTTAAGCTGTCTCTACATTCTTGGTGTGAGACGGTAATGTTCTACCGGGTTGAATGATTATTTGCAGAATCTGTTGAAATTTACATTACTAATGCAGATTTTAGCAAGATTTATAATGATCAAATTCTACATTAAGTCATCGGTCCTATAGAGTCTAAAAAAATAATAATTTTTGCTTCTAGTCAAAACGTTATCACATTATTTTTATTTTCTTGCATCTTATTTCAGAATCAGTGGTATATTTAAGAGAAAAATGAAAGGATATCTAACTACATGGTATAAAATAAAATAAAAAATATGCAAAAAAGTTTTGATGTGTTACAAATCCAGTAGAAAAGAAAAAAAATTTGCCCTTTTTATAAAATTCTATCGTAAAGTTTTTTTTAACGTTCTTTTAATTTTTACCATGTTTAATTTCTTTTGTAATAAAAGAATAATATAATATATGCATAATAATGCTGCAGATATAATATGTTTTTTTATTTAAAATAAAAAATTAAAAGCTAAACAAAAATTTATAAAAATAGTGAATTATGTGAATGTAAAGAAGGAGGAATAATTTTAATAGATAAAAATTTGTTTAACAGTCTCTTAATAAAATTTCACATAATAAACCATTCTGAATTGTTTCTTTACGTTAAATATCGCTTAAATATAAAATTGATTCAATTTAAAATGATGTTGTTGAATTAATTTACTGAAATTAAATTAGTTGGAAATATTTAATTTAGTCTTTTTGCTATATTTAACGTTAGATCCCTTTATGATCCGTTATATGCTTCAATAGAGATGTTGTAAGATTATCGGGTATTTATTAAAGTAATTTCACTCTAATAAATACACCTTCCAAATTATACATTGGTAAAGTTGCTTTTTATTCTTGAAGGATGAAATGTTTTTTTTTAAATTAATTTTTCTTAAGAACTTTTTCAAATCAGAGCAGGATCAGATTGGTTAGAAAAATTGTCTCCATTTTGTTTTTCTTTTTAACTTGAAGTTATACTCAGAGTAGTTGAGAGAAAAAATTTCAGATCTTTGTTGTTCAAAAATAAAACATGAAATAAATCAAAATAAAAACGTGAAAATTTTTAAATTTAGTTTCAAATTTAAATCCAATTTTTATGTACGTAGAACAATAAAAAGTAAAAAAGAAAATTGAATGAAAATGGTACTCTAAACATTTGTTTACTAACTAAGAGTTCTGATAAAAATTAGCTATGCTCAGCTTGAATATGAGTGCTCGACAATAATTGCTCAGAGTATTACTCTAATACGAAAATTGCTTTCATCAGCCATGTTTGGGATTTATACTTCACATATATGAATTAATACTGAGCGTATTAATTAATACTGACTTTACATGTATTATGTACTATTTTAACTGCGGCGCAGATTAAAATATTTTTTGTGTGTAGAAGAATATTTAATTTGCTATCTAAGAAGATCTTCTGTGCGTGGTTGCACAAAATTTGAATGGTGTCGGGACAAAATTACATCGAACAAAATTACATAGGACAAAATTTTATATGGACAAAATTTCATAAGATCAAATTTTATATACACCAAATTACATATGGACAAAATTACATAAGATACAAAATTAAGAAATTTCATATTATGAAATTTTGTCCCTATGAAATTTTGTCTATATGTAATTTTATCTTATGTAATTTTGTCCATATGAAATTTTGTCTCTATGTAATTTTGTTATGTAACCAATTTGATTGTAGTTTTAGGAAAGAAAAGCAAATAAATTGAAAAATATATTTCTGGACGAAATTCAAGTCTGAAAAATTATTACGAAATACACTGCTTAGACTAAATATACCTGTGCAACTAAATATTTCCAATTAATATAAATTTTATTTTATTAAGGTGCTTATAAAATATTGAGAAAAAATATATTATGATTATTCTTTTCTAATCAATCTGACATGATTATTTAATTTAAAAATATTTTCATATTCTTTTTCTACTTTCACCAAAACTTTGTATATAATATTTCAAAAGAAAAAAAAAACAAAAACTGAAAATTTTCCAATCAATTTAATTCAAATATTTAAAAAACGAAATTTATCACAAAATGTCAATCATTTTATCTATACAGTACTTCCCCTCTTTTAACTCTGCTCATTACCTTTTTATGTAATCAAAAAATATTATTAAACTTGACAATTCTAATAATCATATAGTATGTATATAGCAACAAATTGATGACATATGATGACATCATGATGGCATCATTAAACAACAAAAATAAATCAACTTGAAAATAGATGACAACCAAAAAAGAAAATATTAAATAAATAAATAAAAAATCACTCAACTCAATCAATTGTCAAATATATTTTCAGCCATTTTGATTTCCTTCAGGAACGAAATAAAATCTTAGTATGAACAGAATTGTGATATTAAAGTCTTTAGTGTAACTGTATAAAACCCATAACCTGGTATTTTTATCATAGAACTAGAACAATTTTATCGTTGTTATTATGAAAATGGAATTTATGGTAAATGGTAAAAAAAAATATCCTTGAAATCCTTTTTTGGTTTTTTACTTTTATTTTGTTTTTTTTTTTGCCAAAATCAATCAAAATTATTAATATGAATATTCAATTTAACACTCAGTAGAAAAAAAATAACTACAAAAAAATGTATGGAATTATCTATACTTATAAAAGGAAAGTTTGTTTGTTTGTTTGTTCGCTATACACGCCCACAGTTTTAAAGATCAAGTTCTGAAATTTTGCACAGTTATTCATGATCGGAATCGGACGCGGTACTTTACAAAGCTATATCAAATGACAGGTTTCGATAACAAAATTCTACCACGTCTCAGGAAATTTTCAAAAGCCCATTGTTTTACAGCCACGAAAATTTACACTAGATAAATTCGATATTTACTTGTATGATGTGAATTTGATAAAATATTAAATATTTTTTAATTTGTATATAATTGTATCAATAAAAGTAATGAATATTCAAAAAAAAAGATACTCTTTCAAATATAAAGAAATGCGACTGTTACCGATTTCGTATATATAACATTTGTAATAAGTTAATGAATTTAATACAGCTTGGTGCGGGCCAACTTTTAGAAGATTTAAATGTTAAAATTGAATTAGCAACGATCAGTACAATTATACAAAGTTTTGAAGAATAGACTGAAGAAGTATTTCCGAATTTTAGGAATCAATATATACATTTTATATGGCTATGGGAAATGGCTATGTGAATTAGCTACAAAAATGTCACGATTTGTTTTATTAATCAGGAAATACTTCAGAGTATTCCAGGGGGTCCATGTATACAAATCGATAGATAGAGTAATCAATGAAAATTAGGCTGTTAATTACAAAACCAAACCAAAATTTCTTTATTCGTTGGATGTGACACGGTTTCCTCCTCATCAATTGGAATTAAATACAGTCAAAACTATGGTACTAGATTAATATTAAGAACTTTGCATCCTCATTTTATTTAAGTATAAGTCCAAATTGATTATGGAAAAGGGGAACATGTCTTTATTTCAAGAATACCGAAATATCAAGAAACGTGTTTGTTTATATTCCATTAAAAGAACCCGAAATATTGTTTACAAATAAATAATTTTAATACAGGTATAGCTTAAGTTGTAGTATTGTTAATTTTGTTATCGTAGTGAAAAATAATAATTCTGATAAGCCAAGTTTTTTCAATTCGTTTCATAAATCAAACTTCTTTGAAGTAAATTCTAAACATTTTGTGGTCGACCCGAATAACGTGGGGTAACTTTGCTAGTTTATTATAAAAAGAGAAATAAAAAGTGATGCCAATTGCCTTGGTAAACATCAACACATTTAATTGTTAAAATTTTAATATTAAAATGAAATAAAATATTTTTAATAATAATTATTATTAATTAATGTATTTATAAATGAATCATGCATGTTGCTTCTGGAAAACCAATTAGCACTTAATTATGCTTTTTTGATACCACGACTCGAGTGACCTATTTGTTGTTGTTGGTTGATTTAGGGAATCACTCTTCTGTCATTATCAATCATTCTCCCAAGGAACTCAATACTAGAGCCACCCTGTGCGATTGAGAAGGTTGGTCAAATCACCAATTTTGCTTTCCACAATAATATCTATATAAATATTTTTTTAGAAAGCCTCACCTAAAATTCGAAGTCTGACTCTAGATAATACTGGGCGCCTGCAACAGAAGTGTTCAAGTGGTTTTGTCTTATAAGTCTTAAAAATTATTATTTGTTAATTTTTATAAATAAAAGAAAAAAATTATGTAAATAATTTAAAGTACAGTGGACACGTTACATCACAGAGTTTAATGCTAATGAAAACTTTTTAAATTTTAATGTGAATAAATTTAGTAAATGCATTTTTATATTTTTGAAAAGCATATTTCACATATCTTGTTGGTAAAATTTTCATTCTTATTTTAATTCTATAATGGAAATAAATAATAGAATGCGCTAATAATGTCTGTAAAACTTTCCACCTCGGTGAATGAAAGCAGTGACAGAAACCCAAAAATTTAAATGTGAAGCTATTTCAAAATATTACACCAAAAAAACTACCGATTAAGAAATTAAAAAAATCAAAAAGTACTTATTTTTGTGTCCATTTTGCAAATAAATCATAAAAACATATCCAAGGTTCTAAACCCATATAAGAATATATTAAATACAAGATATATTGAATAACAAGATATATTTATATACATACTATATATATAATATATTTAATACAAGAACGTTATTTTACATTATTAAGACATCATAAAATCATTTAAACATTGAATTTTTTCAAATGAGAAGTATCTTAAAGTCATCAAAGCACTTTAAATTACACAGAAAATAAAGTGCCTATTTAAAATTTGTAGGTGTCTTTGTCGAAATGTTTCTAATTGACAAATGCAGGTGAATTTCCAAGCTCAAATAAATGTTTATTTTTTAAAGCAAAATATTTACAAGCAGAAAAAAAATATTCCTATTGTTGCCATGGTGGTAAATCTTGCTTCGTAACCTTTAAAAACTCACTAGATTTGCTAATAATCTGTCTCATAGGATAGAAATATTAAGAACATCAGAATAAAAATATTAAGAACATATTATAAAGAGCAATATTAACTATTTCCTTAGTTGGTGGTGAAATTACAAAAACTACCATCTTCTACATCACCACATGGTGTGACCGTTGTATGCAAAAGAAAATTGTAAGCCACAATGGACCGTTGTCAATCTCCACGAAGATAACAAAAAGGAGAATAGACAAAGAGAAACTACCATATGTAACAAAAATATTATTCTTAAATTGGACGACATGCTAAACAAAATTAATTGTTTTGCGGAAATAGAAAACTTTGTTTTTATTTAATAACTTGTAATAAGAGTAAAAAAATATTTTTTTAATGAAAAAAACCGACAAATATTACGCCAAATGTTAAGTGATAGGTAGTTTATATTTAATGACATTGCACTATATTTTTAATTACAAGAAAAATCTGTAATTTGGTAGAATTTCTGTTGACTGGAATTACAGAAAAAATTTCTTACATCTAAAATTGGTTTTATATTTCAATATTATTTAAAGCTTAGTAAATTCAATTAATAAATTTTTATTTGCACCAAAATTTAGTAGAATATTTATTTTTACATGTTTCTTATTACCCAGATACTGTATTACAGGGTTTCTGAAACAACTAATTCGGATTCGGATTCAAAACGAATCTTTGCTAAAATGTTCGATACGATATTCGGATTAAAAATATCGAATAACGAATATTCAAAATCAAGTGTTTAAGTGTTTCAAGTGATTTTTAAATCTTTTTTCATAGTAGCTAGTCTTTGCATTTCATATTGTTTCAATTCAAAGTTGTAGACTGATTTTTGTTGATATTTTATAATAAACAACGATACTAAGATAATAATGAATGTGTTAAAAATGATGTTTTGATTCAGTTCCAACTAAAAACATCATTTTCCTTCAGTTTTGAAATTTTTATCTCCCAGTTCCAACTAAAAAGAATTTAAAAACATAGCTATAAAAAGTTTCAATGATAGAACCGGACATAAAAAATGATTTCAACAAATTGAAGCAAGAGTTTATCTTGTTCAGAAATATGTACGTAAAAAACGACACCCAATTAACAAAACTTTCATCAAATTTTGTTAATCATCAAACCTACTTCAACTTATGCGGAAATCGCTTTTTTCATATCTGATAATTTTTCTCCAAAAATACGATCAAAATTGTTAGACAAATCTATCAACGTACTTGTATTTTTAAAATGTTTTTATTTATAAACATTAAAAAACATTAAAGTAAATATTTTTAAATAGAATAAATTTGTTTTTATCGCAATATTCGTATTCGTGTTCGGATTCGACGAATACTTGAATTTTTTTATTCAGGCTCGCGAATCTTATTAAAAACCGAATATTCAGAAACCCTGTGTATACTTATTCAATTTGTTCAGCCACCAGGAATTATATTTGTATTAATCAAAACTTTGATTATTTGACCTGACTGATGCTTGTGTAGGTTTTAATTCTTTTATTTATTTAATTTTATCTATATTTTTTTCCTTACTCCTCCCTTGGGAGCATAGGGCTTCCGTTTGACATTTTCATCGTACTCGATTTCTGCTAATTTCACTTGTTCCCACGTTTTGTATGTCTTTTCAAACTCTTGTTTTATGGTCCTCCGTCAGGTGTTCTTTGGGCGACCGGGTCTTCTTGTGCCTTGTGGGTTTCAGTCTAAGCTCATTCGCGCGATGTTTGATGGCTTTCTGAGAGTGTGGCCTATCCATCTCCATTTCCTTCTTCTAATTTGTTTCGCTACGGGTTCTTCGCCGGTTAGCATCCAGAGGTCCTTGTTGCTTATTGTGTTTGGCCAGAATATTCCGCAGATTATCTTCAAACATTTATTAATGAAGTCTTGTAACTTCTGGTTGATAATTTTTGACCTTAACCAAGTTTCACTGCCGTATGTCAGGATTGATTTTACACAGGACCGGAATATTGTAAGTTTAGTTGCTCTGGATGTTTGGTTGTTCCTCTATTGCTATTATACTTCCCAAGACAGATACACAGATATCATCTGCATAGTCGAGGTCTTCAACTTGTTGAGTGAGAATCCAAGTTATTCCTCTCTTTATTGAGCAGGTTTTTTCTAGTATATTATCTAGGAGGACTGTGAAGAGGAGTGGTGAGAGTACATCCTTGTTTGACTTCCGATGTGGTGGTGAAGGAAACACTTGTTTGTCCCCTGTGAAATACTGAGTGTTTTGCTTCTTCATATAATGCTTGGATTCGACGGACTATTTTTTCTGGTGTACCTTTGTCCCTTAGTGCTTTCCATATGGCAACGCGCTTGATTGTGTCAAAGACCTTCCTGAATTCAATGAATATCATGTATAATGGTGTTTTATACTAAATTGATTGTTATACTTTTATCCGAAGTGTGTTTGCTTGATCGACATAGCTTCGGTGAGGACGAATTTTATCTATATTACTACATTTTAATTACGTAGAAATATCCATCAATCAGCCTATATTAAATGCTTCCTTTTGATTTATTGCAGACATATAAAGTTGTAATGTGAATAGAATATTTTAGGGATACATACAACTTTTTTTTGTTTAAAAAAAAGAGACAATATAATAGCCCAAAAAATTGACTTTTCTAACAAGACTATTACATACAGGACTAACGTGTGACTCTTTAGTAACTCAATAAAAATTCAAATCTTTTAATATTAGTTATACAATATTAATTTTTAACATCAGTAAGTATAATTACGATTATTTTACACAATAGGATTATTTAATATTATTTGGAAGCTAATTACCATTTAATTAATCATTATGTAAATACAATATAAGCATCCTACAAAGCTACAATTACTGTTCTACTGTTCAAAAAAACAAAATAACAACCACAACAACAAGAGTAAAAATAAAACAAAAAAAAATACTGAAAGTCTTTTGAAGAGCATTTAAGTTAGATTAGTAAGTCAATAAAAATTAAAACAAAAAATAACAACAACAACAAAATATTGAAGATTCAACAATCATCTTTGAAAACTTTTATTTCGTAAATCTTTCTTGCATTCAATAGAAATACTTTTCAAATTTAATCATGCCTTGAATATTTACCAGGAATTATTTATATGGAAAAGTTCAGAAAATGAAAAACTTTTTCCGTAGTATTTTTCAATGTAAAAATGTTTTTGAGTAATCTTTCTAAAAGAATTTCATAATAAGTAAGTCTCATATTAAGGTGTGTAATGATTTGTTCCTTCAGTCAATGGAAATATTGAGTAGATCTTCTAAAACGCATATATATATACTCGAACACAAATATAAAATAATCATGTTTTATAGAAAACTTTTTTCCATTTTGAATCGGATTTATCTATGTGTATCTAGTATCTAGTATCGGAAGTATCTATGTGTAAAAATATATTAGATAATCTCTTTTTTGTACATATACAGGATGTCTCAAAAACTAATGTATGTAATTATTTTAGTTAGATCTTTTCTGATTGATAGTTATTGGATTTCTAATTTTCACTCAAGGTGGAATTGTGTAATTGAATTTCTTATTACATTATCAAATAATGGTAAATTTTTAGAATATTACGGTATAATTGATACAACTATCATCATAACAGTAATACAGCTATCACGGGGTACGTACACAAATTGCTCAATTCTACACAAATTAGTCAAATATGTACTATTTAAGAGGGTACCTAAAATTTGACTAGCAAGTATAACAGTACTGTCATGCAATTGTAATAATTTGGTAATAGAATGAAAACTACTTTCGGTCGGTGTATTTTGTATTTATTAATATTGTAAATATTGTTTTATAACAAATATTAATTTTCATATGTATACAACTATAAAATAACTCGTGATTTTAGAATATTTGTTGAAGTTTTATTCAATGACAGTTAGTATTTTTCATACTCCTATATTATGATTTAAGATTATGATTACTGTCTGAAGTTCAGTTTTACTGTTCCTATACTTTTCAATTTATTTTCCGTAGTTGGAATAGAACAATTTTTAGGGGTAACATTAGTGTGTTAATAAATCTAATAGTGGTTATCATAAACAAGCAATATTGGTAATATTGCTTATATTGACAAGTATCTTGTTTATAAACTAAATGTTACAAATGAAGTTTGTTCATTAACATTGTTAACTTAGCAGTAAAACTGTAAAATTATAGTACATAGCGCATGCCAATCAGTTGTGCTGCTGTTTATATTTATAATATAAAACTGCAAAAGTAGAACGTTAAAATTTTAATAACTCTGTCAAAAAATATTTTTTTTTCTGCAGTATGTATTTATGAAAAACCTTTATGTAAAATGTTAAAAAATGTTATACTAATAATTTTGTTGCATTTTTTTTGGTAAATTTAATTTTTCAAAATGCCTCAAAACATTTGAAATTTCAATAATAGGTTTGTTTATAAAAGTAATTCTGTTAAATCGGATTTTAAATTTCAGTGAATGCATTTTAGTAAAATTATTTTACTAACATCATAATAATAATACAAAAAAATAAATAAACATTCATGATCTATTAAAATATAAGTCCCATCTTTATAATCTCCCAAATTATCTAGATCAATATGATGAACAACAGGAACCGATCGAAATAACAATTTACAAAAAAATAAAATTTTTCCCACTCTGTAAACATACACATCATTTTTCATTCTCTTAGATGTATTACTACTATTTTACTTTTCCTGTCATTCAATTTTTATTAGTATTCAACACGCTATTCTTAATGCCAACAAATACAACGATACCAATTATAGTCCCATGTCAATGTAATGTCCTGGTTTTATTTGATTTATGATGAAATAATATTGGTACTTCATCGCATAAGTGTAAATGGAATTCTACATAGGAACACTATTTATATAAGACCTCTCTGTTTCAAGGATAATAAATATGAAATTCTTGGTTAATGTATGTAAAAAAACAATAACAAAAAACAAAAGTGTAAAGTAAAATTCTTGATTTATTTTCTTTTCATTTCGTATCACTTTAACAATTTTCATTCTGGGAAAAAAATTTTCAACGAGTGTTTGCTAAACAAATCATAAAGAATTTTTGAATTTTAAATACAAAAAAAAAATTGAAAGTTATTAGGTTTGAATCGACGTTTCAAAATATACTTATATTTGTTTATTCTTTAATAGAAATTTTTCAATGTCAGTCTAATATTCAAAATACAATTTAGAATTTTATTTTGTCACAAATTTCAATTTAATTTTAAAATAAAATTAAATAAAAATTGTCAGAAATTTTTTGAAAGAAAGGGCATTTTCATCTCTAAAATACCCATAGTACCACACAAAATTTGTAAGCTTGTATCATCTCAGGTCTCTTTTATTTAAAGTTGTTATTAATCAATATATCAAGTAGTAGGTACTTATTATTAAGTATCTTGTAAAATTTAATTTATAAAATAAATCTAAACAATTATTTTGTATTTGGTAGTTATTTCACTATACGAAATTGTGTCAGCTGATAAAAATATTTTTATTTAATAAACATTTTTATAAATGTCTAAACAAGATAAAAAGTAAAAAATAAAAACAAAAACTTGAATTGCTTTAAAAATTTGGTTGTATTAATAAAATGTTGCCATTAAAAATAAATAATGTTTATACGTGCTTCAGTTTAAATTGAAAACAAAAATATAAATAAAAATTTAATTGGTTATGATTTGAGAAAGTATCTTAATTTTATTTTAATGAAAAATGATGGCTCATTTTTCGTAATAAATTTTTATTGTTATATAAATGAAGAAAAGAGATGCGCAAATATTGCAGACTTTTATTGGTGATTGAATTTACATTTTATTTTACAATTTTGATGATACAATCAAGAAATTAGGCAATAAATGATAGAAATTCATCGCTCGCAAATTGAATCAATCAAATTCAGTTCTATAATAAAACCTGGACTGCCTCATTTAAATTGTATTGTTTTTTTAATTAAACCAAATAGAATGTTTCGATGACGGTTCAAAATAAATTTCAATTATAATTTAAAATCCATTTTAGAATAAAAAAACATATTTTCAAAGTTTGTATCATTTGAGGCTATGAAGACACTAAACTAAGTAGTTCGTATAGCTTAAACGATCGCAAATGTAGGCTTTAGAAGTTCACGTTCAAAAAGTGTTTTTTAATTTCTCTTTGCATGATTTTCAAGAACAATATTCATTTAGGTTGTAGCACTTGAGATCTTAAGCTCACTTATTATTTTTAAAACACTGAATTGCAAATTACAACTAAAAACAATATTATATATACTCTATATGAGCAAATTGCTCTTTTTATGATAAAAAAAAAATGAATAAATAAAATAAAAAAAATTAAATGAATAAAAGCATTTGATCAAGTATGGGTTGAGGATTTTCTCTCTAACCGTAGCAAACTTGACATTGTCTATCAGTTATGATAGTTATGACATAAATAAAATGTCGTTTAATAAACTCCACCTTATCATCTATTCTTTTTTTGATTTAGATCAGTGATTTACTCTCTTCTACCCTAAATTCAATACACATTTTTGTTGACGGACAGAACTCTAATGTCATTCTATGAGTTTTTATTGAAATTCAACACAACTTCTATACAGCAATCACCTTCAAATGAAAAATATTATGGTTTATCAACAATCTAGCGAAAATTGCGGATTGAGACTCAAAAACTCAAAACTATATCTATAATCTCTACCATTAAAATAGATTAATTCGGTCTTCAGCTTTGCAATTTAAATTGGAAAATCTACAACGGTTCGAAAGCTTAAATAATTGTTATATATCTAAGAATCATACCAAATGTTTGGGCTTTCTTTCGCAATGCTTGAATTGATTGTATAATAGAAATACCCTGTAGATACCTCTTACATATATCATTGAAACTTGCTTTATTGAAATAAAGCCAACAAAAAATTCCAGTATAAAACTAGGGAGACTTTAATTACTGATTTTTACCTGTCGAAAAATCAAGTTAGCTCAAAACTGAAGTCTGTTATTTGAAAGCGATTTATTGGTGTGAACTAAAATCTGTAGCATGCTTCCATCCAATGTTTTCCCCTCCGATGGGAATGCTCCATTTTACAATCTACATTTTTTTTAAAATAAATATGGTTAGGTTCGTCTCTAATTTACACAATTCTTCCCTAATACTGGATCCCTCTAATCATATCCCTTCAATACCGTTTTCTTTACCCAAACCTATAAAAATTTTTTACAAAATAATCCTTTTCTATTGTGTGGAGAGTACAGAAAAAAAATTATGCATTCAGTGATTAATTTTTTTGATACTAATGTCAACATCTTATCATTTTTTATTCAAAAATTCAACAACTTATAACAACAAACTTTATACTACAATTTAATCGTTAATATGAATGTTAATAAAACTCTTTTGTATTTTACATCTGCTGCACTTAATGAAATGAATTTCTCTTATTTTAACAACTATACTAACTAAAATTAAATAGGTCTTTTCAAATTCCACCATATCCCATAACATAAATTAAAAACTAAAATTTAATTTTGAAAATATTCGGGTACATATGATCAAATCAAAATCAGAACCCATTATGTAAATTTATATTGAAAGTATATGTAATACCAAATAAGCTACATAATAGTGAACGAGTCAGTGTTTAAAAAAAATTATGTTTAAAAAAATATTAATTTTTTGTATATCCTCGTTTGTTTATATGCTTACAATAATTTAGGTACTGTATCATGGTTCCCTATATAAATATTTTACTCTTTCATTGGTGTTTAAATACCTGGATAGAGATACAGCTTGTATTATTTTTAGGGTTCATAAATTTTAATCACTTAAATCGTTTTATTTAAACAGCGCGCAAATTTTCTTTATTGTATATGCAATTTTATATAATTCCCATACAATATATGAGATTCCATAAAAAAAAGGAAGAGTATGAAACCATAACATTTAAGCCATTTATTTTTTTTTGTATTATCAACATATTGGGACACAGCAACAGGATAATATGAAAATTGAATGTACAAAATTAATTTGACATCAGGTGAAATTAACTTTTATCAAATGTATGAAGTCAAATATTTTTCATGTACTCTATAACTTACATTTACCTTTTTTGTCTTAATTTTTGGTTAAAGATGATTGGAATTCAGTAAAATTTTCAGTGTTCTTTTCATCCGGTTCACGATCTAGGTCAATACTTTAATATAAAAATACAATAACAATTCAAAACCCAGATATTTATCTGGTCCTAAATATTTAGTAATTATATTTGTCACGAGTAGCGCTTGCGTAGTTTTTCAATAGAAATTTTTAATAACTCAATTAACAGGTTTGCCAACTTAAAAAAAATTATTCATATCATTAATCTACATTGTTCTTTTGAATTTAATAAAAACTAGACATTGAACCGTTTGAAAAGAACACAGCTATTGTTTTTATTATTTTATTTTGTTGGTTACGTATTAAGTATTCATTGATTGATAACAAAAACAATAACACATATAAATAATAGATTTTTACATTAATTTTTGTAATTAAGATGGGATGGGAGTTCCCTATCACGTTTGTTGCATTCACGCATCCGTAAGGAGCACTCGTAAGGTTGATCATATAAATGCAGCAAGGTTTTGTTTACTAACTAATGAACATTGATATTCTTGTAACTGAGGATTTTATTTGTTTTTACTCCATATTCAACTATCATCATTACCATGATCGCCTTCTATTTGAAACTGTTGGTTTTACTTCCTTCCAAATTATATAACACTTGTTAAAATACTGGGGTATCAATCTAACTGAATTAAATGTTTTTTTTTTATCGTCGTTCGTATAAGAATTCCATTTTAATTTCAAACATGTTATATTATTTTTTGGTTTTCTTAATGCATGACCTATCCATCTCCATTTACCACTTTTGGTTTGTTCTATATGGATTTTTGGACAATTAGCATTCAAAAATTGTTGTTGATTATTAATTGTTTTTTGTCAAAATATTCAAAATGCATATTCCCTATTGAACTTCATCATATTATACATATTATTCTAATATCTATATATCTATACCTAAATAATTTCATTCCTCCGTACCTGATCCTTGAGATTTTTCTTCTTTTGTTGCATAATTATATGTCACCGGTCATACCGGTCATTTTAAGTTCACATATGTTCCGAGACAATGGAAAATTGCAGAAGTAATTGTAATACCGAAGCAAGGAAAACCGCCTTCAGAGGTAACATCATATCGACCAATATCGTTGTTACCTATTATATCAAAAATATTTGAGAAACTGCTCCTCAAAAGACTTGCCCCGATTATTGAAGAAAGAGATCTGATCCCGAACCATCAATTTGGATTCAGAAACAAACATTCTACAATTGATCAAGTGCATCGGATCACAAATATAGTGGAAAAAGCGTTCGAAGAAAAAAAAGTCTGCTCAGCAATCTTCTTAGATGTTGCTCAGGCTTTCGACAAAGTGTGGCACCAAGGCCTTGAATTTAAACTACATCGTGATTTACCAAGACAATTCTATGAAATATTAAAATCATATATGAACAATAGATGCTTTCGTGTACGTTATGCCAAAGAATATTCAGAAGTAAAAGAAATATCTGCTGGAGTCCCACAGGGAAGTGTTATTGGTCCAATACTTTACCTGCTATATACAAGAGATATCCCACAAATTGACAACATTTTTATGGCTACCTTTGCAGACGACACTGCGATTCTTGCAGTTGACGTATCTGTCGAAAACTCCACAGCAAAACTTCAAAATGCAATGAATAAAATAAGATTATGGACCCAACGTTGGCGCATTAAACTTAATGAAAGCAAATCAACTCATATAAATTTTACATACAAAAAGATTGCAACCATTCCTATCTCAATCAATAACAAAATAGTACCATATGCCAATACAGCAAAGTATCTGGGAATGACACTCGATGCTAAGCTAAGATGGAAGGAACATATAAGAAAGAAAAAAGAAGAGCTAAACATTAGACTCAAAAAATTTTACTGGTTACTTGGTGGTGGTTCTGAGTTATCAGTACAGAACAAAATATTAATATATAAGCAGATATTAAAACCTGTGTGGACGTACGGTATCCAATTATGGGGCTGTGCAAAGAAAACCAACATTGAAATGTTGCAAAAATTTCAATATAAAGTGCTCCGTGGTATAGTAAATGCACCATGGTACATACGTAACAAAGGTCTCCACCGTGACTTGCGCATTGAAACAGTCACGGAAGAGATCAATAAACATGCAGTCAAACACGAGCAGAGACTGCAAACTCATGTGAACTCGGAAATGGCAGCAGTTCTTCATATCGACAGCAGTATCCGTCGACTCAAGAGAACGAAACCCCACGAGCTGGTCACGACCTAAAATGGAAAATTCTACGATAATAGTTTCCTTTACGGAAATTTTTATTTCAATAATTTTCCTTTGCGAAAAAATCTAAAAAATCTTCCCACGCGGAGCTATTGCTGTGACTATCTCCTTCACGGGAAATATCATAGTGATAAAGTTCCTACACGGTAATTATTATGATGTTAGCGATCCTCCACGGAAACTATCACTATAATAATTTCCTAAAGACGCGACCGAAAATTTACGAAAAAAAAAGTCATTAGTCGATCTTACGTAGATTGGTTATAACGGAAAAAGATAGGTGGGCTTTAGTGGGTTCGATTCCTACACTATCAAGATGCACACGCGGCTGGAGCTCTTGATGTCCTTCGGGGATTACCTCCTATCTTTCGCAAAAAAAAAAAAAAAAAAAAAAAAAAAAAAACCGGTCATATGGTATTGGCAATGATGTCGTTATAGAAGTTTCGAGTTGTTGTTGAATGGATTAAATTGCCAATGTTTCTGATGCTTGTCCACAATTTTTACTAGAATTATTAACTGAAGTACCTCGTATTTCATAATATGTTCAAAGTAGGAGGTTTTTTGGCTTCTTTAGCCTTGGAAGTATAGTTTTCTTTCTGTGTTTGCTTTTTCGATTGTAATGTGATCTGTTCATTATATTTTTTAGCATTTTTCGGTAGATCTACATTTCGAAAGCTTCGAATTTTGTTGAGTTATTTTACTTTGAAGGTCCATATTTATACACCATATAGGAGTATAGACCAAACATAGCATTTAACGAATCGTAAGCAAATGCCTAAGTTCATTTCACGATAGCAAAAGACTTTTTTGTGTTTAAGAAATACATTTCATACTGTTTTAATTCGGCATCTAATTTTCTTCTCGCAGCTTCAATCCTCGTGTAACCAACATCCGAAATATTTGTATGTGAAGCCTCTCTCAATTGAACAGTTATTTATTTTAATTGTTGGTGCAGTGCTTTTTTTCTACTTACGAACATTAATCCAGTTATTGAGATATTTATTTTTAAGTTGAACAATTAAGCTACGATGGTTGACTTTATCGACTATAAATCCCTTAGATTGTCTGTTATAAAATTTTAAAATTCAACATGAAAACATTATTATACCGTAATTGAAATGTAAACAAAATTTTCAATTGATTATGTACAGAACGTGTGTTAACGACAATGATTGTTATTTTCTGATTTTGTACGATTGATACAATTTTATCAGCCAAATATCTTCAAGTAAATATTTTTTTTTAAAACAAGATCAGATCTATTGTACTTCACTGTTGATTATCGCAGAATTGCAGGTCTATATCCTTAATGAACGCTATAATTGCTTTGAAAACTTCTTAATTAGTTAATCTTTCTTCTTCCAAATATTTTTCAGAATCCTTCATTGTCACCAAATTTCAAAGTTCATCTACTTTGAAACTCCCCAAACTCACCAGATCTTAGTACCATATAATATACTGTTAGTAATTTATGTAACATTTAAAATTTGTGGTTTGAGTTTTAAATTAAATTATATTAAAAATTTACCGTACAAAGGATTTTTTTCACTTTTTTAAAAATATTGTGCTAGTGATTTTGATTGTGTAATTTTTGATCCAATTTCTCATTGAGTTGAAATCTTCTATACCAAGATTCATTTCTTATTGAGTTGACAAATATATTGATTTTTCTACTCTTTCTTATTTTGTGCCATCTGTGAACAGAACTGCATTGGATATTCATGTCTTGCTTAAAATCATGTATTTAATTAATTCTTAGCTGATGACGACTTTTAGCAAATATTAGCCAGTTAAAAAATATTTAAAACATTATTTTTTGTATTTAAAGTACTACAGATCTTAAAAATTTTACTTTATACTATATTAAGTTTTTTTTTATTTAGTTGAAGATATTTTCATCCATTTCCAAAACTAAATGCAAATTTCTTCAATTATTCCAAGTTGTTGAAATATTTTACACTAGAAACCAATCAATTATTTTTTTTTTAAATATGAAACTAATTTAACCCATAGGGAAAAGATATTTTTCTTTTTTTTTTCTTAAAAATTATTTTAAGCAAAAAATAATAATAATGACCACAGATTACACCCCGAGTATTATTTATATACATAATGATTTTAAATTTATAACACATATTTTACTAAAAATGATATCTTATTAACAAGAATTTACATTCATTCTGGGGATCATTATTTTATTCTTATACATCATATATACATACAGATACACATGATAAACATTTTTTTTTTTTAAATTGAGAAATTCCTCAAAAATTCTTTTTATAAAATCAAAAAATACTTTAATAAGATTCAATAGTCATGAGAAATCTTTATATAAGTTAGTATAATCAATGTGTGTATATATGTATAAGAAAAATTATTATATCCTTGTATTTATATATTTATAATATTTTTCATCCTTTTCTATTTTCATTTTAAATTTAAATGTCAAACATTCATAATATAATATAATTATATAAATATTATATAAATGTATATAGTATTTACTATATGTACTATATTATTATTAATACATTATAGTATACAACTAATTCTATGAAATAAATTTCTTAGGGCTTTGTTTCATTAAATAATAATTGTCAAGAAGATTTGTTTACCATAACAAAGCAACTTTTAGGAAATGAATGTTATGAGAGAAATTAAACTAAGAATATTGTAAATGCTTTTTATTTAAAAGTTTATAAATTAATCAACACTTTTTCTTATTAAGAAATTAAGAACTATGATAAAAGATGCAATTTCCATTATAATCGATTACACAACAAACGTAATAACTAAAATTTAGTATTATATACAGGGAACCGATATTACCTGTCATAACGGATAAAGTAGTTAAGGATTATTGGATTAAAATAAGTAAAAATATGTATAGGAGGATTGTCTGTTTTTAAGCTTCTTGTACTTAGGAGACCTTAAAGGTCATTGTTCAACGCTGAGATAACTTTTAACTTAGTTTTTTTCTATTTTCAACCTACTAAAATAATAATAAAAGTCATTTTGTTAAAAATAAAAATTTCAATCAAGTAAAGAATAAAATGACGTTACGTAGCTCTACTGACAGTAAAAAAACACATTCAATGTATTTATCTCTTTTACGCAAGAAAACCAAGAAAAATAAAAAAAAACTAAAATTATATCTAAAAATAAGCAGAACAAAAAACCTGTCAAAGAATTAAAATACAACTTAACGTCACTAAGAGCACAATGATTTGTTTCAGTAAAATTACAATCATCCTTATTTCAAAAAGTCTTAAAAAAATAAAACAAAATAGAAACAGCAATAACAACAACAACAAAACTAATTTTTTGTGTAACTTTAAAATAAATCTTTTTATTTACTAACTGACAACAATATGTCCTTTATGAATCCTTAAAGTTTCCTTTTCATGTTTTCATTAAATTTTTTTTTTTTTTATTGTTCTCGTATACCTAAATTGTTTTCCATAGAAAAACAATAAAAATGTACAGAAGAGTAGTAAAAAAAAAGTATTTTACACGATGAGTAAATCTAAATAACACCATCTGTTGTACATTTTAAACATAGTCTTAAGCAAATAAATAGGCAATAATGAATAAGTTTTCAGTGTGTCAGTCATAGTATAGACAATAAAGCCATTTTACAATATTTAGTTTTGGTGTGAGGAAAAGAAAAGAAAACAAATAAATCAGAAAATAAATTTTATTTTACAAGTTGTAAATTATATAGTACAAAGGTTATGTACATACACACACAAACATTTATATATTTAATAAAGGAAAACATGTATACGTATATTATAATGTATACAAAAAATTTAATAAGTAAATAAATAATAAAATTGAGATAACGTCAATCATTCTCTGTCATAACAGGACTAGTACGATTAAGTTCTATAAAAATAATTCAGGTTTAATTTAGTTGCAATTATTTTGTATGCCATTTTGGCTAATTATACATAAGATATTTTTGGTTAACAAACACATCCTGAAAGAGAGTATGTTTTGTGGAAATAAATTTAGTTTAAAGGTGGGCTTTAGGTGGTGTTACACATTTACAATGCATTTTTTTTGTCTCTAAAAAGGCAGATAACATAAAATGACTTTCCTTTGAGAATTCAATGCATATGAGAGAGAGAGAGAGACAGATTTTTTATAAATTATATTATTAATTAAATTTAAAATAAATCAGTCTCAATGACATATTTTTATTTTATATTAAATATAATTGGATACGATTTAGATATATTAGATAGCAGCAAGACTATAAACATCAATAATATTATAAAATAAAGCCAAAGGGTATATTCTTGTTTGTCGTTTTGAAGGGAATTCAGACAAAATTTGGTTCATTGTATCAAGACCACCTTTTCTGCTATTATAATAAAAAATAATTTCCGGTTTAATCTTTGGACCAGATACTGTTGATTCAATGTGTAAACTACTAATCATTATAACGTTTTTTTTTTCTTTTTTGCCACTTTGCCACTGTATCGTCTTTGCAATGTCGCAACCCCCTAAATGTTGACTGAATATTTTTATCAGATATTGTAAAAATTTCTTCATCAGTACTAGTATAATAATGAATTTTTACACTTTCATTATTACACACATCTTCAATATCTGAGTCATCCATTTACAAGACATCCTCAATTTGAGTATCATTTACAGCTCTTTGCCTCGAAAACTCGATATTTTCAACATCTAACTCTACATCAGAAATTTTATTATCATGTCTTACTATGACGTAAAAAAGCTTGCTGTTCTTGCGGAGACAATCTAACAAATGAATAAATAATATATGTGCGTAAATTTAATATACTTAGGTACCCATAAAAATCATCATCATCAGATTTTCATCTATGATACGAAAACAGAAAATACTACTATTAAAATTAAATTAAAAGACACTTGAAATTACTTCAAGACCTGTTATGACAAGTTGTTAAGCTAAACTAACCTTAATTACACGTCAAAAAATTTCAAATAGAAAAAACTGAAGAAGGGAACTTCTCGAAATAATATTTTAATCAAAACGAACTTCTCGAAATAATATTTTAAATAAAAAATAATGGGAAACATTTGGGAACAAAATGCTATATTAATTTTTCATCCAAATTTTATTGCATACCCGGGTATGCTGGTTATTGACGGAATGTATATTTTTTTGTTATAGACAAAAGGATTAAAATAATACTGTCACATCGAATCTAATCGAATCTTTGACACTTAAACATCAATTAACATCTCTGTAGCATAGTCGGTCGGAACATAGAAAATTGTAACCTAACGATGTGGAAAACTATAGTTCAAATCATATAGAAAATAAATTTCGTCTTTTCTAGTCTATAGATAATAATGCGAACGTTACAAGATTAAATACCAACAGTAGACTAATACTTTACATTGTAAAAATTTAGTAAATCTTTAATAAAGAGCGGAAGTAAAAAAATCAATAATTTCAAGAAACAAATGTGTCTTTTAATATTACCGTTACCTGGTCTGGTATCAAATACTTTCTATAATTATATTAGTCGGCCCCGATAAAAATATTCGGACAGATGAAGATTGGCAAGCACTTTTACTTACATTAAATTTATGTCAGATAATTTACATCAGCTGTTGAAGTTAGCATTTATTAAAATTTGTATGCCTAATTTATGGTGAAACTACAAACATTGTTTGAGGTTCTACCTTCTCAGCTATTTTTGTGTTTGTTTGGAAGTTATTTCTTATTTTTTACCAAATTTGTTTTGGGTAAAACAGTAAGTAACATGAGTAATATTACGGTTACAAAGAGTAACATTTCATCAATATTTGTTTTATTTTTTTTATATTAAAAATAACTTAGGTCAGAGAAACCTTTATACTTTCGTATCGTTCACATAAAAACTATCCTTTTTTGGGAATGCTTGTAGTGGAATGCGATTCCTCGTTCTAGAAGTTCTGACTATAAATATTATTACTTATCTCTTATCTTTCAATGATAGAATCTCCATGTCCACGTTAAATTGTTATTTTAGTAATGAAAATACAAAATCAATTTCCGTATACAAATTATTAAAATGGAATCTGGTTTTACAATGTTGAGTTTTAAAATTACACTAATATTCAATCTATGATTTGCGCATCACATTTTTTTTAATTATTAATATAATGCACTTAACCTATAAAATATAATTATAATATATTATTTCTAGGTTAACTCAAACAATACCACAATATTAAATTTCTCTAAGAAATTTTTACTGTTAAATAACAAAAAAAAAATTAATAAAACTACCACCGCAATCGGAAGTTACCACCCATTTTTATGCACTTTACATTCCCATTCAATCCAAAACATTTCAAAATAAAATTTTTTTAAAATCAAAAGTAAAAGAGAAAAACAAAAAAAAAAACAAAATAAGACTTCCAACTAAAAGGATTTTATTTTTATGTATGCTCGTACGTACACTACATTTTTGTTAAAATTAATTTTTCAAAAATCTAGTGAATTCATTAACATAGATCATGTCTCACATCAGTTTCAATAATAAATGAATGTATATAAAGAAACCAGGAAAATAATATTTTTCTTACTATTATATAACTGTAAGTTATCTATCTTAAGCTATCTATCTAGTACGTTCTTCTACTATTTGAGACTTCAGATTTATAACGATATTTTTCTTAAGCAAGGATAAAAGTCAAGGATACACATTTTTACAGAATGAAGCACAGAAGGTCAACTGATTTAATCGTTAATAATTTGGGATTCATTTTTAATGGAGATAAAGATTGGAATATCGCAAGGAAGTGTATTTGAACCAATTTTAAGCACTATCGACAACACCGTACTTGAAAACGTTATTATTTTTGTATTTGGCGACAACATAACTGTCATGGTTAACATTTCTTAATGGCTTAGAAGTATACTTTAATCAAAAACACAAGAGGTTTAACTTTGAGTGTTAGATTTTTTAACTTGATATACGTAATAGAAAATCCTCACCGTTTATGATATTATATTTGTGTCTATAATTTGTGCTTAACAAACCAATTAAGACCAGTCTGCATTTTTATTTTATATACTACGTGTTGGGAAAAATGTATATTAAAAAAAAAAAATATACTTTAGAATAAAACATTAACCCATTAACAACGGGTACGAGAACCCGTTGTCAGAATTTAATAATTTTTTAACAGTGGTATATTTTTAGTTCCAGATACTCAAATTTAAAATTTCGTGGGGCTGTAGTTCCTATATTCTGAGATCTAGCCTGTACTTTATATAGTACAACCGTTGTGAGAAGTAAAAAAAAAATTAAAATTTTAAAAATGAAAAATAATATTAATTTTTTTGTTTATATTTTTTTGTTTGGTTTACTAAATTTTCTTACATTATTTTTTTATATTATAATTAAATTAGTTATGGTAACTTTGAAAGCAGTTTCTTTTTATACACAATGTTTTTAGGCAAATTTTGCAACTATACATGCTTCTGTTATGACATACCACACAACGGAGTTGAGATTTTAATTTTATTGGAACATGGTGATTTATTTCCTTTTCTACTTGAGATGATGGATTCCTTTTTTTCTCATATTTTCTTGCTTTTGCTTCTTGCAAAATTTTTCGCACAATAAACCTGCGGAAGTTAAGTTGGGTGTTATATTGCTCATTTTTGTTCGAAAGCAAATAAAGTTTCCACGCATTAACCATTGCAAGATCAATGATGTAGGTAAAAATAACCCACCACCATTTCTTTCCCTTTATCGAAATTCTGTACGTATTTATGTTTTGGTCCACGTTATCTACGCCTCCCATATGCGCATTGTAAGTAGTATATACGTGTGGCTGCTCTACTGGCATTTTTTTATGAGCTAGTTTAGACCAGCGCTTGACATAATTAATTGGTGTTATATGATCAAAATTTGTTATGATTCTGCAAACACTATTGTCCATCCATTGCACAGCTAATAAATCATTTGTTAAATCATATCTGCAATTTAACTGATGAATAAAAACTGAAAAATTGAATAATTATCACTATTACCTATAATCAAATGTTCCACGAGGTTTGGTTTTAAAAGTTTTATTTTTTTCCAAAGGACAACCTTGAAGTCGGTTTTCTCGAATAGTACCTGTGGCATTAAATTTCATTTCCTTTAAAACTTTCATTAAGGCATGTGTCGTAAAGAAGTTATCAAAAAAAACATTATGCTGACTTGGCTGTGGTATTTTTACTAAGAAATCTGTTACAACTTTTGCACCTAGAGGAATTAATCGCTCATCATTTTCATTTTTCCCGCAATATATATCAAAGTCATAGCAAAATCCATTTGAGCTAGATAACATCCAGTTCTTATAGCCAAATCGGACAGGTTTACCTCTGATAAATTGTTTGGCTGAATGTTTCCCAAAATATTCTATCATAGATTCATCAATAGATAGATTTGTGTGGAAATATCCAAATTGTAGAAAACTATCTCTCACCATATTCATCAGTGGTCTTACTTTATACATTTTGTCAGATGATAAATGAATTTTTCCATTATCTGCCAAATGTAAATACCGTTTAATTGAGAGATATCGATCGCGGCTCATTGCTTGGCTTATTAAATCTATTCCTAAGTCTTCATCTAGAGACCAATAATGATATTCTGAAGGTAATCTATGGTAACCAGTAAATATCAATATGGCGATAAATACTCTCATTTCATCAATGTCAATTTTAAATTTTTGATCATTTTTTACTGCTGATGCATACATCATGCTCTGGTCACACATATGTTGTAAAATTGAATCTGATAATATCATTTCAAATATAGTAATTGGCGTACAATCTGATATTTTTTCCAAGACACTGGGGAGTTTTTCTGAGAATGAAGTACTTTGAGTGAAAGTTTCGTAAACAGGATTTTTCTTCCACCATTTACATTTTTTATTAACTATTAAAAACATGAAACACAACGAAAAAAATAAGGCAGAAAGAAGAAATAAATAAACATGCAATATGCTACAGTAAAATATCAAAAATTAAAAATAACAGAATATAAATTAAATAGCTAACAGGAAAGAAAATTTAAGTAAGCTCAGATAAAAATCTGCTAAATACTAGTATAAAATGTAAGTTTGATAAACAGTTACAAAAATTACCAGCCAAATATTGGTCGTAAACAGAGGCTCTAGCTTCATTTGTACACGGAATTGAACTTGGTCCAGCTCTATTTAACAAACTTTCTTTATAGTTTTCATTTTCTTCATGAATATCTAATTCAACAGTACCAGGAATATCTCTTGGCATGTTGTTTTCAAAAATATTTTGTTCATCTATTTCTTCAGAATCTGTTAAAACATCTAAATCTGGTGGAATAATATTTACAAAAATTTCTTCAGAATCATTATTTTCATAACTATCATCTTGCAGAAGAGCTTCAATTGCTTCCTCAAGGCCTTTAAACTGATTTTTTCCATAAAAAAGTTTTTTGTTTTCATTTGATTGCTTTGACATATTCTTAAAAAAAAGAAAAAAAATTTTTTTTTTTGTATACATATTTAACGGTTGTACTTTTTATAGTACACCCAACTTCATTGACGAAAAAAACAAGTAAAATAATGGAATTTTTCCTTTTATAAACTTACATTGATTTTGATTATCTTTATTTATCAAATTTAATTTATTTTGCAAAATAATAATGCTATAATTAATTTTTTTTTATTATTTTTAAAAAACACGTCCACTTTTACACAAACTTTAAAAATCACACTTTTTCTACGTCAAAAAAATGACATTTATCTGAAGTTAAACCAGTATTGCCGCATATAATTTTATTTTGTATATTTTTAACTTTATTTTAACGCAAATTTTTCCCAAAAATTCACAATGGTTTAGTCACTATAACTTAAAACGTGACACCTATTTTGCTGTACTATATATAGTACAACCGTTGTTAATGGGTTAAGGAACATTGTGAATACACCTCGGTACTGTAAACTAAGATACGGTACATAAATAATCAAGGTCTAGAAGTACGATCTAACTATACAAAAAAATTAATATTTGATAAGCTGTCAATTATTAACACTGAAATTGTTCTGAAGATGAATTCAAAGTATTTCAACATGATTCATCAACATGATCATCGATCTTGGTTTTGGTTGTCACGTTAGTATATTTAAAACGATTTTTATCGGTATAAAGCAATTCATTTTCTGTTCTAATCTAAGTTTTATCTCCATCTTTTTTCAGCCAACATATTTATCTATAACTTAGCTGGAGACGCTAGCCTAGTTTATTTGAATAACTAACTACACCAGGCGATATTTTCGATAACGCATTAAATTACGAAAGTACTATATACCTTCTAAGGGTGGTCAACAATTATTACAGATCTGTTCTACATTTTCTTATCATTAGAAACTATTATGTAATCAAATTAACAGTTATCTTAATTTAATCGCTTTGTGAAAACAACATTTGCAGAGCAATTCCGAAATTATAGAGCAACAAAAAAGAAAAATATGTATAGAGTATAGTGTACAGAAATTCTGAGTGAAATCGTGGAAAAATATCTAGATATTAATTTTTGTTACCAACATAATAATATGAAACAACTAGATGCTTGCGCAGAATCTTAGAGTACACATAAAAAATGTTTCCATTCGAAATTTTAGTATAACTTTGATAATTTAGAAAATATCATTCTTTCTTCGATGCTTACAAACAACGAAATGCTATATGTTATATTATATCGTAGCAAAAATTCTGCTACATTTATTCCCATTTATTTCTACGTGTATTAAATCAACCATATTATTTTGTTAAACCTGTTAGATGGAATACCTAACATAATACATTTGTGAATATTGGGTAACTATGATATTTTTTTCTATGAAAATGTAATAAATAAACTAGTATTCGTCCACTCCTCGAAATTTGAGGAAGTTTGATAAAAAAATCGTACTTAATTTCATTATGAATTGTTTTTAATCATTTACCCTTGGTACCATATTTTATTTTTTTATTAGGTTTATATATGTACTATATATATATATATATATATATATATATATATACTAGCTTTGTAACCCGTCATAAATGACGGAAGCAAAATAAATCCTAGTTTCTTTTTTTCTTTCATTATTTTCTTTGTTCCGAAATTACAGTACTTATGTTTATATCACTTTTTATTTATTTTTATTTATGTTTATATTGGCCTAACACTAATCTTTTTTTTTTATATAACAGAAAAAGAAGTACCATACCAACAAATTTGTATAAAATGTTTGTATTTTTGTATGGTATACTCGTACTCACTTCCATTTAGTTATAATTCGTTAGTTGGGTTCCATTTAGTATAAATTATACCGTATTAGCGTTATTGAGTCCTCCGGGAGAGCAAATTTAAAAATGGGATCTTATTTGCATATAAATTTTGTCTTTTGTATAATGTATAGGGATCTTATTTTGCTATATGAATAAACTGTTATTATGGTATTGTGTTATTTTTAAAAAATATTCATAATTTATATATTCAAAATTTTGTATCTAAATTGGTAAAATTTACAAAAATACAAAAACATTTTCATCAATAATTTTCAATTTAAAAAAAATAATGTTTTATTATCCGGCGTAGAAGTTATCCTACTCTACTTCTATCAAGTTCTATTGATTGAACAGTTAACCTGAACAGTGAAGTGAAATGTGAACACTTAACACTGAAAATAAAATAATATTTTTGGAATGGAGCATATAGAACATACAGAATACAGATACAGCAAATAATAAAAAAAATCAAAAAAAAACAAAAAAAAAAAACAAAAATAATTTTTTTTGAGTGAAGTGAATTACGCACACAATAATGAGAAAAATAAAAGGTAGAAGCAATAAAGTAGTATAATGTATAATATTATACAATACAAATATGCTGATACACATGTGTATTATTATGTATAATTTTAAGTAATAAGAATAACCTTTGAGTGAATTATGTTTTTTTTTTTGTGTTAAATGCTGTTTGCCTTTTGGTTATTATACCATATTAAACTATTGATTAAATTTCTATTAGTCCTTATTATTATAAATCAAAAAAATTGCTTGTTTTATTTATATTATTATTATTATTTATTATTTTTCCTTATTATTTGCGAAGAAGACTAACATTAAATTAAAAAAATATAATTCATGCAATCAATTTTTCCTGCAAAGGTTCAGCATGGTAGACAGGGGTTAAAAAAAGCACCAAACCAATTTGTATATATATGCATTTGTATGCATATGCAATTTGTATATGTGTTGGAGCGTTCCGTCGAACTTACAAACATCCAGATAAATACAGAATAATATATTTATAATAATTATAGCTATTGATCCGCATATGTAATAATTTATTTAAAAAATTAAATTTACATATAATTCTGGCAATGATTGACTTGAGCCAATTAACATTTTAATTAACATTTGATTATTATATATTTTATATTTTAATTAACAATTGATAAATTTAACATTTTTTTTTAATGCAGTCTTAAATTAAAATTTCTAATAGAAAATTTTAAAAAAATTTAAGAAATATTTAATTTCGCTACGTCTCCTTTTAAATACATATCATTTAAAAGAATAATAATAAAAATAGTTTGTGAAACGGTTCAGATATTTGTACCGTACTTTTTTCAATTTACAGGTTAAATATATTATTATGTAATGTTATTTAGTGTAATTTTGTACCACCCTGTATATTATATTCTTACATCATCTTCTATAAATAATCGTGTACCAATTTAAAATTCAATTGCAAACAAAAAGAAAAACAAATTGAAAAAGTTTTCTTGGTATCCAAGGGTGTACGGAAAAGAATTACCAACATAATGTGATTAGACGGGTTAGCCTGATGGATGTAAGAAAATTATTCATAAGAACATTAAAATATGTGGTTTTATTAAGGATATCAGTCAGTGTACTAACAATATTCTAACATAAAAATGTAATCAAAATGAAAAGCAAAAGAGAAGACGGGAATAAATGAATGAAAAGTTGCAAATGTCCAAATACATTTACAAATAGAATTTATTTTATGTTGGTTGCTAACAAAGATATAGTTTTAGAATGAATGAAAAATTATAACAATGATTATGCCGGTAACAAATCAGGTGATTTAAATTGAAAAACAGGAAAAAACAATCTTTCCTTATTTTCGAATTTATTTTTGTTGTTGTTATTGATGTTATTGTTTTGCTTTTGTTTTTATGATTCCAGAAACGTTATTGATTTCAATATAAATTCTTAATGTAAAAAATTCAAGGATTTTTAGTTGTTACAAGAATTGAAGAAGGAATAATGAGTTGTGATGTAGAGCATAGAAAATCCACATTATAATTCAAAATAAAATTGATTTCAATTTAATTAATTTAATTACTGGTTAAAGATTGGTTTTTAAAATTATAATTTCAGTTCACTATGTAAATCATTCGACAAAAATATAATTCAATTTTCGAAATTAAATTATTCGTATTTTATGTGACTTTGAGACACGATAAGGTCAGTAATATAGCTGTTTAAGATTAATTTTAATTAGACAAATAATTCTAGTTAAAATTGGAATAATAGAATATAATTTTTACATATTATATACCAATTTGTAATTTGGTGTATGTAATTATAAACGAATTAAAAATTTAGAATTAAATATAGAAACTGTATAAAATAAATAAATAAATAAAATTAAATAAATCAAGGTAAATTGCATAAAATAATCTTTGAAAAATATTATCCAAGTGGGAAAAATAGGGATTCAATAACTTCTTATCTGTTCAATTTTGGTTTATAGTGATCAAATTTAATTTTTACAAAAAAAAATAATAACAATAAAAAATAATACTGGCAACGTTGGAGCAATTGACTGGAAGGTTCTTTCGTCACTTATCCTGACTTTTTCATTTAATCAATTAGGCTAGTTTTAAATTTTTATTTTACTATGTTTAATATTTTTTGTTTTTATAAATTTTTAAGTTAAGTCTTAAATATTCAATGTAAGTTAGGTTTTGGTTTTGATGAAATAAAGTCTTTTATTATTATTATTATTATTCTTATTATTATTATTATTATTATTATCATTATTATTATCATTATCATTATTATTATTAATATTGTCCATAACATACACAAATTTATAATGGCAAATTGGGAAAGAACAAATGATAGAAAATAATTCAAAAACATTCAAAATAAGAAAACTCAATACCAAATGATTTTCTAAATAATTGTATAGCTATTAACTTTTAAATGATCTTACTAAATTATCATATAAAATGTAACTTCAAGTCAATTCAAATAATGCATATTGAATAAAGAAAGTAGTCATGGATAAATTGCAATAGATAGAAGCAATAAATATACCAAAGAACAAAATGTCACTATCATATTAAAAAAGAAATGTCAATATTTATTTATGCTTACAAAATATCTTCTATAATATCCAAAAAGAAATACATAGGTACATATCTACATTTTTTTCAAATCATGAAATCATTAAATCCACCAAAATCACAATCAAGACATTATCCAAGGATTATTTGCAATATCCTTCAAAAATACTTTACTTAATCTTCTATACATTTAAACTTTATGTTCATCGTCTTTTTAAATTAAATATATCAGATTCTCTGATACCTCAATTTCAATAAAAATTTCACAAAAAAAAAAAAAACACAAAAAAAAATAATTTTCAGATTTATTTTCGTTTGACGTTCGTTGGTGACGTTCACACGTTTGAAATTATTTTAATCAAAAACAATACATTAGTCTATACCTAAATTTAACCTGAAGATTTTCTTCTGAAAAAATACTTCGAATTACTTTTTAATTTATTTCTTATTTTTTTATTTTAGATAAGCATGTATGCTTAACACAGTACGCTTCAATTTAAATGTCATTATCAAACCATGAATCGATATTCTATGATTTTGGTAAGGATTTACCATAAAAACTTAAAAATAAGTCAAAATAAAAACAAATTAAATTTGTTGATATCGAAAATATTTATTTTATAGTATTCAGCTCAAACATTTCACAATTTAGTATTACATTTCATATATGTATGTATAATAATTAAAATACAATTACATGTATTATAATGATAATTGTATTTAGAGTTGAAGGGTAATTAATACCGCCTTAAATGATTTGTAAAATAAATAATCTACATCGGCCACTTTCCATCTTTTCAATGGCGAATTAAGATGAATAAGTTTTAGTCTATGATGATACGAAGGCAGTCTTGTATAATCATCCCAAGACAGACTGTAAAGTGAAAACCTTAAAAATTTTTTTAACAGTTTCTATTATCTGTATGTGTGGTGTGGATTATAAGATGGAGACCGGACCTGACATGCATATGCATGATGGGATCTAATGAGCCATACAAGGAGGCTAACGAGGTTTAACAATAATTTAAAAATGTAAGATCGTTAAAGTACTTTGATCGTTAAGGTTAAATGTTTGGGCTCGACATGTGTAACTAAAGGATGCACACTTGCTAATGATTAGTAAGAGATTGTTATTAATGCACCATGTATAAAATTTGTCTAAATCATGTTGAAGCATGTGAATATCTTGCATCGACTTTATTTTTTGAAAATCTTCATATCATCTGCACTAAATCGATATTACAGATTTACCCTAAAAAAATCCTACCGAATTTACAAAACTATTAAAGCAATCAAGTAAGTATTTAAATCAGTCAACAACAACAACAAAATAGGTTATTTAAGAAATTCGAAGAACAAAATGTTTCCGCTTGTGCCGTAAAGATAGATTGAAGAAAGGCAAGATATAAGCAAAAAATAAATTTTGTAATATTCGACAGTAAAAAGCAGTATCAGCCAGCTGAAATATGTAATCCCTCTCTAACTAACTAACACAACAATAAAATTTATATTTATAACTTTATTTCTTCCTTCCCGTAGTTCTACATTGTAATATCGATTTTCATCCATATTTTTAAGTATACTAAATTAACCCAACTAACTGTATTTTTTCGGTTAAATTTTTCCTTTCCTTTTTATGGTTGTTGTACTGGTTTAATAATTTGATTCTTTTTTCATTCATTCTTCCATTTTTATTTTTATTTTTTACGGTTGCCAAATTCACTCTGCATTTAATTTAATTTTGCTTTTTCTTTTCAAAATTTTATTAAGATTTTAGCAAATTGGGATTTGATTTAAGACGTGATTTGTTTTCACAAATGAAAAAAATAAAAAACACTATGTTAACTTGTTTTATAATGCATATACTATGATTGAATGTAAATAGAAAGAGAATATTTTAGTTATCCATTCACCCACTTCCTAGAAATGTCACATGATGATTTCAAAAAATTTAATATGAAATTTCCACCTCGTTGAATTAATATTGTTAACGTCATCTAAATAAAATATATATGATATGTCGAGCAATCATAATACACAAAGAACAAGTAAAGAAATAAAAACTTCACCACAAAGAAAAATAAAATAATTTGTGAACAATGACATAAGAGGAACTATTCCTGTAAACAAATATGGAAAATTGCGGAGCAGTTATTAGGCCAAATAAATTGAAATATAAAACGGAGGCAATAAAAAAAGCCTGAATATATTCCAATTGAATATAACAAAAAAAAAAACCGAAACAATAAAGGCAACCATAATATGTAAATCCATAAAAGTAATAAAACTGAAGAAACCAAAAAAAAAAAAACATTTTACAGTTATATTATTTGTTTTTTACACAGTATTTTACAGTAGTAACAGTTATAGGTTAGTTATATTTCATATTTAAATTTTACCCTGAATCTGAAGTGAAAATCTATTCAAAATGAAGGCAGCGAAGGAAGAAAAGAAAAAATAACCAAGGTGAAAGAGAGAGAAAGGAAATGTATTGTTATTTAATTTTCTTAACTTAACTCAATCTAATAAACATTATTTCGATTCTTGTACAGATGCTGCACAAATAAATTAAAATTAAATTAAATCAATATCTTTAGGACAACAGCATATTATTTAAGATTAATAAACATAATTGAAACAGTTATTGACGCTATATATTTTTTTTGTTTTTTCTTTTAAATTTGTCGTGCGCCTCTTTATTCTGTAATTATTTTGAATTAAAAAATTCTAATAAACGTGAAACACATTTCATAGGACTACTGAATATATCATAACCTAATACATATATGTGTAAACTTACTATGTAAGTAAAAAAAAACCATTTTCTTAAGTATAAAAATGATTAACGAAACAACATAGCCAAACGCTAATAACTTCATATCTATAATTGCACAAGTAAGAGTATTACAGACTATGGTCATCCCTTTTCATTCAGATTTTATTCAGTTCAACGAATCGATACGCTAGAGTAACATCTGATATTGGAAGATCTTGGATTCGAATTGCACTCTGGGCATTGATGTTTAATTGAAGTTTTCTCAGTTTTTCATTATTCCTAACACAATGAAGTTTTATAAATATTATGTTGAGACTCTAGTTAATTTTAAAATAATTATGGTATATAATATAAGTTTAGTTCTTATAATAATAGTAATAGGTTTTCATATTGGATTAATTGATACAATAGAAATTGTAATGTTAAATGACAAATAGTCGTAGAACTTAATGTAATAAGTTGCGGTACTCTACTCAATGTATTAGAAGATAATGCTTCCAACGTTTCGCGTATAATAAAAAATATATTTAGCCCATTTGATAATTATATTTCTTTCTCATTATTCTCTAATAGCTGACTCAACACTGACTCCACTTGCAACTATTCTCTGATCAAATCAATTTATTATATATATTGATGTTTTAGTTGTTTATATGTCCTACTTTAAAAGAGGGTAATAAAATTGCATGCACAAACTCAGAAAAACGAAATATGCTCGGGACTTTCTTCGCAAAACAACACCTAATTACTTTAAGCTATAGTGATTTTCAAACCGAAGAACTTATTGCAGAAACTGCGGCAGAAGTTGAAAATAGTAATATTAGCTCATTTAAATTTATAACTATTGACGAAATTGAAAAAATATATTTACGACAGTAGAAATAATAAAGCACCAGGCTCTGGTCAAGTTAAAAATATATTACTAAAAAATCTTGAAAAAAAACTCTTATTTATTTTTGTACGATTTTAAACGCATGCCTGAAATTGGATATTTTCCACATGTTTGGAAATGAACTTCCCACATATTTGATATTAGTGCTGGTACCCTACAAGGCTCTGTAATATCGCCAATTTTATATAACCTCTATATTTCAGATTTACCAAAATTAAATAACTGCATAATAGATCTATATACTGATGATACCGCCATTCTTTCTTCATCAAGAAACCCAACTAAAATTATGCAATATTACAATGTGCAATGTACATAATGGTAAATGTGCAATAGTACATATAAAACGGCTCCAAGTTAAACAAAATCAAGTTCTCGAACTAATTAATAATCTGCTTTTTATTTTTTTCAACTAAAAAAATTACATGATATTTCAAAAGTAAAATTCCTATTTGATTTAATCAATAAGTTTTATTTTAATTTTATTAACAAATGTGCCTTTTCAAGCAAAAATCTCATACAAAACTTATTCATTTAAAGCATTACTATATGTTTTCATTAGTAAATTAAGTTTTACGATAGTCTTAAGTTTAGGATAAAAGTGACACTTAAAAAAAAATCTTAATATATAAAATCGTTGGGGCATATATTCGTAACTCTAGATCTCGGAAACTACTGAACCAAATGTTACCATGTTTTCAACATATATTACTGACACCAAAACTTAACATAAAGGCTACTTTTTTTCTCTAAATTGCGCTGGGGTGGCCTTATTTTGTATTTATGGACCAAATGGACTGAAATTTGGAACATATTATATTTAGTTTATAAAATAAAATGCTTTGTGAAAATTTGGACCCGATAGGTGGCGTACAAGTTGATATATTTAAAATAAAATTGACATTTTTGTTATTATTTAAATTAAATTTAAGTAGCTATGTTGTGAGTATTTACTGAAAACCTTAAATGAAAAACAATTATACTTACACTTAATTTACTTTTAAATTAAATCAAAGTATGTATGGTGTGAGTATATACGGAAAACTTAAAATAAAAAAAAGGAAAAAATTTAAATTTAAAATAGCTACATAATTAATTTATTGATAAGAGAACTTACAAAATACCACGAGTTACACGTTTAAGTCAGTATACTCGACGAAGTACAAATCAAAGGAGGCGTATAACTAATTTACCATCCCAACAACAACAGCAAGAAACAGATGCAGCAAAAACAAGAATGCAAAACTTATATGCAAAAGAGAGTAAAGAACACAGAAGTGCCCGAATATAACATGTAAGAAATGCAAATAGAAGATCACGTCAACAATTAAGTGATATAGATAGGAATTTGTATAAATTAAACAATAGAAGAAGAATGCAAATACGTAGTTTATTAACATTGCCATCATTTGACCCTATTGCATTTGATTATGATCCTGAAATGGATTATGCTTCTCACGCTAAAGTTAATATTGGGGAAATGAACTAAGTATGTGAGTATTGCCCTGCTTTAAAATTTAAATATGAAACAACTGGGATGTGTTGCTGTTCCGGCAAAATTGGTTTGCCGAAATTAAATCCACCACCAGAACCTTTAAAAACAATACTTAAAAGAGAAACAACAGAATTGAAATTATTTTTTTAAAAAATTAGGAATTTTTAAAAAATTTAATCAATGTTTTGAAATGAGAAGCTTCAGAGCAAATGAAATTAGTGGTAGCCACACTGATCAAAATTTTAATTCAACATTTAAAATTCAACGCCAAATCTATTATAAAATTGGATCTTTCCTTGCAATGCCTGGCGAAACTCCAAAATGTTTACAAATTTATTTTATGGCAGATGAAGAAAGTAAATCTACGTTGTGGATAGAAGTAACCAGAGTATGGGCTATTGTTATACACTACAAAAAAAATTTAAATTAAAAACATCTACTTATTCAGTTATTTAAAGAAGTATCAAATAGATTAGAAAATGACAATAATTATGCTATTATCATTAAGCCAGATAAAGTTCCATTTGGTGAACATTCGCGTAGATTTAATATATCAGTTCTGTTAATGAAGTAGGTATTATTATGGTTGGTGATGTATTTGAAAGAAGATCCATTAAAATTGAATGTAGAAACAATATTTGCGAAATAATTAATGATTTACATCGCTCATATGATGCATTACAATATCCGCTTATATTTTGGGAAGGTGGATGGGTATCAAATAAATATTGAACAAAAAAATCCAATAACAGGCACTGAAACTACAAGGAATGTCAGTGCAATGAACTATTATGCACAATCTTATATACATAAGTCTTATGATTGGAACAAATGAAGAAAATAATATTTTAAGATACTGGCATTTACGTCATCAGTATATTGTTACAAAGAACATGATTCATGGACCATGCAGTACATTAAACTTAAATTACCCTGTATGGAAAATGGCAAATGTACAAAAAGATTTCCGAAAAATTTATTAGCAGATACAATTACTGGAAATGATATCTATTGTAACGCAGAAGATCAACTGAAAATGGTGATCAGTCTTTTATGATTAAAGTAAGAAACCAACAAAAGAAAGACTTATATATGCATTATACTTATATTATACTTATTCTGTTTTTGTTATCTTTTTGATTTGTTGTTAATTTTTTGCATTATATAATTTAACAGTTTAATGTGATATCTTTTTAGAAAAAATTAAATAAAAATAATAAAAAATGGATTTATTTTTCATAAACATTTTAAGACCTTTTACGTACATACAACAATATTAACCAGATTTTTTTTTGCAACAACGATTAAAGGTTAAGGGCAAAACAAAGTTTGCCGGATCCGCTAGTATATATATAAAATCACAAAATCAAACAAAAAAAAAATTTATTATAAGGTTTTTTGCCATTTTTCCTTAACTGAAAATAAAAATTAAACAAAATATAACTCATTGTAGCTTAATTGCTGACTACATATAAATATTATAGATGAAAGGGATTTCCTGTAACACTATAAATAAAACTCTATTTTTAAGTAATAATTACACAAATTAAGGCAAATAAATAAAATAAAATAAATGAAAAGTTTCTGATTTATTAATTTAATTCTGTTGAAAAAAAAACCATTTTTAAATAATTTTCATAATACATTTTTAGTTTTGAATGAAAATTTAGATGAAAATTAAATTCACCCTTAAACTACATATACATACTTTCAGTTTTTTTCTGGTACCATATAATTTCTTTCGTACTGCTAAATTTTATCATTGATTAATAATATAAATAGTATTATTTAACAATGATCTTATTTAAATAAAAATTTTAAAAATAACATTTTTCTTTTCACAGAAAAACAATAATTCAGAAATGGACAATAAAATGTAGAAATGGAAATTATACATGACCGTTTATATGAATGTATTTAAAATCAAATATTCACCTTTATAATTTACTTGTATACAAATTTAAAACTTACTTTCAAAATAATTTCATACAAAACAAAAATCAAAAAGACTTAAATAAAATACTAATCAGTTAAAAATAAATAAAGCTGTTACAAAAACAGCTACAACATTTTAAAAAAAAACTAATTGTGCATAATAATATTTTTTATTCTATTATTAATTAATCGCAATCTATTCAAATCGTAACATAATTATTAATATAAACAAATTATAAGAAGTGAACCGTTTAAGTGATATCAGTAGATTGAATTAAGTAATCTCTATAGCTTATTTAATTTAATAAAAAACGTAAATAATCTGTTCGAATTCTTGAATTTGGTACTGGACCGTATAGTACGGAACAAATAGGCCAACAATATATTTGTGAGATCTGTCCTACTCTTAGGATATGCCGACAACATTGATATCATCGCCAGATAACAACGGGCGGCCATCAAGGCTTTTTACCGAGATTGAAGTGAAAACGAAACAAATGGTTTTCGAAACAAATGAGGAAAAAATAAAATATATGTTGTCAACAAATAAAAAAACGTTTAAACATAATTTTGGTCAGAACATCACTGTTGGCACATATAATTTCAGGGTAGTTCAAGTTATCCACCTTGGAACCAGCAATAATCCAATAAAAGGCATCAATGTGTAGATAAAGGATAACCATTTCAAATAGTTCGAATGCTTCGATTTATCAAAACATACCGAGTACATGCAAAGCTCTTATCTCGAAGCATCAAAAACTATAAAACGTTCATATTCCCGGTTTGTTGTATTTAACCTATTCTTTATGCAAGCTTCAAAATAGTAATTTGATTTTAAATCAAAAGTTATACCTGTTATAATATATGGCTATTTGTACATAAATGTAAGATTTAACAACTCTTTCACCCTTAACAAGTTTAAAATGCATCAGCGGCAGCTTTCGAAGACTGAATAAATAAAAATGTTGTTCTATCCTAAATTTCTATCTATTAATCTAATCTAAAATGTAATTTATTGTAAACCTAAGGACTTCCTAATGATATATCTTAAATAAATGATTGACCATAGAAAAATACTCAGAATTTTATGAATTTAAAACTTGAGCATTTTCCATAAAAATTTTCCATTTTTTTTTTTAAATTTTCTTTATGTGATTTGTATTCAGTATAAATCCTAGCAAATATCTTATAAAACCCTTAAAAACTTTATTTTGCGCACGAAATTAGAAAAATATATTGATTTATGATACTCATATCATATTTGAACACAAACGAATCTCAACATTAGCAGCACTTATAAGTGTAGAAGCTATGCTTGTGATAAAATATTTTCTTCATTCCATTATACCTGATATTCTCACCTATTCGAATACTGAATGATTGTAAATTTAAATAAAAAAAAAACATGTTGTTATTGTCATTTTGGTTTTTATTGAAAAAGTCAACACAAAAAAAAATGTACATGATATTAACGATGCCATTATCACAAAAAAATTTCTGTGTCGTATCCCATTAGAGTTGTCGTTTCTCACGAAATTCTTACAATTGTTAATTTTTTTTTATATTTAAAAAAAAAAATTATTTAATTCACAATTATTTAATCAATATCAGATCAGCTGTATAATTAATCTCAACAAAACAAATCTTTTCAAGAGGGTCGTTAAAGGTTTTATGGCATCAGTGCAAGTTTTAATAGCTACAAAATAATAATAACATAAAATAAGTTTCATGGCCGTCTAAAAGATGCCACAGAAGAAATTAAACTTGCGTTATTTACAAGAGGGTTTTATGAACTTAAATTTTATATTGTTCGTGTGCAATTTATGGACATCAAAGCACATAAAACATATTATTTATGACGTAATATAAGGCAATATAACAAAATTCACCAAGCGCTATTAAAAAAAAGTCCGAATTCCAAATATAAGCCATAAATAATGCATAAATAAGCCACTAATATTTTAGATATTTAAAATTTGATTTTCTTCAATATTTTCCACAAATCATTATATAAAATTATATTGTTGTACAAACTATGCAATTTCTATAAAACGACCACTCTGATTATTGTTTTTATCAAAATAAAGAAGAAATATTTTTGTTGTTAACTATTTTCCAAAGGGTTTTTTTTTTAAATTTATTTTGCCTTTTGTTTTTTTTTATATTGCTCCTCAAAGACCCATTAAGATGTCGCCTTAATCTATACGCACATATATTTTTATATTTATACAATACAATAAAGTATACATTCAAAAATCATAGAATAACAAGTCAAGTTAAATTTTGATGATTTCTAAGTGTAAGAATAGAAAATGAAAAATAAACGGTTTTCCACAAAAAAATTTCTTTCGTTTTTAATCACGGGTTTGATATCCTTGGAAAGGAAAAACAAAAAAATAAAAATAAATCGATAGTCTTGTTTACTTTTTAGTTCTATATTTTAATAGCACAACGTTTATGTTTGTTTGTGTGTATTTAGACATTTGAGATAATGTTTTTTCTTCGTTCCCAGAAGAAAGTAAAACTTTTTACACCTGTACGAAAACAATATAGATGAGAGTATTGTTTAAATTTAAGATACTTAAACGAAATGTTAGTAAAACCAATCCTACTAATACAAGAAAGATATCTGAAACCTAAGTAGGTTGTCGGTTGGGAAAAGAGCTGCTTACAAGGCTTTTTTGAATATCTAGTGAATTTCAATGTCCTATGTTATGACAGTACGTAAAGCTGATCCGGCTTTGCATGGAAGAAAATTATTTCACCTTTAGAGAAGATTTCTACAAGCAATTGAAGGGGGCACCAATGGGAAACCCCTTCTTTCCATTCATCAGTGAAATTTTCATGGCCAAATTGGAGTAAGATTTAGCAGCAGAAGAACGGTTACCAAGATTTTGGAAGAGATACGTAGATGATAGTTTTGCTGTATTTTTGCGGAATTAAAACGCCAAAAATATGGTGAATATTTTCCGGTGTATCAAAACCTTTATGGATCGTATCTTTATTTGCAAATTATAATTCCTAATTTTTAATTCATAATTTTTTAATAAAAGAAAAAAATAAAAAAAAAAATAATTACACTTATTTTTTAAATACTTTTTTATTTTATAAAAATATTTTTAAAAATTAGGAATTATAATTTGCAAATAAAGATACGATCCATAAAGGTTTTGATACACCGGAAAATATTCAGCATATTTTTGGCGTTTTTCCGAAAATATTAATTTTTAATTCATAATTTTTTAATAAAAGAAAAAAATAAAAAAAAAAATAATTACACTTATTTTTTAAATACTTTTTTATTTTATAAAAATATTTTTAAAAATTAGGAATTATAATTTGCAAATAAAGATACGATCCATAAAGGTTTTGATACACCGGAAAATATTCAGCATATTTTTGGCGTTTTTCCGACGAAATAGGATTATGGAGTTGGGAGACTATAGTTTTGCCAACCTAAGTTATATTTTTCGGATACCAAGTATTCTTCACAGCAGAAAAAAATCATTATAGATAAAAATAATTTTTAAATGCATAAATATTTATGTTTAATAAATCAATCAATTTTAAAAATATTTACATACATTATTTTTTATGATCAACACATTTACGGTGTAAAAACGAAATAATAAGAATATGGTTAGGATATTTAAATTGATGAGCAAAAACAAAGAATTTTTTACTAATATGTAAATTTCATTGCAAGTTTTTGTGATTTTAAAATTAATCATATGGAAACAATGGTTACCAATATATATAACACTGTTAAACGACATCCAGATTTGGTTTTGTTTTTCATTTCTCTCTTTTGTAGGTCGCATAATCGAATATAAAATATAAAAAAAAAATAATTTTTCAATGAAAGAAAATTTATAATAGAAATAGATATTTTGGTACGAGAGACGGATTGATGATAAATAAGTAAACTATTATTTATACACTAATAATTTTCAATAGGAAATAATATAGTTGTCATATAGATGGGAAATTTATTTTACAATGTGCTTGTCATTGGCTTAAAAATCCTATTTAATCAGAAAAATCAGTTTGCTTTTGAAACATTATTTTACTAGACTAATTTGTACCATTTAAAATTATACTACTATTTACGTGGCGAAATAATTAACCACTTTTGGTTTTGAAATTGAATACTCAGGTAGTTATATCTTCACAATTTTCAATTATTTAGATACGCATAATAGACGACATACATTATTATTGGATAAAGGAGAAATAAGCTAAGAAACATCACATGCTGAAATTGAAATCAAATTTAGTAAACGACAGTTGAATCCATTATTATTTCATAATACAAATTATAAAATATTTTTTTGGTAGAAAGTAATAGTATATAATGCCATAAACACGAGCAGCATATATAATCTTTATTTCACTTCTATTTGCTAAAAGATGAATTAACTTTTAATTTACGAGGAGAGTTGAAAGAACAATACACAAAAAAAAAAACAAAATTATAAAAAAGAGAAAATTGAGCCTGTTTTTTCAAATGGTTATTTCGAATTTGATTTTGTCCAAAGTAGACTTTCGACATGGATATAGTTTAGAGCCATTATTGTTCTCAGTTTTGATAAATGACATTTTCACTATAGTTGCAGATGATGCGTAATCATATATATCCAGGCCTTTATAGAATATCCAGAATTAGTTGAAAGTGAGATACATCGTATCAACATTTCTATCTAACCAGTTTTAGATGTTACAAATTTTAGATGCTTCGTGTTAGCGTGATATTATATGATATGATCTGCTAATTTTATGATGTTGCCAACTATTTCTTTAAATTCAAATCTGTTCCGTAGTGTATTGCCCATTTCCCCAACTATGTATACTCACATCCCTTTTCAGATGTTGCAACCACAACATTTTTTCTCCAAATCCTCGTCTGTCCTCCTTTTTTTCTTGAAAAATTAACTGGAGGAGTTTATACTTTGATCCATGCATGTTGTGACAAAAGTAAGTGATCTATCGCTTTTTTACTATTTCGAGTAGTTTTGGACGAGTCTGTGATTGTCAACTGTACTAAATTAAATTAACTATTATTGTCCTCCTTGTTGTTATCAATAATCAAATCATTCCTTTTGTTGGCCATTTCAAAAATTTTTAAGTTATACTTAACAAGACTTTACCTTGGATAATCATGCTACTTTATTTATAAAACGGATTTACAGTGAACTTATATTATTATGGGAAACTTGTTAGTCTGTACTGACTGTAACACGTTTATTTTTGCAAGAACTCTGTTAATATCAATACTGATATGGGTATTATAACATTTGCTTTGTTTGTAACAATTTTCTTTGTAAATTTTTCTTTGTAACTAACTTTGGACATATTTTAAAATAGTTTGTTCTTACTTATGTACTATACTTATTCCCTGAATCTCACCTATACATATAAATAAATTTTCGTAGTGATAAAATTCATAATAATTTCTATACCATGGGTTTCAGAGTCAGCCTTATGATTTAGTCCATAAAATTTTAATTTAATTCAATTTACTCTGAATTTTAATCATCAACCCAATCATAAATTTCATTAACTCAGTAGAACTTAATTTAAATGAAAAATCACACAATTTATAAATTCAACTTTTTAAAACATTAAAATTTCAGTTTCTGGAAAAGGTTTAAAAATCTATACAAAAAGGTAACATCAAAAAATATTTTCAGTTCATATTTATTTGATTTCATCAAATTAAAATTTTATTTGAAAAGAGTTGTAAAAACAATCAGTACTACTTCCGCACTCAATTTGCAAATTACAATTTTTTTGTAATGCTTTTATTTAACAAAATTTTTTTTGGACCCTGATAAGGGTCCATACAATTTAATATAACAACCGGAAATTATTTAAACAATTTTAAATAAAAAAAAATAGAATTGGTGAGTAGATATTATATTTGTACTATACTCCTACAGTGTAATGTAGTACTATACTCCTACAGTGTAATGTAGTACTATACTCCTACAGTGTAATGTAATGAAACTAAAATTGCAATCAAACTAAATAAATCAATCTCCACATAAAACTAAAATATATATAGACCGACAACGATGAAGTAAACCACATAAATTAATAAAATACCATAGATATTCTAGTCAATTGATTTGGAGTGATACTGTAGAAATAAATGCTCACTATGCAAAACTTGAAAACAATAGTTTTAGAATTGTTAGAAAATATAGAAACGAGTTAAAGAGATAGACTGAGATAATAGAGATCAAGGTGGTTCGGATATTCGATAGAAGAAGAAAATGAATGGCTTACAAACATGTAATTTCGAAAAATACTGAATTTAACCAATTAGTACATTTTTGGTTAATTTGATTTTCAATATGTTTTCGATGGTTGGCGTGGCTTGCTCTTTTGCCTATTACGTATATATTCAATTACATACGTAATTTTAAAAATTAAATATCTTGATATCATAAAAAAAACTAAAGTCTGAATGTTTTTGTATATATCTTCTGGGTGATAACTTAAGCTGAAATCAGCCAACCCAACATTCAACTTTAAAACTTCATGTAATGAAAGTAGATAGTCCCATTCACTTATTTTACATAACAGTTTTTGTAATTTTTTTTCTCCTCGATAATTTGCTGTAAAATATTTACATATAATATAGTAATATTATTGTATATACACATGTACACATATAGTAATATTATATAATATGAACACACATATATAAACCTATAGCCGTTGAATGATAAATTTTAATTTCAATTTTTCTCTTTGTTTTAACGTAACCAATTTGATTGATTTTTGTACAAAAATAAATTATTTACTTTATTTTTAAAATTGCATTATATTTTCAGTTTTATATTGCCTCTTTCTCAAACAACATTAACACTCCTTCATTATTCATTATTTGAAAAATATTATTTTGCAACAATGTAACAGTCAAAGATTTTCATTAGCCTCTTAACATTTTTAACAAGGTAAAATTTCCAAAAATAGAATTACGTTAATTAAAAACATGTCGACTACAGTTTTCTTCATCATTTGCTACCCAGAGACGAAAAAAAAATGTGTATGAAAGAAATTTAGAAATACATTAACTTTTCATTCATTTGCCTTGAAAAATTATTGACGAGAAATTACTGAGGAGCTTATAATAAAATAAAATGAAAATCCCAAAGGCAATTTTAATTCCCTTCATTCTCCAAGGGCCTAACTATATGTATATATAAAACGTAAATGAAAATCTTAACACAGTTAAAATGACAATGAAAAAACGAAAACAAAATGATAGTAGGATAATTGAATAAATCTGTATTTATACACACAATGAAATTTAAATGAAAATTCCCTGGAAAAATAAAAACAAATTTTCCAAGCCCATTTTCAAATGATTTTTTTTATATTTTTTTTTTCATATTAAAGGATTTTATTTGATTCAGAATGATTAGTTACTTAAGGGATATTCTGTAGTTATAGGTCATATTAAACCAATTATATTTGTCACAATTCAGTTTTTCATATTCAATTTTATATTTTTAATCGTATTTCGTAGTATTACCTCAGTTGCAATTTGAATTAAATATAACCAAGCCTGTTTTCTGTAAATATCTCTATCTCTCAATATAATCATATAAACATTATTTATCCAACAGATAATAATTATATTAATAATATAGTGAGTATTGTAAGAATGGATCATTTCGTAATATCATTAATTAGAAAATAGTTTTCCCAAAGCACACAAAATGTATGTACAAAATGTCACCGAAAATAGTTTTATTTGCCATTCAATTTACCCAGTACAAACATAAATAGCGAAAACGCTAATTTGTGGTTTCATTTTCCCTAATGACTCTCTATATTAAGATAAATACATTTTTTTTTATGTTTTTGACAGTGACTTAGATAGAATTACCTTTCCGTGTTTAATTAATTACGGTACTGCAAGTTTATACCATAAACAATATCAATATCTAGATCTACAATACAATATCTACAATATTTAGAGCATTTATTTATCAAATTACTGGCTTACCAACTCATTGAAATGGATTACCAACTCATGTGGAAAACTACTCATATTGTTAGGAACTAAATGATCTTAAATAAAATAGCTATATTTTATTATTCGAAATACATGCAATACAGTCATATTCAAACGTTTATCTTATCATCTTTATTGGACTTATAACAGAACCAAAAGGTCAAAAAATCAAAATTAGTCAAAATTATTGAAATTATTGAAGTTATATATGACTTTAGTTGTGCCTGATAAGCTGTATGAGGATAGTGTATTACATTAAAAATTTAAGCGAACTTTTTCCGAAATAATTCACAATCTTACAATACATTTTTTCTCCAAAATATTTAATTTTTATTCCAAAATTTTAAGCATGGACCTCTATTACTCCAAAACGATAAGTGTGATATTTACCCAACGAGTACCATTACTTAGGTACATAAATTCTGAAAAAAAAACTTCAAAACTTAAAGAAAACATAATATTTTTGTTTTTGTTTTTATAAAAATTAGAAAAAAATATAACTCTTATATATCTTCGGATTGGAACTGTAGATGAGCTTGGTTACATATTATTAATCTAATTCGATTTTCTTTACCACTCTGTAGTCCACACTAAATTTAAAGCTGCACCCGTTTTTCTTCTAAAATATTCCAATCACTCCGTAAAGGATTTTCAGAAGTGCATTTCATACCACACTATATAAATGGTAGATATATAAACTACTATAGTAGTATAGCAGAAAAAACAGTTATAATAATTAATTTAAATATGAATTCTTAATGTCCCTATGTAAAAAAAATTGTTAAAAATTTTTAATCAAAATTTTTTTAATCAAATATTCACATTTTTTCAGATTCATTGAATTTCATTTGGAAAAATTTCATTTAAAAATTTTTTTTCCAAAAATAAAATGTTAAATTATTGAACAGATTTTCGTGTTTTTATATACTCAAATATTTATTTTAATTTTATTTATCAAAGCAAGAGGACTTACATATGTGGAATGAGAAAATAATTTTGAATTCGAAGTGAAGTATTTTTCATGTAGTTTTTATTTTCATTAAATTTCATAATAAAATCCCATCAAAAGCTATAGTAGAATACTGAAAATAAATAAAATATGGAAACTTTTATTTTTGTTTTATTTTGTGTTTACATTTTTCATTGGTGATCAGATCATTAGTGTTTCGTAATCCTGTTGTGGGAAATATAGCACAAAGGGATTCCTTTCATCGTTTACTATCTGCATTAATTGCCTCCTCAATTCTTTTTTTTAGTTGGTTATTTATTTGGCTGCTGTTCTGAATACAATTCAGAGAGTTAAGAAAGGCTGTTTTAATGGTTTTCCGACGCGACGTATACCCTCAGAGCTTTTTTTTTAGCATTTATTTATCAAATTACTGGATTAACTCATTAAATGTGGAAAACTACTGTTATTGTCAGATGTCAGGAACTAAGCCTTCTTAAATTGAATAGTTTCATTTTATTTAATTTGTTACCAAATTATACTCTCAATTAATTTTTGTCATTTATTATATCCCAATGGCAAAAGGTACAAGACCAGGTCGAAAAACCAATAAAGCATTTTTTTTTTCTTCATCGGAAGTCGAGCCTGGGACGTTTCGGTTGAAAGGCAGGTGCTCTACCTACTGCGCCAGCCAGCGTGTTAATAAAATAAATAAATTATTATTATTAATTAAATAAACAATATTAACAAATCGTCTTCTTGACACTTAAACGCTTAAATTTTAAATTATATTTTCTAAATACACCCAAAACTACTTTAATTACAACTGACTTCAATGAATACAAACAGTCTGGTAGAGAGAAACTTAAGCACAATGCACAATCAAAATATTCAACCAAATAAACATTTTTACGTAATAGTAATATATTGCGTAATTTGGGATTTTTTTTGGGATTTTGATTTTGGGATTTTGATTTTGGGATTTCGTACCCAAGCCATTGTACCACCCCTGCAATGAATGAAACTGATTGGTCTCACTTCTGCACACTATAGTTTTCTTTCATATTTTATTGGTTGTAGGAATAGATTCAAAAACATTTACTGCAGGTTACAACAATGGGAAAGTTACGGTGATAAATAAAAACAAAATATTAATAATTACAAATGGGTTGGGTCCGAAATCCCAAAGTCAAAATCCCAAAATCAAACTCCTAAGCCCAAACTACAAAAAAAAAAATTCCAGGTTTAGAAATCTCAGTGTTAGAAAATCTCAATATCACAAAATCCCAATTTTACAAAATCCCAAATTACAAAATAATAAGTTTTATGCATTTAAAAATTAAAAATTAACTTAAAATTAACCGAGCTACAATATTGTCATTTCTATTGCTGTCTATGTTGCAGTTATCTAGAAAAAGATTTTTGTTTTAGGTATATTAATAATATGAAACAACATTAATTAAATGTTTGCACACATTTTATTTGAAGTTTGAAAAAAATTCTTGTGGTTCTGAGAATCATTAAATGACAGACCGGCAGTACGAGACTCCCTAAAACCAAAAACGAACACATAATTTGGTGATCTCGAATTTTAATCTGGAAAACGGGCCAACCCTGATTTTTTACTTTAACTCTAAAATGCTCGTAATTCAAAATCTCACATACACATATATATATAAATATTCTGTAAAAGCGGTAGAACTCTGGTTTTGAATCCAACTCTAAAATGCTTCTCATTTTTATTGGAACCCCGTTTTTTTCGACGCCAGGTAAACGCATACAGCACAGTTTTTGTAAAAGTTATTAAAAAAATAATAATTATTTTATTTTTAAAGTAGGGGGTTGCCGCCCCAAACCCCACTACTCATTTATTGGAACCCTGTTTGGCCGACGGAAGGTAAACGCGTACGGCACAGTTTTAGTAAAAAATATTAAAAAATAATTGAATTATATTTAAAGTAAGGGGTTGCCGCCCCCGATCCTCCACTACTGATTTATTGGAACCCTGTTTTTACTAAATTGTTTTCATGTATTAAATATATAATTTTAAATTTGAAATAAATTTTTAAATGGAAAAAAAAAAGCTAATAGTTCCTTGGGATTTTTTTTTTTTTGGATTTAGGTGAACTTCCTTACAAATAAATAAGAGAATTTACAGAAGAAAAAGGAAGTCAACAAAAAAGTTGTGGTTTAAGATTGTATATATAATAATACGAATTGAACTAATATGCAAGCCAGCGACATGACTTAAGCAAAATTTTATTATTATTAATTAAAATGAACAGTTAACAATAGTTTACATTAATAGGAAAGAGTGAAATGAAAAAAAGGATAGAATAATTTTAGCTATTAAAAAATTTGTCTTTTAATATTATAGTTTAAAAATTATTTAATTATAATTTTTTTTCATTTTAAATAATTAAAATTTATTATTAACACTAATCTTAGTTTAATTAATTGTAAGCAGATATACTTGGTTAAAAATATAAAAAATTGATTTCTTTAATATATCAAATAATATTGTTAAGAAAAAATTAAAATTGATTTGAAATAATATTATTTGATTCTAATTTAATTTTTTTTATTATAATTTAAAATTTATTATTAGCACTAAATTTCATTAAATTAATTAATTGCAAGCACAAAAATTGTTTTTTTCAATAATATAAATTAAAATTCATTTGAAGTTGAACAAACAAAAAAAAATAAAAAGTTATTAATTATAAAAATAAAATTTTATTGAGTCATTAATGCATTATTTTTTTATATTTTTTTGTTTTATTTTAATTTTAAATCTTTTTTTTTTCACTAATTAAACCAAACTATTAATGCACATGCAGTCATGCACTAAGTTTGAAGTACAGTGGTTAAACTGATTTGACCTAAAACAAGAAATTGAACCTTACAATATGACACGACTAAACTTACAACCAACAAATTTTTATTGAGATTTCCAACCGGAGAACAAAAAGGAAACTACTCTTTACAAGTAAAATACCAATAGATGACTTAATTATATAAAACGTTACAGAGTTATATATACCCTTTAAATGAGACAGAAAAGAACAGCTTATAACGAATGGTTCTCGTGAATCAATGATATCTGTTTAATCTGTTAAACCAAGTATACAGAAGAAATAATAAATAAATTTTGTAAACTACAATCATAATATGGTTTAAAAAATTTTCTAAATTTAAGAATTATAATTTACTATCTTAAAATTTCTAAATCTTCTTAAAAATGGTTTGAACACTGTAACCTAAATACAAATAAATCATAATGTGAAAAAATTGAACGATATTCAATATATTTTTCTTATCAGCTAATTTTAATTTTATGAGAAAAGAAATGGTTCGATTTTAACAATAAAATAATTATCAAATTGGTGCATTATATTTTCAATTTTGTAATATGAACCTTATTTAATTTTTCTGAGATTCTGAGGGAGATGTTGTATCCGTGTAGGACTTAATGACTACATCCCAAGGATACCTGGTGTTCATAGCTTTCCAAAAATATATATATTGAATGGAAGGACGAAAAGGACATTTGAAAATATTTTTGTTGTTTTGATGCTTTTATATATAAACCGTTATATCTATTGCTATATATATATATTAAGTTTTTTTATCTAATAAGATAAATCTCTGGAGCATATTTTAACATTAATTTTATGATTATTGGTGCTGCCCTTATGTAGATATTGTATTTAGTTCAAAGTAGAACATTTTTGAAAAAAAAACTTTATTTTCTTTCTTTAGAGAAAAATACCTCAAGTTTTTATCACAAAACGTACCCAATATTTATGCACTCGAAGGGTTATACGTTGGAAATGTTTCTTTTTTGTCTATAACTCATACATACATACTTTATGTCTATATCAAATAGTTAAGAAGATATAAGCATTTATTTAAAAAAAAATGTTTTTTTTTTTTACCCCGTTTTTATATAAAACTGGGAATGTGCCTTTTACGAAGTAACTATCTTCTAAGTATATATATATCTAATAGATTCACAAATATATATATAATACATATAAATATGTAGACTAAAAATAAAGTAAATTTAATAAAAAATTTAAAACTAAAACAAGCCAATTCTTTTAATAAAATTAAAATAAACAAAAAATATCCAATACCTAATAAAAAAAATTTTTTTATTAAAGAATATTAAAATGGCACATTAAATTTAAATAAAAAAATATATTTCATTTCTAAAACTGGTTCAGCATATCTATAAATTTTAGTTAATATCTATAAAATTATTGAAAAAACACACAAAAAAAACTCTTAATTGATTAAGAATGAATTTAATAAATCCTCCACTACAAAATAAAATATACTATATAAATTTTTTTAAATTATATTATGAGAGAAAAATATAAATAATAAATATTTAATTATAATTCTAATAATGGCTAAAATAGAACTATTATTATAAAAATTTATGATGAATAATGAAGAATTAATTATTGAATTTATTAGATATATAATAGTGTATGATGAACAAAAATACGAAAACAAAAATACAAAATAAAACGATGTGGCATGTACGATTTTAATTCTCAGTGTACACGCTGGGTGGCGCAGTAGGCTTAGGCGCAGTAGGCTAGTAGAGCGCTTGCCTTTCAATCGAAAGGTCCCAGGTTCGATTCCCGATGAAGTAAAAAAGAAAAATGCTGTATGGGTTTTTCAATCTGGTCCAGTGCCCTTTATCATTGGGATAAAATAAATGACAAAAAATAGTTGAGAGTATAATCTGGTAACCACTTAAATAAAGTAAAGCTGTTCTATTTAAGAAGGCTTAGTTCCTGGCAATAGTAGTAGTTTTCCACATATAATGAGTTGATAACCCAGTAATTTAATAAATAGATACTTGAAAACATTGTAGATATTCTAGTATAAACTTGCAGTACCGTACTTAATTAAGCAAGAAAAGGTTTTTCTACCTAAGTTACTGTCAAGAACATGAAAAAAAAAATATATATATATATAAAATTCAACTTACAGGAATGGTAGAAAATAAATAAATATTATTGTTTGTTTTTCAATTCGAAAAATAAATAAAATAAAAAACTATTATGGATAGAGTTAGTCAAGAATTAACAAGAAAAATTAATATTATGTTTAAAGTTTATCCTATTAGACGGTTTTGGGTTTCTGAGTTAGCCTTTCCAATGGACATGGTAGAATTGGTAGAATTGTTTGTTTGCACACAAGACAGGTCCCGAAATATACTAAAATAAAATATATACTAAAAATTTTATAACAAATGTTTTTTGCTTTTATTTTTCTTTTCCTTTTTTTGCTTGCAAAATAATAATAAACAATCCAAAAAAAGTCAATTCAATTAAACTTCAATTCAATTAAAGTTCAGTGACGAGCTTTCAGTTTCTAACATTGATCAACTTTAACTTTAAAAAATCTTTACGGTTACCATTGAAACTCACATTGGAAAAAGTCACATTATTTTCTATATGTTCAAACTTTTTTAAATTTAAAGTAAGTTAAAGTTACAAATCGACGCCAGCATTGGAGAATCGATTCTTTATACTAAATTTTTTAATTTAATTTCTCCAGAAGTTAAAGGACGAATGTACAAAGACCAAAAAAAACATATACAATAATAATATAACAGTATAAAGTTAAATCCTCTTTTGCATAATTTTATGATTATCCTTCATTTAATTCTCAATTCCATATCCAAATTAATAAATTAAATATTGCATATATACATAATATATATTATATATATATACATATATACCAACGAACAAATACAAAACGAATGAATATTTTATGAAATATCGATTTAATAAATAATAAATTTTTCTTTTTAACTCCTGAGACGTATAGCAAACTCTATCCTTTTTTCTTTATTGTCTCTTATCTAATAAACAATAATAAAAACAACAACAAATAACATGTAAAAGTAAAAGAACCACATTTTCATCAATTTATTTTATTTTTTTATATTTTTCTAATTTTTTTCTATTATTATAATTTGACGAACCGTTTGTTGATTCATTTGATATATCGTATATTTTATTTATGTATGTATGTTAGCTATATGAATAACTAATTACAAAAAGTCAATTATTAACCGTCTATTATATTTCACATAAGAGAGGGTAGTTCTAATTTAACCGAGTTATTCATATACAATTATGAAAAAAAGAAGCCTACCTATTAAAATTTAAGAGTATTTTTAATGATCGTGAAAAGAAATAATGTTGTGGATTCATTATACTACTGTAGAAACTCAACACACTAAAATAGTATTAAAAAAGTAAATGAACTTTGCTGTTTTTGTTTCATAATTTCTAGTTCAATTAATTTGAATATAATATTATACTTTCATAATTTCAGCTATTCTACATTATTATGTGTACTACGAAAGTGTGTACATTAAATTAAAACTACCCGTGTAAATAATAAATAATTGGTTTTTGATGTTAAAAATTAACAATTGACTGCAATACCGTATATTAAAAAATTGCATGCAATATTTAAAACTGTTATGACATAAATATTTAAATTATTTATAAGATAATTACGATACGACCATTTTTTACTCTAATATTTTACATAATTAAAGGATGGACGTGTTGTTCGTGAAGTATCTAACAAATTGTTTGAAAACTCTTAACCGTGGTTTTCACAACAAATTTCCGGTTTTCTATTTCGGCTAAGACCGAATTTTCCATTAATGGTTAAGTGATTCCTGTACACTATCATTTCAATTGAAAATGTTCTCACACCATCAAGATATCTTTAAAATAAGAAAATACTTCATTATTCACATTTTTAAAACGACAATGTTCAAAAAAGCTAAATGCACGGTCACACACCATCGCTTCAATATACTTTCTCAATAAACCTTTCAATTTGATTTATTAATCAAATTATACGTATGACTTATTAAATTTATAAAAACGACATGAAAATGACTTAAATCTTAAATTTTGATTTCCTCCCAAAAATATTTTAAGGATAATAATTTTTATAGGCACAACAAATCCGTGCCGCCAAAATTTAAAGCAAAAAGAAAATATGTTAATCATCTGATTAAAGTGCTTATGACCACAAAACAAAAATAGAAACAAAAAGTAAAGCAAATAACAGAGAAGAGACCCGTTTTGTTATCTTAACACCTGCTTAATTTAGTTTTTCCTTTATAAGTTGTTTTCTTTATTCTCAATAAAAGAAAAAATGAAACTGAAACCCTTGGTAAAGATAATTTTTATTCATTACACCTGTAGATTGAATTACATAACGTATAGGCGTTTCTTTTTTCTTCTTTTAGCTTGTCTTTATTATCAAATTATACAAAGATGAAAATTTCACAATACACAGTTAAAGAAAGAAAAACATCATCATTTCAAAATAGAAACAAAAAATAACAACAACAAAAAAAGATTTTCAATTTGATATAAATATAAAAAAAAAAAAATAAATTATCAAGGATTTAATATCCTTCTTTTTACATTTTATTTTTTTGCCACCAACATTACCAAACGGGGGATGGTCTTTTTGTCGAAAAAAAAATGTCGAAAAAAATGCTGGAAAAAATGTGTCGAATTTCTATATAATTCGATTCGAATCTCTAATATATTTTAGAACTAATTCCATTTATCAGCTTTTACCATTAACGAAATATGTACATAAACAACATAATAAATTCAATATTATTGTTTAGCGGGGGTTTGGGGTGACAACACCCACTGATATAAGTGCGTTTTTGTGGAAATACATATGTAATCAAAATAATTAGAGGAATTAAAGACTAGGATTCAAAGCCAATCAAAATATTACAGGATATTCCGTTTTTCCAGCATATTTATATGTGTATATGCAAGATCCTGAACTAGGAGAGACTTTAGAGTTGAATTCAAAATAAGGGTATTCTCTTTTTCCAGAATATTTACCTTAATTATTTTTATGCAAAGCCGCTGTTGGAGGAGCGTATAAAGGAGGATATATCCCTTTTCCCGAATATATACTTAATTTTTGGGATGCGGGACCTCTGCAATCATATTTCTAAACCATTTTAATTACGTCTGGCAAGTTTGAAAGAAAAAAGAATCTAGGGATTTTGACCTCAAATTCTGAAACTTAGACCTGTTTTAAATTTTGAAAAAAAAATTTTGAAAGTTTGAATTTTGATTAATGTGGGTTGGAAAAATTTGGATTTTGGAAGTTTGGAAATTGAAAGTTGGATTTTAAAATTTGCCTTTTCACGCAGATCTATAGATCATTTCATAATCTGTCAATAATAACGGAAAGTAGCTTCGTATAATTTCTGAAACTTTTATGAAATATTTTTAAAACTTGCAGTGTCCGAATTAATAACGGTTAGGATCGTATGAAAGTAGATAAATAAAATTAAAATAAAAATTATTTTAAATTAACATACGAGTATCTTTTTCCTTATTCAAAATTTTTTTTTCAACATTTTTTCGTTCAACATTTCGGCTTATTCGATATTTATTTCTTAAACATTTTTAATTCGACATTTTTTTTTCGACAAAAAGATCCACACCCTTACCAAACACTATTATTTTTCATTCGTTATTTTTTTCTTTTTTATATCCTTTAAGACTATTAACGTTAAAAAGAAATTCATTTTAAGTTTGAAATTAAGAAGAAGATAGTGTAAAAGTAAGAAATTGAAATTTAGAATCCTCCTACCAATACGTATATATAAACTGTTGCGCTTCTAATACAATGAACACGATGCGATTTTTTTTATTTAACTTCCAAAAAATATACATTAAACATTATTGTTATAATATTTTTCAGAAACAATATTCACGGTAGATCAAAATGAAGAGTGTTTCTCATGTAGAATTAAAATGTTGAATAAATGGAAAATGTCATAATGTTTTATCGATAAAATTTTTAACAAAAAGTAAAATTGATTATCGATTTTGAAATGCGATATAAAACTTGTGCAATTAAGAAATTGAACGCAACTAGAAAACTTTTAAGCATTCTTATTAGCTGCCCCAGATAAATAAAATTAATAAAATTTTTAAATTTGGCCAGAGATCTGAAATCATTAATTAAAACTAAAATGATAGGAAATTATAACTTTAAAGAAGTTGATTGGTTTACTTAAATTGGTACCAACTGGGTTAGTAATGACATAGTATGAATTTTTGCCACACAAAATAAAACACAATATAGCTATATGACAATGGACCCTTTTGTTGTAAATTAAAGTCTCATTAGATCACAATTGATGTTAACCATGATGATGACTATCTGTATGTAAATGATGCATTTTAATACCATCAGATTATAATAAATAGAGAAAACTTCAAACAAACATAATTTGGTACCAAAAGTCTTCTTTAACACGAAAAGTTTAATACAAGAAGCAATAAATATTGCAAGAACAATCGAATTGAAAAATAGAAAATTAGAATATTATTCGTTTCGCAAATGCGCAATGTCTTCGATTTCCATCTAGCCAAATAAAATACATCACATAATAAAATGTTCTATATGCCAGTAATCACAATTAGCAGACATTGTCGAACACTTTTTCGAAATCTTTGAATTAAAATGCAAATTTTGAAAAATCAAAGTGCAAATTCACCAAATCAGCAGAATTGTAGAAATATGGTGAAGAAGGTAAAATTCTACACCGCACTATAAAACATAGAAACAACTAAAAACTTTATCGGTTGTAAATAATGAATGGGTTTATAACTAAAGTTTATGCTTCTATTAAACCAAGCATTAATCCTTTCATATAAAAATCCGTTGGTTATTAATTTGAAAGTTAAATATATACAATATTTTATATAAATACTACTTTTTTTTAGATTTACATATGACAGCTGTCATAAGGTAAAAGAAAACTATACATAACGAAAATTTGGTAAGTAAATAATGTTTTCCTTCCTCGTTTTGATTTTTTCCTTTTTTGTCCTTGTGGAATTAATTAGGAGGTATCAATTTTTATTGCAACATTATTAAAGAAAAAATAATAAAAGTTATAAAAAGAAAAATTATAAAATATGATTGAAATGACAGCGACCGAAACGGTCGTGTTTTATCTTAAGGGTAAATTGTAATAAATGACGTTATTCAATGACAAAAAGAGATATGATATTTTTGTTTTATATTTATTTTCGTTGATTTTTTAAGTTATTTATGATTGTGATTATGATTGTAGTAGGATGGTGAATAATATGAATACTGTTATTAATTTGTTGTTATACCAAATACTGAATATTCCCTATAGTGTATTACAAATTACAATATTTTGAGACAATTGCTGATTAAAACTACAAGAGAGAAAAAAGAGAAACAAAGCAATGATAAAACTTTATTAAAGTGTGGAATTGTAGATATTATATATGGATTATATATGGAGATGGGTGAATAGTTGTATAATTAAAAATATTAATTAACTTTATTCCCCCCTTTTTTTAATGCTGTATACATGTATATAATGTATATTATTATAATTTTAGTAAAGTTTGTATAAAAGTTTTTTCACTCTTTATTTATTAAAGAATGTCAAGTAAAATAGCAATTATTTAAAAAAATTATTTGAAAGTTTTTCAAGTTACAAAGTTTAAAAGATTTTATTTAAAAAAAAAAAAAAAAAAAAAAATTGATATAACCTTTTTTTAAATTATCATTGTTGTATTTAACTGTATTATAAAATTATAGAAATCAATAATTATTCAAAGAATATAATTTCAAGGTCATATTTTTTTAATTTTAATTAGATATAAAAACCAAAACCAAATTTTAAACAAATTTCAAATTCATTTTAAAATAATTTATTCTTTTTTTATACAATAATCCAATAAAGCTACTCACTCTCCTTCCATTTAACTTTTATTTTCTTCTATTTTTCGGTTTAACTAATTATCTATTCACTACATGTATTATGGTGTCAATTCTTATTCTATCAATACTATAAGAGCAGAGCAAATTTATTTAAAGAGACTAACTTTTCCCAAATTTCACATAACAAACTTATATATTTTCATAATTAATCGGCTCAACTAAGGCTCATAGAAGTATTCTAGGCACATTCTGCATATTCTGCATAAATTTATCGTTAAAAATATCGTTAATATATAGAATTGTAGATATACAGATAATCTCACACTTTGTACATGCGATTGAAGATTTTAAAATGAAAAAAAAAAATATATGTATTCCGCGTATTAATTTATATTCTTGCTTTAAATATTTTCAATAGGGTTCGCATTATTTAAAATTTCAAAATAGTGTCGTGTAAAATTTATATTTTAATGTCAAATCAAGTATCGTTTGCAACTTTTGTGATTCGCAGGATAATCTGAAAACCGCTTCAACATAATTGCGCTAACATGTGGATGAAATATAGCAATAAAGTTAACTTAATAAGGTAATAATGCTAAATTAACTTAAATAAGTATAAATGCCCAATAAAAGAAAATAAACAAAATAAGTTTTCAGCAAATTGAATTAGTAAAATATTTATGAATATACATAAGTACATATCGACAGGTTAACTTAAAATATATATTGGCTAATTTATTTTAGGTTCAGCTGTCACTAAAATGTTTATTGTATGTATATCTTAATATAAAAAGTTTTAATAAAATCATTTTAGACATATCGTCCCCTCAATGGCAAACTCGCGAATGTGGAAATTTTACAATTTTCAGGAGGACAAAAACAAACTTTAACCTTTCGTGTAAAATCAGGTTTTATACTTTTCGCATTGATTTTTTCGCCATAGGCTTCATTATTAATATTTGTTTATTAATTTATTTTTAAAGTGTGAAAAATATTTGGGCAAAGCAAAGATTTGCGAAAAAGACGAAAAGCAATTGCAGTTTCGTTAGTTTGCTGTTGTTAGTTTGTCAAAGTTCCTAAAAATTTCGTGTTAAATTTTTTGCATGAAGTAGCGAATCTGCATATAATTTTTGAAAAACTTGAAATTAATATTTAAAAAATTAGTAAAAAGTATATAAGTAATAGAATGTAATAGAATTTATTTTGTATTGTAATAGAAAATACAAAATAAATTTTATTCCAAGACATTTTAAATAAAAATAAATAAAAACAACAATTGAAATTTCTATCGAATAATAAACATAGGCTTCAATTTTGAAGCTGTTCATAATCAGATTCTTCAGAAATATCTGGTATTGCAAAAGCATCTCTTACTGAACCAGAGGGCGTCAAATTCAAATAAAATGTGTGATAGGTTCCAGGAATTTGCAATTCATCGCACAGTTTTTCTAAGTTCAATTTTTTACCATCAGATATTGAAAATCTTATCGAATAGGCTCGTATTTGTTGTTAGTCCGAAGGGTAACCTCTCCTTTGCTTTCAACTGTATTGTATAAAAACTTGCTCATAATCAGTTTTTATATGCAATTTATCTGGGCCTTCGAATACTGAAACCAAACAAAAATTTTTAAAGGGAATGTGTTGTTTTCGTCTCCTATAAAAAAAACTTTCTCTGAATTATAAATAGTCTATAAAATCTGTGTGTGGTAGCGAAGAAACGCTATACGGAGATGGATTTTTCCGTGAATTTCTTATTTGCTGAACCCATTTAATGTATTGAATCGCATTGTATGAAGCTATGCCCTGATTCAAAATATATCTGATTTATTATTTTAACGTAACGTGGGGGTCTCTTAACTAACTCTAAACACATACACACAAATTTAGTATTCTTCTGTTGTATTCCACAATTATCAGACATCATAAATACAGTTTCTACTTCAGGATACTGCATAATGTATTTATATATGCTGTTAGAAATTTCAATGCTTCCTCTTTTTCCTTCGGTCTCATTCCAGAAAAAGCATTCTACAGAAGCATCCCCTAAATTATATACTGTTAAATTATATACTGCTATCTTTCTGACGTAGAAAAATGGACTAGTAGTTCCCTTAGGGGTAAATCAAATTCAAACGCCAAAACTGTATTATCTTTTTGAGCCTTTTCCTTTTTTTAAATTACAAGCAGCTTCTTTTTTTTTTATGTGAATGTCAAGTTGGTATTTTTCTTTAGCTGTCTTCACCTGTTTTTTGGTAAACTTAATGAATAAAAATTTCTAAAATTTTTAAATGGAATAAATTTCATTCAAACGTTTAAAATTTATAAATTTTCACTTGACATTTAATTATAACTCGATCACAATTCAATTTTATAAATTGAATACCGAAAGAACACCCACAACATCTATTTGTATGTTCATTATTCTTTGCAAATCACAACTTTTAACGTGACATTTTTCATGCTGTAACAAAATCTTTTCATTCTGGTTCTATTTAAAATCAACTAAACATTTCAAAACAATTTTTAAATACATAAATAAGATCAAAGATATAATAATAGCTATTTATTATGCACAAATAGGGATTATTGTAGAAATATTATAATAATTAAAAGATTCGTCACTTTACTGAGTGTAGATTAAGTAAATTTTAAGTTTAAATTAAAAATTCACAACGACAAAGACACTAATCTGACACTTTCGCTACTTTTTCAAAGTGAAAATTAGTATTTTAAAAAATAATTACAAAAGTAAATTAACCCAAAAGCACATTCGACAGTTTGTTGTAGTGATAAATGTTAGATATGTACTTTCGCCAAATTACAAGAGGCAATTACATCGATTTAGAGACAAGATAGAGATTCAGGACTTCGTCACAGTAAAGAACTTAAAAAAACATGTAAAACTACGATGTCAGCTCAAATTCGCTGATTTTGCAGATTCAATAGTTTGTCATTGCGGGGACGATATATGGGTGCCTGTTGTGGGATTCTATTGAATAAATTTTCTTCGGCCTTAAAAAAGGCAATCATTTAAAAAAATTCAAAGAAATTCGAAAAAAGGTATTGAATGCAATATATTGATTTCTCAAATACTATTGCTTTACTGTGGGAATTTGAAAACAACAACATTTTTGTAAAGAATGATATCAAAGTAAATTAGCACTACACCTAAATCAATTGACAGATAGTAATCTTCAAGAGCAGGGACTATAACAATTAAATGAAAGATTTGTCAAAAATTTAGTTTAACACGATGGTCAGTGCATCAGGTAGAATGACTTCATTTCAACCGAAAGGCTCCTAGTTCAATTTGCAATGAAAGTAAAATGTTCTATGGATTTTTCAATCTGATCTAAAGTGTACTAGATAAAATTTTGTGAATATTTGGGATGAAATAAATGAATTAATATAACCGGTCCCGAGAAAGAAAATAGTCCAAAAGTATGCCTGCATATATTAATATTAAATAGTTAAATGTAAATAAATAAATTTAATTCAATATTGTATTATCGACAGATTATCACACGAAGTTAAAAAAACAATAAAAAATAAATTAAATTTTCTATAGAACAAACTTTAATTTTTTTTTTTTTTTTTTTATGATCTTGTCAGTTACTTAGGTAGAATCACCTTTTCGTGCTTAAGTAAGTACGGTACTGCAATTTTACACTACAATATCTACAATAAATCGAGTATTTATTTTAACAAATTACTGGCTTATCTACTCATTAAATGTGGAAAACTACTAGTATTGTCAGGAACTAAGCCTTCTTAAATAGAATAGTTTCATTTTTTTTTACCATATTTTTATATTTTCATATAATTTGTTACCAGATTAACTCTCAATTATCTTTTGTCATTCATTATATCCCAATGACAAAGGGTACTAGACCAGCTCGAAAAACCAATGAAGCATTTTTTTTTTTGCTTCATCGAGAATCGAATCCGGGACCTTTCGGTTGAAAGGCAGGCGCTCTACTTACTGCGCCACCCAGCGTGTCAATATACTTAATATACTGTTACGTGTAAAAAGGTTCTAATTAATCTTGTAATATACCCATATAGTATATTATGTGGTATGGTGTATGTGTATGTATACCATAATCACATAATATCCTATTTCACTTTCCAATATTATTTAATTTTCAAATTAGTCAGGTAATAAGTAATATACCCCACACCTGACACCAGTGTAATAAATTAAAATGAAATGACTGTTTCGTTTGTTGTTTGAAATAATAATAATATTATCTTTATTTAAAAAATTGGATTACATCCTTACAATTTCTTATTTTGTATTGGTACATTACAAATACAACAAATACCAATACATTGATTGTAAATTACATTTCAAAATTCAATATTTTAAATCATTACAATATGAAATATAATAATATGTTAATATTGACCAAAACAATTAGGGCAATATAAACAAACGTTAAAGAAAATGATTAGTCAAGTGTTTGAATATTATTATACACAATAATATATAGGTCATACATTGAACCTTAAACAAAACAAAGTACTTGACTAATTTGATAAATTAAATAAGAATGGAAATTTAAATAGGATATTATGTGATTATGGTATACATACACATACAACATACTACATAATGTACTATGGGTATATTACAATCTCTTATTTCAAGATTTTTGAACATTTTTGATACTGTAACCATAAATCTTCCATTGGTAGATTATATTCGTTTGAAGTTCATAATATAGTAGTTATAATATAGTACATAGGTTATATTCGTAGAATATTATGTTTTACTCTTATTGGGAGAGTCTGTATAAATAATAAATATAACAAATCAAACGTATTTTTTATAAAAACTTGTTTTCTAGCGTTAAAGTAAAATTTTTGTATAAATTATAGAAAATATTCAATACAAAATTAGTCAATACAAAACACTGAAGGAGTCTGCAAGTAGTAGACGAAATACGGGTATCTGTATGATAAGCATATCAGTAAAATTAAAAGGAAAATATTCAACTATTTTCAACAACTTATAAATCAAACGTATTATATTGCAAAGCTCAAGCATAAATGGGATTTTGCTCAGACACAAAACGTTGTCACATCATCTATTAGTGTTACAAAAACCATTTTCATCTCTTAAATATAATATCACCCCCCTTGAAGTTAACAAAAACATCTGCCTTTTTTACAATGCACCAAATTTAATTTATCTTTTATGTTTTTATTTTATCATCGATAATGTAATCCTTTAGGATTTAACACTTAGAATTATAATGTTATAAATCAATATTAATCAGAACTACGAAATTGAAAAACAAAAACAAACAAAATAAAATATTAGACAATGAAATTTACGAATAGTTTTATTACTTGCCAATTGACCTTTGAATGTTCACGATATTCTTTTAATTTTAAAGACAGCAGATTGAACGGACAAAAGAAGATAATAGAAAATTGTATATAAGTAATTTTACATAAAAATGTATATGTATATACATTCTTATTCTGTTCATTGTAGAATGAATACATAAAGAATTTTTTCGAATTCATAAAGAGTGTTTAAAATAAATAATTAAAAAAAAAAATAAAAATTGTGGTATCAGGAATTATAATTAACTGATTAAACAAAAAAGAAATAAATATTAAAAGAAATAAAAAAAAAATAATATGCAGTGTTATTGCACAAAAAAATTGAAAAACATCAAAAATATGCAAAGAGTGTAAAATATGCAAGAGTTAACTGCATTTTTCCTGCATGAACGTTCAAAAATCTATGTACGTGAAGTATTTTAACGTCAAAGATTGTTTTTGGTAGCATGTAAAATATAACGTTGTAAATTTATTCCGAAAATTCGAAAAAATATTCCGAATGTTCGAAAACTTCGAAAAACGTATATGTTTTTCAATTTTAATTGTTTGAAATAAAAAGAAATGAACTTAAGTTTTTTAGAATTTTTTTTTTTTTGATTTTTTGTATTTCGCCTTATCATTTTCAAATAACAATAACAAAATTTAGAATAGACTAAAATAAAATAAAATAAAAAATAAATAAAATAAATGTAAACAAACCAATTCAGTTTATATTTTATATGATATTTTCAATGAATTACTATATTTACAATGAACTATATTTACAATGAAATTATAAATATAGTTTTTTATTTAAATAAATTAAAACACTCAATTATTAAGATATTTAAAAAAATATATTTTATTATCATATAAAAAAATTGAATTGAAAGCTTGAATTATCACAGAAATAAAATAAATTTTTTGTTGCAAACAAAAATACTTCAATTACCATAGAAATAAAATGTTATCAAAAGATATTAAAAATCATATTAAATTATTATTATTATTATTTTTTATTAAAAACTATAAAATTGAATGCTCTTAAGATTTCAAATTTTATTATAAATATTTAAATTTTATATATTTGTTATTAAAAAAACTAAACATTCCCACACAAATTTTAGTCGGCGGTAAGAAAATTACAGACGTTTAAAAACCAACGTTCACGAATCACGTTAAAAAAAAATGTATGTACTTGACGTTGCTTACATGCTACCACAAAAACGTTAGTTTTCTATTTTCGCAATAAAATTAACGTCAACGTTGCTTACATGCTACCAATTGTGTTTTAAGCAAACGTAAAATTTACATGCTGCCACTCCAGTATTAAGTTCAGCATGATATATATGAAATGATGAAAAATATTGAACGCATTCATGAGTCGTAGGTAGAAAAATGATTACCATTGCCTTATAAAAATATCATCAATACATGTACTTCTAAAAATTCTAATACGGGTTGGTGACTCTATAAGAAATGATAACCCATGTGACGACATAATAAGGAAATAATTTTCTTTCATTAGGTCTTTTATTAGGTCAATATTAATATCTCCAATTACTAAAATGTTTGTTTTTTTTTCATTATTACAATACAATCGAATTCTTACCACAGGAAAATATATTATTAAAAAAAAACTTAACACATTAGAAAATTAAACTGATGATATATGGAGCAAGAAACTCTAGTGAACTCTATAGACCTAGTAAGTATACCTGATGGATCAAATCCGGTAGAATTGGCAACAGAAATCGTCTTTGGCCGTAATGTTGACGTGAATAGGGAGGACATTAAAGAGTGTCATAACTGGAAGGTACAAAAAGGTAGCGTAAACGGTGAAGGCAGCTCATATAAAACGAACTGTTTGAGGATGAATTTTGTATCAACTGATACAAAAAAAAAATGTCATATTAAGGAAAAAAAAGCTAGGACACAAAGTAATATATCAAGGTAAAAAAAAATTGATAAATGAAAGTATTTTATTATCAGAAATCTTAGTGGTTAGAAAATTTTTAAAAATTAATAATTAAATTTTAATCTTAAGATGTCTTCTTCACCCATTAAATCTAATAAAAAAAAAATTTAAAACAAATAGTTATTCATCAAAATATTTGCAGTTTAAGAGAAGATTTCGATTCATTTTTGTTGCATATACAGTCTTTAAGCGATTTACTTTTAATTATTATCTTATCTGAAATCTGGATATAGAGCGGAGAACACAAAAATTATGATATTACAGAATATACCCTACATTCCAATTGTAATGATTCCTATGCGGCAGCAGATGTAGCAGTGTACACTGAAATTGATTTACCAAATGAATGTTACTCAATTTCTACAAACTAACTTGCCTTAAACCTTAATTATTCTATTTTTTTGAAAGAATTCGATTGTATTGTAATAATGAAAAAAAAAACAAACATTTTAGTAATTGGAGATATGAATATTGACCTAATAAAAGACCTATTCAAAGAAAATTATTTACTCATGATGTCGTCACATGGGTTATCATTTCTTATAGAGTCACCAACCCGTATTAGAATTTTTAGAAGTACATGTATTGATGATATTTTTATAAGGTTGATAACTAATTTAAACTCGTAAGAATTCTTAGCGGTAAACATAAATTTAGGTATAACTGATACATGATTACACTAAGCTTATATTTTAATACATCTTCACCAAAAAGACAAAAAGTTCGTTCAAGCCAAAATGTTATCAACTATGTTATTTGGAATCGAGTTTTAGGCAGCATGGTATTTAATGAATCTGATTCGTCGGCAGCATATGACAGTTTCATTGAAATATTAAATAGTCATGTTTCAAATCTATTCAATTAAATTAAAAAAATCAAATTTAAAGAAAAAGTTTAAACCTTGGAAGAATCTGTCATTTTGAGATGAAAATAAAATACAAGAATAAATTAGGCTTAAAATCAAATGTAGGAATGAACCGCAAAATACAAGCTTGAGGAGAGCACTTTTTTGTGCACAATGCACAAATTTACAAAGAAATCAAGTATGATATAAAATCTGTACGCGATAATCATTATTCTTCCGAAATTAACAAGCATAATGGGACTCCAAAAATGGAATGGAATATTTTGAATAATATTTTTAATTAAAAATGCAATGTCTGCAGAAATAAAAGAAATTTAAGTTAATAATACAAAAATTGTTCACAAAAAAATAATTGCAAATCAATTCAATAATTTTTTTGTTTCATCAACAGAAAATCCAATTTCGAATATAGTTAAGTCAAAACAATTGTCGTTATATTACAAATTAAAATAATATTTTGGGTTTAGGTAAACATTTTGTTTAAAACTTTTGGGTACGTTGATATATTCTATCTGCAAACAATAAAAAATCCTGTACTAAAGATAATATTAATAACAATTTATTAAAGAAAAATAACAAATATTGTAAGTCCTGTTTTAAGTTATATCTTCAATTTATCTCTGCACAGTTGTACTTTTCCTTCATCTCTTGAAAGTGCAAAAGTAATACCACTTTTTAAGAAAGGATCTAAAGTAAATTTAGCAAATTATAGACCGATTTCGTTATTAGTTTAGTAGTGTAGGAAAACTTGGTAAAAAAAAAGATCTATAGTATTGATTACTTTGACAATCAACTTTATAAATCAATTTGGCTTTCTAGAGGATAAATGTACTGAAGACGCTATATTGAAACTAAGTTCGGAACTGTATTCAAGTATAAACAGAAAATGTCTTACAGCTGCTCTTTTTATTGATAATATCAAAAAAGCATTTGATAAATTAAATCACGAAATTCTTATAATAAAATTGGAAAAGATAGGTTTTCGAGGGTTTATATTGGATTTACTTATTTATTTATTTATTTATTTTAACCAAAATATGCCTTGCGAGATTTTAGGCTATTATAGGACATTCTAGGCTTTACAATTAATAAATATTTGTGTTTTCATGTTAGTAAGTGCATAAAAGTAATAAAATAATTCAAAAAGTTATTATTACTATAGATTCAAAAATTCAAATAAAACAAAATAAAACATAATAAAAGTATAAAGGAAATAAAAATAAAAATAAAAACAAAAAAAAAATTGTTAGTTAAATACACGAGCTTTTGCTAATTTGCTTTATTGCTGCATTATATATCTTCTTGTTATTTCTTTTTTTAATAAGCCACTATTTAAATATTTAAGATTATTGTCGAATATATTGTAGAGTTTTATGGCCCTGTACATAGTTGTTTCTAATCCAAATTGTGATGTTCGTTTATTTTCTAAGTGAAACAGGTTTTTACTTCTTGTGTTGACATAATGTTTGTCTTTTCTTTTCTGATGTTAGTAGTGTTGTTGTGTGTATTCTAGAATTTTCAACGTTGTGCACATGCAGAATTAGTTTCATGTTTATAAGGTCTTTAATTAGAAGAAGATTATTTTCTTTGTTTATTTTGAGGGTATTCGCAAACCAATTGTAATTGTACAAATTTGTTATGCCTCTGTTCTGAATAACCCGAAGATCATTAAAAGTGTTTTTGGATTCTGTTCCCCATAATTTTATTCCATAGCTGAGATGACTGTAGAAGAATGCATAGTATAATGATTTTTTGACTGGTTGTGACAATATATTTGACATTTTATGAAAGATTCCAGCGATCGAACTCAATTTTTTACTTAGGTAATCTACATGAATATTCCATTTAAAACATTTGTCTATCCAAAAACCAAGATATTTGTATTCTGCCACTTGTTCTAATGTGTTATTTGCGATATTTATGTTTATGTAGTGGAGTTAATTATCATAAATTTTGTTTTCTTCGTGTTAATTATCAATTTTGTGAGTCTCCATCCATTCATTGGTTTTTTCCAATGATTTATTCATTTTATCTTGCAAACTGTAATAATTCTCCGCTTCAAATATAAGACATACATCGTCTGCAAAAAGAAAGACTTCCGCCTCTATGTCAAGTAACTGCAGAGTTTCAATATATATATATTGAACAGTAACGGTCCTAATATACTTCCTTGAGGTACACCATGACTAATTTCTTCCTTTTCAATCAATATCTCATTTATTTGTATATACTGCGTGCGACTATTTAGATATGATTTGAACCATTTGAACTCAGTTTCTTTTATGCCGAAATTTTGTAGTTTGTGTTGAAGTATTTTATGGTCCAGTGTCAAATGCTTTTGATAAGTCCATGTACATTAAGGAAACATGTTTTCTTTTATCTTATAGTTTCTTTATTTTTCTTTATCTAAAAATTCTACTAATTGATTACTAACTACTTTTTCAATAACTTTTCCTAAGATTGGTGCCAAACAAATTGGCCTGTAATTATTTAAGTCACTTTTACACTCCGATTTGAATATTGGTACTATTTTACCAATTTTTAATTGATTTGGAAACAGTCCTTACTCAAGCGATTTCTTGACTAGAATTGATGTTGTGCTCATTACAACTTTTTAACATTTGTGCTGACATATTGTAGACATCAAGTGCTTTTGAGTTTTTAAAATTTTTTATGATGTTAAATATTTGTTTTTCGTTTATTTCATCATCTTTAAATTTAAAGGATTTATTAGTTTTCGCTTGTTCATAGAATATTTTATTTTCACAATTATAAACTGGATTTTTTCCGACAGCTGCAAAATTTCGATTAAGTTCATTTATTTTGACTTTCGCTTAATCGTTCTTTAATCCATTAAATATTTCATTTTGTTTCGCTTTTTTATTGGAATTGTACAGTATTTCGTTAATATAATACCACGTTTTGGTAGAGCTGTTAAAATTTTCTGAAAATTTGTTTTCATAATATATGTTTTTTTTTCTTCACGCATACTTCTCAAAATGTTTCTGTAATATTTATATTGTTTTTCTAGATCAGTATTTGTAAAATCATTTGTCCATTTCGAGTACCAAAAGTTTTTATTGTTCACCGTCTGTAATTTTTGGTCAATACATGGTTTTTTATTTTTATTCCTATTTTTTTTAATTTTTTATATGAAACTTTTTCTATTTTGTCATTGAATTTTGATATAAATTCATCAATTAGTCCATTATTATTTCTTACATAATTGAGATCAATTGATTTAACATTTAGGGATCGATTAAGAATTTTTAAATTTATATTTTTGATTTTCGTCCCATTTCTGTTTTTTGTTTCATTGATATCCGTCATGGCATTATTTGATACCTCTATCATAATGACATTATATGGTCCAATAAGTCAAGATTTACATGCGATAGTGTGATTTTTTGATTTAAATTATTTATAAAAAAGTGATCAATGCCTGTTTTTGATATTCTTCTGGTTAGAATTTCATTATTTACAATATAAAATGAATTCATCAACATAAAGTTCATATAGTGAATAGTTTTATTGGTACTACTAAATAAGTTTATATTGAAATCACCTATTATAAACGTAAATTTTGAGCCATTTTGTATTCATTATGCATTTTTATAGGTTTTCAATAAAGTTTTAAAGAGAAAAAATAAAGTAAAACGATCAAAAAACCATGTTTATCCTAACCAAGTTCGTTCGAAGGTGTATTTCAGCCTACTAAGTCGAATAGTCATGCTGCCAAAATCCATGGTTTGAACAAACAAGTACATAGTTTCACATATTTTACCAGTTTTTAGTGTGTTATCTTAGTTCCTAGTTTAAATTTCAACCAACGGTATATATAATTCATCACAGCACTTAGTTAAATATTACCTAAAAACTTGCTAAATCAGCCTAAGTACAATCCAACTCCAAAACCTTGGTAAAATATGAACAAATGTTTAGTTGAGTTGCCAAAGTAGCTTGGATAAATATACCACATAGACCAACAAAGTACTTAGTTACTTTAAACAAGTAAATTGAGTGAAATTTCAACAAATGCTTAGAGAACAAACCAAAATAACTTAGGTAAGTCAACTAAAAATAATAAATGCATTATACACTCTTTTATGTCAAATTCCATACAAAATTAGGCAGAATTAAACATTGTAGAATGTTTGTGTTACCTAAAACGTTTGATAATTTAGCTTAATTTTTAAGCCAGGATTTTGCTGTTTTATACCTTCTCCCTAGTTTAGCTTGACATTATAATAGGGTAAGCTAATTTGAATTATTAAAATTGTAATAAAAGAAATTTATTTTAAAAAATTAAGTAATTTTAAATTAAGCTTTACATTTTAAAAAATTAATTTTTAATGAATTAATTCTCACTTTCAATGATGTTTATTGTTAACAATAATTTTTTTTTTAATGTAAAAATATAAATTTCAATTCAATTCAAAAATCATACAATTTAACAAATTAAATTCAATTTTCAAATTTTAAACATTTTGTGCAATTTTACAAAATTAATAATCGCAAAATTACATAAAAATTCTTTTTGAATATATTATTTATTAATATTATTATTATTTTTAGTCATAATTTAAATTAAATAATTTAATTGTTGCCTGGTTTCTATTCACTAATAATATTTAATATTTGATTGCAAATTTTGAAATTTCGGAAGCAACAATTTTCTTTCATCAGTGCTTGTGACTAACTATCTCTAATAATATGTAATTATTATCCAGAAACTATATGTAACTAACTATCAACTGCTGATCCCAAGATCTAAAATAAAAAATTATGATTATATATTATATAGGTACATTAACTACATTTATGTATGTACATAATTAGAAAAGTTAAGTTAGAATTTAAATCTTTTTTCTGTTTTTCAAACTTCAAACTAAAGACACGTTTAGCACTTTTTTTAATAAATTATTTTAATTTAGTATTACATAATATAGTAATATAATAATATATATACTTACATTATTAAATTTATGTACCTATAATATATAGATACAAAATCCAAAACCGTATTACTTTACTTATGTAAGTAATATGCAAAAGCGTTTCTTAATATTTTTAGGTATCTATAATATTTTAGCAAATGTTCAAAATTATATTTGAATAATTTACACTGATGGTTATTAAATTATTAAATTTAATATTATTTATTTAATATTTTTTAAGTCATACACTAAAAATATCAATTTATTTTTAAATGTTAAACGTTTAAACTTACAAAAACTTACGTACTTTCTGATTGGAATAAAAGCGCGAATTGACATGTAAATATTAATGAGTATTATAAGGTGCATAATTACATAATATATGTATACATAATTTACATGATTGATATGTAATTTTTTTTCATTTGTAGGTTCTTTTAAATATATCTAAGAACTTAGGCAATTTGACGAAGGTAATTTGGTGATATTAAAAAATTTAGTTAACTTTACTTAGTATTTAGTTGAAGGTAACTGAACACTACAATGTACCACTACTCATTTTATTTTAAATTTGACACCCACCTAAGTACTTAGCTACTTTGGTGATTTTAGACAAGGCTAACTTAGTTAAAACTTTATATGATTTTTTAGTTAAATCAAAGTCGTTTTTTTAGATAATATACGTAAAACTTGTGTAAAAAACAAGGTATAAATTACAAAATATTAGGTTAAAAATACCTATATTTACAAATTTCTAACAAACTATTTTACCTAAGTCTTTTCGTAAGTCAATTTTACAATAAAACTTAGTTATTTTTATCCTACAAATTCTGGAAACCAACTAAATGTTATCTAAATCATCTGTTAACTTAGTTAAAATTTAATCTACAATTTTAGTTAAATCTAACTCGTTTTTTTTTTAGATAATATACCGAAGACTTGTATAAAAAAACAATGTTTAAATTACAAAAAAACTTGGTTACCATTACTTAAGTTTAAAAATCCCATACAAAATATTTTAGCCAAGCCAATGTTAAATTGTGACTTGATTAAATTTACTATAGTTTTTTGGCTCAGTGTATATGAGTGAATTAGAGAATATGTTAGTTTTTTGTCAATGAACATCCCACAACCACCACCATTTTTATCTAGACGACATGAGAACACCGATGAAAATCCCGAAAAATTATATAAATCAGTTTCTTCAGTTTTAATCTAAGTTTCTGTGATACAAATATATTACAAAGAGTAAGATTTAACAAATATATTAAAAAGAGTAAAATTATTGTTTCGAGTTTTCCCACAAGGTTCGGTTTTAGGTCCATTAACATTTTGAATTTATCTTAATTCTTTGTTGTCGCAACCATTCGTCGATAATACCACTTGTTTCGCTGATGACTGCTCTCTCTCGTATAAGGATATAAATGCTTTGTCTCTGATATAGTACTGAAATAGATATAATTTTACTTAGAAAATGTTTTATGGTTCATAAACTTTTAATAAGTAATAAAACAGATTCCAGTATTGAGTATAAATTATTATCCAGAAAATTTTCCATACGTCATTAATATAATATGTTTGTATAGTTGTGTTACTGATGAAAGCTTCTTATTTCACTTAAATTATTGTTGTAATTTTTCTTAAAACCTTCAGTAATTTTATAAAAAATTAAATAAAAAACATATTGATTGCTCTCTCAACAAGAATGTAAACAGCACTTTTTTTACTCTCTAACTGCCCTCTCATTATCAATTTAAAAATAATTTTAAGGAATTCTCCTTAAATCCAATTTATTTTCAATCTTCTATATTAAAAGATTTTCAGTAAATCAAAAATTATTGAAAATGAAAATATCCTCTTTTTTACTGTTATACTTAAATGCTTTTTTATATTTTCTCTTTCTCTCTAACGTTTTCATATTATATAATTAAAAGACAGAGAAAAAAAAATAATTGTAAAAATATATTTGCTTTAAAACAATTTAATAATTGCTGAAAGAGTAAAAACAATTAATAATTTCTGAAATCATCTTGTATTTGTACCAATACGTAGATATACTCTCATCATATCTAGAAAACAGACTATTCAGAATAAAACAAGACGAAGAGTATTCTACTATTAGAGATATTAAAACGGGTGTGCCTCAAGGTAGTATTCTGGGTCCCATACTGTATTTGCTCTACACCAATGATTTACCAGAAATGGAAAATATAACTGTAGTTACATTCGCTGACGATACTGCGTTGATGGCAGTAGGATTAAATATTGACGAGGCTACAATTAAATTGCAAAGAGCAAGCGACAAGCTATACCTCTGGACAAAGAAATGGAAAATTAAACTCAATGAGTTAAAATCAGTACATGTAAATTTTACAAATAAAAAATTAGAAAATCAACCACCATTGGTAAATCTGAATGGGGTCAATATACCCCAAGAAAACAATGCTAAATACCTAGGAATGACATTAGACGTCAAACTTAGATGGAAAGAGCACGTTAAAAAGAAAAAATTTGAGCTTGAAAATAAGTATAGAGAAATGTACTGGCTCTTAGGTCGTAACTCTAAATTACCTATACATAACAAGAATTTATTATATAATCAGATACTCAAACCGATATGGTTATACGGCATACAAATATGGGGATGTGCCAAACAAACACATGTACTTTGTATACAAAAATTCCAAACAAAAGTCTTGCGCAACATGGTAAATGCCCCCTGGTATGTTCGCAACAGTGATTTGCACAGAGATCTAAAAATTCCTTGCATAGAAAATGAAATAAAAAGATATGCAACAAAGCATATAGCTCGTCTGGAGGGACATGTTAACGTTGAGGCCACTCAACTGCAAGATAATCAAAATGATGTCAGAAGGCTTAAAAGAACTAAGCCACTAGATTTAATACGATAGAATTTCGTAACTTTTTCTTTAAGAAAATCAAAACAGCAATAAATTAATGGTTAGTCCGTTGGACTAGTATTAATGGGAGGGGTGTGGTTTAGTCAGTAAAAATCTGGCACACAATGGAAGCTACGGGGCTCATTGTGTCTATGAAGATTCCCACCAATCCACGCAAAACAAAAAAAAAAAAAAAAATCTTGTATTTGTGAAATAAGCCCATTAAAAATTTAAAAATTTGAAATAATTTAAAAGTTTACCAAAAATTTTGAATTCTAATAATAAAATCAATTAGTTAAGTTATTTCTTATAGAAGTAATTTTGATGTTAGAACAACAGTTCCTAAAAATAAAGAGAATGTTGAACTTGTTTTGTCTGATTCCATCTAAATTCTCGAACATAAAAAAGCCTAATAAGATGACCTTTAGTATTAAGAAGTTTTGAAAATTTTATTAATATGGACAATTAATGTAAATATTTCCCGTAACCGTTAGTCATAGTAGTTAATACTGTTATGGATTATTAATTTTAATATTTACATACCTAACATAGTTTCTAATTTTTATTGTTTAAATATTGCATGTAGAGTCTGCATGTATATTTTTAATTTAAATTGAAAAAAAAAACTTCTTTATATAAACTAATTCATACACAATTTTGTTAAAGGTTTCTTTTTAAATGTCACTAGATCAATAAATTTGTTGGCTCCAAAATATTTTTTATGGTGTGAGCCCTTCCCCTTATATTTTGAAATAATACTATAACAATTTTGGAAAAACTACTATACCAGTAGATTTGGTTTTCTGACAGTAAGATAGCTCAAGATCAGACCCACTCAATATAAATAGAAATGGTAGATAGAAACGAATTCACAAAAAAAAAAAACATTATAGTTCTGTCACATAGCAAAACCCAATATTAGCAAAAATTTAAGAAAATTATTTATCAAACTGTTAACGGTAACTTATCTTATTATATATGAAATTGTATCATATCATATAAATAATTTATATATTAACTTTTGTTTATATCATAAAAGTATCATAAAAGTATCATTATTTTTATATTTACGTTTTTGTATCGCTTTTTGGATAAAAGGAATCAAATAACTTAAAAGATATTGATTTGGAACTTCGTTAAATCATCATTGGCAATGAGCATTGAGAGCATTGAGCTGATCAAAGTAGGGTAAAAATAAGTTCAATCCTTAGTGAACTTTCCCATAAATTATTTTGGGTATATTTGTCAAGTGAATAAACATTTAAACATACAAGGTAAATCATCGCATTATGACTATTTGATGAAGAAAACAGCGCAACATATTTTGTTCGAATTTGAAGTGTTAACAAACAAAAGATTACCTACGTACTTTTCCTTGGACAGAGATTTACTAATCTAGAAAACTCACTAAAGAATGTCTCCCAGTTTCATTGAAAATCAGGAATAACCAAACTGGATCCATGGTGAGAAGTTACAATTAACCTAATTGTCACATTGATGGAATTAGAAGTATTGAGAATTAATTTTTCAATTTTTTTCACAGCAAATATGATTTTTGCCTTATAACTAATTGTAATGGAACTGAATGATAACATTTTTTCAGTATATGTATAGATTTACTTGTCTTTAATATGTTGATTTATATCAATTTTACCAAAATAAAATATGAAGATAATCGAACAGTGAATATTTTTGGAACTATTACTAATATTTTGATTTTTAATAAAATCACCTTATTTTTAATCAACACTTTAAATTAATTGAGCACAAATTGTAATAGATTATTATTATAAATTTCCCACACCACTGCCTCAATTTACTTACAAAATTATAGTATTATATAAGCTAATTAAATCAGTGTGAGTGTGCGAAATTCTCACTTACATGCGAATATTAACAGATTTTAAAAATAATTTTCTTTTTTGTATTTTTTTCGTTTAAAGGTTAACTTCGTAAAATATAAATATAAATTATATAATAATGACCAGAAAATTTTGAATATCAAGGTTATGAACTCATGAACTCATAAACATTGAAACAAGCTAAGCTGTCATACACATTTAATTACCAGAGAAAATTTCTTATTATTTTGTGCTTTTTTTTTTTTCTTTTTCAGTTTGATTCATTTTTTAACTAACTTCATTGAAAAAAGGTTAAATTGTATATTGACTATATAGAAGTTTATATAGAAGATTATATAAATTATATAATCACAGTTATATTTTTATATAACAATTCTTATTTAATTTAATGAACCTTACACAAAATCAATATAAAATATCTGAAAAACGAAATATTTATATAATTTTTAAGGCTGAGAATTTCTATATTACTATTGGTGAAAGAGAAGGCAATGGTCTGAAGTATCACTTCCTTTAAGTTATTGTAAGCAATTTGTTATTTTGTAGTTCATCCAACGTTCACTCAAATTTCTGAAATAAGCTATTTAGTTGTTTAATAAATCTAAAAATATAATAAAATAACCTTATTCTAATAACTTGAGTTTACAAACTACGTAAATTTGATGTTTTACGAACGCCTCCCAACACCGCAGTGCTTTTAAACGGTGCTTTTCGATTGCCTATATTTGGAATTTTCAACGAATGTTTGATTTACCCGGAAGTTTTATTCATTCAGCTCTCTAATCATTCACCCTGTTATCTAGACATTTTTAGCTTTGCTTGTTCAATTAGTCCGAGACATTCAAGTCTTTGTTTTACTTTTTCTTTTTTAATATTTGCTTTTTAAATTAATTTAAAATGTGGAAAATTACATGTACTATTTTATAATAACTTCGTCTTTGTAGTAGCATGGTAGGTTGTAGTGGCTACAGACAGTACGCCGACACACTTAGGCCACTAGGCTCCATTGTGATTCATAATAGCGTAGTTTCATTTAATTAAAAGTGATAACCAAATTGTATCTCAAATTAATTACAAAGAGATATTGGAGAAAACTTTGAACAACATTCATTTACTAAGTGGCAGATGGCATAATCAACTATATCGCTTCGAAATTTTGACTTTGTTCTGATGACTTCAGCATCACATTAAGAAAGAATTTTGTTTTATGTACAAAAATGAGCAATCAGTATAATTATATCCGTAATGATGTTCCGCGAGGAAACTTTTTTTTTTTTTTTATTAAAGATTTTTATTCATTTTATTTAGTACATATACATGAGACGGTAAGTCTCTATAGGAGTATATAAAGTATAATGTGTAGCAAATTCATAATTCTTAAATTAAATTAAATTAAATTAAATTAAACCTTAACCTAAAGAAATTAACAATAATGAAAATAATTTATAAAGAACAGAAATTTATAAAAGAAAATTTAAAAAAAAAAAAGAAAAAAAAAAATAATAAATAAAATAAAAAAAAATAAAATAAAGAAGAGAAAAAACAAGAACAAATTAAAGTTAAAACTATAAAATACGGAGATAAAGTAAAAAAATAACAAAAGTCCAAAAACAAAAAAAAAAAAAAAAAAATCTCTCCTCCAAACAAAACTATCTTTCAGACGTCTCACACCTAACAAGCATTATTCTACAAAATTTTTATTCTTCTTAATTAATGACTACACTTTTTCCTTAAAATATACCCAACAAAGCTCAAGGAATTTAGAAATAGAGAACTCACACCTGACTACGTTCGGCAAAGAATTCCACAACCCGAAAGTCCTTACAAAAAAGGATAGATGTCTTAATCTACCAGAGTGTCTAGGAATAGTTAAATTTGCACTTCTTAATGATCGTCCAGGGGTTATTTTCTTAAGAAGATATACCGGCGTATTTTTAGATAGGATTTTTTTCATAAAACAGATGTACTTATAATTTAGATAGTTTTCGAAAGTACAGTCAAGCAAAACTTTTGAAACATCTCTGATGCTATCGAATCTACGACGGTTAGTTACAAATCGAGTGCAAGCATTGAAAATAACATTGAGCCTGGAAAACTCGCCCATACTCATCCCAGCATAAACTACTTCACAATAAATGAAATGTGAAAAGATTACAGCTATAACTAATTTCTTTTTAACTTAGTTCAACAACTTTTTTAAGTTCAACGAGTTCAACACAATTATATTACATTTGTCAAAACAAGAAGTATTCAATCATTTTTCGAGAAGCTATACTGAATTAGAGCGTTTGAATTATATCAGTTTCGATCAACCGAATTTTAAAAAATTGTACAGGCAGTTATACTATATTTACTGATATACTTATATGACATACAAAACTGAAGATTTAATCTTGACAAAAAATTTTTAAGAAACGTGAAGTCAGCCAGAGCTTATCATACACTTAAAATATTTTGTTTTTGTTCTTTACACATAATCAAACAAAAGGTTTAGATAGAAACTACCTGATGTACAGTACTATTTTCAATTCGAACAGGTTTGTAGCTACTTAAAACTAGAGAAATAAGATCTTTAAAGTGCATTTGCACAAAAAAAAAGGTGAGAAATTTGTCAAAAGTGTACATATTTGAGAGATATATATATATATATATACTAAAAAACATGTTTGGAGGGATCATATAGAAAGAACGAAATCAACTTGGATTGCAAAGACATATATAAGAAAAAATCAGGGAATTACCGATTGTTAAGACGTTTTCCAAAGTGATGGTGAGAAAGCTGTGTTTTGCAGTTTAGGCACTACTAATAGATAAGCCATTGTTCTACTAGAAGGAGAAAAGCATAGATCGCCATTTTATGTTCCCTAAAACAACAAATATCTTCATAAAGTTTTTCTTAATTTTTCAAAAATATAAATTCTTATAGTAAACGCGTTCTTACTCTTATTATAAGCATTTCTTCACATTACTATTTTTAGAAGTGCAAAATAATAGAATGTAACAGTGTTTTATTCGATGCCATTTAAAAACAAATCTGACATGGTTGAAATAGTCATATTTTAATACTCGGAAATTAAATGTCATATAAACAACGGTATATTTCAAAAATAATATTATGATGTATACAAAAAAATAAATGTCATTTTGAAAATGATTGTTTTTTTTTTTTACTTTTATTTTTTTTTAGAATTAAAATTTATTATTTATTTTTCGTTTTATTAAAGTTTACAATTACATTTGACTATATAAATTGAGTTCTGCAATTTTTGTTATGATTTTTAATGGCATTTTTTATGTGAGTTATATAAAAAAAAAAGATCATAAAATAATCACCATTAAAAATGTCTTTTAAAAAATAATTTAAAAATTTTACGACATTTCAGAAATAAAAAACAATATTTTTTCTTATTATTTTTGTTTTTTTTTGTTCAAGGATAAGTGTTTAGTATATTAAGTATATCATTATTGATTATTTAAATTTATTCAATTTAAAGGCCTAACCATAATCAACTTAAGTTGGCTTAAGCTAATGTCAAAACTAAACGAAAAGCCAGCTAAAGTTTTGAAATTTGCTTAAGTTTCCAATAATAGACTGTAGCTAACTTAAGTGATTTTGATTATTGTTAAATTATAAATGTAAATAAAAATACGTAGATACAGAACGTTTGTTAAATATAAATTATATTTGGTTTTTTATTTTAATTTTGTTTTTCATATATATTTTAAATTTTATTATTAATCGAATTTTGTTTTCAGTGTTATTTTAAATATATATTAATTAATGTTATTTTTAATTTTTTTTCCTTTTATTATGATTATGTATAGTTAATTTGTTATGAAGTATGTAAATTACTTTACTATACAGGGTGGTCCGGTTTAGAGCAAAAAGTTTTTAAAGGGTGATTCCTTGGAGTATTTTAGGAAAAAAATTGTTCTAGATGAGGGGTCTATCTTTAAATTTACCTGGGCTACAGAGGGTTAAAGAAAATCGGATTAGAAAAATTATGTCTAAGGAATATCAACTATAGCTCAGAAGAAATTGAAACTAGAGAAACATCTTATTCATAGCTTTTTTTAGAATTAATACACCTAATTAACGGTATATGTTGAATGGGTATCAGACTTACCGTTTTTGAATAATAATTGCATAAACTTAAAATTGTATCTAGCTTCTTTAGTTTCTTTTCTAAAACAATTTTTCTTTGAAATACAAAATTAGTCATTCACATATCCCATACATATAGACTTACATTATATGCCGTTGTAATTAATTTTTAATCAAAATAAAATCTTCTATGATTATTCCTACAGTCTTCATTATATCACTACTTGACTACAATGTCTTAAAAATGTTCTAACAATAATAAAACTTATAATATTATATTTTGACATAAATAATAGTTGTAATAAGTCATAAGTTAAATTCCAATAATCGCATAAAAAAAAAAATATAAGCTTATTTCTATTTTATTTGTAACAAAATTGCTGCTGACATGAATCTTTATGAATAAAGTTCGTTGGAATAAAAATACAAAGTATGATGCAATGTCAACACAATTGACAAACAAAATATTGGGTGAAAAGGAATTTCTAATAAATCAATAATATATACAAAAAATACAATAATTTATGAACAACAGAGATCGTCAAAAGTACACGATGATTTTAATAAGGTATTGTTGTATAGACTTATAACTATTTTATAGAATCTTTAAATATATGTCTATCCATGTTAGCCATCATGTATTGAATTAGCAATTTTTAACTTAAATTTGATATAATAGAATTAGACAAACATCTCAATTATTATCATTTAAATACCTTAATACCTTAAACTGTTTATCAAAAATTGTAATAACGTATAAAACTATCAAATATACAAACTATTCCGCAACCTAATCGAAAAGGAACAAAAGTGTTGAAATCAAATTTACTATATAGGAAAAGAACTGTGAGCTATAATATCTAAATTCTAAGCAGTTATTCAGATATTAATCTAAATATTTAATTGTCACATGGAATTTAACTCTCACTATAATCATGCAAAAAAACTAATTGAAATTTTGAAACAGTAATCACCTATATATAGTTTTTTGAAAATTATCAGACAATTTTTTGTTGTTTTTATTGAAAACTGATTAACTAATAAGTTTTGTAATAATTTTGTAAGTGTTAGAACCCATTAAGCTCAGAATATGGACCTGAAATATGACAAATATCAAAAATTGATTACGTGCGCCCACTTTTATTTAATTTTTTTAGCAATTTTCAGTTAAATTTTTGACCACACAGTTACCGAGTCCATCCTATAAAAACTATTTTTTCTTTTTAATTGAATTCTTTTTAGCTTCATACAAGCAGACAATTATCAAAACTTAAAACTTTTAATTTTTTTAACTTTGTTCAGATATTTTTGACGCTTACTGTGAATATATAGAATATGAGAAAAAAGATTTACTCACCTTTTGGTTTCACTATTTTGAAATAAATTTTAATCCAATTTGCAAACAAAACTTAAATATTTTCTTATCAATGATTATTTTTAAATAATTTCTTTTCTTCTAACGAAAAATTTCAACACTTTTAAAGCGACAATACCGGAATATTTTAGTATTAAGAACAAAAAAGCAAATATTATCTATTTATTTTTAAAATGAATTAAGCTCACTATTTATTTAAATAAAATTTAAATTTGTTTTTCAAAATTTTTATTTATGTTCTTTTATTTTAAATTTAATTTAATAATATATTTTTTTGTAATAAAATTTGATATTTAAATGCACTTTTTGATTCCAAAAAAAAAAGTTAATAATCCAAAAAAAGCCAAAATTGATTTTTTTATTTACAATTTCAACCAACAATCAAGTTTAAATATTTTAAAGATATTGTTCAATTGTAAATATACATAATTATAATTATTTTAAATTAAATAATTTTAATTAAATTCAATTATAATTAAATTTAAAAAAAAATTTAAATAAAAGCTATTGAAATATATTCAAATATATATATACAACACTTAAGGATAATAGTATCAAGCACTAATCCATGATATATAAGTATTAAAAATAAGACACTATGAAAATTATTTAAAAAACAAAAGAATTATTTATTTTTATTTTATTATTTCAATAATTATTATCCGCTTAATTATATGACATATTATTATTTATTTTTTAAATGTCAATTAAAGTTTTAAGCATATATTAACTTTATTTAATTTCATAAATGCATTATTCTTAAATATAATAATATATAAATAATTATTACCTATTTAGTTGATTTATTTTAATTGAATATAATTACGATATATTCTGAAAAATAAAAAAAAAATATAATTGAATATAAATATTCACAGTTTCAAAATTTATTCATTTTTTATATCTAATATATTAAATACGCTAATAATGTCTGTAAAACTGTCCACCTCGGTGACTTAAAGCAAAATTCAGTGACAAGACCCCAAAAATTTATATCTGCAACTTTTTCAAAATACCCCAAAACATTATCGATTACTTAATAAAAAAAAAGGGAGGAAAATGGAGGTTTGGTGGGCTTTTTTCACCAAATTTTTACCTACCAATATTTTTTTCTGAGTAACTCAATTGGCGAAAAAGAGGTATATATTCATACGTTGTTTTTTTGACTTTTTTTTATTGTTATTTTTTTATATACAAAACTAGCAAAATCACCCGACGTCGTTCGGGTCCAAAACAAAATATATAAAACTTCGAAATTTGAAATATAATATAGCAAATTCCCGGCGTTCGCTGCCATACCCATGTTCACCAAATATTCACACAAAAAATTGGCGGCCTTGGCACGATATGATTAATGTAAATATACAATAGCACCATACGTGCTATGACAAAACTATCATCGGACATCTGTTGGAATATAAATAATGGTAAATGTGTCACAACATGCTTCATCGATTTCGAAAAAAACTTTCGGCACAGTTTGGTTAGATGGTATTATACACAAACATGTTAAACAACAAAACCTTTATACAGCTGATTCCAATTTGGAATTAGCCCAGTATAGACTCCAAAAATCATTCAATAAGATAGTTGCATACAGTAAAAAGTTGAAATTGAATATCAATTACAAAAAATGCGAAACCGTCCTGTTTCGTAATACCATAAACAAGTCAAATTACAGCATTAAGAAAAAATGGAAAAATTTTCATATAAAAGCTCCAGATAATTCAAAAATTAAAAATTTTAGCAATTTCAAATACCTAGGAATACATTTTAATTACCTGCAAACTATAAATATCACATAAAACAACAAATTAGGAAGGCAAATAACGCATTTATGCTACTAAAAAATCTATTTTACTGTGTTGTGTTAAAAAAGTAAAAATACTTTGTTACAAAAGCCTAATAAGGCCTATATTAACATATGGGTGCTCCATATGCTTTAATATAAGCGCCTCAATAATGGGGAAATTACGATTATTTGAACGCAAGTGCTTAAGATCTTGTACAATTTTAAACAGGAAACCGTCAACTAACTACTTACATTATTATTCAAATAAATCAGTATATGAAAAAGCAAATATAATCAGAATAGTTTAAATAGAAAAAGTTTTATTATCCGTCTCATACGTAATCACATACTTCGTAGTAGTGAACAATTATCTAATTCATTAATTTGCCATTCTTGGTTCGTAGATGACCAATATATCAATTCATGCCTCCTCACAGGCTTTATTCCCCCAGAAGCCTTCATACTTTTGGACAAGAATAATCAAATCGAAAATAACGAGTATATACCGTTAATTTACCATTTTACAAGGAATGCATGTGACAAAAAATTGCTAATAAATTTAAATAGTATAAATATTAATAATAGTGAACGCTTTCAGTTCGATATGTATAATATCCCAAATAGTAATAAATTGATTAGTAATAAACCATATTTCTGCTATAGTAAAACTAATCAGTCCCATTTGATTTAATCGATTATCTGGTCAAATAACAATATTTATATAAATAAGTTGCGTAGGTCAAAGTTGTTTTGCCTGAAGTTTATTAAATGTGACTAAACTTGTAGCTTATATATCAACCTATGTGTATGTTGCACCTTGTAATTATTGTTGCTTCAATGATTACGTCAAATTACAGCTTCTTTATACACAATATTTTTTGTTTTATTTGCTGGATTTAAAATAAATATACATTTTTTTGTAACTTACTGTCGAGTAAGCTACATAAAATTGGCCATGAGAGAAGCATGGTTCTCTTAAGTCAATTGCTAAAACACTTAATGTTTGCCGTAGGGTTTTAATTATAAAAATAGCAAACCATATTTTTAAGGAAACTGGATCCGCTTAAATTGGAAAGGGTAGTCAGATTTATTTATAAAAAATAAAAACATTACTCCCAGCACCGCATCTTTACATGCTTTTAGGAACGTACTTCAATTACAAGATTTAAGCAACATTAACAACATAGTGGGTATTTCAACTTTCAACTTTAATTTGTGGAGTGGTAGTCCAGAATGTTGAAGGGACTGCAAACATTGTGCTGGATAGTTTATAGTATCATCATCATTTAAAGGTGTATCGACAGACTCACATATTCTGCCTTCACTTTTTATTTTATTCAAGAGAATTTCGTTTATTTCAACCGCATTATTATTTATTGATTTATGTTAGTATATCTTACATCTTATATCTTATTTTGAATGGTTCTCTTTCGTCTTATGTCCTAAGAGAACCATTCAAAATATCGGCGATAATTATAGGAAACATATCTTTGTAAAGATATGTTTTTTTTAAATATTCTTCGACATTTATCGCGATTCTCCGATATTTATGACGACTCTCTCGATCTAATAATCTATAAGTCTATCAGTTTATCAATCTATAAGTATAAGTCTGTTGATATATAAGTTTATCAGTCTATAAGTCTATCAGTGTATCAATCTATAATTCTATAAGTCTATCAGTAAAAATCGATCAGTACAAGTCTATCAATCTATAAGTCTATCGATCAATAATTAAATTAAATTTTACAACAGAAAAAGATTAATATGGGTGTGAAAAAAATTTTATAGGAAAAAATAAGTTTTTCGGAGAACAAAAATTAGGTTTTTTGAAAAAAATAAGATTTTCAAAAAATCAGATCTTCAGAAATTAGATTTTCAGAAAATAAGTATTTCAAAACTAAGATTTCGTCACTATCCGAATTATTTCAACAATTGTTTCAGAAAAATAAATACTGATTCGTAAAATAATGGTTGAAATGCTCGCTTTTTTCAGCAGCTGATCATTTTTTACAAAAATATACTCTATGTATTACCTATGTATGTACATCATATAAATTCTATTAATCATATGGTAAATACTGGTTTATTATTACATTTTTCACTGAATTAAATTTAATTAATTTCATTTATCCATAATAACCTTAATTTTTTTTTCAGATTCTGTACTTTTTAAAGCTGATTACAATCATGAAAATAAGAACTTTTCTATTTTTTCATGCTGGAGCTGTTGACATTAAGTTCATAAATCAACTCCCAAATCGTCAACTCAGCATACCATACATAGTGAAAAGGAAAAAAGGAAATTAATAGATTTATTATTATAGATTGCCAGATTTTTACTGAGACGAGTAGTCTAAATTTTGAGAAAATTAAAAGCTAATTATGTTAATAATTGTCGTCACTTGTCATAAGTATATCGGAGAAGGCAGTTGTTTGTTTAGTGGAAAGATAAAATTTTTAGCGAAAAGATAGATAAAAGAATCGATAATTAATACTGTAGTGCTAATAATAAATGTTTTTATTATAACTTTCTAAAATTAAAGTTTGAACATTTTTAAAACAAAATTCATTTTCAACATCGGGTTCTTGTGCTGCTTTCATTATAACCTGTGATCATTGATTTCCTTAACTTTTTAAATTGTAATCAAAGATAACAAAAAGATAATTTATATCGTTTAAACACTGAGTAAGGATAAATAAGAAAAAAGTAAAAAAGAAAGAATAAAAACAAATAAAATAAAAAAAACTGATAATAAGTGTAAAGATCCATTTTTTTATTGATTTCCCGCGTATGTTTTCAACTGAACCGATTCGTTTAGCAGTAATTATAACACTAAATAAAAATATGGAAAAAAATGTAAGCAAGCAAGCACAAGCACTCAATTTATGCAGGAAGCAGTGGATTATTGATTGGCTGCACTGCAATTTCGCATCTAGTGGTCAGGTTTAGAAACATAATCAGTGTTTGAACTTTTTTTAAAAATGTTTTTAGTACATTATAATTTTTATAATGTTGAAATCTAATACCTGAAAATAATTTTAATAATTAAACAATATAATAATCATCAATAATGTCTGATTGCCACAAATGTAGAAACGTTATTCGTGGAGAACACGAATAAGATGTGTAGGAGTATGATGAACAATTTTTTACTCAGCGCTGAAGTGTTCCGGAGTTGATAACTCAATTGGTAATATTCTTGGTACAAATAACAGAATTAAATATATTTGTGAAGATTGCATTTTATATATTCACAATGTTGATCTAGTATTAACCTTCACTTGGGCAGAATTAACGTATTTTAATATTTACTTTTTTACTTTTGCATAAAAACTTAATTATTTGGTCGATCTTAATGAAATCAGAGATCAGTGCCTAATTTTTTTAGTAGATATTGAATATATAAAGAAAAGTTCGGAAAAACGTGTCTATGCCCAATTTATCGGCAATTTAATTTTTTTTCTTCGTTGTTGGGCAAGATTAACATATGTTAATATATTTTTTATTCATGCTAAATGTATGGTATTCTATAAAATTTTTGTAATTATCTTGATGAAAGTTGAAAAATATGATAAAAGGTTCTGAAATATTTTAAATTGAAAATAAAAATTTAATATATTTTAAAATATAAAGTAAATAAAGCGCCACAGGTTTTTTGAAAAAAAAAAAATTTGTTTTGAATTTTATTTTTGGTACCTATGTTATAAAAAAGAAAAATTCTGATACGAAGTTGAATTAAAAATTTATGTCAACCATTGATGTATTGAAAATTGCGGCGAATGTTTCAGAATCAGTTAAATTTTTTGTTAATGAATGGCGGGCCTATAGATTTTTGTCGGAAAATATTTTATTGTCTAGCCCTTTGATATGTTGATGGTACTTTATTCCACTTTGTGCCATCCTTTCCAATAAAATATTGATTTGAATCAACAATGTCATTATTTTCTGCTTGTACTTTTGATTCATCATCTAGTGTCTCATCCTCAGAATCATGACCATTACTTACATCTAAGATGCATTTTTTTAGAAATTTTGCGAAATCTTCATTTTCATCATTGTCACCTTTATCATCACTTTCAACTCTTGAAGGACCGGCAACTGGTTCAAATACTATTTATTTCGATGGTTCTACATCAGTATGTTCATCATCTAGCACATGTTCCACTAATCTAGAGAAATATGCTTGTTCTTCCTCAAACGATAACCTGTAAAAATAAGTTTTTGTATCTTTTGTGTGAATTTTTTTTTTTTGATTTTTTGTGTTTCTCTTAGCAATACTCAATAAATCTTTAACGGCATTTTTTTTTAAATTTCATATATTTTGAATAGTTTTGCTTGATTTCGAAGAAATTTATTAATATTTACACTAAAATATAGGAAATTTAAAAAATGGGTTTTTTGAAGAAAAACCCTAATTTTTTGTGTTTTTTGCACTTTGGCTAAAAATTACAAAATTTACTTACCTGCCTACCTGAACGGCACATAAAATTTTAAACTATTCCATATTATTGCAAATATTGAAAATTCAATAAATAATCTTTCCAAAATATATATATTTTATTTTTATTTTTTTTTATTTCACTGAAATAGATACACTGTTGTTGTCGGAACTACGAACTCTGTTATAAGTATCTTGTAACAAACGGAAGTCCCCGGTGGCACTTCGTTTTTCTAAAATACCGGTATTTCCAAAAAAATATTTTAGAGGATAGAGATTCGCTGGTAATAAAAGCAAACATAAAAGTAACCGTAATGCACATACAAAAATAATTATTAAAAAAAATATAAAAATTACTTTTTTTTATCAAAAAAATCTCCATACAAAATATATGGAAAAACCAAAAATATTAACATATGTTAATCTTGCCCGCTTACGTATATTTCATTTGCCACCCAAACGAAGGTTATTGAATGTCTAGAATGCGGTACATGAAAATAAAATTATTTTGGAGGAATATAAAAATAAATTCGATGAATCATTAAGAAAAAACGAAGTTGAAATTAAAAATCTTCTGGAAGCGATCGAAGCAAGATATGTTGAAAGACTTCAATTTATGAAAACTGCTGAACAGTATTGTGAAACTGGTGTCATAGAATTGAAAAAAATGTCTAATATTGCAGAAGATTTTAAGGCTCACAATGAGCAAATTTATAAGGATTTTAGTATTAACATGGCAAAATCTAGTACTAACAAGAAGACTTACGCTGAGATTTTAAAAAAAAATCCATTAGTAGTAGTTAAACCTAAGGTAAATCAAACGGCAGAATCTAGAAAAACAGAACTAAAAAGTCCAATTAATCCAGTAAGCACAAATGTTAAATTGAACGGAGTGGTAGGAAGAAGAGATGGGACTGTTGCAGTTTACTGTGATGATGTGGAAGCAGCGAATAATATCAAAAGGCAAGTAGAAAAAAATTCTACTCTAAATAACAAGTACGCTGTTCTCATCCCGAAGAATCGACATCCTAAAATCTTCATAGCAGGTATGACATATCAATATAGTGGTGATGAAATTAGGAGTAAACTATTGGCCCAGAATAAATTGCAGTATAATGATGACGTCAAAATGAAATGGATGATTTCAATATTCCTAATTATTCTTTCATTGCAACATGCAATTCCTCTTATTATTCTGTTGGAGTAGCTGCTTATTATAGAAGTGACTTAAAATGTATTTCATGTAATTACAATCTTAATTCCTGTGATTTGATCAAAGTTTCCTCCAATATTGGGATGGGAGCATTGAATATTGTTGTATTTGTGTGTATAGATTTCATAAAAGTAGTTTTACTGACTTTGTTTCAGAGATTACAAGTTTTTTATCTTTAGAAAAATCTAAAAACCTTATATTGCTTGGCGCCTTTAATATTGATATTTTTTCTCATTCACACGGTACTACAAATTATATTATGCTTCTGTCCTCATTTGGTTTTAATTCACTTATTTCTAAGCCTACGCGTCCATCTTCTGCTACTTGTTTGGATCATATTTTTATAGGGCTGCAAATTGACACATATGGCTGATGTTTGGGACCGTTTGTCTGATCCTTGTATGACCAGTCTAAGTGTTTCGTTTTCTGTTGATAAATTAAAAAATAATAATATTGACTTTATTAACATTGCCTCCTTATAGATTTTATTAGTTTAAGGCAAAATTTACTGGTTGAATCTTGGGAAAACGTTTTTGAATCTGATTGTCCTTCGGCTGCTTATTCTAATTTTTTAAAAATCTTGTGTAGACATATTAATGTTTGTTCTAATCCTCCAAATTTTAAAAAGATTAGGAGAAGACTGAAACCTTGGATGTCTAATAATTTACTTAACTTGATCAATAAACGAAATAATTTAAGATTAACTTTTACAAAACATCCGAATAATACAAGGTTGGTCTATTTTTATAACAAGCTTTGTAAAGATATTGAATTAAAAATTAAGAGCTGTAAAGATAGTTATTACATTTCACGATTAAGTAGTAACAGAGGAGACACGAAAGCTGTATGGAAAATCATCAATTCTATATTAAATAGGAATTCTTCCACGTCTTCAAATATTTCTTTGGAAATAAATGGGAACTTAGTTAATGATTCTTCCATTGTTGGTAATCATTTTAACAATTTTTTTTCAGGGATTGCAGAAGAAATCACTCTTAATAGCCAAACTGATGCTAGAAACATTTCATTTATATCTTCGGAACTTAATGATGAAGTTTATCAACGGCAAAGTTTTTTCTTTGAACCTTTCTCATCACTTGAAATTCATAGAATTATTATGAGCCTCAAAAATTCCAATTCGAAATCGGATTTTCCTCAAATTCTTTCTAATAGTATTGTTAAAAGAATATCTTTATTCATTGTTGATGTGTTATGTTTCATTTTCAATCTAAGTATATTTAAAGGCGTTTTTCCAGACCAACTAAAAACTTCAATTGTCATTCCTCTTTTCAAAAATGGTGTTCCTCTGAACCCGAATAATTACAGGCCCATTTCTCTTCTATCTCCTATCTCTAAAATTTTTGAAAAAGCAATTAAGGTTCGAATTGTAAGTTTCCTCGATCTCACTAACTTTTTCAGTAATAATCAATTTGGATTTAGAAAAAAGAAATCTACAGAAGATGCGCTATTGAAACTTTGTTCTGAAATTTACAATGATCTCAATATTAATAAGTCTAGTGAGGCTCTTTTTATTTACATTACGAAAGCGTTCGATACCGTTAGTTATGAACTGTTACTGAAAAAGCTCTCTAATGCAGGTTTTAGAGGATTCATTCTGAATTGATTTGAATCTTTTCTCAAAGACAGAAATCAATTAGTTAGAAAAATGGCACCAACACTTCTTCTAACAATATTAAAGTAGGCGTTCCTCAAGGCTCGGTTCTTGGTCCTATTCTATTTCTCATTTTTATAAATTTTTTATTTCAACAAAATTTTAAAGGTAACTTGACTGCATTTGCGGATGATACCGATTTTTCTTATATTAGTCTACTAAATACCTTTATAGATCTTAATTATGATTTAGATCGGATTAGGAAATGGTTTTTTGTCATAACATCGTTGTTAGTCACAAAACTAAGTACATGTTATTCAACCTAAGCGGTAATATTCCACTTGATTGTAAATTATTCTATCACTCTCCAGGTTGCTGTAAATTTTCTCTTAACTTTTCTGATAATAATATTTATTCTTATAATGACTCAATGGTCTGTGACAAACAATGTTTTGAGCTTGAACTTGTTGAATCGTTTAAATATCTGGGTATTGTTCCAGATAATAGATTAAACTGGTCTAATCATTCACATAATTTGAAGAATTATTGTACTAAGGTTACAATAATATGTACCATCTAAGTCTGTATTGTTCAACTAAAGTTTTGAGAATGGTTTAATATGCTATTTTTAACTCAAAACTTCAGTATGGTATCACTTGTTGGGGAGGTGCTTATTTCAATAAAATTTCCCCACTTCTTGTTTCACAAAAGCATGTAGTAAGGATTATTCTCAAGAAAAATCGACTTATTCCTAGCTTTCCTTTATTTGTTAACCTTGGAATTTTACCCCATCTGTATTTTTATAAGTCTTTGAAAGTATTTTTTATTAGGTCGGGCTGTTTAAATCAGCGATTTGTATTAAATTATAATCTTAGAATCAATAACAGGAATTTAGTATTGTTACCTAGAGCTCATACCGATAATTTTCAGTTTTTTTATACTTCTTTGGCTCCCAGAATTTTTAACAGTCTCCCTGAAAGTTTAAGATTGGAACGTTGATTTCATCCTTTTCTAAAAACCTTAAAAATTAGTTATTTCAATTTGACAATTCCTGAATTGAATTATTTATTAACTAAATTTTAATTTCTCTCAGATTTCTAATTTCTTGCTAACTTTTTTCTTTCAATTTTTATTTCATTAATTTGTTTGTTAAATTTAATTTTTTGTATTTTCAAAATTTAAATCTGTAAAATTTTTGTTACTTCAAAAAAAAAAAAAAGAAGATAAAAAGAAAATAAACTAAATTAAAGATAAATATTTATATTTTTTATTTGTATTGTTGTGAAACTTGAATATAATTATGTTTTAATTTTTTTAAAGGTCATTGGAACTGTATATAAAGTCATTTAACTGTTGGTTAGATGACTTTATTTGGTTATTTGCAGCAACTGAATGATCTCAACTTATTTCTAATACTTTACATACTTGATTCTTATATTTCATAAAAATAAAAATTTTGGTTGAGTGTAATTAAATAAACCGTTTAAATAATTAATTTATTAGTATGCATATTTCGAATGATTTCGTAGAATCTAATAATTTGTTTAATTTATTAATTATAAGTGCTACATTATGTAAATGATATTTGAAATAAATGGATTATTTTAATAGTAATAATTTTAATAATAATAACAATTTCATTTCAACACAAAATAAATTAAAAGGAAGAAATCCTTAAAATTCATATAAAAAATTCATGTGAGAAAAGACAAATTTAAAACAATAAAATATTGCTAGCTTAACTTAAAAGGAAATTCTTATATTGCATTATTGTCGTTGAATTCTATAATTAAATTTGTTAAATCTTCTGTATCAACAGCATCGGTTTCTTCATATATTTTTTTCTTCGTTATTTTCGAATTGCACATACTTAATATGTTTTCTTAGGGTGAAAAGTTATTACAGTAAACATTTTGATTTATTTTTGTATTTATTCTAATTTTTATTAAAGCGTTTTGAGTTGATTGAGACAATAAATTAAGTTTAGTCATGTCATTTAACAAAGGCTTAATCGCAATTAATAGAAAATAATCGTAATTATTTTTATATATTTCCCATAAATTCTAAAAAAAAGTTTTTAGTGCTAAATATTCTTCTGAAAAAATGTTCAGTAAAACAAATAAGGCTCAATCTAGCCCAAAATTAAGATAAATTAAAATTTTAAGAGTTTTGGTAACTATAAAAGCCAAAGTCGTAGAAAGATGTAGCCCAATACGGCAGCCCTATAGTTATGTTTAATCTGTAAACTACTACAAAAATTACAGTACAAATATATGAACCATTTCACAACCGATTTTGATTACTATATTCTTTTAAATAATATATAGATATTTAAAGCAGACTTAGCGAATGAATTCAAATATTTTTTCAAACTTTATTAATTTTGAATTAGTATTTCAATTTAAATTTAACGTCATGTAAGTATACATACATCTTCACATTAATTCACAAAATCAAATCACAAAAATTTTAATTTATCAAATTGTCGCAACTTACCCATGTACATAGTTTCTGTTTTTTTTTTTTTGGCAGAATAAAATATCACAAATATGGTTGTTGTCTAAGATAAATCAATGAAAAAAAATTATAGTACCATCAAGAATAAATTGAAATTAAATTCATAATTAAATTGGGTACCATTTTTTATGAAACTTTCTCGAATTTCGAGGAGCTGGCGAAAACTAGTAGTCATTTAATGGTTAAAATGCCAATCTAAAAAAGTGTTTTGTATTAAAATTCAGTATAATTTACTTAAAAAAAAAGTAAAAGTAAAGAAGTGATGCCGATTAAATCAAAAATAATTTTAATTTTAAAATTTTACAACTTTAGAGACTATTAAATTATTAAAGACAAAACTGGACTTATTTTTTGTGTTGTTTTTGTTAGTTGTATCACCTAACCTAACGTTCTGCTACGTAAACGAAAACTATAAAATAATTATGAAAAGTACACATTTTACTTTTATTAACAATTTTATAAAGTTCAATTTGATTACCAAATTTCTCGCTATTATTACAAAAACTATTTTAAAAGTAAATACTAATAACAAAAAAAATGTTGAGTAAATCGAAAAAATCCAACATTTATAGTTTTTAAACTTAAAAGTTTTAAAAAGTCAAAAAAATTTCATCAACACGTCAAAATTTACGAAAATTAATTTTATAAAACACCTCCAAGCAAACAAAATAAAAAAAGTTAAAATAATAATAAAAAAAAAACAATTCAACAGCCATTTTAGCTTTTGTTTTTGTTTTGGTTTTACAAAAAAAATCTTTTAGGGTGTATTTTGCTCTGATTTTTTGATTATCTTTCTCCAACTACTCCCATACAATAATATTCAGTAGATCACATTATAATAGTCATTATAGAATTGTTACTTTGTTTGTGATAATTATAAGATTCAATATAAAAATTGAAAAACCAAAAAATTTTGATATTTAATTAAAAGATGGAACCAAATTAAAAACCGTTAATTTGGCTTTACAATATAACTACTAAAAGCATTCAATGCCATGAATGACTCATGATATTAGAAACGTCATATTAGAAGAAATTTTTTTATTGCTCAACAAAATATATTCTTAATTAGTGCTACAACTCAATAAAATTTAACAGGGAACGTGAATATGTAATAAATTTGTACAATTATTTCCAAGTTAACACACTAAATAATATTTTTTAGATATATCACATAATATAATACAAACCATATTCTAAAATGCTTTATTTCTCTAATATTTTTTATCTAATAAAATGAAGTCTAGTATCTCATCTAAATTATTATATCTACTTTAATCCCATAATAGACCTACTCAATAATTATTTCTCTGTCAATTCAATTTATTTTGAAATTATTTCGTCTTTAAATTAATTTTTTGTCACCCTTTTTAAGAATTTATTTCAAAAAGTTTCACAATAAAAAAATTGATCCAGCAACTGGGTGGATATTTTAATGTAAAACGGGATGATTTTTGATAGAAAGAAAAATTCAATTTTTATTTTTTTTAACCACTTAGTTTATTTCGATTTATACATAACCACCACAATTTTTTTACAATAATGTTATTTTAACTTCAGTTTTAACGATAAGGGAGTATTCAAACAAAACCGTGTAACATGCATGGTGCATGGTGCATGGTGCATGGTGCATGTTGCAACAGTGTACCTATTATTCTATTAATATTTACCATGTGAATGATTTACAATTCATTAAGTTAAATAATTTTGTAAATTATACTGGCTTCAAAAAGGATCTTATGACAGCACTTCACTAGTTATTATATAATTTTACAGATTGCATTGAATTTTACGTTTTAATCTCCTAGGGTCTGAGTCCCCATTATAAGATTATTTTCCAGGATGTTTTGACGTATTTCTAATTTACTTTTACGTACTTTGTGCAAAATTTTGTTATTTCATCAAGTACTGAAAGAACCTACAAATCGTTGTGAATGAAATTATTTTGCAGTAGCCACGAAGCAGCGGCCACCATTTTTAGGAATTTTTTCTAAAGTCTTTGATATCAATGCTGGATTTGGGTCTAATACGTAATCTTGTTTTTTAAAATCTGTTTTTTTTAAATCTTGTTTTTTAAAATCTTGTTTTTCTTAAATCTGGTTTTTCAAGATCTTGTTTTTTTAAAATCTTCTCTTTCAAAATCTTGTTTTTTAATTATTTAAAAAAGACTGAATACCAAAAATCTCGAATTTGAATTTTGAGAAAAAAATCCCGAATGATATAAAAGACTGAAAAAGCCATGAAAAAATTTTGTAACGAAAAACAGATAGTTTCAAAATATATTTTAATACAAAACCGGTTAGGCATAAATATAATTAAGGTAAATATTCTGTAAAAGGGATACATCCCTCTTTTTGTGTCCAAAAGCGGCTACGCATAAAAATAATTAAGATAGAAACTTTTTTTTTGGGGATTTTGTGTCTCGAAATTTTTAATATCGAAATTATTTCTCTGCGCCCATAAAACACTGTCACTGAATATGCAAAAACAAGTCATTCCAAAATCTTTATAATATAAAAGTATAAATTCTGGTGTTGCTAGCGAAAAGATTTTAGTAAGGAATATAAACAGCAGGTATTTTAGTTTTAAAGTGAGGGGCTACCTAACCCACGTTACTCATTTATTGAAACCCTTTCTCTGCAGACGGCAAATATACGTAGACGCTGAGAGTTTAGTAAAAAATTTAAAAGAAAAGTTATTTTATTTTTAAAATCGGGGGCTGCCGCCCCAAACCTCTGTCCTATATTATTGGAACCCTTTTATTAGTGAAGGCAATCTTTTATCACTTCTTAAAATTTTTGCAAAAGAATTTAAAAAAAAAAAACAAGATTTTTTGAAAAAAGCAAGATTTTAAAAAACAAGATTTAAAAAACGTGATTTTGAAAAACTATATTTTTAAAAACAATATTTTAAGAAAACAAGATTTAAAAAAAACAGATTAAAAAAACAAGATAACGTTGGATTTAACTACAGCGCCCCAGAGTAAAATTTGGTGCGACTATATAGGTTTAAGTATAGCTTTTTGTACAACAACGACTTGTTTTTCAAAGACAATTCATATCTTTTACCCATTTTACTCTTTTACCAATTCATACTTTTACATGGGTTGACTTGTTTTAATTGAATTTTATTTTCCAACTTTGAAGCCAGTTTTAAATTTGATTGAGGTTCCGTTGAAGGACATACAGATTAATAAATAGATTTCTTTCAATCAAAAAAATTTAAATGGGTGATTTTTCTAATAAAACCCTCCAATTAATGTATACCGTATTGTATATTTTAATTTATAATAACATCAAACTTTCAAATATTCAGTATTAATCATATTATTTTATTTATTTCTTTCCAAAAATCTCCGTTGAATATCCTAAAAAATTTAAGAAATTTTATTTATCTCACATTCTTGACCACCTGCAGAAGATGGTTATAAATTAATTTAAATTATTATTTTCTCTTTCTTATATTTAAATTTACATCAAATTTATTCTGTCGTCAGTCACATTCCTTAATACCAATTAAAAGGGAATATTGAAGAAATAAAAAAACAACAAACGAAAAGAAAAACAAAGGAGAAAATGAAAATTTGTATTTTTATTTTAATTTTTTCTCTCAAATAAAATTTCTTAATTAAAAGAAAATTAATTTTTATTTTTTTTTTAATTTTAATGCAAGTATACATAATTGAATGTTCGAATAAAAATTTAAATCAAGGGTTGTTTAAAATGAAAATTGAAATAAAAATGTTATTCAAAAGGGAAATTTTGAAAGTAAAAGAATTTGAATATTTCAATGGGATTTAATTCTGTTGATTTTAACTAATTATAAATTTGTACTTGTTAAGGAGAAAATTTCATTATAAAAAATTACAACTGCAACTCATTGTTCAGTGTATCTAAATGAAATGTTTTTGAATAAAATAAATAACTGTCAAATTTAATTAAAAAGTACTGAAAAAAGGGTTAATTACTTACTGAAGTAATTTCAATATTGTTAATTAGTTGATAAATTATAGCTAATATATATATATATATTGAATACATATACAAAAAAATAACCCTGTTCTGATAAAATCATTGTAGAGAACATAATAAATTTATATATTATATAAGATTTTAATAACAATAAAGTTACAAATGGAACACAATTTATTGGTGCATTTGGTACTCCGCAACCTTGTCCCAAGTGGTCAGCGAAACGAAAGTGAAAAAAAAAATATAAAAAACTGTTACATATGCTCATTCTTTAATTTGTGATCAACAAAGCTCAATTACTTGCGTTCGTTTGCTACAGACAGCTTACGGAACGTACAACTGGAACAGATATTTTTAATTGCATTGCCAATTTAGAAAAATCTAAAATATTATGGGATTTTGCATAGGTATTTGTACATAGCAGGATCTATTAGAGGATGTGTTACACTTGTAAAGGAAAAAAAATCCAAATATCATATCTATTGTAGGTATTGGAAAAATCAAATTACAGACAAATACGCCTCATATGTTTCCTTTAATTATAATAAAAATGTCCCCATATATTATTCCTGCCATAATAGAACATCTAACAATAGATGATGAAATAACCGCATGTTATTTTCGATCTCTTAAACTACAGTCCTATGACTGGATACGAGATCCATTTGGCACATTTGAATCATCAAATACACAATTATCTCTATAAGAAGAAAAAGAAATTATTTTATTATCAACAGATCGCAATTTTTGTATTTTCGTTCAAGAAGAATACACAGATCTCTATAAAAAAAACACTCACTATTTTATTACAATATGCTACCTTATATCTTTGTGAATTAGGATTCTCAACATTAATAAATTTAAAAAAAAAAAAAAAACTAGAAAGACTTACAGATCTAGAAAAGGAAATGAGGAAATAGAAATCCAAATTACTTGAAACAATATTAATTAGTTCAGAAGTTCCGGGAAGTTTCCATGTAATAAAATGTGCTCCGCGACTTCGAAAAGGTTAAGAACCACTGGGATACAGACATGTGTTGAATTCCAAAAATGTAAAACAAAAACAATGAATCATTTTTACATATAAGTACATAGTCATCGGCCGCTCTTGTTCTTTCTCTTTCTCTTTAGGTCCTGCATCTATTTTTTATATTTTTATTATTTATTTATATTTTCAATAAATTGATATTAGATTTAACTAGAATCTTTGATTACAGAAAATACAAATTAGCAAAAACTTTCACCAAATCACTTAAAGAAACATTGTCAAAGCTTCATAAAATTTAATTCCCTGTAATTACATTCATCACCTTCTTTGAAATCTTCATATCAGCTACGATTCTAAAATTTATTTTTCTAGTTTTTCAATATTTGCCAACTGAATTTGAAAGGAAATATTTCAAAAATTTCTAAAAATTTTTTTTTTTATTTTATTTATTTTATAATAATGGAACGATTTTATTTTATTCTTTGTTTGTTACTTAGACAGATCAGATAGATATATGATCGAATTTGAAATTAATCAATTATTTTCCGGGAAAAAAATTTATTATAAGAGCCACACTAAACGGGAACTTAATTTATAAAAATATTTTTTTTTAATATGTTTATTTATGTTTTGAACCCTAATGGAACCTGTATCGAACCTTATAACCAGTAATTTTTGTTCTAGAATCTAGGCTTGAATCTGCAGAACTCAACATTTGAAAAGTTTGCAGTTCATCAGATTTTAATACTGCCTCACGCCAGAAATGTTTCCAACATTCAAATAGCAATTGAATCACGATAGTATTGAAGAAGATGAATTCCACAAACTAATAAAAAATATTTATTCTAGCAGTGTTACTTAAATTACTCTACGAGTAAGAAAAACGAAACATATTGGGGCCTATCTTAATATATACATAGTATTAATTATTTGTATCTTAAGTAACATCTTAAGTATAAGTCAATTTATGATACCTATGTGAATTTATTTTGAAAAAAAAATTAAATTTCATAAATTTACTTCCACAAAGTGCTATATTAAATAAAATCAATAACTTTCACTACATTCTTGTATTTTTACTTTGAATTTATTTGATTTTGTTGCATTTTTGTTTTTTTTTAACGTTTTATGTAATATTCCACCTGTGACCGTAAATTATAGTAAAAAAGGTAATAAAAAAAAGCAAAAATTTACAAGAACCACCCTCTTACAACAGTACTACTTTGTATAGTAAGAAAGCAAAACGAAGAAATTGCACTGAAAAAACACATAAGTACATACACAAATTTTCATAAAAAATCGATTTTTATTCTTCGGTTTTTCCTTTTATTTATTTTCTTTTTTTTGGTTCTGATGTTTTTTTATTAAAATTACGCTGGACATAGCGTGGAAAAATTATGTTTTAATTATTTGTTCTTTCCACCTTAAAAATATTTGAAGTCGAAACTAGTTGAAAATAATCAAATTTTAGTACATGATCTGAAATACTTATAATAATATAAATCAACATTGGATAAAGACAATACAAAAGGTAACAATCGGTGAATGAACAAAACGCAGACTTTTTATTTTAACAATAATCTTGGAAAACCCTTACGAAAAGAAATTCAGTTCCCATTAGCTTATACAATTGGAAAAGAGGCGTATCCACAAGTAGAAATTGTTAAGCGCATAAATGGATTAAAAGTACAGATAAAATAGACAAGTGTTAGAGATGATGATAAAAAAAATATTAAAAACAATTAAGAAAATTAGTTAGTCACAAACACTGATTAAGGAAGTATGTTGCTTCAATAAATCGATATTTGCAAATATTACAATATTTATTAGTAAAACGGAAACCTCACAACAATAACATTATTTAATTTAAATTATCACTAAAAATCGGGTTCTTATATTAATAAATTAAAAAACAATTAAATCTTATAAGCTAAAAGAATCTTATCAAAAGTAAACAGCATATGTAAATTAACTTGTATAGCTAATTGGAAAAAATAATTCAAATATCGTCAAGTAGAAAAAACAATTTTTATCTATTCAAGGCTTGCTGAAAATTTAGATTGTATTTTTTTCTACACTTTGACCGACTAGGCTATAATGATATTGCGATAATGATATATTGATAATAAATGTAATAGTTATTTTATAATAATTTCGTTTTTATAATAACACCAACGAACAAATTCAATTCTGATATGGATTAGCAACAAATCGTCGGTAAATGTCTATTTTCGGACAAACGCCACTTTTGTCTTGTTTGACTTAGGACTTTGTCCCTAGGTTTTTTGGGATGCTCTTTCATTTATACTCGGATATGGAGAGGCGAGATTCGGACATCACCACTTTTTAAACGTATTTGAATACAAAATTCGGACATATCCAATTTTTTGGTTGATGTCCGAAAATTTGTATGAAGTTTTCGATAACTTTATTGTGATTCCTTAAATAAGACATCTTAATGATTTGAGGATATGGATTAAAAGTTGTTAGATTTTCCGTAAGTATTTAATTGGTCCACTTACATTATGAAATTTTATTATAGTATTGATAATATTATGGATATGTCCAAAAATATTAATAAAAATTGTTTTAGAAATTTCGTCCATTTCCATATATTTTGTTTGGATCGTAACAATTTTATGTGGATATGTCTGAATCCTACGACAAAAAAATTGAGCTAGTTTTCAGTCATCAACATAAGCCGCCGAACGCATATTGTAAAAAACTATAAGGACAATGCATTTAAATATTCTTTTCAGTTTTATTAAAGTTCTGAAAGTGTTAGTATTATATTTTTGCATTGCTTAAAAAAAATAATAATGGAAAGGGAATCATCATCATCACCGGCGTTGTCACCAACTCTTTTAGGGCAACTTATTTTATTCTTGAAATTAATTTCTTGTAAAAAATGTGTATGTTAAGTGCGCAAGACGAAATTTGTAGCAGTGGGGAGGAAGATAATGCACGCTAAAAAAAAGTCAGAAACACAAAAAGATATTACTCTGCTGATCTAGATTTTTCTTGTATAAATACATATATCCTTGTATGATATTTTTTATATATGCAATTAATATTAATTTTTACAGCGGATGACAAATGCAGAAACCCAAATTTTCAACCTGAAACCAATAGCAAAGAATATTCAAATTTAAATTTAAGCGGTAACAATATTTTTAAAATATTTTAAGATCAGTTTGTACAATAATTTTTCATTAACATATTGTTTGTTCTTTAGATTTGGAATGTACCATCTAGTTCAAGCTTATGATAAATAAATAATACATAGCCTTCAAATAAGAAAGCCTGAACTACGGAAAAAAATATTCATAAGAAATCACGAGAAGCTGTTTTATCTTATAAAAATTATAAAAATTAAGATAATTAACAGAAATATATGAAACCACCTTATAAAAATATTTCAAGTTTTTCTGTACAAAAATTTTTTCAGAAAAAGATGGGCAGAATATTTTTGAAACTTTTTGGAAATTGTCGGATAATGAAAAGACCAAATTTTACTTGGAATTTGTAAGGCAATGCAATGTTAAACGTCGCCGTACATCCAATAGCAAGCACGTGAAATCGTTTTCATTCAAATGTTACTTATCTTCATCACGTCGACTTATTTTTTACGAAACAACAAATGTGAAAAAAGCTATAAAAATTAATTTAAAAATGAATAAACATAACTGTTGAAATACCGTTTTTGTTTTTCTCTTATTTTATTCAGTTTTAACCTTTTTTTTTAATAAACGTATTTACTTTACCCCACTTTAGTAAAAAAAAAAATTGTGCTAGAATCGGACATATCCGAGCAAAATTCGAACATTTCATATAATGTTAACAAATTTCTTAACTCTCCATGGGATATAGCCAACAGCAAAAAAAAGTGGTTTCGGTTTTCCAGATCTAACTCCTCCAAACCTGGGGCGAAAACAGTCATTATAGTTTTATTTTTATAGCTTGAAAATATACAAAGCTAATACTCAAATTTAAAATAAACTTTTATCGGGCAGTTTTTTTTATTAACCTTTAAACTTTAAACTCGATTTACTCGAAACTATTCTAAAACGTTTGTCCGAAAATAGAAATAAACCGACGAAATATGTTAAATGGAAATTGAACGTATTGGACGATATGTTCAAAGAGTTTCCCAGTCATTTAAAACAAAAACTAATTTTATACATACATATGTATAATATTTGAGATTCAACGAATTTATTTTTAATAAGCAAGCTAGCTTAGATATTGTTAAGTAGCAATCAGAAGTTATGAATACACTTGTAAAAATTGAATTTTCTTTATTTATTATTCGAATACACACTGGTAATAAATTGTATTTATTGACTCGCATGATTCAAAGATTTTAATCAATGAATTAAAATTCAACTACCTTCAAAACTACTAAGAGTATTAAAGAAATTAATATTCGTAATGACCTAAAATTGTTTAAAGTTCCTTCCTAACTTCCTTTCTGTTACTAAATGAATATCCAAAATACGAAAATAATTACAAAAACAAAAAAAACAACAAACAATAAATATTTTTGTATATAAGGATTTAGTATCTGTCATATCCTAAATAAACAGATTTTATCAAACTTCGGTTGGACATTAACTTGCAAACATAACAACAAAAACAGCACAATAATAAAAATAAAACGAATGGACACCATCAAAATACAAACACTAAAGTAATATAATGTGGGTTAATCAGTGTTCCTATATATGTTGTCAAATACAATTTTTTGTGTGTATGTGTGTAAGTATATGGTACAATGGTAGTGAGTTTGCATTTTTCTTTTTAAATAATATTATACATATAGAATTTTGGTTTTAATTATTTTATTTCTGATTTGTTTTCTTTTTTATTTTTTGTTTACTAAATTAGGTGCGGTCAATATTCTGGCCATTAACACTGAGAGTAAGGAAAGGTGAATTTTGTTATTGTGTTTTTTCCGTTTTTTTTTTTTTTTTTTTAAATTAATATTTTTTTGATGTTTGGCGCTCAAAAGAATCAACAAGAACTCTATCAAATACAAAAATAACATTATGTAATTTCTTTTTATATCTATATTTATAAAACTGGACCTATGTTATGAGACAGGTTCTTTATCTCTCCACCGATTTTAATGAAATTTTCGGAGTATATGCTACTGAAATTTAGGACCTTATACCAACGGCTGTATTAGAATGTAATCGGTTGCGTAGTTCTAGCGCTATTTCGAATTACGCATTGGCAAGAAACACACCAGGTGACGGTATAATAATTTATTTTTTAGTATAATAAGACACATTAAAAATTTTATTCTATACATTAATGAATCAAAACCATATAATGTACATATACATTTATTAGTATTCCTTCAACTTAATACTACATTACGCCATAGGAAAATTAGAAAAGAAAGCAGTATATTTAATATGACAACTCAAATAGTAGCGTATGCGGATGACATAGAAATCATGGCAAAATATTACAGATATATGGCAGAAGAATTTGTACAACTAGAAACCGATACAAAAAAGTAGGCTTAAAAATCAACGAAGACAAAACAAAATATCTAAAAATGTCAAAAAATTAACAAATAAGAAATAATCAGAATATAACCATTGGAGAGTACAACTTTGAAGGAGTTACAAGCTTTGCATACCTCGGAGCAACAATAAGAAGTGATAATAGTATGCAATGCTGTATTCATAAATTCTATCAGGCTGGAAATAGATGCTACTATGCAAACAGAAAGTTGCTTTAATGAAAATTAATATCAAGAAATTAATATCATACAACCCATAGTGACGTATGGGCTCGAGGTATGGACTGTGAACGTGGCCGAGGAGAACAGCCTGCGCATATTTGAAAGAAAAATTCTCCGAAAAATACTCGACCCAAAAAGATTACAGAATGGAGAATATATTATCAGAAACAACAGCGAGCTAAATAGTATGACTGATAGTGAGAACATTGTATGGTTTGCAAAGGCCCAAAGACTAAGATGGGGTACGCAACATAATTCGAATGCACGAAAGTCGAAAGCATGCAATGGTGCTGAATAGAAAGCCCGATAACAGGCGTGGTAGAGGAAGACCAAGAAGCAATCCTACAAATCCCAAATTGCAGACAAGCGGCACAATATCGACCTTTTTGGAAGAGCATAGTGATGAAGGTCAAAGCTCACCCAGAGCTGTAGCGCTGTAGATGATGATGATGATATTTATTAGTATGTATTTAATAAAATACAATACAAAATAAAGAATGTATGTTTATCTCAAAAGTTTATTCAGATAATTATACACACATCTACTTTTTTCGTTTCTTCAACTAAATCAAAGACTAAAGGCATTCCAATTAAAACAAAAAATATATTTTGTTAATTTTCATATTAGAATATTGAGATTTCAGATTCACATTCCCATACATAAAGTTTATTCTTTAATATTTTGATTGCCTTGGTTCACGTTCACATAATATCACTGTTTCTTTTTTTTTTTATTATTTATAAATTTTGAAATACGAAATTCTTGAAAAATGTTTATGTTGACATACAACAATATTAATTATGATTGAAAATTATGCTTTTAAAAAATCTATGATACAAAAGAAATCAGAAATTGAACAAGAAATAAATAATAAAATTATAAAATACAAAAATAGGTAGATTATTTTCCTTCAAAATATTTCTGATTTTCCGAAATTATTAAATTTGGCATTTTTATTAACTTTTTAGAATACCCAGTTTAGAATGAGCGAAATAGATGAGCTTTTTAAATCATTAGTCCAGTTACAGTTTTTAAACAAATAGTACGAGCATCATAAAAGCTAAAACAAATTTTCTATGATCGAAACATGTATTTTCTACATTATAACCATTCCAAAATTAATTCTATTTATTTCCCATAATAAGTCTGAGGGTGGTGTTAAATGTATTTCGCTTCGATTTAATAATTTTATTTAATACAAGCGTTACAATAAATTGTGATATTTTATGATCTTAGACCCGCTTCGATTTTATCTGAAAACTTTATGTACAGAGTGTCCCCTTTAACTTAACCGGGGGAGTAGTATTTGGTAGATTTTGAACTGTGCGCATTAAAAAACATATGTTATTAAAACAAAAACCATTGAAATGATAAAAATTAAAAAACAAAAATATTAAAATTCGAGTTTCTTTATTCATTTCATGTACAACAGTACAACACAGTAATATATTTGAATAAATAAATATAACCTTTTCTTCAATTTAATTCTGCATTTATTCTTTCATTTCAATAGATTTATATTTAGTATAAGTTTCACAAAACCTTTACAAATCTCATTTCCACTAAGGTGAAACAGCGTTTCGCTGGGTATGCTAGTAATATATATAATATATATAATTATGGTGAATAAATGTATTAGATACTACTATGTATAAAGTGGAAAATTAATTTGTAACCTACAGCTCTGATAGCTACTATTTGACATTAATTGTAATTGAAATTGTTATTCCATTTCCATTTTTTCCAAGCATATTAATATTATGTTCACCTTACAAGATTAAAATTAAAATAATATGTATTAGTAATAATACTAATATAAGATGATTTGTATAAGTAAATTTTATTTGTGATTAGAGATTATTAACGAAAGTAATAAAATAATAATATTCAACATAGTAATAAAATTTACTTAGCTCATAGTAATCAAATCCAGCTTTGACAAAACATATTACTATGGCGAATAAAATAGACCAGGCAAACGAAAAGATTGTTAAGCAGTTAAGATATTTCCAATAAAAAATTGAAAAAAATATTACGATTTAATAAAAATTTTATTTCCTATGATACCAACTGAAGTTGGACATGAAACCAACTTCTACACCTGTTGGTAGATGAAAATATGCCTTTTACAAAGTTATAATGGATTGTACTGAATGGGTTTTCTCTATAGTAAATATTATTGTTACTTGAGATTGATCTTAATTGACGTAAATCAGTTATGAAATTACTCCATTTTACTTAAGTTATTTTATCACCTGTAACTATAATATAAACATCCAAAACCTAAGCGATATTCGAACATGGTACCTAGTAGAGTATTAGAGTAGTAGGTAAATAACAAAGCAATATAATTTGGGCACAAAATTGTTGTCGAATCAAAATATTTTAATCAAATATTAAAGTGTTAAATTTAACTAATAAGTTTCATATAATTTACAAATAAAACAGATTTTTTTCATTTAAAACAAATCATATAAATTAAAATATATCATTAACACAAAATAATTCTCCTACACCTATCGAATACCATAATTTATTGTATTTTAATAATATGAAAAATAACAAACAAGTAAACTAAGATACCGATTTCATCATATGACATTATCCTTTTTCCTAAAATAGAAAATATCCTTATCTACCTTTTTCAATTTAAATAAAGTAAAAGTTTAATTTTAATTAAAATTATTGACATGTCTTGGAACAGCATAATAACACCTAATATTAAGAATAATAAAATACTGTATTTGAAAGGAAAAAAAATAATCGATAAAGTGATTATAAACCTTTTCATTGGGAATTATCTGAATAATTTTGATTAATGATTTTGATACTTTATCAAACTTTAATTTTTTAGATTTACGTGAAAGAAACAATTGCATTAGATATTTTTTTTTTCTTTATTTATTTGTGTTCACTTACAATTTTATTAATTAAAAAATAGTTACAATTTAATTGAATATAATAAATAAATTGAATGATAATTTTAAAGTTTTAATTTTGACACACATTGTACATAAGAACTTTACGACCGTAGCCGAAGCTGTTTGGACTTATAATTTCTTAATAATATAAAATTTCAATTGTTTGACAATACTTTTTTTTTCCTTTTAATATAAAATATATACAATCAGTTAGAATTTCATTAATAATTTACATTAATTCAAATTTATTTAAAAATTACACATTTAAACATTAAGAAGTTGGACGATTTTTTTTTTGTATAGGTATACAGAAATTATCAATTGATTTAATATTATCAGGCAGATCATTACAAAATTTTAAACAATTGTAAAGAAAATTTGTCTTTTGACGGTTTGTTTTGAACAGTGATAGATAAAAATTGCATTTGTTTCGGATGTTATAATAATGCACATTTACATATCTTTGCAAAATGAAATGCTTATAATGCTTAATTGGAAAATAAAACCCAGAATGTACAATTTACATATATTCTCGAAACTAAGCTACTTATCAGAATAAATCGTACTCGTTGGGTGCAACATGGGCTAATTATGAGTTATCATAATAAATTTTTTATTAGTATTTCGATTTTTTTTAAAATAATTTTTCGCGCTCCACTCGATAGGGTTGACATAAACAACATTTGACAAAATATATGACGAGTATATAACAAAGACCGTTTTTTTATCGAGAAATTTTTAAAGTCTGTGTAAAACAAAAACATAAGGAGAATTTTTTTTGCAGACAAGATCAACATTGTCTTCCTATTTAATTTTGAAATCTACTACTAGACCTAGATAGTTATGACTTTTCACTACATCAATACGTGAGTTGTTGTGTAGAAATGTTGAACTAGAAAATAATTCATTTTCAAATAACAGGATTTTTGTTCATTTGATATTTAATAATAGTCTATTTTTAGAAAGAAAGTGTTCGATTAATACTACGTCTTCTAACATCGCAATCTTCAAATCACGTTCACTGTTTAAAGAGTACTTTATGACTGCATCATCTGCAAAAAAACGAAGCAGAACCATTAAGACTAAGTCGCAAAAGATCGTCAATGTATATTTTAAAGAGGTCAGGACCTAGTACATAGAGCCTTGTGGTACACCTTTCATTACTGTTGCTGTTTCACTTAAGCAATTAGCAATGCGGACACATTGTGATCTTTCTGTTAAATATGTTTTAGATCTTTAAGCGAATGCATGAATATTTCTAATGAGTTGTTCGGTATCAATTTAGCTACATTATTAAAAGAGGTGAATTATTTTATGCTTACTTATAAAAACATTCCTTCTGTAGAAAAAAAACAAATGCACTTCATACAATTTTTAATTGAAATTACAAATACTAATGACGCAAGTCCATAATAACATATAAAAACACTAGCAATTAACGTAAAGTTAAACGACAATGGCAAAAAGAACTGAAAAACCATAGAAACCTTAATAAAAAGTGTCGAGCTTACAAAACACTAGAATCCCAAATACACTGTTTACGTAAAATCATAGATCAAAGATTAAAAAACTTTTTGAATGATAAAATATGCAGTAAACTAAAAGAAATTAAGTCCTCGCCACAAGCATTCAAGCAAATAAATAGATTAATATCTTCGCAAAATTCGTCGGGAATAAAACTAACTAAAAACGGGGAAGAAATAATCTCTACAGAAGCTAAAATAAGTGAATTTGTATCGTTCTATCAGGATCTTTGGAAAATCGTCGAACATACATTCGCAATACATTGCAGTAGACATGGTTGTAGGACATTGTGCTATAGCTGAAATATTTCAGTGGTCAAGTAGAGTTTTCAAGTGAACTAGACTCTCTTCACCTCAGATTGTAACTTTATTAATACAGTTATTTTAAAAAATATAGTAAAAAATTTAAACCGAAAGAAATCAAGTGGACCGGATGGCATTTCAAACTTTTTGATCAAAAAGTTCGCCGAAAATGTCATAAAGCTCCTGACAGTAATTTTTAATAATTTCTTAAACAACTTCTATTTTCTCAAAGCATGGAAAATAGCACACTTGAGCCCCATAATTAAAAATAAGAACTCTTATGAAGTGAAGAACTATAGGCCCATATCACTATTGTCAAATATTGGGAAGCTATTGGAAAGAATAGTTGCCGAGAACCTGGATGTTTTTTTGCAAAAATGAAACTTTAATCCCACAGTATCAAGTAGGGTTTACAAGCGGTCATTTGACAATAGATGCGCTACTAAAACTTCATAACGATTGTACCCACAAAGGTGCACCTTCATGCTATCATTAGACTGTCAAAAGGCTTTTGATTCCATGTGGACAAATGCCTTAATCTATAACTTACAAAGCAAAGGGGTTCCCAATCCACTATTTAGAATTCTAAGCAGATTTTTAAGATACAGATATCTTTACATCGATATTGATGGAAAAAAATCCGACAAAATAAAAGTATGCAGTGGCATGCCCCAAGGCTCGATCATAGGACCTAAACATTTAAATATTTTTTTGCACGATATTCCCCACCAAAACACAAGTCAACAAGATCAAGTAATGTCCACTGCAATGCTTTATGCAGATGAAGTAATAACTAGTCATCGGAAAGACCCTCAAGTAGCATTACAACATATAGACCAGCACGCAAAACTATTAGCAAAATATTATGCAAAATGGGGAATTCAAATAATCATTGAAAAATCGTCCCATATATGTTTTAGAAATGCTACCGGAAAGGGTCCCAGAAACATTGCAAAAAAAAAGCAAAAAGCTGGCCCTAGAAATCACTGGAACACGTATTCCAATTAAAAAACAATTAAATACCTAGGCGTAAACTTCAATAATTTCTATAAATTCAATGAACACGCCAAGAAATCACTCAAGCAGCATTGACATACTCCAGAATAAGACCACTAATATTACATAGCGATTTAAATGTCAAAACGAAACTGCTCCTCTACAAACAGCTAATTCGTCTAGTGCTTTCATATGCATTTCCTATTTGGTTCCCTCTGTCTCCCACATACGCAGAAAAGTTCGAAAGGAAAATTTTAACAAATTGTATTGGAAAGAATTTTGAGACCCCAAATAAAAGATATTCCAACACCTTATTTGCGAGAGCTCTAGAATGAAGCCGTTAATATATTATATGGTCACAAACAGCATTTAAATATTTAAATAAATTAGAGGTACATCCGAATCCAACAATAAATCCTATTATAGATAATGTGCCAAACAATAGTTTTAACGATAAATACTATTTATCACCTTCCACAATTAAAAGCAAAAACTTGCAATTCGAGGACACACAAAATATAAAATATCTATCGAACTTTTACATTTGTAGCACTGAAACAAAAGATCATCATCGTAGATGATCTTATATTATCTCGGAAAAAAGGAAAAAAAAAAATTTTTACATAATTATTGTTATCAAAAAACTTTCCTCTATTTTCTCTATTTTTCATTTCCCTCTAAAATCTTTTCTTTTAAATTTTAAAATTAGTATTAAGTTAGTATAAGTCTACTAGTCAGTTAAGAACAAAACTACATTAGAAAACCGGATGCAAGTTTTCGCTAAAAAAAAAAGGAATAAAACCCAACAAATAATCCCTATTGTTATGAGTATTACAAACCTATAAGTGAGCTACTAAGCCCTACAGCAAATTTTAAAATACAAAATTAACGTTCATGGGTCAATACAAATCCTCAAAACCTACACTCAATGACTTTGCGGTAAATGTTCTATATAATACGACAATGAGCAGCAATAAACGACATTCTGGTGAGATGCAAAGTTAGCGTTAACGAATATGTGGACGACATCTAAAACAAACTATGTATTTTTCAAAACTTCTTTCTATGACAAAAGTCTATTCAAATTTTTACGTTAAAACAATGAAGAAATAAAATACATTCAAAATAACAAAAATATTCACACTACACTAAACATCAATGCCCAACTCTGCATAATAATAACTGTTCAATATTTTTATTAAGCAAAAGTTCTATTCAGCAATTACTTAGTTATTATGGTAAAAATAGAAAAATTCTTAGGAAAAATAATTGAAAAAAACTGCTCAGTTTCATGTAATTGCTTACACTTTAGATACCTGTATTTGTCAAGTTTTTAAGAAATTCTTTTATCGTTATAAAAAAAAAAAAAATTTCCAAAGAATTTCATTGAAGCTAGCCAACCTATTAAATTTTATCTTATATTTTTGATCATTCAATTCATTTAGGATTAATTTAGATCAAAATTTGTAAACAAGATTTTAGATACTCAAAATATTGTATTGAGAAATAACCTCAACAAAAAACACAATCTTACTCATACAACTCCTACATGCTAGATATACTTAATAATATATTTTATTTTATATATACGCAAATCCCACAACATCCATATACAACAATCAGATTTTTATTTAAAATAGTATAATAATAAGTCGTTATGGACAGATCAGGACCCATATGTCAAAAACATTGTCATAGATTTTAAAAAACAACAATACAAACAACCACAACAACAATAAAAGTAATAACAGAATATAAAATACAAAGGATATAAAAGTAAAGGTTCCGACTGGATAAATTAAAAAACAAAAAACTTTTGCTTTCTTTTTTTAAATTTTTTTTTTTTATTATTTTTATTTCTCTTTCTTTGAAAAATAGGTACATAAAATCAATAAATTTAACAATAGATTCCTAGAAAGACTCAGAAAGAGAAAGAGATAAGAAGTTAAAAAAGGAAATGTCAAAAATCTTAAATATCACCAATACAGTATGGTGTGTGGTGAATATTGATTTATTATATCTCTTTGTATAATCGTTTAAAAATGTTGTACATAATATTATTCAATGTGGTTAAACAGAATTTAAAAAATCTTAAAATAAAGGAAACTTTTTTCAATTGGTGAAATCGAGATTCAAATGGAATAAATTGAGAAAATAACAATAATGTGGCATATTGAAATAATTAGTTCATATCAAAGCCATAGTTGTGGCTGAAAATTACCAAACAAGGCACTCAAATAAAGAAGAGCAAATGGAGGTAAATGGAGATCAGAAGATCTACGAGTAAAAGCAAGGTAAACATGAAATTTGAATCCGCAGGCCAAAAGAGGAATAAGTAGATCGCGATAAGTCTATAAAAAAATAGAAAATCACAACAGAACATGGATGTCAATCAAACACCTAGCGCCGAACAGAGTTACATGAAAGAGCTTAGTGAAAGCCCTTTGTTTCAAAAGGGAGTGAAGCAGAGAAAAAATCATTACCTAATTGTATGAATTGTATGAATGTTATAACATGTGAAAGTGAAATAATGTAAAAGTTATAATTAAATATGATAAGACGATTTCTTGAATGGTATAATATAATTCTGGTATTAAGAAAAAAATAGCGAAACCTATAAATAAAAATTGATCATAGTGCTTTGAAGTTTGTTAATAGTTGATGATTTGATTTTCAGTTATAGCGCATCGTAAAGTAAATAACTTTTTTTTTTAATTTTTCTACAGCGCTGAAATCGAAATTTTATAATAATATAAAAAATATAGAAATAGTAAAACATATTAAAACAGGCAAAGAAGAAAATTTTAGCGAAGAATACAACAACGTAATAACCCATAAAACTTTTTGAATAATAGATTTAAATTAGTTTAGATATTATATACATGTCAGAGATGGGACAATGCAAACGGATATGCAAATGGACAAGTTATTGTGAACGCACGTATTAATGCAATTATGCATCTGAATCCTTGAAGATTCTTAATTTAATGATTACACTTATGATTACCTCAGTGGTTCGCATTCACAGAACAAATAGTCAATAGATTCTTCCTCGACTTCATATATTATGCACAAGTTGTTTTCGGTTAGAGCAATCCTATATATATGCTTTTTTACTATATAAAATGGTCAGTTATTATCTCTGCCATTATACGCATATATGCTTCCTATTATATATTGAAAGTTAAATAATGAGAATTTTCAAAAGCCATTTAAGATATGAAAACATATAAAATAAAAGGTTGGGAAATAATTTTATTAGGTTCAAGGTAGTGAAAGAAAGGGGTTATTTTTTTTTAAATGTTTTTATATTCTCCTTTAGGAGTAATGCGATTCGACTTTCAACAATTATTTTTTTAGCTTATTGTTTACAGTAGCTTGTCACACCTATCGTTTTTTAAAGTGATGGCGAACCTATGGCACGGGTGTCCAAAGTGGCACGCAAAGCAATTTTCATTGGCACATACATATACATTCTTTCATTCATATTTCATATTTCATTCATCATTAATCAAATGAAATTTCAATTTTGAATAAAATCTATTCAATGTATATAATATTTTAAAAAACAAAATAAAGAATTTTCACAGATTTCTGGGGCCTTTATTTCAACGTTAAATCGTTTGTGTATGTAGGTATGTATACATTTCAAAAATTTAAAACATATTGTGTTCGAAACATAAATCAAATTTAGTCAATTACGAAGTCTTGATTGGCAGCATTTGATGATATTTTAAGTATTGTTTCCAAATAACTAAATTTTATAGCAGCCCAAGGTTTGAATAAGAGGCAATTTCAGTTGCTTTTACCAAAAGATGGTTCAAATTACCATGGGTTGCTAATGAACAATCACGTACGCTGGTTTAGTCACGGCTTTGTGTTACAACGTTTTGTAGAATGTTTTTATGGAATTATATAATGTTTCTTAATGATAAGAAATTCGAATTTCCTCTACTTTTTTATAATGACTGGATCACAAAATTAATGTTTTTAACGGATATTTGCAACCATTTAAATGAATTAAATATTAAATTGCAAGACCGAAGAAAATCAATTGATGTTATGTTCGCTATTATTTAAGGTTTTGAGTAATATTTAAACGTTATATTGACAATAATACTTTTAAGTATTTTCCTTTGGTGAAAGATCATTTTCAAAAATTTTCCATTCATGGAGCCTATGAAAATAATATAAATTTTTATAGCCAAGTTATAAATTGCATACAAAACAATTTTATAAGGAGATTTCAAAATTTCAAAATATCTGAACAGTTAATTAACTTTATCAAATATACCAAACAAGTTTGATTTGGAAACTACTAAAATTTATCAATTAGAATGGTTAAAGTTAGAGAATTTAGAAATGCAGTTGGCAGAATTGCAATCAAGCTGTATTTAGAAGCAGAAATTTGTAGAATTGAGACATGAAATAAAAAATAATGAAAAAAAAATACGAAAACATGGACAATATGTTGTTGAATGATGCATGATGCTCGCTTCCAGAGACATTTAATGCGATGAAGAAATTCTCTTTAGCTATTCATACAATTTTTTCATCAACATATATATGTTTCGTATTCTATACGAAAGCTTATTTTCTGATGTTCGAAATAGACTTACCGACGAATCTGGCCAGGCTTGTATTTCATTAAAATTGTCAAACTATCATCCTGATATTGATGCATTATCGAAAACTATTCAACAACAAAAATCTCATTAAAAATTATGTCAGTTAATGTGTATATTTTTTTTTTTACGTTCTCGACAGTAACTTAGGTAGAATCAGCTTTTTGTGCTTAATTAAGTACGGTACTGCAATTTTACACTACAATATCTACAATATTTCGAGTATTTATTTAACAAATTACTGGCTTACTCATTAAATGTGGAAAACTACTGCTATTTTCAGGACTAAGCCTTCTTAAATAGAATAGTTTCATTTTATTTAATTTTTTTACCAGATTATACTCTCAATTATTTTTTATGTCACATATTATATCCCAATGACAAAGGCTACTAGACCAGGTCCAAAAAACAATAAAGCATTTTTTTTTTGCTTCATCGAGAATCGAGCCTGGAACCTTTCGGTAATACATAATTTTTTAATAAGGCACGACACGTATGAATTTTCATTTTATCATTTGTGTTGGCACGCAGTAAAAAAAAGAGGTTCGTCATTCCTGCAGAAGAAACAAATTTTATTGCTTATTAGATTTCGTATTTGGCACTCATACTTGCGTTGGATTATATTTTCTTTTTTCACTTCTACTATTACCACTATAGGGTAATCAGAAAAGGAAATAAGAACTGATCATATTTCAATTCTTTTCTATAACCTTGCTAATTATAATTTCTCGAAAGAAGCAATAAATAACTTCTAAAAATTAACGTGATTTATAACAAAAAATGAAAGAATATTTACTCGTTAGAAAATTTTATTAATTTCCTTTTTCACTTAAAATATAATTTATATACATTTTATTTTACTTTCATTACATTCAAAATCAGGAAATTAAAACCACTCAAATACTTTTTTTTATAACATCATCGTTACAATTATTTTACATAACATTTATATTTTACTCATTAAGTGTTAAAAATTTCATTTCAAAATATACACTTCGATTCAAATATTAATGGATAATATTTTTTGAAAATAAAACAACAAGATTTTTAATTTATGTAGTAATTTAAATAGTCTTGAAGAAGCTACGAGAATTTTCTTTGATACACATATGTATGACTAACAATTTGCTAAATAAAGAGAAATCTCTGCAGCTGTCAAAATTCAATTAATTTAAGTATTTCTTTCTTGAGAAATATTAAACATTCAATTGAAAATTTAGGCTAAAGATTCAAGTAGAAATATTAAAAGTCGAAAAAATATTAATCAAATAGATGAAAATTGACTTTTGAAACACCGTGAAGGTTCATTTTATTTCTAATTCTATGCAGAAAAACTCTAAAACTGTTAAATGAATCGAAATATTTTATACTTCAGATTTTTTTTTTTTTTTTTAAATATACAGTCATAGTAATCTTCAGATGACAGATGCATAAATTTTCCTACGTGAACTTTTACGGAAAAGCTATACCCTTACTTTTAATCTAATTACTAGACTAGAAAATATATTTTTTAATAGTTAATTCTTTGTGCAATACCCAAAGTAAAAAACATTGAATAATTATCAAAATCTTAAATAAAATTTCTAATCAAACTGAGAACTATCGTAAATTATAATCATAATAATATAGTCTCTGTAATGGCAATACATAAAAACAACAAGGTCATGGATACTAATTAAATGCACTGAAATATCTTATATAAATCTAGGTTTTGTAGTAAACAACTTCGAATTCCATTCTTACGAATTCCTACAAAAATCATCCCTTAAGAAATGTTTTATGTGTATAAAAGTGGTCTTTACTCTAAAGAAGACACTGTACAAATTTTAATTCAGGAAGCTACATATTATGTTCATATCAAACGTATTATATTATATAATACAAATAAATAAATAAATAGCAAAATTAGCTAATAATAATTATTATAAAAGTTTAATATTATTACGCCATAACCTAATCAATTATTAATAAATTAATTGAACCAATTCATAATGTATATATGGGCGAGCATATCGAATAACTTAATTTAATTTTGAAATTTATAGAAAAAGGAATTAAAACAGATAATATTTTATCCATTTGAAGAGCTAATTTCCATATCATTTATTATTTAAAAAAACAAAAACAATAAAGCTCAGTTATAAGCACATTAATTATTATTTGTCTTTTCTATCATATTTTACTTTTTTATTTTAATTTCCGGTACCTACATCCCCAACTATAAAATGTACATATTTTTTTTTATTCATTACATTAAGTTTCAGAATTATTTAATGGTAGTGGAGGAAAACAAGAAATAGTACCTAATTGACAACGAAAGAAGTGTTGAATATTAAAAAAAAAAATAATAATAATAAAAGGTATTGAAGAGAAAAACAGAAAAATTGAATTAAAATAATTAAAAATGGCATACAGTATGAAATCAATTACATCTAATAGAAATTTTTTAAATAAAATATAAATTTCTAAAAAATTGTATTATTCTACTGACTCCTTAATATTGTTGTAACAGCTCATTTTTTGTAATTTTACTTGATGGTCCAACAAAAATGAACGTCCTTTAATCGTTTACTTTTGAAATTCAAGTCACTTCTGGAAAAAAAATTAACACTAAGTTGTGTCTTTTTGATACCATCGACTAAACTAACCTTTTTTTTGTTTCTGTAGTTTTTGGTAATGTTTTTTTTTTGTTTAAGATCAATTCTCAATCAACCCAGCTATAATTTTGTTGCCACTTAAACTATTTGATTTGGAACAAAAATGGTTGTGTACATGATAACGTTCAACATTAATTTAAGTCGATAAATAATTTAATAGCACCCTGTACGAAACAAAAATTGCATATTATATTTTTTGATTATATTTAAAAATTTATTTTAATTAAAAATAATACTTTAATGGAAAAGTGTACAAAAATCATAACAATAACACAAAATTTTAAGTCTCAAAAGAGTAAAAACAAAGCATTTTAAATGATCCAAGCAAAGTTACAAATACGAGTATAGATTACTTTTTTAGAAAAATATGTTCCTAAATAATTTCCTTTGTCTTTTCTTAATAGACATACAAGTTTATTTCTAACATAGAAAAAAAAATACTAAAAGGGAATAAATTGTTTGATAATGGAAAGAGAAAAAGCCAAAAATATAGCAAATTTGCATTAACAATATTCCAGCAAGATAAATTATATACTTAAAAGAGCACCTGCAGGCGGAGGCAATCTCGTCAGCCACCGAAGCAAGATTGTGCGAATTTGTATTATGCTTAATTGGTAAGCCATCAGGTACCTATGAATGACTGGTCAGTCATAAAAATTAAGGAATCAACAAAAAGCCGTATGGCCGTGACAACCGCACTGGTAATATGGTTGTCGATGAAAATTATGATGCCAAAGATGATGCATAACCAAACAAAACTGATATTTAAGGTTAACCAAATTAACTTGAGGCACTGCAGATGCGCCTTCGATAATTTGTTAATTTTCCTCCGTAAGGAGGAATCAGCTCGATTCAAGAACCTTGTGTTAAGGACTCGGCCGTGCTGGTCTAAACCACAGCCAATATAATCGCTTCTACAAAAAAGACAGTGGTGAACCAAGATTATATATTCTAATTAAGAAAAACATATATGGTTTATTTGTTCTAGCTTCAGCTTCTCCGATTTGACAGTAGTTAAGTTAGAGCTCGCAAATGGAAAACCAGTATTTGTGTCATCGGCGTACATATATGCCTCATGATGAATCTGCACCACCAAATGAGGTGTACCAGCTTATGTCGATGATCAACAACAATAAGGCTGAACTAGTGATAGACTACTAGGCAAATGCGAGGTGAGTGTCTTTTTGATTTTATTTTAAATACTAACCTTTATTTAGGTAATGTCCGTAACAAAGCAACTTTTATTTTTCCAAGCACGGGAAACCTCAATGGATGGGAAGAAGTTCTGGACATTACCTTGGCAACAAACAATAACAACCTCAAAATAGATAACTGGTTGGTATCCAATCTGAACTGTTTTTCTGATAACAGATGCATTACCTATAATATAAACCTGGAATCTGAAATGCAAAAACCATTCAGAAATCCTAAAACAATTGACTGGGATAAATTTGCTCAAGTATTCCAATCAAAACTACGCCAAAACCTGACTTGGAAATACAGTTGGAAATTGACGTTATGGTTAAGGCTTTCCAGAAAGCAATAAACGTAGCTATCAAGGTCATCTGTCCAATCAGATACAATAAAAAAACATTCCCTCCTTAGGAAAATGACTAAAGTAATCTTCAATATCCGCCACAAACACAAATGTTGGCAGACATAGAAAGAAAAGACGGGATCAAAGGGGTTGCCTATGTAAAACTTTAACAAAAAGCCCGAGGTAGGTTATCCTGCTAAGGCCGATTAGAAGCGTGGCTTGAAGAAAATATACTAATGATATACTAATTTTCACTCATGGATCGAAAATGAACTGCGGAGTAGGTGCAGAAATTTTTTCAGTAGATCTAAAAATATCAAAGTCTGGCAAGGTATTCCGTTCAATTCCCATTGTCGCAGCTGCAAAGATGGGAAGGAAACTCTTGAAGACTTTCTCTGCAGTTGCCAAGCATAAGCTAGTGTCAGACTCCGAACTCTAAGTGAGGCTTTCCCCAGCAATATAAGCTTTATCGCGGACAGAAAAATAGTAGATCTGAATCTGATCAACCTTCTCAATCACACAGGGTGACTCTAGTGCTGTATCTCTGGGGAGATTAAGAATGAGGGAATGATCATTTAATAAGAACAAATAGATCACTCGAGGTTTTTTTGCGTTTGGTTTTAATATTAAGAAACAAAGTCCACAAAACTACTAAATAAATAAATAAATAGACAGTGGTAAGTTAATATAAAAGTATATATAATAAATTTGTATTTTTAAACCAGTTTTAAACCACTATTAAATCGATTTCATAAATCTAAAAAAATTTAATGAACAGAGTAAAGAGGATGTTAAAATATATTGATCATTATATTATCATTATATATATCATTAATTGTGTAATAGCCACCTAACACATCATTAATATCTAAATAGCAAAAAATAAAATTGAAACAAATGACTATATTTCACTGCTCGTACTGAAGATCGAGCAAATAATAATATTTATTACATACATACCACTGCTGGCTATAGAAGGCTTCCGCCTTCAAAGATAAATGATGATTTTAGAATTTATTATAAAGAAAATTATTTTATTTTAGTCTGCATCAGCAATTCAACCATTAAAAAGAATATGTTTCTTTTTATTATGATGAATTTTCAAATGAAAATATAAAATAAGGGCATTTATTTTTAAACTATAAGATAAAATTCCTAATTTAATTTTTCTTTACAATTTTTTTAACTTGTTTAACTAGAGCTACGAAAAAAATAAGGAGTAAAGTTAAAAACACAGATTTTTCATAAAAATTTTGTCAAATAAGGGTAAATTTTTCAGTAAAATTGAGAGTTGCTCTCTCTGGACGCAAACCTATATATAATCAACAGTGTACATTACATACTATTATTATGTACACTAATCAAAAATTTCATTCAATAAAGTAATGAAAACACAAAACACTACTAAAATGTCAATATGACAATATAGTGAATTGAAAAGAAAAACTGACATCATACAAATTTTTATTCCTAAATCTCTTGTGAACATTTGAACAACCACAGTAGACAAAATAAAATTCAAATAACAAATACAAAATTATGAGTTGTAAACAAAATAATATTTATATTGTATGAATAAATATACTTACTTATTCATATACATATATATTTATATATATTATTTATTAATTGTTTAAATAACAAAAAATGTTGGTATAACTGGTATAACTCCATAGGATTTACAAAATAAATAATAATTTAGTTATGTTGTTAGTTATGCTGACTGCTACGGAATCAATAAAAATAATAAATCAGTTGAGGAGTTCTATATTTTATATATATGTATGTACGTAGAAAAAATTTTTCTAACATTATTAGCGAAATTACAAAGCAATTTGATAACATATTTTCTTTTTTTTGTAAAGTTCAGTACGAGCTTTGGTTGGGTAGAGCTAAATTTTTTTATTTCTTTTTTCATCAGTGCAATAAACTGTAGAGATGAAAAACTGGGTAGAGATAAAAATATAGAATTCAAAAATGTTATTTGTTTTTTTTTTTTTAATAAATTTTTCGAAATGTCAAAATTTACCACGATATTTAATGTACTGGTTGTATACAAATATAATGTATATAATGTATATTAAAATTGCTGCTAAATTATATGCAGAGTTTACCTGTGTAAAATTTGCTGAGAAATACTATTTCTATATATTATTTATTTCGATTGAGCCCGTACTGAATTTTGACAAATTTTGTATGGAAAATTTAGCTTAGTTCGAATATAGTGCTGACCTTTAAATTTAATTTAATTATACAAATACTTTAAATAAAAATTAGAAAATGTTCAGACACTATTTTATTGTACAATACGGGTTTTTTAATAATTTACATACTATCTTCAATTATCTTCAAAACTTTGTTCTTCCAAATTAAAATATAAAAACCACTGTAAAAAAAAACAATATAAAATATGAATGTGGAATTTGGTTCGGATGGAATTTATTTAGTTTTCTTAATATTTAAACATTTTTATATTAAATACTAAAAACTATAGGTATATGGTTCTCTAAGTTCAATTAATAACTTTATCGATTGAGGTTATATTATACCATATCAGCAGATTGTCTATCATAACTAGAATAATTTTTATTGTTTAAGGAAAAACTTAAGAAATTTTTTTATATCGAATTATTTTAATTATAGTCAATGCATTTATTTTTCATACACTGGTTGCATATGTCATGATGTGTATACTAATATGTATAGTTTTTATATCATTATTCTTCACTTTGAAAATCTTAAGCCTTGAAGACTGATAACAGTTTTGTGAAAAATAGCGGTAGATAGATGGGAATGACTATTGGAGTTGCTTATGACAGCTAAGTGAATTAGAATTTTGATTTCTCTTTTTAATTCCACAACTGATCCTTTTGTTGTTTTTGCTTGTTTAAGGATATTACTGACAGTAACTCATTCATTGGCCCAACCTGAGCGACAGAAAGTCTATTATATTACTTTTGTTTTCCGTAGTACACTGTACAGTAATTGGGGAGGTCCTTCTTAGAATTCACTCGATCGTTGCCAAAGAATTGTTCAAAAATTATTGTCTAGGTCGTTGCAACTGCGACAATTGTAGTTTAACGAAATGTCCAGCTCGGTTGCGTGGTCTCTTATCAGCTTGGAAACTGTACTAGCCAATTACAATAAGATAAAAGAAACATTCACGCAAAATAAACTTGATTCAAATCAAATTCGAAATTCCAAATGAAGTTTAAACACTAATTAAAAAATAGCTTTAAACGAAATAAATAGAATTAACACTAATTAAAAAATAGATATAAACGAAATAAGAAATATTAAGAAAACTAAACCTAATTAACTTTTGTTTATGTACCCAACTCCTCCTTAAAGGTCTTTTTAAAACTAAATATTGTAAGCAAATTTTACGGAAATTCCATATTTTACATCTAGAAATCAAACAAAAAATAGTTTTTTTTAGGACAAATATAAATTCAATTCAAAATTAATTTATTAAATTGGAATAAAGATGAAAAAACTATTCATTTTCCATAACAATTTAAAAAAAAAAAATTAAAAAAAATAGTAGATTTCTTGGACATTACATTTTTATAATCCTTTCAAATATTTTTATATTTTCAAAAATCTGTTTGTAGCTTAAAGCTATATACACATACATACCTATATACTTGAGCATAATAACGAATAATATTTCGTAATTTAATTTAAAAGTTTTATTTTTGTATGAAGAATACTTCAGATATGAACTGGTGAGGACATCATTATAAAAAAATTAAGAATATGTAAGCAAATACATAAGTAACATAATTGAGATATATTAAAAATGCGAATGACTTTAAGTTTACACTATGCATTAATACTTTCATAGAAAAAATTACTAGCTCACCTTCATACGATTTGGTATAATGAAAAATTAGATCTATACTTGTACTCAAGTTTAAACTATAAAAATTTCCAGATTATCAAAAAAATATATTTATAGCTTTATTAGCAGAATCTCATTATATAGCTAAGCTAGAACGCTAAATACCATCACATGCACTATACATTTCATACATTTCAATCAGGAATTAGAAATATTCATCAAAAACTAAAACAAATAGTTCCTCAACTCCATCATATTGGCACACTGGAGAATAATATATTGTTGATAAAATATAAAACAAGATTTCGTTTAACCTAAAATTACAACATGAAAACAAAACACAATATATGAAAAAAAAACAAATATGAATTATTATATTAGGGAATAGAAATTTAAATCGAATTGTAATGCGAATACAGGGGCTATTTTTATAAGAGGTAGACTCTCAAAAAAATAAGTGAAAAATTCTTGATCATATACAAGAAAATCTATGCACTATATACACTATATACACGCTGAAAGACGCAGTAGGGCTTTATGGGGTTTTGACCTGATGGTCTAGTACCTTTTGTCATTGGCAAGAATTTTTCACTTATTTTTTCAATGACAAAAGATACTACACCATCAGGTTGAAAACCCATAAAGCCCTACTGCGTCTTTCAGCGTGCCAAGCATACAATTCGCTACCAGAATTTTCCAATTTGAACGACGTGAGTCTTTAAGCAGAAAAAATAGATTTGTAAGCTATGCGAATCTAAGGTTCAAATTGAATTATCGCACCAATGATGGTGATGATGATCATATAATTCAAATAAAGTTTAAAACATAGTTCACATAACAAAATGCACATTGTTAAGAAATAAAAGTCAAAATAAAGGTTTGTGCCCCAATAAATAAAATAATTTAGAGTAAACTATATTAGCCCATTCAAAAACAACTCGAATGAGGAATTGTACATATAGCTTTATAATAGTGTTGACGAAATAAACTTTTTTATCTTATAATATTTCTTCTTCGTGCTTCGTCCTTATATTTCGTAAATTTAATTTGTCGATCATTAATATACAGCAAATGTCATAAAAACGGGCAGGAAACACAAAATATCAAAATGGAAACAAACAGATGAAGATTTCAGTCAATAATCATATATGTTCAATCCATCTCAGAATTTAGCAGTTTAAGTAAAATTAAATAATAAATTATATAAAACATACTTACTTACTTTATTTTTTTTTATTTTTTTAATAATTATCCTATAGGTATAGATACTCCTAATTATACTCTTTGATATTCAATTATTTCAAAAACTATTTTTTTTTTTATTTTTAGTAAATTCACACCATTTTTCACATAGATTATTTTCAACTTCAGACTTATTTAAAATTTTTGGTTTTCACATTTTTTTTGTTATTTAAATATTTATTTAATAAATTATTTATATCCTTAAAATTTCTTATAGTTTATACTGAGTTAATAAACAATAAAATTATTGATTATTTTTTGTTGTTTTTTTATTTTTTATTTTTTAAATATTTTTATTTTAATTTATATTTATTTATCTACATTTTAGTTGAATAATTTCACTTGAGAGCATTCATAGAAAATTAATTGAGCACCTAAAATAATTGAATTTAATTTATGAATAATAATTTAATTACATTATTATTTTATATAAACTTTAAAATAATATTTTTTATTAAATATATATATTTAGTTTTAAAAATTTATAGAACATCTATATTATTAAAATATCTAGCTAATAGTGCTCACTTTTATTGCAAATTTAATTATGGTAAATATTAAAATAATAATAATATCTAAAAAACAACTAGTATTTTTAAAACTGCAAAATAAAATTTTTAATTTAAAAAATTACATGTACATATATTTACTATTAATTTTAAAAATTTAATCAAAATTCAATTATGTATATATTTTAATTACTTATAATAATTTGCACAAAATATACAATTTTAGTGTCAAGTGCCAAACTTAATTTAAATACAACTACTTTTTTCATACGATGTGATAATTTTTGGTAGGTTCTGAAAATGAAAAATAAAAATACTTTAAAAATAAAATGTACATTGAATAAGCGAAAACATTGGTAAATCGAGTGACGCATGAATCGTGAAAAAGCTTCTAAAGACAATTAATTTTTTTTAAAAATAAATTTGAAAAAGTCTGAAGTGACTACAAATTAAGTGAATTCTGCAAAGAGGGATCCATCTAAAAATGTTCAATGATTAATTAATAAACAGCACATTATCTACCAAATGAGTTAAATTCTAAATTAATATATTCAGCAAACGTTTTTTTTTTTTAAATTATTTTCTCCTTACATACATTAAGTGTTGTACTACAATTTACTACCTAAAGTGGAACGACTAATATTTTTCGAATATTTTATTCATTTATTATGCTTTTCTCTGGTATAGCAACAAATTGAATGTAGAAATCTATTACTATTGTCTGAAACAATAAATACCGTAGTTCCATTTTATTTAAATTGTTATCAATTATACTCTCTATTATTTTTTATATTCAATATTATTTACTTTTAATTAATTCTTATAACATCTGGTACTAGAGCAGGTCGAACAACTTTTAAAACAATTTTTTTCTGTAATCGGTTAAAAGACAGACACTCTACCTACTGCGTTTCTTTATCGTTTAGAGTTTCGTAATATTTCAAACAAAACAAAATCTAACCTAGCTTAACACTTTGTAAAGCTACAATAATACAGCTTTGTAAAGTGTATTATACTCGAAGTGAATATAGCAAAGCTTATACAATAATTATTAAAATAATTTAGGTAAATGATATTAAAAACAAAACATAATAAAAATGGTGTCACCTAATAAAATATTTAGAACTTAGTTACAAAACATACACAAAAAAATTTTTACCAATTTTCCTTTTGCAATCTAATTTTTTTAATTTACTCACTATCTTACATGATATAAAATTTAAGCACTTTAATAATTAATAAATTCATTTATTTTTTTTTTCAAATATTTATATTCATATATTTTTCTCGAATTTTGTTTTAATATCACCTAGATATTTATAATTTTGTTAAAAAAACAAAAACATAAAATTTAATTTAAAATTTTAATTATTATCTTCTATATATTCACTTCTTAAACATTCATAAACAAAATTTTGTAATCAAATTTTCATATTTATTTATATTTTAATTATTAGATTTATTTATACATTTTTATTTATCTATGTAGATATATTTTATAATTTTTTGTGAAATTTGTTTTTCTTTTTTCTGTAATAGTATTAGTGAAAAATTATAGATTAACAACTAAACAAAAATAAATATAACCATATTATATGCATGTATATAATAATCCGATTAATATCAATCACAATATTAGAGAAAACAAAACAAAAAAAAATAACACCAAAACTCAATATTGCATTTAAATTTAAAGAAAAAAAAAACCTTAAAATCGTTTTTTAATTTTTTTTTATACACAGTTATTCTAATTACAACACACTATATACACTATGCACATTAAATAAACTTATATAGAGTTATCAAAAATCTTTTCAAAGCGTTCATAGAATTGTGAGCATTCTTTTGGGCGCTTAAACGATAACTGAATAGCAAAAATTCATTTAAACCGGTAAAAAAAATATTTTCTTTCATATATATGTATAGTAGATACTGTTACTTACAATACAGTACACCGTTATTTGTATTATTCTTATATATTTTGATTTTCCTTTCATAATATTTTTTTTTCTGTTTTGTTTTTGTCAATTTTCATTTCGTGCAAATTAATTTTTCAGATCATCTGATTTCTATTATGTATGTATGTACGTACATACATACTTAAATATAAAGAAAATCAAAAGGAGGTAGAGAAAGAAAGAGAGAGAAAACAAACGAAAAGAAAATTTATTACTTTATTACAGATATATAAATAGTTAACTATTGCTAGTCTCACAGAATGATTAAATGAGAAAAACGGAGTAAAACGAAATAAAAAAAAAAGTAGATTGCATTGCATGTGATTTATGAAATAGAGAATAAAAAATTAAATTACATTTGATTTTCTCACCAATATATATAAAATTATACGAATAAAATTATAAGATAGTATACTAGTATCTTAAAAACTACAGTTGTGTTTGCTAATAACCGTTATTTGCATTGATTTTTGATTTTTCAAAAATTCAGTCTGTATCATCTTAACATTTTGGTTTTTAAAAAATTTGTAAATTGAGGAAAATATGTTTCAAAACATAAATCTAAATCAAAAAATCGTTAACTGTAATTGTACTGTAAGTTAGGAAAAAATATTTTTTTGTCCGTTTAAGTAACTAATTAAATATAAAATCACATATTTCAGGGATTATAATTAATTATAAAACAGGTAGTCCTTGAGATTTTCAATCTGGTAATTTCAAGAATGTAATCCAATTTTAATTTAACAATCACTATATTTACCTCCTCGGGGTGAACCCTCAACTTACATGTAGAAAGTCATATGTCATTAGACTTAGATACATAGCACGACCTGTTGCATGAAAACTGACCAAATAACTTTATAAAAAGTCTATATTTTTTCAAAAATTATTAAATTTCTCTATTGTTATTCTGTCTTACAATTATTTTCAAAAAATAAATAAAAAATATTATTATATTATATGTATAACTTATTTACTAAAAAAAAATCCTTGTTTAGGGAAAAAATTTATTCAAAGTTATATTCTATCTATCCTTAAATATAAGAAGAGATTACTGCAATTTCAAGTTTACACTTTGCAATTTAAATATTACTTCAGTGCAAAACAACAAATGTATTTTATTTATCAAATTTTGCCTAAAAGTACGTAATGATGTGATTAGTGTGATTTGGAAATTAAAATTACAGATTCACTTAATTCAATAAATATTTTTGAAGCCATAGGATCGACAAAACTGATAGAGACTTCTTTTTTATATGCTAGACAGTAATTTATGTAGGATTACCTTTTTATGCTTAATTATGTGCTTGAATACAATTAAGCAGCCTGTTTGAGTCTAAAGATGAAATTTGATAGACTTAGACAGGCTGCTGAGTTGTATTAAAAAAATTTTCAAATCTAATCTGTTCTTTATATAAAAAACCATTACTAAAAACAAAAAAAAATCAGGCACTGTTTGACAGTAATTTTCAAAGTGTTCGAAAAAGCATTTAGAATTAATTATTGACTCGATAAATAATTGAAGCGAATTCAAACTGTAAAAATTTTCAAATGTACCGTAATAATAATTTGTAATTAATGAACTTCCAGTTAGTACATTTTTTTTATTTAAAAATTATTTTATTAATCTACCACAGTAATAAAATTGAAAATTTTAGTGCGCAGACTCTAAATTTCTTTCAAAATTTTGAGTATACAAGCTTTTATGATTTTTAATTTAATATACTTTCTCATTATTTTATGTTACCACTCTATATACAAAATTTATTTTATCCTCTTTGAGTTTATTTTTTGATTTATTTGTAAACAACGAATTACAAAATATGGGGCGAAGTACTTATCAAAGAAAAGAAAGATAAAATTTAATATTAGGAAAAAAGTCAAAAGTTAAAAATTTCAGTTGCATTCAAATTGAGTTCATTTCGATCCAAGTATGGAAATATTTCAAATCATTGTATAAGTAATTCAAAAAATTTAAAATTATTAATATTATCAATTAAGTCGGGCGATGTCCTAAACAATTTTATTTACCAATAGTTAACCAGTCTCAATATAATTAATATTAATTAAATGTTAAGCATAACGTTGATTAAAATTATTTTAGGAATTTGTATCAATGAAGAAATATTACTAGATCGAATATATTAGACCTTTGAGGAATAATATATCAATCAGAGATTTAATATTGAATCATAGTACATACTAGTACGATATATAATATGTATATCATGTTGTGATTTAAGGTACATAAAATTTAACTATGTTGGAGATGAAGAAAATATTGCTGATAATAATTTAGTGTTTTGTTTATGTTAATTTCAATTTGAGTTGAAAAAATTTTTAAATCTAAATTATTAATTATATAGAAAAATTATTTAAAATCTAATTTATGTTCTTCATTAATCTAACTTCACTATTCCTGACAGTTGTTGAAACTCTATAAAATACAAAAGGCCTTTTAAAAATGTTGACGTAATAAATTTTGACACAAAAAAGCAGAAGTTATAAAATTTCTATGCAATATTAAATTAAAACAGAAAACTTGTCCTGTCAAATTATAGAATAAGTTAAAAATTTATTTCGTAAACTAAATGGGTATTTAATAAAATCGGATGTTTCGCAAACATGTTTTTAACAAAAAAGAACACTTTGCAAAAGTAAATTTAATAAATAAAATCATTGAATAATAATACTACAAAGATAGACATTTTCATACTACAGAAAATGTTCAGCTCACTTTTTCCAAATTCTCTTCATTATATATATTTTCCGGAAGATAATCAATGTGTTGGAGCATTTTCTATATTCAATTTGAATTTTTAATTTTTTGAGCGTTTTATACGACTTTATTCTCTAAATAATTTCTATGTGTTTAGTTTCTCTATACTGTTCTTGAATTGTTTTTAACTTTTTGTTATTTGAATTTGGATAGGTAATTTGAATTTTTTTTGAATTGATAGGTACAAAAATTTCAAATTGGATAGCATTTTTATCGAGTAGTCTTTTAAGAATATTTTTTTTTTATTTTTCTCTCAATATACATTGTAATAAAAGGATTTTTATAATTGTTGATATTGTGCATGTATATTATTTGTAATAATAAATTATAAAATTATAATATAATTTTATAATGTTTAGGAAACGAAAATATTTTTCTTGTTTTAATTGAATAATTTTCAAAAATAAAATAATTTCAAAAAATTCAAATAATAGTGAACATTCATTTACGTTATGATTTCTAATATATATTCATACACACATATATACATATATGTATAAATTTACAAATAGAATCAAATTTTTGTTAAAGTTGTTTTAAATACAATTCTAAATTTTAAATTCAATTCAAATCGGTTTTTAGGTACATACGTACTTATATACCTACGTTCAATTATTTCATCTCTAATATTTCTTTATGAATAGCTATTTAAATTTCGTTTTCAAATTTTGTGTTAATTTTTTAAAAATAGTATAATCCACATGTATGGCAGTTTGACACTTTTTATGTGCAAAATCCAGCAAAATATCTAATTGCTAATTCTTCAAAATTACTAACTACTAACTGATTTACTATGTGATTGAACTGTATTTGAAGTTGAAGCTAAAACATTTTCCTTCTCATTTCTTCAGGACAATTTTCAATAATAAAATCTTCATGAGCCAAATCATTGGCATCAATGTCCAAATAATTGTTGTGATCTGTTTCACAATTTGAGGGTGTATTTTCTTTATAAATACTCGCCTCGTGTTAGCAAAAATATTCCCAATTGCAGTTGTGCAGATGGATTTCTGCAATAATCACCAGCAGATCTTATATGAGAAAACATATTTTCTAACGGATCTTGGTTCAGTCTGCGCGTCATCAAGAAATTAATATTCTATCAATTTGATCTTTCGATAAAGTTAATACAGCAGTTATTGTTTGGGCCATTCCATTAATGGAAACATTTTTTTTGGTACTTTTAATTTTTGATTTTTTAAGATATTCTAGCCTTTCCTCTAAGAATAAAAACGGAGAATTTTTAACGGTTGTGAATTCAAAATTTTTAATTTTTTGTGTTAAAATTTTGAAGAATTTGAGTAATCAATTAACTAGTTAACTCTTAAAACAAAATCAACAGTCAGATTGGCTTTATTACTCAATAAATTAAAAAAATTCGATCAGTGTTATTTATTGCTTTTATGGCTGCATATGTACTATGACTAAATAATTGAAAAGCTGATTTTACTGACATTTTTTCAAATGTGTTAGAATTAATATGGGTGCTACGAACTTTAGGTAAAATTGTTGAAAGCTAATAATATCATTATTCCAGTTTTCAAAATCGGGTTTTATAAAAGAATTTCTGACAGATTTTATAAGATGAGGCATATCAAACTAAGCATAAATTTTATTTCCATTCCAATCATAAAAAAAGAGTCTACCTTATTGACACCAAGTAATTCATAAGTATTTCGATTTGTACTGCATTAGTCACAAGCAGGTGCAACAATTTTAGAACCAATCTTTGTTAGCTCCTTAAGATATTTTAGTAGTAAATTGATAAAAAAATTAAAGGTTTTAAAGTTACTCTTTTCAAATTAATTTTGGATAAATTGTAACCCTATGCGTACTTATAACTTTCATGTAAACTTTGAACCATAAAGAAATGTGCTTCTGTTGCTAGTTTTTGTTTTCTATCCCCATCTAAATCTTCCACACCATCTATACAATCCCTTTTTATACTGTAAGATGTTTCTTTTTCTTTATAAATTATTTCCTTTAGAAATTCATTTATATAAAAAATGATTTTGGTAACTGGTACATTTTATGAAATTATTAACTGAGATATAATTAAGAAAATTGTTTCCAAAGAGAAAAGTGCTCATCAAAAATATTGCCCAAAACTGGAAATACTCATATCAGTCCCAGTACTTTGCAAAAAATCTTAGCTGTTTTAGCTTTTCAATTAATTACATATGCAATATGCAGCTACGAAAACAAAATAATTATAATTTTAATTTTTACATATAATAATGAGTAATAAAGTAAACTTGCTGTTGTGAGTAATATGTACACTGCTGATCTTTCTTTAAATTCTTCAAATATTTATACTAAAAATACGTACAAACAACTATTAAAAATTGTCCATATTTGTTCGTAGAGAAAATGTTAGATTATCTTAAAAAATTAAAAGTTCTAAACAAATCCACCTGCACAATAAGTTGTAAATAATTTTACAAATATATTACGAATTTGATTAATTTCATTTACAACAACAATATATTTTCAAAGCTGGAGTAAATCATGACAAGCCTTTGGATATTGATATTTAATGCTCTTGTTATGAAAATAATGACAAAGTAGAAAATTCTGAATTTGAAAAATACCATTGTAAAATTGTGCGTTGCAAGCTTTAATTATCTTAAAAATAAATTGTGTGCTTACTGCAACAAAAAAGCATATTAAATATACTTTTCAATTTACTCTACCGTTAAGATTTTTTATAAATTTTACAAAAATTAATGATGAGTTTTTCAAATATTTTTAAATTCTGTTATAATTTTAAAATCCATGCGTACATACATATTCACATATTGAAAAAACCAAAAAGAAAGCCTTTTAAAAATAAAAATTTGATTCTATTTGTAAATTTATACATATATGTATATGTATGTATGAATATATATTAGAAATCATAACGTGGATGAATGTTCACTATTATTTGAATTTTTTGAAATTGTTTTATTTTTGAAAATTATTCAATTAAAACAAGAAAAATATTTTCGTTTCCTAAACATTATAAAATTATATTATAGTTTTATAATTTATTATTACAAATAATATACATGCACAATATCAACAATTATAAAAATCCTTTTATTACAATGTATATTAAGAGAAAAATAAAAAAAAAATATTCTTAAAAGACTACTCGATAAAAATGCTATCCAATTTGAAATTTTTGTACCTATCAATTCAAAAAAAATTCAAATTACCTATGCAAATTCAAATAACAAAAAGTTAAAAACAATTCAAGAACAGTATAGAGAAACTAAACACATAGAAATTATTTAGAGAATAAAGTCGTATAAAACGCTCAAAAATTTAAAAATTCAAATTGAATATAGAAAATGCTCCAACACATTGATTATCTTCCGGAAAATATATATAATGAAGAAAATTTGGAAAAAGTGAGCTGAACATTTTCTGTTGTATAAAAATGTCTATCTTTATAGTATTATTAATCAATGATAAAATGTACAAAACTATATTTTAACATTTAGAAAAATTTTTCCCATTTAAGTGCTACCATAATTTTCTCCAAATAATTATTAAAAAAGTTTGGAAAATGCTAAATATTCGATTTAGGTTCAAATTATGTTACCAAAATAAATTTTAACCCTTCAAAAAAATCAAAAGCGGGAACCACCACAGAAATTTATAAAAATCAGTGCAGCTTTGCTTGTAAAAATTGAAAGCAGATCTTGGACCAAGTATATTTAAAATTTCCTCAAGTTTTTTTAAAAAGTTTCGCTAAAGGTAGAACTATCACATAAACAGTTTAGAAGTGGCAAAATCGATAGTTTAATAAAGAGTATAGTGTATATATGACCAAAAAAGTAATTTGTAAAATATGATTTGGTAAATTACCCGCTCTCTTATGTTGTTTTTAAAGATATTTCAGATATGTATATCTACTCGAAAAATATATGCTGAGCAATTATTAACAGAAAAATATCTTTCCACCAGCTCAAAGAACCTAAATATTTACTTTAAATTTTAGCTGTATCAAAATTATTATTTTTATTCTTAATTATTTTAATTATTATTTTGTTCATTTAATTTTATTATATGTACTTTTTTATATAATTTTTGTTTTTTGTTATTCAATTGCAAGATTAACAGAATAGATTCATCTTTTCTGGAATTTATTAAATAAAATTCAACATAAGTAAATAGAGTATTATAAAAGATTCAAATATTTTAGTTCATAAACTAATTACTTAAATGTGAAAAACTACACCTTATTATCAGGTATTTAACTTTTTGAATAAGATATTACGATTTAAATAATTATTTAGTTACTTTCTAAGCGTTAGAGACCTTGAAAGTACTGGACCAGACGCAATATTGTCCACAACTGATTGCGGTTACGAGCAGATTTCAGTTGGAAATATGAATCCAATCAGCCAATACTTCGTGTCCACAACGAGTCTCTGGTCTTCCTCGACAACTCGTTCCGCAGATTTTGGATTCAAAGAGTTTTTTTAGCTGGAGCATTTTCTTCTATTCGCTCTACATGGCCTGACCAGTGTGATTTAATTAAAGAGAGAATTAAATTATTTGATTTAAGTTATCACTAAAAATAAAAAAAAATCCGATTAATGCAATTAAATGCCGTTATATTGAGCGATATTAAGACTACCATAATAAGTGTGTCGATCAACCATGAATATTTTTTTTAACTCTTGTTAAACAGTATTATATAACAACATTGGGAATATCCAATTAACAATATTAAATACCAAAACTGACTTCTTTTTATTTTGTTTCGTGTAAGACTAGTATATAGATATGCGATCAATTTATATATATATTATAACAGTTTAAAAATTAATATGTATTTGTTTAATAAATGTACCCCGAACACGGAAGCAATTTTTTGTGCCGGATTAGTGTAAAAACTGAATTAAAAACAAATTTTTCCTATATTAAGCATATCTCGAATTGAAAGGTGATCAACAAATAATGCTTCTTCATCAATTTTCGAAACCTAGATTTTTTTTAAATTATTGATGTATATAATTTTCCAATTCTTCTTTTTCTACATACACTCGCAAATTAATGATATACTTACTAGTATTTTTTAAATTTATTTTACACCACGAATTTTATTTTAACCAGTTAATAATGGAAGTCATTACCAGATAATCGCATTAAATACATTTTTAGACTTTAATTTAACATATTCCCTAATAATAATTTCAATAACGTCCATTAAAAAATCACTTAAATTTTTCTTATTTTTAAGAGCTTCTAATAACTGTTGACTGTTTCATCATTCTGTTAATATTTAAATTTCACCTAATGTATATAATATAGTACATTAACATCATAATCAAAATTTCATACATTTTAAATGGACATGATATGTAGACTATTAAGAAAAAAATACAATGTACCTAACAGGTCTTGATAAATTTCAAATATTATTAAATAATATAAAAACATAATATTATTTTTCGATAAAATTTTATTACCGTTATGAGACTTATTACAATTCCGTTATATCACAAAATTTCATTAATACATGTATAAATATAGCAGTAAATAAAAAAACAATTTAATCCAGCTAGCCTCTTCATAATTTACTTTGAATTCAATAAAATTTCAAATAAAAATAATCCAGCAAAATATTGAGATTATCCTAAATAAATCTGATTATATGGTTGTTGTATCCCTTTTATTAAACAATGAACCAAAGTAAGAAATTATTTTATGTATCCTTTGAGATATTATCTAGGATTTTTTTCTACTTTATATTTCATGTCCATTTTGAACTGTAAGTCTTCAACTAATCATAAAGAATTATTTTTACAAAATTTTATACTGAGAAAGAAAGAGAAGAATATTCAAAAAACACCTAATTCTTTTCCTTTGTGTATTACACCTTACTATTAAATAACCTAACTTACATTGCATGTTTTACCTTGGTATTGCTTAGACATTATTTGTAAACACCTGTTGGTAAAGACGTATATTTTATTGATACTTAAAAATAATTACAAAGCTATTGAAGCTTATCTTCTTGGCTTAGTGAAGGACAGTGAAGGCAGTTTTCAAAGGATGCTCTGGCTTCAGTCATAGATTATATTTCTAACATTTTTCTTTCTCTTTTATTGTGGAACATTTTGAAAAAGACTCTAATAGACTGTTATACAATTGAAGATTGTTACTCACTAAATAACTTAAACTCTTTTTTCTTACTGGACAAACGTTATAATTTAATAACGCGTATCTTCAATGTTTTTAATTTTTGTTTTACAATATTGGCGAGGAATCATTTAGCCGAAGCTGAGAACAGTTTAATAGGTTGTAATCTCTATGTAAAATTTCAATGTTGTTTTCTTTGTACCATTTTTTTTAGTCATTCCACCATACTGTGTCGTTGGATAGCTACAAAGAAAACACTTATTCAAACACTATTCTGTATAAACTTCTTCGTTAACTGATCCTTCTGTAAGAAATTGGGCATTTCTCCCACTATAAAAACGAGGTAGAGCAGTGAGCAATTTTACTAATATCAAAGTGGTTTTAAATAATTTTAATAAAAAAATTTAGCTCGAAAATAGAGTAATATTCCTCGTTATTTGTTTTAAGGTATATTTACTTTATTCGTAAATTAAAAATTTTGATTCCTTTAACGTTAGAGTAAAAAATTCTATTTTTAAAGTCGGGGGCTGCCAAACCCTCCCCTACTAATTTATTGGAACCCTGTTTTTTCCATCTGCAAGTAAATGCATACGGCACAGTCTTAGTAAAAAAATGTTTTTAAAAAACTTATTTTATTTTTAAAGTCCGGGGTTGCCGCCCCCAAACCCCCGCTACACATTTATTGGAACCCTGTTTTTGCCGACTGCAAGTAAACGTAAACGGGACAGTCTTAGTAAAGGTTTTTAAAAAATTATTTTATTTTTAAAGTCGGGGGTTGCCGCCCCCAAACTCATTTATTGGAACCCTGTTTTTGCCGATTGCAAATAAACGCATACGGCCCAGTTTTAATAAAAAAATATTTTTAAAAAAATTATTTTATTTTTAAAGTTGGGGGCTGCTGCCTCAAACCCCCGCTACTCATTTATTGGAACCCTGTTTTTTCCGACTGCAAGTAAACGAATACGAAACGTATGAAAGCATGTGATATTAAGTTTCGACCCCAAATCCTGGGACCTGGACCTAATGTCTTCATCACACTTAAGAGCTTACCAAATCCATTTTGTGTATGACTAAAATTTCACTACAAAAAAAAATTAATATAGACAGAAAAAAAATTTACATGAAAAAATAAGATTTTCGGAGAAAAAACAATAAGATTTTTAGAAAAAAATAAGATTTTTAGAAAAAAATAAGATTTTCAAAAAATAAGATTTTCAGAAATAAGATTTTCAAAAATAAGATTTCGTCACTATCCGTCCTCGTTATGTTGTATATTTATTATTTACCAATTTCACAAAGCAATTTTACTCTATTAAAAGTTAAAAAAATTAATTTCTTGAAGAAATTTAGTAAAATTGTAAACGGAAATTCCTTTAGGTTTATAATATTTGCAAGTTTTTCGGAGTAAATTCGTCACTCGTATAATGTAAATTTACCACATATTCAGGGAGATTCAGTGGTAATATTATTTTCAATATCATATAAAGTTTACTTTGCAATTGGATTAATGTTACTTGAAATTTTCTATGGTATAATTTTACTATTTTTTAAGTAGGAAACAGAATAAGTTTAATAGTAGTAAAAATATTTACAGTGCCGTATAACAAATATAACAAGTAATGAAAACCACCTGAAGCAAATATTTGTATTCAATTTGATAATGCGAGCAAGAATCTGAGTTTGATACTGAGCTAAATCGTCAAATTTAATAAGCTCATTGTATTGATTTCTAAATCGAATCGAATCTTCCATAACACTGATATTTAGATCTTGATTTTCAACCAAATATTCATTAAAAATCAAAATAAATTTGACCACTCAATTGTATGTTCATAATGAAGATATACACGTAGATCGAAAAAATTTAAGCATTTCTCAAACTATCGGACGATGAAACAGTGGGTTCATAAACTTGTATGATTGGCTGACTTTATAAGTGTAATCTAATTTATTTACAAAATATACTATTATCAAATATTACTGATCTAATAAATTGGGGTGTATAACACTTTCATTTTATGCTACCATCTTTTTTTCCACCTACATTTATAACATTTTAAGGTTAGAAGAGAGACAATTTAGTAAGACTAAGGCTGAAGTCTTTGATATAATCGCAGCAGTAAATATAATAAAAGAGCAAAGATGGTCTAACAAAGTCATTAGAATCTTTAGTTAGGCTGCCTCAAAAACCTTTGAAAGTAATCTCATCAAATCTAGATAGGTGGAAAAATGTTCGAAAGCCCTAAACCTAATAGGGCGCCGTAATAAGATACAACTAATCTGGCTACCGGGTCATAGTGGCTTGACTGGAAATCAGAAGAACTAGCCATATCGTCGGCGGACAACATTTATGAACCGGAACCGGCAGTTGGTATATCTAACTATGGTATTGGTAATATTATCTATCGATAAAAAACACCCTGAAGAGGGAAGCAAACATTTTTTCTTTCTCAACTTCCTGCTAACTCTCAATAGAGCAGACTGCAGGAAGATGGGTGCCGTACTTACTGGTCATAACCACATGAATAAGCGCATGTTTAGAGTAGCACTAAGTAACGACTCAACCTATAGACACTGTCGGTAAGAGGAAGAAACCTCTTGTATGAGAGTGCCTATGTCTTTCAAGGCTGAGACTCAGGCTGCTGTAAACGCACTACATAACCTCAGATAAATTTTTGCAGGATAAATACCCCAAACCTATTGGCCTTTATCGAAAGGGTCGACTAAGTTGAGGGGTGGAGGAGGGCATAAAGAGGCCACTTCCGCAAGGGAAAAAAGAACATTAATTTTTAACAATCAAAATTTCTACAAATATGCTTGGAAAATTCACATATTATACTCTATAAGGATGACAATTATATGAAAACTAGTAATAATTCTTAAGAAATAAAACCTCCTTCATACCGTTTACAGTAGGATGTTTCTGTGAAAAAAACTAAACAAAAAAGGTGAAATTTTACAATGAAAATAAAAAAATTTTCTTTTTCGAAATTAAATCAATAAAAAATTTCTTAAGCTGAGGAAATTTTCATAACTATATTTATCCTTACAAAATGTATAACAAAAATAATAACAACACAAAAAACAAACATAATTTTTTGCATTTAAATATTTAAGCAACTTAAAGTTTGTAACATCTGAGCCCTTAAAAATTTTTCTTAAAGTTATTTTTAATCTTTTAAAGAAAAACTATTCACAACAAAAATAATTTCTCTGAGCATAATCTGAGACTTTAAAATTTCCAAAAATCTATATTTATATGTATGTACTATGTATGTACATAATATTATATCATAAGCATGTAAATACATCTTTTACATATTATTTTATTATAATTTTTAAAAGGAAATAAACTTTTGTATTAACTGAAATACATTGCAATTTTTCGTTTGAATATTTAATCCTTTGCTATAAATAAATTTACAATATTGTCCCTTACAGAAACTGTAAATGGATTTAAGAAGATAAATAGGTACATTGAATAGAAAATCTTATTCCCGAAAATCAAATTAAAGATTAGATTATATAAATCAGGACTGTATTAAGACTAGAGAAACAATAAATCAATGGAATACTTTGAAATATTTTTTAATAATAATATTTTTTCAATGGGAATACAACTCAAATCGAGCACTGGTCTCCTCCTTTTAATAATCATGAACATAAGAATAAAGCAAACATATTTAAATGGACAGCTCTTCAATTTCAAAATAACACTTAGAAAACTGCTATAATTTGATAGAACTGTTTTTTTTTTATATTAAACCCAAAACTTATGAACCTTTGAGTACTTGAGTAACGTTGCCTATTTGAAAAAGAAAGGAAAAGAAAAAGAAAAAAGAAAAGTTTTGTGGAAAAAAGCGAAATGTATTGTTATAATTCGGTCTAAACCTCTGCAAATCATAAATAAAAAATCATTCTCTCATTGGGAATGTTTTGATTGGTGGAACACAAATTTTGGTTATTTGCAGTTCATAGCTTATTATTTCATTGATGACAAGCCACGGCGACCGTGCGCATGCAATTATTCTTATTTTCTTTGATATATTGTTAACGAAATTGTTTGATCAATTTTACATTACAGATCTTATAATCTACAAAGCTAAATTCAAATGCAAATCCAAACAAAAAGGTGGACTTATGTTATTGCTTTTTTATTATTCTTATTTGCTATTATTCTATACTCATCAATTTGACATTATTGTTATTGATTTTATAAATGCTATTTTTTTACGTCATTTATTAAATTTTTCAATACAATATAGAAGTTTTCTAATTAAGTACCACGGTGAGTTATCAATATAATATGATTCGCTAAAAAAAATTATTAAATTAAATAAACCTTTTTTATTAGACATCAGTACTTCTAGAAACTGTAGCAAAACATCGAATTGAACTTTACGAAAAGAATAATTGAAGGATTCGGTTGCGTAGTAAAAATAATAAAAATAATATTTAAGAGACTGATGGTGTAATAAAAAAGTAAATTAAATTGGAAATCTTCATATGAACACATAAAAGATTTCATTAATTTTAACCAAACCAAATTATAAAAAAAAATACTTTAGATATTACAGAACCAGTACTAAAAAATAGTATTTCCATTTAAGGCCTGAAAGAGTCTTTTTCACATCTTTTATACAATTATTAGGGTATTAATTTTTTAATACATTTTACTTGAAATTTCAAATAATAAGACACGTTCTGAAATAAGACGTCTACAAAAAGATTTATCCTCAGAATATGACGAAAAGAATACAATTTTTTGAATACTCGTTCGGATAGAAAAATGACAAAAACTAATTAAAAGTATAATTTAATAACAACTTAATTAAATAAAATGGAACTACACTATTTATGGTTCCTAACAATAATAGTAGTTTTCCACATTCGCTCCTCCTAATTCGAGGAAGTTTGATAAAAAAGCGTAGTCAATATTTCATTATGAATGGTTTTTCATCATTTCAATTTATTGTGAACAATATATAATTATTTTTTATTGATTTAACAACAACCTCAAAATATGTATAATAATTTATAAAAAATAAATTAAATTTAAATCGACGTTTTTTGATAAATTAAATTTTTTATATATTAAAATGACTGATACATATAGGGTTAAATCTTAAATATACGAATAGGGTAATAGAAGCGATTACTTTAAATACTTAACGTCAATAAAATCAAATATACTAATAGTAAATCCAAAAAATAGTCTGATTGAATACATCAACAATAATAATTTATTTATTTCCAAATTGCGATGTACTTGAACCAAAATTACTGAATACCGAAATGAAATCAAAAAATATTTTAAAGTAGTTAGGTACATGCCGGCTCTTGATAAAGAAATAAATAAATCTAAAATTTATTTTTATTACAATAGTTTTAATGTTTAAAATAAATATTTTTACCATATTTTTACAATGTACATACGTGTATATTTTATAATGTCATACTTACAATGGTATACAATGGTCACATATACAATGGTATTATTAAAAAAAATTAAATATATTTCCATGAAACACAAAGTTACCACAAAGTAAAATGAACCATGAAATAAGTTTTATTTTTTTATTCAAGTATTTTGAGGATCCCCATAAACCAGGATTAAAATGACTCTAAAATATTGTGAAACAATTTGTTTCATAAGAATCCTTTTTCCTGTTTCGTTCTTGTTTTTCTTCTACTATCATAAAGCAGAATTAAAAAATAGTATAAGACACTTATTGGTTATAAACTTACTACTCCATAGTTTTCTTTTACTTAGTTTAAAATAATATTTACTATTTTTTCTGTACAGATGATTGATAAAAGCCAAATTTTTAATGTATGACAAAAATTGTTTTATACAGCTTACAAGGCTACTTTATAAAAATAGATTATTGTAGGACCCGTTTTCTTCTCTTCTCTTAATTGTTAATACTTTATCAACTTACTAATACTTGTACTTGCATATTTTAAAGAAATTATTATTTTTTTCGTAATTTTCGAAAACAAAAATGTATCAAATTTAGAATAAATTTTTGTTATGGACGACAGTTTTTGAATTTATTACGAAGAATTACGTAAATTTTTAACGAGTATCAGTTCAAAATGTGTTTTGATACTTTGTTTAAAAAAGTGATTTCGGTATTAAAAATTTCAATTATCAAATGTAGCAAACTCGGTAAAGTATGTAACAAAAGAATAAATAAAGTTATGCCAGCAAATGTTTTTATATTGTGCGCCAGTGAGAGAACGACAACGTTGACAACGATAATTGTCGTTGTCGTTCTCATTGTACGTAGGCAGTAAAGCTCAGAATTGGTTTATGAGTTTAAGAAAATTATAATTTTTAAACAAAATTAACTAAACAAATTAAAAATTAATAAAAGTATGTAGATTTGATTTTTAATTGAAGATTAGTTTTGTAGTCCCTATATCAATATATAAACCCTGTCTAAAAAGGAGTAATATTTTGTTTGTTAGAGATGAACATCAGCACAAGATATATTTTCGCCATTTCCCCTACTGCATTACAATTAGTTATATTGGTTACATTTTGTTAGAAAAAAAGTAATCCCTGAAAATGCAAGGAACCCTCACCATGTTTCCTCTCAGTAGCGTGGAAGTCCAATCCAAAGCTCTCTTAACACCTAAGTAATGTTGAAATTTTTTATTTCACAAAATTTCCTCTACAAATCAAGATGTAATTTAAATTCAAGTCCTTTTTCTCCCATACTTTGTAGACTGTTGACCAAATTTAATTCGACTACTTTTCTGGTATCTGATCCCACTGATTTGATCAATTCTAAAGTGTTCATTTCTAAATTCAAATTACTGGTTCAGAACCAGCTCTCGCTCCTCAGTATTCGGTACAATTATTTTAAAGTAAAGTTACACAAAGACTTTTTGATAAAAACATACCAGTCGGTTTTCCTTGTTTCCTTATTATAGTATTAACATTACACTTAAACAATTTTCCAATGTTTAAGAGCTTAAAATATGCATCAAATAGTTGTTGTAACTATATGTCTACATATTATTTTCTAAACTTTTCTCAGATTGACATCAGGATGGGTTTTTGAAGGTATTTTGAAAAACTCTGCCAAATTATCAACGAAAATCACAGCTTGTTTTTTTTTTTTGGTTTCCAATCGAATAACCAATTTGTGCGGATAGTGACATCTTATTTTTGAAAATTTTATTTCTGAAAATCTTATTTTTTGAAAATCTTATTTTTTTCTAAAAATCTTATTTTTTTCTCCGAAAATCTTATTTTTTCCTGTAAAATTTTTTTATCGTCCATATTAATCTTTTTTTGTTGTGAAATTTAATTTATACACAAAATGGATTTGGTACAACATTTCGAAACTTAATATCACATGCTTTCATGCGTTTCGTATGCGTTTAATTGCCGCCGGCAAAAACAGGGTTCCAATAAATGAGTAGTGGGGGCTTGGGGCCAGCAGCCCCCGACTTTAAAAATAAAATAATTTTTTTAAAAACATTTTTTTACCAAGACTGTGCAAAAACAGGGTTCCAATAAATTAATAGCGAAGGTTTGGGGGCGGCAGCCCCCGACTTTAAAAATAAAATAATTTTTTTAAACACATTTTTTTACTATGTGCTGTATGCGTTATTACGTGCTCCTATTTAGAAAAAAAACAAAAAATACAAAATAAGATTTTGAAAAATAAGATTTTCAGAAATAAGATTTTCAGAAATAAGATTTTCAAAAATAAAATTTCGATATCAACCCCACTTTGTATTTTCAATGATGGATCTTGCTTAAATCAATTATTTTCTAATTATTGTTTTGGCGAAATAATTTTAGAAATTAATTCTATTTTTCTTTCAATGTTGTTAATTTAACACATAAATAAATCAGCATTTCCTTCACTCTTATAACAAAAATTTATATACAATTACCAACTTCTTTAAAAGTAATAATATTAATTATTATTTAATTCCGTCTGGTAAAATCAGAATGAAAATAATAATTTTGTAAGTTAATTATAAAAGATTAATCACATCAATTTTTCTAATGTTAAATATTAAAGAGCTAAAAATTAAATCTAGGAAAATTTTACGATATTAACTTTAACATTTTATTTCGCTAGTCAGTGAATTAGTAAAATTTCATAAAAATCGTTTATTTCAATTTAATACGGACGTAGTTTTTGTAATACAAAAAACTGTGGTTATTTTATAATGTAATAAATATCATCTTGGTATTTTACCTCTCCTATAATCTTTATATAATATACTGATATATTTCAACCGTTCAAATGTCATCAAATTTATTATTAGAAATAACCGTTTCACAAAAAACAAGAGTAATTTTTTGGGGGAAATTCCAATCAACAACAACCATCACCTTTTCATCATAACTGTTAACGTTACTATTTTAGAAGGTACTTCAAAGCACACATTATTTTTTTTTTTGTTGTTGTTATTTTATTACAAACAAATCCTTGCCCCATAAATTTTTAATTTTTTTTTATTATTGTATTTATTTGTTTCTACTTTTTTTTCTTTCTTACTCTCTCGCCATTCTTTGTTTTTTTTTTAATTTAAAAATGTCAAAAACTGAAAATGTTTCATGTAATAGCAAAAATATTATAAATCAGGGTTGGGTTGGGTTACAAAAAAAAATTATGAAAATGTCAAATGTCACATTTGGGTCAATTACGATGAAAACCTGACCACACCAAAATAATAAAAAATTTTAAATTGTAATAAAAAATTCTGAAAAAATTATTTATTTTTAAGTTATTCGAAATTATTTATAGTAATTAAATTATTATATATATTTAAATAATTACTAAAACTAATTTTGAAATATTAAAATAATAAAAAAAGGAGAATTAAACAAAACATTTTAAGTAAGATATGAGTGATTCAATTGATGGAATTATTTCCAGATGTTATTAAGAATATCAGTAAAGAATGCAGAAATACAGATTATGCAAGTCTGAAACGGAAAAATAACACTAGAATTTACAACAAAAATGCCTATATATTAATTTAAATATTTCAAAATAAGGGGTATTCAAATAAACTACAACAGGGAAAGTTATTGCATTTTTGTTCTAGCCCTAATTTAGACAAAGATATTTAGTGTTTGGAAAATTAAACAATTAACATAGACGTAATTGTGAAAATGTGCTTAATTTTGTCATTAACCAGCTGATATTTATAAAAACGGTTAACTACTATTTAGTTGTTATATACATCACCATTACTTATAATTTTAGTTATTCGCTTTTATATCTATATACTGGATAGCGTTGTTAGGTGGCAAATCCCCAAATTTTCTAGTTGTATTCAAGCTTTGGTTGAATATATTTCTTGTAGGAGACAGTCAGAAGATGTCAAATATTTTATACTTCTGTTTAAGAACTCCAAATATTTTGGAGCACCTACCCAAAAAATATCACAAAATTATCCGACGTTGTCCGGGTCGACCACAAAATGTATAGAATTTACTTTTTGAATTAAAAAAAAATGGTTTATCAAAAATATTCTAATATTTTTTTTCACTACCATAACAAATTCAACAACACTACAACTTAAACTATGCTTACAGCAACATTATTTTAGGGTTTTTTTTGATGGAGTATAAGCAAACACGTTCTTTGCTATTGCGGTATTCTTCAAATAGTTTCGACTGCTTCAAATTTCGTAGAAAGAATATTGGAGCTGCTACTTTTAATTCCAATTGATAATGAGGAGACCATGTCAAATTCAACGAATAAAAAAACTCTGTTCGGTAGTTAACAGCTTCATTTTCATTGATAACTGTATCTATCGTATACATGGACCTCCCTGGAATACTCTGCAGTATTTTCTGATTAATATAATATGTCAAATTTTTTGTAGCTAATTTACATAGCCATTTCATAAGGCCATGTAAAATTTTTATCCTGATTCCTAAAATTCGGAAATAGCTTTTCAGTCGATTCTTCAATACCTTGTATAATTGTACTGATCGTTGCTATTTTAATTTAGACATTTAAGTCTTCTCAAATTTGGCCTTTACCAAGCTGTGTTAAATTCATTATCTTATTACAAATTTTATTTATACGAAATCGATAACAGTCGTATTTTTTTATTTTTGAAAGAGTATGTAAGAGTAGATTTTCATGCCTGCAACACAATTGGTTTTTTAAATATTTCTGAGAAGTGCTAGTTTTCACGCTGGGTGACGCAGTAGGTAGAGCGTCTGGCTTTCAAGCGAAAGGTCCAAGGATTTTTCGACCTGCTCCAGTACCCTTTATCATTGGAATAAAATAAATGATAAATAGTTTTTTGTTATCACTAAAATTAAAAATGGAACTATGCTACTATGAAGGCGAAGTACTCCACAGTAGATATAGTTTTCCACATTTAAATTAGTATTCCTGATTGGTTCTAGAAGTTGTAGGCAAAGCTATACCTGTCATTTGATAGCTTTGTAAAGACCGATTCCGGTTCCTTTTTCGATCATGAATAACTATGTGCAAAATTGCAGAACTCTATCTTTAAAACTGTGGGCGTGTATAGCGAAGAAACATACAAAAAAACAAACTTTTCCTTTTATAAATATAAATCCCATTAAAATTTATCAAACTGAGTATTGTATTAAAATTTAAATTAAACCATTAAAATTTATCAACTGTTGTACTGCATTTCTTAACTCATATATTTAATTTTAATCTAACTACTGATAATTTACCCTATTGCATGGAAACCCTATTCCTACGGTTATTCCTGTTCCCAAAAAAACTAATCCATCAATTCATGAACTCAGGCCCATAAGTAAGTTGTCAGGCATCTCGAAGTCCTTTGAACGGTTACTATGCACAAATAAATCACTACTATTAGCATCTAATAACTTAATATATGACTTTCAATCAGGTTTCCGTAAACAACACAGTACTACTTCTGCACTTGAGATTACCGATAATATTTACTCGAAAATAGATAGGAAAAATTCTGTTATTTTACTTCTGCTTCTTCGTAATATACTATGTTTAAAACTGTTTATCTGTCTTTAATTTTCACTCTTCTGCGGTAACGCTTATTAATAGCTACTTTAGCCAACAGAACTCAATTTATTTATCTAAATAGAATTAACTCAAAATATTTACCAGTTCAGCGTGGTGTACCTCAAGGATCTATACTGGGCTTGTTGCTCTTCAGTTTATTTATTAATGATTTACCTCTGGGCTTGTCGAATTCCCATTATAGGTTGCATCCATTATATAATGCTCAACTCTACATCAGTCGTCCAGTCACTCATATTCACAATTTAGTTGCGAAAATGAATGATGATCTTGATGCTATTTCTTTTTGATCTCAGAAAAATGGACTAAAATTAAATTCTTCTAAAACGAATTTTAAAAATTAAACTAAAATCATTCTCAGGTACAGTTTGTTAATTGTGTGAAAAATATGGGTGTTGTTCTCAATAAGATTTTTACATGGAATGATCATATTAATGCAATTCCTAAAAATGTTTTCTTTAAGCTTCGTAGGCTATGGAAGTTCTCATATTACATGAGCAAATGGGTTACAAAGAGATTGGTTTTACCTTCAATCTTTCCACATTTTATGTACTGTGATGTAGTCTATGCTGGTGTGAGTGTAGGTAAACGCTCAAGATTAAAGGTAATCTTTAATGCGTGTACCCGCTTTGTAACTAATCGCGATAGGTTTGACAGTGTAAGTGATGTTTCTAAGTCTATATCTGTTTCCTACAAAATTTAAGTAAAAATACACCTCTGTACTTGTAAAACACTTGTCCTTCTTTGTTAGAGTTGTTACTTTGTGGAATGGTTTGCAGATATAATAATATAATTGATATAAATAATCATCTGATATCCAACAACTTTTTGTTTCCTTATCAATATGGGTTCCAAAAAGGTATTGGTTCTCAAAATATTTTAATTGATGTTGTAGAAATGACCTGTGAGAAAATTTCTGATTTTAATATTGTTACGGGTTTATTCATCGATTTGAAAAAAACTTTTGATACAGTTAACCATAATTTGCTTCTAACAAAATTATCTTTTTTAGGCTTTAGATTTGATTCGCTGAAGTTAATGGAAATACTATTTAAAGAATAGAAATCAGTTTGTTTCGTATAATAACTGCTTTAGCTCCTACAATTCATTTAACATTGGTATTCCTCAAGGCTCTATATTGGGTCCTTTAGTATTTCTAATCTACATAAATGATATACACAAATTGCCATTAATAGGTAAATTATACCTATTCGCAGACGACTGCAGCTTGTTCTACTCTGTAAATAATTTAGAAGCTGTTAAATCTCATGTAGAGATTTGCATGATACGATGATAATAACGGTCATTAAACAAAATCGTTATGAACGCGGAAAAAACTATCATCCATTTTACACAGCGTCAAAGAAATATAGGTTGTATAGAAATTAAAATTGGCAATGTAGTTATTATTATTATTATTAAAATAATCCATTTATTTCAAATATTATTTACATAATGTAGTACTTATAATTAATAAATTAACAAATTATTAGATTCCAAGAAATCATTTGAAATATGCATTAGTTTTGAAAGAAGTTGATGAAATTAAATTTCTTGGAGTCATATTTGACAAATATTTAAATTGGCAGTCACATGTTGATATGTTAGATAGAAAGCTCAATACTTTGAATGGTTTTTTATTTAAATATAAATCCTAATAGTATTCCTAATAGTATTAAGCTAAAAATTTATCATGCATATATAAATTCTATTCTTTCATACGGCACAGCAATCTGGACGTCCAATAATAGAATTTCTCAAATCCAAATTTCACAAAATAAAATTTTGAAAAAGATTCTAAATTTACCTTTACGCTATAATACTCATCGTTTATATTTAAACTTAAAAATAATGCCAATAAAAGGAATTTTTTAATTTCAACAAATTTTGGTGATTTATAAAATACTTAATAATATCTGGCACTACAACATAAATTCCATTTAAAATTATACCCATAGAAACCGGAATAATATTAGGATACCAAGAGTTAATAGTGTGCTAGCATCTCAGAGAATTTCAGTGTCAGGATCTGGGTTATACAATCGGTTACCTAGTAATATTAAAAATATAGCATTAGTGGGTTCTTTTAAAAAACGACTAAAGGAGTTTCTTTTGGAGTCGGATCATTTGTTTAACTTAATATAATGCTTAATATAAAATTTAATAAAAATATATAATTTGTGTATCTTAATAATATATAATCTAAAATTTAAAATTTAAAATATTATTTAAGATTATTTAAGTTTTTATAATTTATTATTCAAGATTTCTTGTATTTTATTCTTATTTTTTATTTTTTTTTATTTTTTTTATATAGCTTCATTAAGACTAACGTAGTTTGTTGCCTTCTTTTATAGTATGTATGTTTCTACAATGCCACTTAGGCGAAGAAACTATCTAATGAATTATTGTATTATAACTTTTTGTGAAATAAAAATAAAATAAAAAAAAAAAAAAATCAGATGTGAAACTTGTTGGTCTAAATTCTTGGACCGTAGTTGGGAGTACTTTAAGGAAAGGGTTTAGTTGCTCCTTTTTTTCTATTGCTTCCTTACCACATATTTAAAATATTGGTTTTTATTTTCAATATATTTTTATTTTGTCAAATATTTCAATGTATGCGTGACTGAAAGAACCGTCACAGAAATAAACGACTGTGACGGTAAATCGGCACATGTGGAAATTCTCCTTAAAGATCTTTACGGTCGTTTTTTTTTTGTGACAGTTTTTCGAAAACGATTTCCACATGCGATGGTTTTCAGTCACGCATACTTTGAAACAATTGATAGATTAAATATATTAATAAGTGAAGCAAAATTATTTGAATTTAAATTTAAAATTTACAACAATTAAAAATAATAAAATTGACTATCTAACTATATACGTACTTGTATTTTAAATTTGATTTATATTTTAAAATTTAAAATATGTAGTTCAAATATGAACAGGTTAAATTTAAAATACAAATAGACAGTTAGGTAGTCAATACTTTTTATTGTTGTAATTTTCAAATTTAAATTCAAATAACTTTACTTTACTATATAACTAACTTAAAAATTTAAAACACTCAAGTAATTTGTATTGCTTGTCATTCAAATTTATTAGTATGCGTGACTACTGTCACGGAAAAGATAAAGTTAACAGTTAAAGTTAATTCGGCGAGATGAAAAACAGGTGCGACGGTCGTTTCTAATTGGTTAAAAGCGACCGTGACGGTAAAATGGCGCATGTGGAAATACACCTTAAAGGAAAAGAAATGTTATTTCATTCTCTTTTGACTGTAGTATGGGTTTGCTACTGCACCGTTCTTGAAAACAAAAACAAGGAATTAAAAGTATAAGCATCAGCACGACTATAGATATAATTTGAAAATGTGAGTAGTTGGATCATTTATAAAAATTATAATATTATGTCAAGAAAGAAATTAAGGGACAAGACTTTAAGGGACATCAGCATCCCATTTACATAAATTTTTTGGAAGGAATATAATCAAGAATAGACAAGTTAAATAATCTAATTAGCCACTATTTAGTGTTTTCTTGGTTTTTTTAAGTCAAAATTACTAATAATTAGTATATATATGTGAGGGTTCTATTTTTTTCTGAAAAGATAATTACTCCTAGAATTGTAAACTTTTTGATGCCATAACTCGTATAACCGATTTGTTATTAAATAATCTCATAATAAGTATATGAGGGTCTGTTAAACATGGTGTCCAAGGCAAACCACACCAATCTTTGTCAAAGTATAAAAAAACAAAGTACATTCTTGTTTAACTATTGTGCAATAGGAATAATATAATATATTTTCCAAAAGTTAATTTTCTTCAAATATATTCACGTCCGTAGGCATAATAATATTGAATCTCATATGAAATATTATATTATGAAATGAAGAGAAAAGCAAAGTTATTAAACTAATTTACAATATTTTATAACATTTCATATGCCTACCAAGAATAATTTAATACATATTATACGTATTTTTATTATCACCAATCACATACTCCACCCAATAAATATTAAGGTTTTATAGTTCTTAGAAGTATATACCGATTCTGATTTACTTACGAAACATTTAAAAACTCATGTTAAATTTATTCTAGTCTCAAATGTTTTGTTTTTACTTTTTTTTTCATTTTCTTTACTTGGAACATGAAAATTGCTTTAAATTATTACTGAAGTAACTGTTAAAGAATTTTTAAGAACTAAAAATATCAAATCAATGTTATAAAAAATTTTTGACATTATTATTAATTTTTTTTAAAAACTGGGTCATAAACCTTCTTTGCTTTTTCGTATGGTAGGTTTAAATAGACTGTATCAATGTGGTATGGTAGGTGATACCCTCATATTTTTGATTCATTATTTTACCTTTTTAAATTTTTTTCTGTACTCGTTGGTTAAGAAAAAGAAAGAATTGTGAATGTTTTGAGACACAAAATTTAATATTTTATGAAATATTTTTTTTTTGTTCAAGGACTTTCTGTTTCATGAATTTAGTTTAAATTTTGATAACTCAAAACTTGAATCAGACAGTCAATATTTTAATAACTGATGATGAGAAATAAAAAAATCGATAAATTTGAAAGCATATATAGCTGGTCTGATTACTCTCACTTGTAGTTTCTGGTCAGAATAATATAAATGGAAATGAACGTTCTAACAAAATCGCCAAGCAAGGCTGTAAATTTTAACAACGTCAAACTTTAAGCTGAGATCCATGAATCCCAAATCCATCTCAACTAATATCCCAAAAACGTTTTCTAGAAAAATATTTTTTTTTATTATTTCCTAATAATTTTGTTTTTTACTTCTCGGGTTTTTTGCTTAAAATTAATAAAAATGAAACAAAAACCATATTTTCCTTTGGTAAACCAAATTTAAGAATAATCACTTTTATAAATAAATTTGTTTTTCATGTTATCAAATTTTTATCTCAGTTTTGGGTTAATACAAAGTTTAAATTAAAAAAAAAAAAAATTATTTTATACGAAAGTTTCTTATTTTTTGACGTAGAATCCGAATTTGCATAAAAAAGTGCACCTTCGATTTGAAAATCTCGATTTCGCCCAATTTCGGCGATTCTTGATCTTAAAAAACCGATTTGCGGCTCCTTTTCCTTTAAAAAGCTGATACGCATGCTCTGGAACATCAGGTATAATGGCTATATCAACTCAGAGACCCAATTGATTTACCATCAGTTTCTACTCCATTTCATTGCTTTACTTTTATCAAGTGTTTATAAGTATCTATTGAATGCTGCAACAACATATGTTATGCACTTCGATTAACAAAAAACCACTAACACCACTAGCATCCAACAAGCAGTTTGTTAATCTGTATTTATAAATGTAAGAAAGAATCATCCACGCATTCAAATATTTGTCATCAATAATGTCTAAAATGAATTCTTAATATATTCAAACCAAAAAAAAATTCCAATTAAAAAATTTGGGAACCAACGAGAGTTGAAAACACCAGGATAATGTTTTTTTTTTTCGAGAATAACCATTAATACAATTTTGGCTCTATTACTTCAGATATCTTTGACCAAACGAAATTCCATTAGGAATTATTGAAAGATAAAAGATTTTATCCTAACATAGTTCGAACGGTTTCGTCCGATTAAGTTTTCTAACAAAGTTTTGAATGTGAGCTAAGCGTAAAACATTCAGTATGCTGTAACATGTTGAGAAAGACGAATTTTGTGGCGTACTATTAGTTTTATCTTTAATGTAGCCTATCTTCAGATCTCTATGAATATCAGCATTTCGAATATACCAGGGAGCATTGACAAAGTTTCGCAAAACTTTGATAATTTGAATATGAAGTTGTTTAGCACAATCCCATATTTGAATACCGTATGCCCAGACTAGCTTTAAAATTTAGATCAAAATCTTGTTATACGTCGAAAGCGTACATCTCCGCCCCATTAGCCAATACATCTGTTTGTATTTCATTTCTAACTCTTATAACCAGTATAATAATGGGACATGAAAATGAAATTATATAACATTACGCTGAACTGTATTAAATGAATCTGGTTCGTGTGGGTAAATCAAAAGTGCTACGGAAACATCGAATTCGGTGCAAAAGCAGAGACACAGATAATTATCATATATTTACTACCATGTATGTATTATTATATTTTTAAATACGACAATATAAGACTAATTAATTTCGATTTTCTGCTAATTTAAATAATGGAATTATTGAGTATGAAGTAATTTTAGATAGTCCAACCGCAATATACCGTATAAAATAATGAACTCAATGAAAAGGAAGCTAAATAAATTGGTGTTAAATTTTGAAAAACGAATTACCGAATAAATGTTTTTGTAGTATGCAAAGTTTTAAATTTTAAATCCTTGTTTTCATAATTTCTTACAACCACAATACTACAGTATATAAATTTCAGAATAAATTTTTAATAATGGTGAATGGTAAGTAAATTGTTCTCAACTTGGATTTCTTTTGTAAATTACTACTATACATAATTAAAATTCATTATTATTGTTGTTGGTATTGTTATTTTTATATTATTATACTTAAGACAACCATATTAAAAAAAAACTATTGTTGTTTGTTCTATTATTTCTCTTCAGTATTTTGGCAAATCATCTCAAAAATTTAAAAATATTTAATAATAATAATTTAATTAAAATCTGTTTTTAACAAATATAATACAAAAGGTTACTAAGATAAAGTTCAGTAATTGAATTAGGTATAAGATTAACACTTGGAGTAAATTAGAAGTTTGAATTCTTCCCATAGAACTTATGAACTATGTACATTTAATCTTTAAGTTAAGCTATTTTCAGGTCTTAGTGAACTAGTTCAATACTGACGTATATCGCAGACCATAACACGAAGTGGTTTTTTGATAAAAATATTGTATTTGTTAATGTTTGAGATTGTGGCTGATACCTGGAATTGAATGCCACATGTAACATATTCGAATGTATTTGATTATTCCAATGTATAAAAAGAGTTTATATTAGAGGGAATCTTCTGATTTGGGTTTCATAATCAATATAGAAATTTTAATTTTATTAAAAATTATTTTCTTCCACACTCTAATGGTTTTTGAATTTAAGGTAATTTATTTAAGGTAATTTACACATGATTATTATTATTATTGAGTGATAGGTTGCCTTCATAAGAGTTAAAGTCACATGTACTAACTTGGCCAGTTTTAGAAACAATAATAGAAAAGTTTTTAAAAAATAAAATGAATTTTCTTTATAAAATAAAATATACATCTTTGGTCGACATATTGGAAAAAATTCAATGTTACTCACACAAACCTATGGAACGAAACATGAAATATATATATATGAATTTGATGCTAATAATTCCATATTATTCAATCCTTACTTTTTCACGTTGGACCACATGTTGTTTTTATAACACTGCAAGAATTTGTAATTGCAGCCCCCAACATTTTACCTGATTTTTATTGATCGTCCTCGTCACCGATCACCTGATTCGTTCTCGTAAGTCAACCAATTTTCTCGTTGGTCTCATAAGTTTATTTTTACTATTTTCGTACACTAACGTAACCTTGAGAATACTCTTTTTTTTTTGCTTTTTATCCAATATATTTTGTTTTGGATGTTAATTAACTTTTTGCTTCTGATGTTGTTCTCTTTGCATAATGTACGATTGGTTTGCTCACTCAATATTTTTCCCTCTTCTTGTATTTTGGTCTACAAATTATCTTACGTAAGCATTTCAATATTAACTTAGTTTAATTGCTATTTGTACTATGTTTGGAAATTTATATAGGGTGTAACTTCGACTCTGTAGGTATTTGAAACGCATTTCCTGCTCAATTGGTACGGAGTTTGCATTGGATTTTTTGTTTAATTAGCTTATTGTTGAAAATAATAATAGAAAAACGATTTGTTGAAAATGTAACAACTATATGTCCATTATATTTTTCTTATATTTACTATTGTGTTTCGAACAACATATTTTTACAAACATAACAATTAATTTAATTAATTTAAACTTCATCCATCACAAAAAATTTCAATTTAACTTTGAAAAATATTTTTCATATCAATTTTATTATTCAATTCAACTCGATTTTTATGCTAACAATTCCCGAAGTATTTTATTTTCATCTTTTGTAAAAAAAAAACAAAAAAATACTATTTTCTATCAATTATATTCGAAATTGCAATTGAATTTACTTTTTTATTTAAATTAATTGCAATTTGAAAATTTCTTTAGAAACAAAAAATATTTTTTCGTTTTCAAAATTAATAAATAAAATTTTCGAAATGCAAATTTGCTATCGTAGTATCTTATGGACTAACAATACATTTATGGGTTTATGATACAATTTTCTTTTAACACTGCACAATAGGTTGGAATAGCCTTAGATATTGCATGACTTGTTAGCCTTCATTTTTTGAAGTGCTGAATCTGAGTTTGTTTAATTAACTGTGATCTTTGAAAAATCTACAAATTTTTCATAGGAACCAAAATGAAGATTCTCATATATAAGCAAGAACAACTTTATATTTATTAGGCTTAGTATTCCTTAAAAATGCGTAATCCGAAAACCTGCAAAAAAATGTTTGATATTTTTCTGAGTACTAAGCAGCTCACAGAATCGTCAGCTACCATAACTAAGAAATTTCAGACACTTTGCGGCTTCTAAAAGCAAATAGTGAGTTATCAGTACACGTACACCCATTAATTTTATACTACGCTGTATTTCAGCTTGCTGGCTTGTGTAAATCAGAGCACACCTGTTTTTCGATAACCTTTTCATTGTTGCTACACCTCTTTAATTCGTACGCAGATGGTTGTGTTATCTAATCAATCATAAAAAAACAAAATAAAAACTGTAAGACGTTCATAAGATAATGGACAACCATTGAAAACAACTATTTTCTAAGAAATATCAAATGAAGAATCAAAATGATTTACATTAATGGTATATAACAGATAAATAGCACAACATAAAAATAAGTTTATAGAAAAAAAAATAAAATTCAAAAATTTACAAATCAACTATAAATCACAAATCTACTATTGTATGTAATACATAGATATGGCAAATAATTTTACTGCTATTTTTTCAGAAAATTCTTAAAATAATACAATTCAATTTCATTAACTGAATTTTAGTTTTGTAATTTTTCAAAAATTAAATTTCTTTTCTTAATTTTAATAAGAAGAAACTACAAATCTCATTACAGGATTCTAGAAATTTTTTAAGAATATAAACCATAAATACATAGACTATCTTTTGAAAAATTATGGAAATAGTAAATAAAATACGAAATATAAATTACAAAACAAAACCGGAATTTAAATTAATAAAAAAAACAATAAATGAAATGAATACCTGTAAAAACCATATTTGAATGCCAAAGACAGGAGTGTACAATTTGTATTTAAAATTAAATTTTTGTTAGAAATTACATAATGTTTTATATGTAATTTCTAACAAAAAGCAAACTTTATTTAATGTGTTAGCAATAATAATTGGTAAATCAAATGATTACCAATAGGATATTCAGTTTATTACTAGTTCTGTAACAGTAAACGACAACAAAAACAGAAACCCATTTCAATTACTTTGGGTTATTGATATCTAACCAAAATAGTTACACCAATGGTATTAAAACAATTTGGCAATGACAAATGGTATATCAGGTATTATGATGGTGGAAAACTATATGTATTGAAGAGTAACTTCGCCTTTAAAATAGCACAGTTCCATTAATTTTAGATGAACCAGATTGTGTTTACTGTTAATTTCAAAGAATAATTAATAATCATTCATGTCATTCGCCAAATACACATGGAATAGGAATTGAATCCGGATTATTCTGAGTAGTCAAATGACACAACCACTGCATTGCATTTTTCAGTTGAATGTTCTTATATTTCCAGTAATTATCCCACCGAAACATAGACTATAAAAACTTTCACATAAAAACAATAACAGAAAACTTTTGAGCTAGGAGAACGTAGAATAGTGAAAAGAATGAAATTTTGTGAGTATACTTACATGAATTTGATACGAATAATTCCATTCTACAGGCTTAATAAATAAACTAAATAATATGTTACCTAAACAATACGTAGATATACTCTCATCATATCTAGAAAACAGACTATTCAGAATAAAACAAGACGAAGAGTATTCTACTATTAGAGATATTAAAACGGGTGTGCCTCAAGGTAGTATTCTGGGTCCCATACTGTATTTACTCTACACCAATGATTTACCACAAATGGAAAATATAACTCTAGCTACATTCGCTGACGATACTGCGTTGATGGCAGTAGGATCAAATATTGACGAGACTTCAAATAAATTGCAAAGAGCAAGCGACAAGATATTATACCTCTGGACAAAGAAATGGAAAATTAAACTAAATGAGTTAAAATCAGTACATGTAAATTTTACAAATAAAAAATTAGAAAATCAACCATCACTAAATCTGAATGGGGTAAATATACCCCAAGAAAACAATGCTAAATATCTAGGAATGATATTAGATGTCAAACTTAGATGGAAAGAGCACGTCAAAAAGAAAAAAATTGAGCTTGAAAATAAATATAGAGAAATGTACTGGTCATCTTAAGTCGAAATTCTAAATTACCTATACATAACAAGATTTTGTTATATAATCAAATAATCAAACCGATATGGTTGTACGGCATACAAATATGGGGATGTGCCAAGCGAATACATGTACTTTGTATAAAAAAATTCCAAAATAAAGTCTTGCGCAACATGGTAAATGCATTTGGTATGTTCGCAACAGTGACTTGCACAGAGATCTAAAAATTCCTTGCATAGAAAATGAAATAAAAAGATATGCAACAAAGCATATAGCTCGTCTGGAGGGTCATGTTAACGTTGAGGCCACTCAACTGCTAGATAACTAAAATGATATCAGAAGGCTTAAAAGAACTAAGCCACTAGATTTAATACGATAGAATTCCGTAAACTTTTTCTTTAAGAAAATAACAATAGAAATAAATCATGAAATGGTAAGTCCGTCGGACTAGTTTTAATGAGAGGTGTGTGGCTTAGTCGTAAAAATCTGGTACACAATGGAAGCTACGGGGCTCATTGTGTCCATGAAGACTTCCACCAATCCACGAAAAAAAAAAAAAAATTCTACAGGAATACAATTAATTCTATATAAAACATTTTTATCACATTTTCATACATTCATGTATAATGGAGAGGTCTCTAGTAAAAAACAGAACTAAAGTAAAAATAATACCTAATAGGGTGATTTCCTAAACTTTTGACAGATGAACTACTGCTCGTAATTGGAAAGACAGCAGAATCAACACATATGACGGAAAATATATCTACCTGGTAATAACGTTTCAAAAATCTCGATGTCATTTAATATTTTGTCTGTTTTGAATATGTGTTTACAATGTCACTATACCAATTAAATAGGATAGAAGCAGACTAGCTATTACATGCAAATCAAAGACCTAGCCTTTGTTGTGTTAAGAAGCAATTTTTTTCTACTGCAAATTTAACTTCATACTTACTAGAATTGGCTGCCCATTTTTTTAATTTTTTTACTTCAGCAAACGCTTTTTCTTGTACTAAAAATTTTATAAAATTTAATGAAATCTATTTTGAATTTTGGACAAGAGCCTTTGGCATTTTGTTGGAGCTTTTTATAAAAATATAAGCAAAAAAATCAATATCTTTGGGGGTTTTCACATCTGTATTCCTTTCGTTTCTACCTAACGAAATCCTCGCTTTCACACTATATTTTGTGTCAAGTATTCTTTTTGTGTAAACGCATAAAGGTTTTATATGTGTATGTAGATATTTTTCCCATTTGAAATATTTTTCAAAGTGCAAACATGAAAAATTAAAATTATGCGCAAAAGGTTTTGTTGAATTTCATATTTTTTGTTTTGTTTTTTTTTTGTTTTTGTTCTTGAATAAAAGGAGATTATTTTTGAAAGCGGTGTCGTGTATGGTACAACAAGAAAGGTTTTTGTTTTGTTTTTTTTAATAATGTTACATACTAATAGCACAAATAAATAACATATACCTAGTTATTTATTTGTGTTAATAATATAACATCTTACCATATTATTGTACGAAATCATATTAAAATATTAAATTAAAATTTTCATTTATTCAAAAAAAATTGTATTTGTAAATATTTTAAATGCATTAATATGCATGTTTTAATTTTTTAAATAGTAAATATTACCGGTTTTTTTTAGATTACGTGTAACTAAGATGTTAAATTAATTTAACTGTAAGTTACTACATAATATAAATGCAAATAAGTTAAACCCTTTATTATTTGTACATGCGTATGCACCTAAAACAAAAAAATCTAAGCTGAAAACACACCTACATATTTAATTATCGTATATATCCTGTTCCTGTACAAATTCATATTCAAATTTTTATTTATTTTATTATTATTTAATATTTATACTTACATATATGTACAAATAACTATTATACATACAAGCATAAATACTAAAATAATATCCAAATAGCTAAAATTGTCTTGTAAAAAAAAAAAGAAAACCAAAAAACCTAAAATCCCTTCAAAAAAATTCATAATCATATTTTTTCATTCATTTTTATCATCATTACTTTATTTCCATACATTTCTTTCATAACTACGTATCCAACCAAAATTCAAAATAATAATAAATTCTTCTGCTGATAAAAAAATTCTCAGAGTGAAAAAATTTCTCAACTTTAATGTTTCTATGTGTTTGTAAAAAAATACCAGAAATAGGATCGATTTGGTATTCATAAAAAAGGCCGAAGCTTCTTTACCCTTTTGCCTACAAACTACAAGTGCAGAAAACGAAAGGAATAGAGATGTGAAAACCCCCTTTACCATTAATTTGAAACATTTTATTTATATAAGCTTACAATTTATACTTATAGATAGACTAAACTATCCTTGTATTTAACAGCTTGGCTCTTCTGAAGAAGATGCAGTATTGGCGTAGGACCTAATGACCATATCCCTGTTATTGGAATTGCTAGCTTTCCAAAAATATATATATTTAGTGACGCATCTTATCATTTATGGGCGAAAAGGACATTTGAAAGTTGTTTTTTTTTATGTTTTTGTATAAAAACCAGCAATTCCAGCTCTCCTTGAGATATGGTCATTAAATGCTACGCTGATACAGCACCTCCCTCAGAGTCCCCAAGAATTTCATTCCGAAGCTATTATTAAGCTATAACATCTTCTCTAAAGTTGTATCACCATTAATTCATTGCTTAAAACTATTATTAACATTTTCGATGTGAATCGGTTGCTACACTTTTTTGTTAAATATTAACACTTTATGATGATTGGAAAAAAATGACACGTAACAATAAATAAGACCATATCGGTGGATGTCAATTTTATATACAAAAATAATCAACAACACAAATCTATAGTGTATATAAGAAATCAAAATTTCCCATATTAACATAACTAAATCGCATAAACTTTGAACGCTAAATTAAAATGGAAGGACCATATGAAAATAAAGCGAGCAAAAATATAATTGAAATTTAGAGAGTTTCACTGTAAAAGTATCAACTGAAAACAAAAAAATCGATATACAAAAAATAAATTAAACCAAATATAGACGAATGGTATCCAACTATGGGGTTGCACAAGCAAATATATAGAAGGAAAAAAGTTTTTGGAAATTTTAGAAAAAGCACTGCTAGTAATTGTGAACTCACCATAGTTTATACAGAACGCCAAGCTTGATATCAGCAGTCGACGAAGAAATTATAAGATAGCTTATAAGGCACAGGTGAAGACTTCAGCATCATGGAACAAAAACATCTGGTAAAAAAGTTGAATCAAACTAGTTGAGTTGATCTATAAAAAGTATCTTCTAAACAAAACAAAAAAAAGCAACACCAGCGGGCTAATAATTCTTACCTAAACAAATACAATTTAGAAAAGTTTCTCCTTAGCTAAAAATAATCAGGTGGAAAAAATGTCTTTATTTTTTTTTTTTATTTTAACAACTGGTTACTCTATAGAATAAAGTTATTTCAATCCAAGTTAATTGCTTAGTTATACATTATGAGAAATACACTTGAACTTGAAAAATTAGATTAAGAAGCTGAGCACCGGAATATTTGTAGACCCCAAAATAATAAATTAAATCACTTTCATATAACAAATAAAATTGTTTTTGGAAAGATATTATAACCGAGAACCGGATAATTCTCGAGCTCTCCTATATTAAGTTCAAATTTCTGTACTTAAAACAGTTTTGAAAAAAGTAAGACTTAGAAAATTAATTTTAAATCGGGAAAAATGTCTTACATCAATTCAAATACTTTAACCTTACCCAGGTCCTGATTATAACTACTTATTCAATTTTTTTTATTTCTTTATCAAATCCAATTACTTTAATAACAAAATTGAAGTTGTTAACATTACGAGTATAATAAGTACTATTTTGAATATTACTTTACTAAATAGAATAATGGTCAATTTATCATCATCATAATAAAATCCTTATTTTCTGAATATTGTGGTTTAAGAAATAAATAAATAGAATGCAACATTTTTTTTTAATAAAATTATTCAATACAACTGAGAATGGAATGGAATAAAAATAATTTATTATTTAAATATAAATTTTAGTTTTTACTTTCAATTGAAAAATGTATACATAGAGAAAATTTTATTACAGGTGCAACTTTAATAAGTAGAAAAATTTATATTTCCCATTTGTTTAGTTTTCGTTTAAAGGATAATAATAAAATATATGCTTATAATATAGTTATAATATTTTATCAAATTGTAAGTAAAAATTGTAATAAAAATGAATTCATTATTTGCTCCCTATACCCTCGTAAAGGGGGCTAGCGAGGACAATTATTACAATTAATTCCGCTATATGTGCCATTGAAACGCTAACCGGACCCTGATATTAATTCATTTATTAAAAGTGTTTATTAAAAAAGCAGATATTTGTGATATGTTGTGAAATTTGAATAAAAAAAAGTCTAAAGGATAAAGAAAAGATCAAAATTAAATAAAAATTCTTATATAGAACATTAAGTTACTTATCATATTCCTTATCAAAATATTACACCTGTATTTTTAGGAAAACTATAAATGGGAAAATTCAGAAAAGTAATAAATAAGAGACTGTATTGAGTAAACGAAATCATTATAACTATTAACGTCACAAACTTTCGTAACTGGTCACCATTTCACCATTAACAAGTAAGTAGGTATGTCATTTTAAAATCAAAATGGATCATCGTAAAACTCTGCTTACTACAGATGAAATAAAGAGAGAAGAGAAAATACATAGTATAACAATCGATCAACATGTTAATATCGGCACTTCTACCTGACATTCAATAATTTGTTAAAAAATTAAAATGAATATTTGAGTTAGAGTAAAACTTTAACTTTATCCTATAATTGTCTAATGTGGTACAATTTGAAATACTGATTATGCTAATTTTTCCATATCGCTTAAATCAAGTACAAAAATGGTACTGGTACAAATCAATCTGATATACGGTACAAATCAACCTGGTATACAAATGGATCTATGAACAAATAAGACGATCAAAAATATCTAAACTACGTTCAGTTAGGAAACTACAAATTATAAACTATAGGACAGTTATTGTAGTGTTTCAAGAAGAAATACGTGTAATTGAGCTAAATAAAAGTTATGTTAGACAATCAATCAGTATTACTGATCCTTCCAGAATTTGATATAAAATTGAAGCTTATGTGCATTTGCCTTACTTATCATAGAACTATAGTATATTACTTGAAACAGAATTGTATTTACTTAGGTCACTCTGAAGTTAATTACATTCAACAAATATTCATCTCGTCTACTGAATTATACTCACCCTACTACAATTCAACAATTTCCATATAATAATAATTTATTCGGATATTAAAAAGGACACACAAGAATTTGTAACTCTCTTAATTTAAAAACAAAAAACAAAAAGTAATCATGGTAAATATATATAAAAAAAAAAGTTTAAATAAACCCAACTTAAGTCTTCACAAATGGGGGTGTCACGTTTTTTGTTTTACAAAATTTTGGCTTTAAAAATTTCACCCAAAAAGAAGTTACAATCACAAATTCCACATAATATTGTTTTATTTAAGTTTAGGGGACAAAAGCCTAAAGTAAGATATATTTAGGTATGTCTGAAATGTATGATATTTAAATAGTATGTAATGTATACAATTAAATTCAATTTGATTATAAAATTTAATTATATACATAGATAGTTAGGATTTGAATTAATTTCATGCTTATTACTTGACTTGTTCATTGACCTGGACATACGAGCTTTTTTCTTTATTTTATTGCATCATGTCTGTACAGTAAAAACTATCCTAATATATTAAAAGAGAGCCCATCATACAAATTTTATGAAAAAAGACAATAAGTAAAGAATACAATGATATGAATGTAAATTAATAAAAAGTTTAGACGCAATACAAGTAATTTACATTCATATTTTTTTTTTTATTGATATAGCACAGTCTCGCAGATTTGCCTCCAGATTTCTTCATTCAATCTCAAATTACCAAATTCAAGCACTTAACTGCATACTTCGTATACGGGGCATTTTAAATTTTGTTTATTGGCTTTTCTACTAATCTTCTTAAAGCACGTGCCGTAATAGTTTAGCTATTTACCTTAGAGTACCTGCTTTTTAAGCGGAAATGTGGGTTCGATTCCAGATTAAAGCAAAAAATGCTTAAGAGATTTGTTGACCTGGTTTAGTACCCTTGTTATTTGAATAAAACAAATGACAAAAAATAAGAGAAAGTATAATTTGGTTACAACTTAAAATAATAGAACTAAGTTATTTAAGAAGGGTTAGTGTTCCTGAAAATAGAAAAAGTTTTCCACACTGAATTAGTTGAAATGCCAGAAATTTGATAAATAAATATTTGAAAAACGTAAAATTGGTAAAATATTATGTATAGTAAAAATTTCAGTACCGTAATTAATGCGCGAAAAAATAATTTTGCCTAAGTTTCTGTCAAAAACAAAAAAAAAATCCTTGTATGAACGTAAACTTTACAATTGAATTGCCATAGAGATTTTAGATTCATCATGTCAATCATATAACTTATTGTTGTAACGAACCCTTATTTTTAACCATTTTGCATACCATTTGAAAATTCAAAAGCATATATCAATTCAATTTTTCTATTGCTTAGAATTCACCTATCGATTTTATTTAAAATTTTTGGTCATATTATTAATTTGTAGATTTTCATTTTATTTTTTTTTTTATTTTTTTTAAACACATTAATTCTGAATTTCAACAGTAAGAACAACAGAAGACAACAGATAAACAATCATAATCATAATTGTAATTCAGAATTTTTAATCGTGATCCAGAATTGTCAATTGTAATGTAGAATATAGCCAATTACCTTTCAGAATCACCAATTGCAATCTGACATGTCAATTATAATTTAAAATTATCAATCGCAAATCAGAATGTTCAATTATAATTCTGAATTGTCAATCACCATTCAGAATCCACAATTTGAAGAACTTTCAGATTTCACAACTTTAAATTACAATTTACAATAATTCTGATTAGCAATTTTCAATTCTAGATTGTGAATACAATTCAGAATAATTGTAATTGACAATTCTAAATGAAAAAACTGATTTTCGCAAAAACATGATTTTCAAAACGCATAAAAAACAAGAAAAACTCCATTCTAAAAACTAACTATTCTTCCATAACTACCGATCAAACAGAACTAGCATAACACACTGGATAGGAACTTGAAACATTCTTATTATATATAGTTCCCATTAGACAAACAAAAAATTATTAAACCAACTTAAAAAACATTTCAAGGCAACATAGCTTCCGAAGGATTAGAATCAAACTCTTTTTCTGCTACAATACTACATTTAGTTTGTTTCGTTCAAAGCTTATTTCATTTAGTTTGTTTCATTCCTTTTCAATCAACCCTTACTCTGTGATTCGTTATTTTTGGTTCACTATAAATCCAAACTTTCAAAAAATCTTTTGTGTCATCCGATACAATTTTTATTCTAATGTTCCCAATCCCAGTCCACCTTGTATAAAATCCGTTAATCCCAGTCCACCTTGTATAAAACTGCTATTATAGTACTTAATTATTTTTTTATTGCGATCATAATGGCGGAAAATACAACGGCAAATACCTCTCGGATGCCTAGTATGGGAATTAAAACCACTGAGACTCACCTATTTTCATTTTGTTAAAAATAATCTACGTTAGATCGACTAATGACTATTTTTCTATAATTGATAATTTTCAATTTATTTTAACAGAAAAATCATTTACATAAATTTACTTTTCCCAAAGTTATAATCATTTTACGGTAAGAAACCATTATCGTAAAGTTTTTGATTTTAATTATCCGTAGGTCAAGGTACCTCGATATCTTTTTTAACTACGAAATTCCTCGCGGAATACGTAATCCTCATTATCAACATCGTGGTTTTATTTTTTCTTCTTATGTTAGGTTTTTGCACCATATTTAAACATCAAACAATATTTTCAAATACTTGCTGTACTTATTTAATTCCATAATTCGGTACTTCCTGTTGATTATTTAAACCACATTTTTTATCCTTGTTAAAATACAAACTTTAAAATAAGTTTGAAAGTAATGATAAATTTATTTACAATATAGACAGACTTAACACAATTTATAAGGAATGATGAAAATTTCGAAATTAATTTAAGAACTAACTCTTTAAAGTAAAAAAAAGCTTTGAAAAAATTGCATTAAAAGTAAAACATAAATTTAATATTTTATTCAAATAACCTTGCTTATTTTGTTAAACATTTCGCGTAATTTTAAATTAAAAACATTTATATTATTAAACAACAAACTTGAACTAAAAATTCATAACCCAAAAACTCAAATGGCCCTTCTAATTTCAATACAATTAAATAATACAATAATACGAGTATGTATGAAAATAAAATAAAATGTTTTGATTGTTATAATTCACCTTTTTATTTTTTTATTTTTCAAAATCATTAAAAAATTTTAACAACAAAAAGTTAATCAAATTTAATTTTATAATTTTATTTTTATGAAAATTTAATTTAACTTTATGTGAAAAATTGAATAGAAAATTTCATTCATAAAAATAACTAACTAATAAACAAAACAAAATGTGTTTAAAAAATGTTTATCCCCACATCCGGTTTTGTTGCAATTTTGTAAATATAATTTTAATTTCACCACAACAACATCCCCACAGACAAAAGTAAATTTAAGTAAATAACACCAACAACTTTTTACATTTCATTGTTGTACAACTCAAAAATTCTGCCTTGAACATAAGTATATCCTTCCAAACATATAATTTACGTACCTATGTTAATAAATTCGTTATTATACGAACACATACGTTTGTACGAATATTAAAAAAGTTTTCAATAGGAATTTTAATTTAAAAACCAAAAAAAAAAAAAAAAATCAAAATACAAAAAGAAGAGTAAACATTAAAAAAATATTTTTTTTTATCTCACTTCTCTCTTTAATAATTTCATTCATCAAAAAATGCAATATTTTTGGTTGTTTTTTCGGAAAATATTTTATTTTTGTACAAGTGTATGATAATAATGCCGTTTGTGTTTATTATACTAGAAATGCACGTCAAATTATTAGCGTTCTCAACAATATTTAGTTTTACAAAAACTCATGTAGTTTAATGTGGGTGGATCAGCGTAAATTCTGGATAAATATAAAATATGAATACATAGCTATCAATTTATATAACAACTTAATAATGTCTCACATGATACACATAATATTCAACTCAAGTTAATATCGACAGCTTAAACTAATAAGATCTAAAATGTAAGCTTGAACTAATAATCAAACAACTCATCACTTTACACGACTCCGCATTGAGGTTCAAATGTTCACAAAATTAACATGTCTGAAGGATGAGGTTTCCCATATAGTAAAACAGAAATTGAGAAAATCAAACAAAGTAAATTCAACAAATTAATAGAAATTTCTGTAGTGGGAGATCTACCAAACTTAGACACTATTTCAATAGCAAACAAATAATTATAATAAAAATGGCATTTAATTAGAGTCAGGAAACATACAATTCTCAGAAAGTGGTGGTGTTACTACCAAAAAATCAAGTAAATCTCGCAAATTAATTGTCAAACTGAAAAATATAATTATTAAGCGTTTTTATTCGTTCAAAATAAATATCAACAAATTGATTTTTAGAATTTAAGAAATAATGGACGACGATATAATGCTGTGATGGTAAATAATTAATATTTAATTAAAAACAAATATTTTTTAGTGTAAATTTTTTTAAAATAAATATTTTTTGATTATTAATCCATATTATAGGATGCATTGGTAATGTGGGTCTTATTTATCATGAAGTAAGGAGAGGAGCATTTAAAACCCATCAAGCGAAAGAGTTTATACGCAATATGTCTACGCAATGCTCAAACTAAATATCATTCACCAGTCGTAATGGTAATTGGTAATACTTCTTGTCATTCGTCTATTGAAGATGTGTTTCTTGAGAGTGAATTTATCAATCATCTGTTATTAAGATTAAGTCCGTACAGTCCAATGTTAAATCCAATAGAACTTGCTTGGTTAGTTCTTAAGGTTTCTATTAAACGAGATTTATCAACTGAAATGTCATAGATTTTAGAAGGCGAAAATTGGACAAATTTGACCCAAATCGAATTTCGCTTACAAAGGTTTGAAAATATTATGCAACAGAATTTACAAAATATATCTGTTGTAAATTGTGTTAAATATGTTGCATACATATATTTAAAAATGTATACCACATGTTTTAAATTTGATTGATATGGTTTTTAATTTAATATACATACATATTAATAAAGTTTTGAGTATAAATAGTTTGTGTTTTTTTTTTACATTTTTAAGTTTTTAAAAAATTATTTCGAAAATCTCGGTATTTATTTAAAGTGCGATTTAAAAGTTTTATTGGAAAACCTTGGCCTAATATGTTCGGCGTCATAATCCTGATTTTTCATTATTTGCACATCACCATTATACCTTTAGATATATCATCTTCTGAATAACTTTCAGCGAAAAGCAAATGAAAAGCTTCTCCAATTACAAACAATATTTTGGATTATTCTTTGAAAAAGCACGTGATCTAAAATGAAATGAGGTATAATTAAATTAGCTTGAGTACGAAATATACGATATAATATTTATTGAAAAACTTATAGCAGCAAGATCATTATAGTCTTGCATGTTGATCATTTGAATGTTCAATAATAATAATTTTGAATTTGAATACATATAAATAATTGTGAAGCCATCTGTACCACTAAATTACCAAAATATATCAGAAATTTCTTTCCAAAATAATCAATCATTAAGAGTGTTAAACGCTAGAAGCCTCAAATATAAAATGGATGAAATCACACAAATTCTAAACTCTATAGAAGTTACAATACATATTTTAATATTAACTGAAACTTGGATAATGGAACATGAAATCGATCTTGTCAGTTTAATGAGTTACAGCAAAGTAATGCCTAGCCGGAAAAATCGGAAGGTGGAGAAGTTGGCATAATATTTAAACATGGTAGTATAAAATATCTTGTCCATCTGTGATCATACTCTCATCTGTAGTGCTGATAGTATAGTAAACCTGCAAAAAATAACGATTCCAACGATGCTTAGCAAATAAGATTTTATACGTATATACATAATATTTGTTTTTTTTATGTTCTTAACAGTTAAGTACGGTACTACAAATAATACTAACTATTATTTTAACTACAATGTTTTTCAAGTGTTTATTTAACAAATTTCTGGCTTACTCATTTAATGTGGAAAACTACTACTATTGTCAGGAACAAAGCCTTCTTAAAGAGAGGAGTTCCATTTTATTTAAGTTGTTATCAAATTACACATAATTCTCAATTATTACGTTTATTTTATACCTATGACCAAGGGTACTGGACCAGGTCGAATAACCAATGAAGCATTTTTTTTGCTTAGTTTCTAAGGTTAAGTGATTATACCTTTTTTTAAGTTACTGTCAAGAATATAAAAAAAAAAAAAAGTTGGAAATAGAACCTGAAACCTTTTAGTTTGAACGGCAAGCGTTCTAGCGCAGGTATAAATATTGAAAAAAAAAAAATAACATACAGTAATTTATTGCATAACAATGACTTAAAATATCCAAGTATTGCAGCAATTATAATTTGTTTATCAAGCTAATTTCAGAGCTATTTCGAAAGATTCGAAAAAAGACAGAAAATAAGTCCCTACATGAAAATTATTAAATATTAATTTAAGATCAATTTAAAATGTTCATCATGAGGAAGTTTACCATATGCATTGAATAAATCAATAAAACTTAATGTATATCAAAATCGATGTATCAAAATTTAACCTGATTTTTTGGTATATTTTTTTTTTTATATTTAAATTAAATCTAGTTTAGATAACTCATCAGCTCTGATAACTCAAAATAATTGAAATTGCAAATCGTTTACGACCCATCAAATAAATTAAACTCCTCCCGTTTTGAGCCGAAATAAATCTACTAGTGACATTTCCTATTATTTCTGGATGTGACAAATTCGGATTTTCTTCTAAACCTGTATTCAAACTAGTTAATTTTTCCTTTTAGTAGAATTAACCAGAAAAATTGTTGAATGTTGAGTTGACATCCGGAAAAGCTGTTTTTTCATACTTTTTTTAGTTGTTTAGCAATTCTTGGAATTATAAATTCGCATTTTTTATTTATTTATTAATATTTAATTAAATTAAATAAAACACTTGTTATTGTTTCACTGATTAAGAAATTATTAAAATTTTCTTATATATTTTATTTTATTTTAACATTTTCATAAAAATAAAATTCGAACCGACATGTTTCGTCCTTCTAAGACATTATCAAGACTAAAGAAATACAATAAAATTTAAATTTAAAAGATGAAAATTAAAATGTATAACTAAGAAAAATACATATTCAATTTAGCATTAATATACTATTTTATAATAGTAGGTAAACAATCGTCAATTTATATTTTTTATTTTTATAGAACAATTATATATAACAGTATAAAAAATAGTAACTGGTAAATTACTAGTCAAATTATTATACATTTATTAAAAAAACACACATATGATTTTTATATTAACAAAGATTGACATGGTAAGCGACAAAATTTACAAAATACAGAATTTGATTTAAGATTTAAAAAATTTACTAGCGGGTAATAAAGTAGCGGGCTCTCATTAATTAAGTCTAACTGATGGTTATTTAATAAGTTGGCTTTTTTTAATTTTAATTTATTAATATTAAAAATTTCATATTTATCCAAAACTCTGCTACCTGTTAATTCCTTTACCAATTCCAATTTGTCTATATCGGTAAAGTGGTCTGAACATTTTAAATGTTGAACTAAGCCTGATGACTGATAATGAGAAGATACCGATTTTATATGTTCGGTAAATCTAGTTTGGAGGGTTCGTTTTGTTTTTTTTTTTTTATTTTATTTATTTATTTCGTTTAATTCAAACAAATTACAATAATTATTTTCTTTTTCTTTTAATATAAGATTGAAATTTAACAGAAACAAAATTTTAAAAACAATAAAAAGATTTCAAAAAACAATAAAAATTTACAAAAGTTAACTAGGGTATTGATCGGACTTATGTTTAGTATTAATAAATCTCCAAAAGCTTTTAGGATTAGTTAGAATATTAGATGACATATTCTGTAAATAAATATTATAACTTTGTTCGACTAACAACTTGAATTGATCAAAGAGAAGCTTAAAACTATTATAATCACTTTGGCTTTTGGATTTGACATATTTAGACCATGCTTTATTTTTCTTATTTCTTAGCTGTTTGATATCACGGGTGAACCAGGGGGGACTTGAGTTAGAGCGTACTTTTGTATATGGGACATGAAGCTTAAACCCGTTAAATAATATATTATAGAACTTACTTAGAACTAGTTCAACATCGTTATATGTAAAAATTTCGGAGAAATCACACGAACTATAGAAATTATCAAGCTGTTGAAAATTAACTCTACTAAAGTTATATTGATAACAAACTGTAGCGTTGGGAATGTTACCAGTTTTGCCAACATATATTCCATCACATCCTCCACATTGAATTTCATAAACTCCACTTTTTGTTAAAATATTTTCTGGCTGTTGTCTTATTTTATTATTAACAAAAATATTTTTAAAAGTGTAGTTGTTAAAAAATACCGGTTGTATATTAGCCGCTCTAAGTGGTTTCGTTAAAAATTCTTTTGATATAAGGTATTTTTCTATAATTAATTATTTCCTTATCATCGTCAATTTTTGGAGATATTAAATTAAAAATGTATTTTCTAGATTTAGATATTAAAATTTTGTAAACCAAGTCTTTTTTATAATCATTGTTTCTTGCAATATCGATTATAATACTAAGCTCCTTTCTAAATTTATCGTCAGTTAATGGTAGGCTAATTAATCGGAATATTAAATTATTGAAAAATGACATTTTTGTTGACCAAGGATGATTTGATGACAGAGGAATAACTGCATCGGAAAAAGTTTCTTCTCGATAAATGTCAAAAAACAACTTGTGGTTAGAAATATTTATGGTCAAATCCAGGAAATTAATTTTTTCCTCTCCATATTCCACAGTAATGTTTTTATCCAATTTGTTCAGACATTTTTCAACAAAAACATGTAATTCTCTTTCCGTGCCAGTCCATAGACCTAGCACAACATCTAGATATCTTATCCAAAATATAATATGTTTCATCAAGTAATATTGGCGATTAAATAAAGTAGTTTCAAAATCGTCCATAAAAATTTCAGCACCTAGTGGTGAAAAACTTGAACTGATGGCTAAACCAAACCCTAAAGCTAACCCTAAAATTTGTTTTTTTTCTTTTACGTCAAATATTAGATTAGATCTGTTAATTGAAATGTTAATTAGTTTTTCGAATTTTTGAGTTGGGTCATATGGTAACTCTATTGCATTCATATTTTTTATAGTATTCAACATTTTCTCAATATACGATTTTTTGTCCATAATGGAAATTGTATTACCTTTGCCTGTTTACACAAAATTTTTTAATAAAGGAAACATAATTAACCAAAGCATAATTATATTTTTAAGATTATTTATGCTTTAAGACTATCTAATTAATTATGAGTACTGTTTTGATACAATTTTAACATATTGTTTTAAAAAAAAAAGAGGTTTAGTAGACTTAATTTGATATACAACATACTACAGGCTTTGAAATATAATTTTATTTGATAAATAATAATTATTATTGTCAAATATTATTGTCAAATAATTTCATTAATAATAAAAATTTAGTCTGCTACTAAAAGTTTCCGGTTAGTTCAATATCGGGTAAATTGCTTTTGTTTTACATTATTTTGAAAATGAAAATTTTATCAGGGTATGTGGCTGATAATATAAAAGTTAAACCCTGCATACACAAAATTTCTTCCTAAATTTGGACAGATCCCAACTGGTTTTAAAATAAATGATTTCTGTTTTATATATACAATATATCCTTATTATAAAATTGTATTTCTTCCACAAAATATAAATAAGGGTAATGAATCATAAAGGGTCTGCATATAATAAAATAAATTAAAATAATAATAAAAAATATATGTGTATACTGTACAGGTCAAACAATAACCATTTTTATATGATAAAATGTTCAAAAATTATGAGCAACAATAAAATATTAAAAATTTTTAGAATATAATTAAAGACAAAAATTATTAAACTTAAAAACCCCAAAAAGATGCAAGAAAACAACAATTTTTTTATGATTACAATATTAAATTAGAACACGTTAAAAGTTAATTTTCTTCAAAAAAAAAAACGGATTTATCGTTAAATATTTTCAATGGGTCAACAATTTTTTTTTTTTTTTTATCAGATTTTAAAAACGAAATATAGGTACACAAAATTTCTATTTTCTATACTTTATTATTTTAAATACATTTTCATTACATTCTTAATATCTTAATGGTTTCGTTTTTATTTAATAAAATATATTTAAGGTAGATAGGAACTATAATTAAATTTCATTTTAGTTTCTATTATAATATATATTTATAATAACTAATATAATAATAGGTAAGAATATTACCTTACAAGGATATTTTTTTTTATATGCATAATAAAAATATATAAAATTTTATAATTTGGGATCTATTAAAATAATAACAACAAACAACATGAAAAATTGTTACATATTTATATATTCGTAATTTATTTTAAATTCACTCTAATAAAATTTTACTACCATTGAAAATAAGAATTTTTTTTTGTTAATATATACATACATACATATATGTAGACAAATTATAAAGTAAGTATATTTTAATTTTAATTACCGTCTTAATAATCAGTATATTAATATTGATAATATGATATTGTTTTAAACATCAAATACCTACTAATTTAGTCGCAAAATAAACACTATAAAATTCTATTTACAAGTTCAAAAGTTATTATTTATTGAGTTATGACCATTTTTAAAATCAGAAATAAGTTTCTTCGTAAATATACATACATAATAAATTAATAATGTATTTGCATAATAGAATAAAAATTAATAAAATAAATTTTGACTTTAATTTAACCCCTTAATGCGCGCATTATGATTCAGTTGAGATAAAACTGTTTTCTATTATTTTCAAATTCTTTAGATTAATTCAATCTTATTAAAATATTGATTGCATTAAAAATAATGTTCTGAATTTCAGGGTATAGCGCAATTGGTATTAAATCACATTGCAAAACATCAAATGTCAAAAAATTCGTTTGCAAAAACGGGTGCGTCAAAAACGGTAGATTTCAAATTTTAATTTAAAAGCCATCAGTTCATAAAAGTTCTATCTGGTTCTATATTCTAAAAAGCAACATTAAAGTGTTGCTGAAAGCATCACGTTTTTTTTGCAACATAGCTGTTTGTGATGCGCAAACTTGAGCAAACTTCGCATCATAGAATTTGTTCTTTGTTTGCTATTGTTATAAACAGCTGTTTGACATTTAAAATTTATTTATTATTTCACTTGATTGAAATGAAATACATTATCTGTGAAAGTGGTAATTATTTTAATATAATTTTTTACTATATAGGTATACCACTTAATTTTTTTTTCTTTAATTTTATAACTAAATACGATTTCTTTCTTTCTTTATTTCCTTAACAAGTTTTTATATTCTAGCGATTGTTTTACTTTGTGATGGAATTACATAATGTATATCATCATATTCTGATTGTTCACAATTTTCCAAAAATACGTTCAAAGCGATATTAAATAATATTTTTTTGATTTTAATTAAATTTTCAAAGCATCACTGTCAAATTCTGTCAAATTTCCGAATTTACCTATATTCATATATGTTTATCGTATAACTCTGATTTTGTAACCAACTCTAAAATTCCTTCAAATTCGGAATCTGCCATATACATTAATAGGGCCCGAATTTTTACAAATTTATTCCGTACAAAGGAGATATATTTTTTTTTTTGTATTTAACAGCGGCTACACATAAAAATACAACTCCTAACCACTGCTACTTATTTACTGAAAAATTAAACCCTGTCTTTGCCTGTTTTGCACTTGCCTAAAAACTATGATATCGAAATTAATTTATTATTGTTAATAACACAAACAACAAATAAAATAATTTTCAAGAGGATTAACACATTAATTTATGAAATTTTTGCTAAAGAAAAATTTGTTTTAATTTTTTGATTAATGGACATTTGCGAATTGCAAATTTGTTATAGTCGAAATTTGCTAATTGATTTTTTTGGATTGTGAGTTTTTTGAAAAGTGAATTTAGGCGAAATAAATGTTTATTATCTGAGTTTTACCAAGTGTTATGCCTCCGAATTTCATTCAAATCAGTTGGTGACATTAACATTATGGCAACTAACATTAACATTATGGCATTAGCAACATTATGGCAACCATAGATCCCACAACCATAATTTTGATTATTTAAATTATTTTTGTAGATGTATTTTTTTAAGGATAGAAGAGAAAATAGGCAGTGTTGTCACCGTGACATTATTTATGTCTTAAAAATATAATTTTTGGGTAATACAATAATTTTAAAATAAAGTTATGCAGAAATAAAAGGGTTAATTATAAAAAATTTAAAGTATTTTTTTTTTCATTGTATATTTTGCAATTTTTCTAACAAAGTTTAATACATACTAAAATCGAGAAAAGGAATTTATAGGTAAAAAAAAAAAATTAAAATTGGATAAGGTTTTTACTATCCTGTTATCCCTTAAAAATTTAATATTAATGTGATAATGTAACATTTATTTAAAATTTTAAATGTTTCAGCTGTAAAGAGAATATCTCTAAACTCTATAAAAAACTCTGTATTTAAAAAAAAAAAAAGAAAATATATTGAAGGAAATGAATTAATTGAATTGATTTGATTCTGTTGGTATACAATATGATATCTACAATAATAAATTAGAAGTTGACTCTTTATCTGAAAATGAGGAAGATGCAAAAGTCCTTAACCAAATATTAAATTTTTATGATTAGTGAATTTGATGACATAACTTTAAAATTTAAACACGTCAATTCTTATACTTTTGTATTTGATATCAATAACCTAATATAGGCAATATTTCGTATCATAAAGTCTGTCAAATTAAAAATAAAAAAAGTTTGAGGCGATATTTTGAAAAAATATTGTTAATGAAGATTCGATTTGTAATAATATAATTTTCAAAATATTTAATATTTAATTTAACTGTACTTTTTGCTAATATGTAATGGTAATACTATTAAGTAAATGTCTAATAAATATTTCAATCTTATATTCAGATACCAATTTTTCATTCATTTGAATATTGATTGGAGAATTTTATTTAATTATGTTATTTCGTTAATAGATAAAATTTAGCAAATTTGACATAATATTCTTATTATTATTAATATTTTAATAAAACATCATATCTCATTAAAATTTAATTTATTTGTGAAACAATTGAAGTAGAAAAATTCAGACACTTTTTTGATATTTTATATTATTACAATCAGCTTATTATAGTAAAAGTGGGTATTGGTGACTCATGCCAACTAAATTTTGACTTTTTCGAAGGATTAAAAATCCAATTTTCAAGATAACTTTCTTAAAATATCATTTTAATATACTTTATTCAATTCTTTGCTAATAAAATGTAATTTGTTTGACTTTTTATTAATAGTTTGTAGGAAAAAAATTAAATTCCATAAAACTCAAAATCTCAACCTCGCACGAATTTGTGATCTAGGATGCTCCAAATTGTGACTATTTGGTGTTGGTATTTGTGACTATGAAAAGTAATACTAAGCTCAAAACTTTAATTGCTGTTTATCAATTAATAAAACATAATGTATCACATATTATTTCATAAATTCAGTTAGTTAAAATCACAAAAAAATAATAAGAATTAATAAAAGTTAATAATACATACTTAATTATAAAAAAAATTAAACAAAAAATAAATCCAACTTCATAACAAAAAAAAATATTCTTATATCTTCGTTTAATATAATTAGTTCTTTTAGAAATAGATTCCCTTTGCATTGACTAAATCTTGTTCAACATTTTCATTAATAATGTCATCGTTTTTTCTTTCTAAAACTACATCGGGCAAATATTCATCTTCGTATTCCACAATGACGTATGAATTAACTTTAATCTCTGATTCTGATTCCATTGAAAAACTTTTGTTATATTTATTTTCTATCTTCTTTTCAAATAAAACCATTTTGAGTTTTTGTTGTCGTTCTTTCATTTCTTGTTCTATGTATTATCCAAAACTTTATTCTTTTCTTCATCTTTTTCATGAATCACTTGTAGCTACAGATGAAAAATTTTCTTTACGATGTTTAGCTGTTCTTTGATCTTCATGACTTGTAGGCCAAAATAGAGACTTTTCAAATGATAATATTAATTTTTGTATTGTATATTATCTTAATTTTTTTTTCGTTTTATTTAAAAAGATAGGTAGCATATTTGTGACCGTTTTGAATATAATTATGACCGCTGTAATGTTTAATGATTTTCAGCTTAATTTATTAAAATTTGTGTAGGTCACAAAATAAGCGTGATTCTTTATTTAATTTAAAGTAAAAAAATAGATGCGATCTATATAAAATTAAATATAGATTATAAGTGAAATTAATTCTAAAAAGCAACTACAGTTTGAAACATGTAATTCGGATATAATTTGCGGGTAACTCGGCTCCAATAATGCTTGAATTTGTGACCGTTGTATTAATGTGACGAAATGAGGATTCAATCGAAAGATTATTGTAGGTCACAAATTGAATTTTATTTAGCAAGTACTTAATACTTTCCAAATAAAGTAATTTAAATTTATGAAAAGTAATAAAAAAGTTAACTAGTTATTTGATTATACGAAAACTCACTTCAAAATTCGAATTGTGATCTATAGGTCACAAATACCTCAACAGAAAAATAAGTATAACCGCTTTTAATTATTTAATTACACAGCTTATTTACAAAATAATCAGATTTTTCGATCATTTTACGTTAAAAAATCTCTAGAACTTTATTTTATTAGGCATGTATTTAATTTTATAATAATATAAACCTTTTGCTATAAATTAAATACATTTTTATCGATTTCTCATTTCAGAACCTTGACGAAAACTAAAATTAAGGTTTTAAAGAAAAAGTAAGGAGCTTAATGACAAATTGGTTTTTTGGCATGAAATTTTCTATTACATATCAATCATATTAAAGTACTACTACAACTATAGTAGAATAAAATAATTAAATTTTTGAAATTAATTCCCAAAAAGTATTCTTTTAGGAAATGCATTTTAAATAAATTTTAGGCTGACTAGATCACAAATACCCACTAGGTCACGATTACCCACTTTTACTATACAATATTAATAATATAAGGTTTTTCTGTACACACATAATTTCCTATTTATAATTTAAATTAGTATTGCTGGTAATACCTTTTTTCACGGTCTGCATTATCTGCTGCTTAAACATCTTGAATTGAAACGTTTAACAAATTTATGGTTTTAGTCTTGACTAGAAATATTCAATTCCATATCATTCTTGTTCCAATGTTTCCATTATCGACAGCATAATCATATTGAATTGAAATCTAATTTTTGGTTTGATCCTCGACTATAAATATTAAATTCCCTTCTTGTTCTACAGTCTGCCTAATCGACTGCTTAATCATGTTGAATTGAAATTTTTAACACATTTTTGGTTTGAGTCTTGACTGTAATTATTTAATTCAATATTTTTCGGATAGAGTTAATTTTTATTTTATAGTTATGTTACGAGCAGTTACTTCTCAGAAAATATAGATGTCGCAAGGTATTTAAAAGAGAAATTAATTTGATTTTATTTAAAGTATATTTTTTTCCCAATTTGATTAGTACGTTCCTTTGGTGAAACCACAACGTTAATTTCTTACCGTTAAGTGTTAGCAATATTAATATGTAATTAATTATCAAATTAAGGTTTTCGAAAAGAACGTCTTTTCTTTTTTTCAAAATCGTAAATCTACTCAAAAACACAAAAAACGTTGAACTAAATAGACGAAATGACGAAATCGTCGAGCATTCAAAATAAATAAATTAACGAAAAATGTTTCAGTTCAGTTAAAAGCAATTTCCAATCAAGACTAAATAAATGGCGTACAATATTTATATAAAAAACATTACTTAAAATTTCATCAATTTTCAAAATAAATATGAAATAAAGTAAGGAGGACCTAAAAGTTGCTAAAATACAAAAAACTTATTTAAAGTGAAATTTGTGATTAATTTTATTAATTTTGCAAAAATAAAAACACATACATATTTAATTGTTACTTATAATTAAACTTAAATTGAAATTTATGTTTCCAATGGTGCTTCAGATTCTGGCATAGTTACAATAGCTGCTATTAAAGGTTTTGTAGTACCTTCTTTAAGTATAAAAACTCTAACAATTGCTTTCTCAACTGTTAAATCTGATGGTGGTAAATGAGTAATTGCATCTAATACTGCAATAATTTCAAAATCAATTTTCATTGGTACACCAGGAATTAGTGTAGGTAACTGAAACAACAACAAAAAAAATTAAAAAAAACAATTTACCAAAAATATTTACAAAAAAAAAAACAACAAAATTACTTACATTCGCTACAGCTTTTGGTAATTGATAATGATTTTTATCAGCATGCAATAGAACAGTTAAAAATGTAGCCGATTTTGTACTAGACATATTTTCAATTGTTAAAAATAAACGAAATTGTGGCCCAACACCACATATTTCAGCTGCTAATTTTATTGGTGCATGTTTTAAATCTCCTGATATTGTGCTTTCTGATGTACTAATTGCTTCAACAGTTGCTTTTGCCGCTGTTAAACGTAAACGCCATAATTCCACTTGAAAATTACTATAAATAGCTAAGTATATACAAAATATTTTTTTAATTATATTTGAATAAAATCATTATATATAGATACAAGTTGTATATTATAACCTTTAGCATTATCTTTTTCTCTAATTGTTTGTTCAACAAATATTGAACTTTTTTTTGGAATATTCAATTTTTGATCTTTTATTTGATTTATATCACTTAAATTTGTTTTACTGTTACTTAACACATCAGCTGCTTCAAAATTTGCTGTTCTTTTTAGAATTTTTATGAAAAGTGAACCATCTTCTAACACTAAACTCAAACAATGTTCTTCTTGTCCTAAATGACCAAAAATCATAGCTTGTACTGTATTTTCTAATTGAAATTGATCAACAACAACTCTTTGTGAATACAATTGTACTAGACCACCTCTTAAAGCAACTGCTACTAATGTCATTGCTAAATGTGGTAAATGAACAGGTGCTAAACATATTGGTGCTTCAATTAATTCAGCTGACCATAATTTTTTTCCTTTTTTTGAATAACATGTCAAAGTATTTGTCATTCCAGCTGCAACAATAGTTTGATCAACTGGTAATAATACTAATCCAATTGCTGGTTCATCAATTCGAATAATTTCTCTACCTTCAAGCCATGATTTTCTAAGTAAATATAAAGCACCTTCTCTACTTGCTATAACAATTCTAAAATCTGTATCAAATTGTCCAGTCGCTGTTATTAGACTAGGTGTTGTTTCATATGGACAAATTCTTGCCTATACAAAATTAATAAAGATTAATTGAAAGATAAAATTGTAAATCATGTAATTTTGTAAGATTGTAGAAATATATAGTAAAATTTAAAATTTTAGAAATAAATTAATAAAGAAAAAAAAACTGGTCAAGAGTATTTAAGATAGAAGAGTATTAAACCTAATATTGTCCATTCGTTCAATTTTTTGTATTCTGAGAGAGATGTTGTTTTGATTCTGTTAATTATTTGACTGGCATAATAACTATTGAACCGTAACTGAAATTCGATATTATTAATAAGTCTCGATGTTATTTACTTTTGATCTATGTATGTTAGCAGATTTTAAATATATACCGGGTGGTCCAGACCATCCGTATCAACTTATTAAGAGGGTATGAAGCCCTTATTTTAAAATTTAATAAAAATTTTATCAACTAAATCGGGGGTGCTCTATCGATTGGTTATATTTTCAACTTCCGGGAAAGAATAGAAATCGGTTTTTTCAGACCAAAAATTGCCGAAAATGGCCCATCAAGTATGGTTTGTACCAGGTAGTAAAATCTAACAAATTAAACAGTGTAAGGTAAGACCAAAAGGTCCTTGAAAAAATCAACTTTTATCAAACAGCACATTGAACAATAAATTGAAAAACTAATTTTAAAATGATGGACGGTTTCTAGTGTTACATCCTCTTAATAACTTCATCAAAATTCACCTTCCCATTGATCCTAAGCACACAAAAAAAAATAGAAGTAAGTAATGATCGAGTTGATATACCTGATAAATTATAGAAAAACCATGTGTATCAATCATTAGAACTTCCCCATGTTCTGTTGTCAATACTAAACAAGATGGTGGATTTGAATCACTTGATGTTCTCGGTAATGTTGTCATACATGTTATAACTGATAAACGTTGTAATGGTACATCAGCACATTTTTTTATATATTCTTCTCTTTCATCCACAGGTAAATTTAATAATTTTTGGGATTGAATTGTTAACACTGATGCATCAATTGATGCCAAATTTTCAATTAAACTTTGCTGATTTCCTGGCTTTTCAACGGGCAACTAAAAAATGTCAAAAATTTATATATTTAATAGTTTTAAGTTTAATTATAAAATTATTTACTCTACGCCAAACATCAATTTCTAATGGTTCAATTGTCATCTCTGGTAATGTAAATTTATAATACGGTTTTAAATTTCGATAAAATAAAACTGATGAACCAATTGAGACTGCAATAACTTTTAACGAAATAATAAAACAAAAATTTAATTAAAACATTCAATAGGAAAAATATATACAATATAAATGTTTTACTAGGAATTTTTGGTTCCGGTTCATCAATATAAAAACTTTTCACAGCTGATGGTATACCAGGTAAGCCTTGTTCACTAACCATACCAGTACCTTTATATACCTTTAATTTTGCTCTACCCTTTAAATCAATGGGTATATCAGCTGCTATTAATTTTGAATAATTATCATTTTTTAAATCACATAATGTTAATAATGATGGTAAAGTGTACAAAGTTGTTTGTTGTTCTGAATATGCATTTAGCCATTTTGATGAATTCATTTTTTAACTAGAAAAATAACGTTTAAAAATTCTTAGTTAAAATTACATTTTAAAATTACGGAGTAGCCTATTCTAGGTACAATAAATTTTTAAATTAATATAAGAGGTCTAATGTGGTGGTAATAGGCTTTATGGCTGTTAATCCTAGAAATGGTGGAGTTATATGAGCAAGCTTAATGATTCATCCTAGAATTAAGCGACTGTCACATATTGAATATAAACGTCTTTTCATGCATCCTTTATGTCACCTTGTTGAAGGGGCTGCAAAAAGTTTTTATACTAACAATGAGTTGTCTTTGAGATAATAAATCTGAACATCAAACGGGCGCATGTATGAGTTTTTATGTATGAGTTTTAGTTTTACCACTCATATCTCAGAATATGACAAAAGGCCAACTAAGTTGGTAGGATTTTATGAAACATGGCAAAGTACAGTTTGTCTGTGAATTATTTTACTGTTCCGGCTATAGTAAAACGCATATCGGAATTTTGGATGTGGCATATTTCATATGATAGTATTATATGAATATTAAAATAACTGAATCGAAATCTTCTCGTACGTGCAAAATTCCGCCCTATAATCCAGTGATAGAATTACAGAACAATAATATTGATCATAAATAAAAATTAATTAAGTGCGTCGTTACTATTTTGAAAAACTGAAATATTTATCGAAAAGTAAGGGTTGTCAATGAATGGCATAGAAAATTTTCTACATTAGTATAACTATATGTATATAGATATGGATGGATTGGTTAGATTTTATTTTTACACTGAACTTATGTTATTTATAAACTATTTTATACAAATTTTGAAGTATAATAAAATATGAAATAATAAATAAATAACGCAATATTTTCTGAAAATACACTAGAAAAAATAAATTCGATGGGTTTATGAGACCACATAAACTATCACAAACACGTGAGCGAACGAAAGCTAAACTCCAGAATCAGAGGAAGTTGCACATTACACATTACTACTATAGACAAGACATAATTCTATTAAAAAAAATTAGAAGACTAAGAATTAGTAATAATAACCACTTTTTTATATTAACCGCTCTAAGCTACACCATAATTTCTAAAGTTTTAGTGATGCATAATTATTAATTTCTGCTTTCACAACTTTCACTTTTTTTCATATAGATACAAAATTTCCTGTTCTATGATTATGTGTTAAACTACATATTTTTAGTAAAAAAGAAAATCGAGAGCAGGAAAAGGATAACTGCAATTACCACAAGATTCTGTTTTCAATATTTAATCAATCCTAAAACTAACACTTTTATATTGAAAATTTTTGAGTATGCCAGATATGAATTGACTTGAAGAAATTTATAATTCACAACATATGTGGATCATATAATTTTTGGTGAAAATGATTACTTGTTTAAAATCATAACTTACTTTTATAAAGAAATTTCTATTTTTTCCTGTCTTGTCCAATGTCTAAGATTCGTAGTTTTTGTCTTCTAACCCCACTAATATTTCCATGCCTAATTTATTTCACATTCTCCACTGATGTAAATTTTCAATGTATTCAAATACAACTAGAACATAGAACTAGATTTTTTTACTTTGAGGTAGAAAAATCCTCTACATTGCGCAGGTTAATATGTTTATGCAAACGATATTGCAATAAAAAAAAAACAAGTTGTTCAGAGATTTTGCTTTTACCGTTTATAGAAAAAATTAGCCAACGGATATTGGCAAGCTAACAGACATAGTTCTTAGAAATAAAGTAATTGAGCCAAAATGCAAAGATTTATTTTTTAATTGATTTTTCTTGGTTTGGAGGTTACGTACTAAATTTTATAAATTATATATACTTCTGCTTTTCCTCTACAATGGAAGATGACCCGAATCAAACATTCTTGCAAAAATAAATAACCCGAATAAATTTCCAGATTTTCATGAAATTAATATAATAACCATGTTTATCTAATAGTTGTGAAACTATTATGAAGAACTAAATTCTAGATTTTATAAAAATAATCCCGGATTGGCATATTATATTATGATTTATAGAAATAAAATTTTTACTAAAATCATTATTTTACTAATACTTGTTTACGGTTCCATAATTATTATTAGTATAAGTATATTAACACTGTAAACAGTTGATTGTATGTAATTGTAATACACATGGAGAATGGCATGAGTCAGTTAATACGGAACTCTCAATGAGATATGACATAAAATAATAAATATTACAGTAGGTGCAGCAGGCTACAGCAGGGTTCACATAGACTTGGCGTTTTATATAAAAAAAAAATCAGATTTCGTAATCTAATCTATATATATGCATAGGCAGATCCTGCTTAGAAGAATTTGAAGAGGAAAGGAAGAAGGAATCCTCCTCTCATGTTCTATTAGTTTGCGACGCCATAAATATTTTCACGAATACAGGTCGCCTAATTCTGCAATTGACATCAAAGCAATAATAGTGTTCATCAAGAACTGCAATTCTAAGATAACAAACGGGGAAGTACAATAGATCTGAAGAAGTCGCGTTTATATAGAACTCCCCATCAAAGAAAATATATATATATTTATATCTGACTGACAGATTCCTAGGTAATGCGGTGAAAAGTAATTTCGTTTTCCTGGAGTAACAAAAGGTATGCATTTCAGGGCTCAATTCTGGGTCCGCTTCTATCCATTATTTATATTAATAATTTCTCTCATTAGTAAGTCACTTACTGGTACATACACATGTTTGTTGACAACGTTCATCTAATGGTTTCTGGTTTTCTTAAAATATATACGATTGTGACTGACAGACGGAACTTATCTAATCCTTAAAAAATATTCCCTCCATTACTCACGAGTCTTAGGTTAAGACAAAGTTTAGTCATACCAAATATTTTACACGGTTGTGAAGTTTTCACTGTTTAAGTACGTTAGAACTTTTTCCAAGTTGGTAAGATCTTTTAATTTTGCTACTCGTCTCATTTTTTCTTACGACCATGTTTCTCGTCTATGGGGTGCGGATCGTGTTATGGGGTCCGGATCTAGTAGCATCGTATAACATGCGTTGTTTGATTTTACTTTTCAAAATGTTAAAATTAACTCATCCTGCTTACTTATATTCCCAGTGTTGGATCAAAAATAAATGTTGGATGTAAATAATATATTTTACTTGTGACCTTCTTAGTTCTCCACCAAAGCTAATATACAAGACGTGTGCTCTTATTAAAAGTAATTACAATCAATAAACTAAATCTTATATATAATACACAAGATGAACGACGTGATGAGTAAAAAAGCAAAAATAGTTGAATATACATATTTGTAATAAAGAACAGAAAAAGACAAAATAATATAAATCAAGTTTTTAATAAAATAATTCACTTTTGACTAATTATTTTGTTTTATTGAAAAAATAGGCGTTATATTTCAATGTTCTATAAACGTGCTATATAAATGGGCTATAAACGACATCGATTGGATGAACTTATGAAGTTTATTACTCCCTTTCAAAAAAATTGTTGACTATTGCTATAACAGAATTTTGACTACAAACATTTTTAACTATAAATGAATTAAAATACATAAATAGAAAAATATTAAAAATATTGATGACAGTAAAATTGTAGACTGAAAGCGAATTGTGCCTCTATAACCATTAGTGACTATAACCGATTTTGACTGTAATTGATGTCAAATTGATAGATATAAGATTTCTTTTTCATGGTACATATTAAGATTAAAGAAATATAAGGATAGGCTAATAGCAAAAAAAGATTTTTTAATTGAAGTTACTACTGTGCAATTGCACAGGGGCCCACTAGTTTATAATATAATATATAAATCAATTAAAATTATTGTTTTTGTTAATTAATTTCTTGTGTTTTTTTTTTTATTTTTTGTTTCGGGTATTTACGTTGAAAATTGTGATTTATTTTTATTTATTACTTTTTTAATATTTGATTGAAATTATTTAAAAATTGGTAAAATTTTATAAGACCATACAAAAATAAATTAAATAAATATAAGCATTGATATAAACAAATTGAAAAGTACAAAAAATGGAACTATAACATCAACTTTAAATTTAAGGAAAACAGTATTCAAAATGCGTATTAATTCAATCATCTTCGTAGAACCAGTCTCAGTCACAGCCAGTGAAGAAACAAATAGAAAATTGATTATATTTTAAATATAAACCCTATATAAGTATATAAGATTAATTTATTAATCAGTTTAAAAGACGGAATGAGAATATGATGATAGAATGAGATCTTAATGAATAACGAAATTTATTGAAGCTCATTTTCCTATACAACTATAGGAGTTATAGAAATTATTATTTGTATTAGTATTACATGCTTGAATTACACTGATGATATTCAAATTACTTTTATATACATAGTTAGATTATGAAGTTTACTATATTATAATTAATAAAGTCAACATCGTATATGTAATAATTTTTTCAAATGCAATTTAAGTGTATGTAGATAGAGTACGTTGTACAAAAAAGAACGCAAACGTTTATGATTCAGATTTGAAAGTGTAAGCGTTTAAATTTTAAAAAAAAAAATAGTTATATTGATCTACATTGTAAAACATACAAAAATTATAATTTGAATTAAGTTTTCTTAACATGCATTCATTAAGATCATTAGGCTTTTGAGATCGGATATTAATAAAATTATTATTTTTTTTTATTAAACAATAATCGATTATGAACTCATTTAGTATTGTTTGCTTTCCTGTCAAGAATGTCATTTTACAAGTTGTATTTTTAATTTTTTTTTTTTAATTAATAAACAAAAAGTGACGTGTTAGTTTTTCCGTAATTTACTATTCACCACAAGTTGTAACAGTGTCTGGACTGAATTCAACTTAATATTTTTTTAACGTTTGTTTTGTATTTATTTTAAAATGTATAGTGATGAGAAATTTTTATATAAATTTTTTTGCATACTGAAAACAATCGGTATCAATAATTTTTTATAATTATTATTAGCATAGTTGTTATCAACGTCAAATTCTTTTAATGTATGGAATTTTTTTAATTCGAAAATATCACAGAATTTCATTAACAATATTTCACTAAGTTTTATTTTATCTTATAACAGTTGTAGACATTCAAGATACACCACCAATTTTATTTGTTTCGATAAAATCGTATTTTAATAATTTAATTTTACATATTATTTTTTAGGCTGAAATTGTTGGAACAAAGTCAAAACTGTTGAAATAAATTCAAAGCTCCAGCCAAAATTTAACAAGAAAATATTCAATATAATCAATAATATATACAATGCGGAAAATACTTGAACGTGTATATTGTGTAATTGAACCCCTTTCTAAAATCTAATTACTACCTAAGATTCCTGGAAGTTATACCTCTGTTACAGCAGTATTTGTTTAATACTAAAAATATACAATTAATAGGCTCACATCGTCAAAGGAAAATGTTTAAATTGGTTGCAAATTAAAGGTTATAGCAAAAATTTTTGCTTAGATTGTCTATTTTTATTATTATTATTATTATTATTTATAAGTTCTTAATTGTGGTTCTATATTATTAAGCCCTTATTCATTATGTAATTAGTTAACAAAGCCCAACCCAAGTCAATAATAATTATAGTAGACTGGTTCATGTCTAAAAGCTTTATTACTAATGCTTGTGTTTCACAAGAATTTGTTCTTTCATCTACTTTCTTGTTTATTTTCAGCAACGATTGACTTTAAACAACCTTTAATTCAATCCATTGATTTGCAGATCCATAGAAGACTAATTATGATTATAATAATAATTATATTAATAATGTTAATCATGTTTTAATGAAAATTGCTAACTGGGCAAAAACAAAGAGTTTAAGTGGTCAAAAACTGAAAACTGTCTAATTTTACGCAAAGGTTTTAACTGTATTTCTTTTTCCATAGTGTTACTTTACAAAACGCAGACAGTGTAAACATGTGGTATTCAAAAATTATCTAGAAATTATCGCGACAGATTTGCCAAAGTATTTAGCCAATTTCAGCCGATAAAATGTTTTTTTTTAACTTTGCAGCTTCGTAATATATAAAACATTTATATGACCCAAGGTGGGATGAAATTTATGTTATATTATGTCCAAAATCACGTTATTTGCCTATTTTGCCTAATAAATCAAAGAACTGGCAGATGAAAAATATAATAGCAAAAGATTGGCTGGCAAACGAAGTATTGAATGGCCAAATCAATATTAAACGTCTGACAGAAAGATCTCCGAAAAGATGGTATGAATGCTGAACGTCGTCATCACAAAATTGAGAATAAGATACACTGAAGAAACAGACACTTCTAAATGCCTAATTAGCGAAGAAGAATAAGAAAGATCTTCTTGCGCTTTCTTACGCAGTCCCAATGCGAAACAAGTAAAAATGGATAGAAAAAATACATTTTGTAATAAAACAGGTTGCGAAAATATGTTTATAGTCCGAATTTTACAAAATCATATACCTTCTTATGTGTTTCAATATTTAAACAACACCATAGTATATAGCTTGCAGAAATTCAAAAATAATATAAATTGATTTATATTCATACTCTCTACACTCATTCAATTGTTTTCTTCTTTCATCCAAGCGTTAAGTAATTACTAAAGGTTATAATATATCTGACGCTTGACTGTTTATAAAAAACAAAAAGAACAAAAACAATTCATTATTAAAAAATTAATCTGAACATCAACATAAACGTATTAGAACATATTAAAATGTGTATTAAAACAAAATTTTGACAAATATTTAAAACTTATTATGTAATTAAGTACAATGACATAATCACATATACATATATATATATATATATATATATATGTAGTAATCTTATTAATAACTACAACGTTTAATTTAATGTAGAGCTATTTTAAAATATTTTTAATTTTAAACAAGTGCACTATCATCACATTTGACAAATATTTCTTTATATTTTGAAAGAATAAAAACTGTAAAAACTCGTAGATAAGCAAAGAACTAATTCCGCATCTATATTCGTACACCGGTCATAACAAAAATTTAATAAAAAATAATTAATATAAATATTTTTTACTTACCTATTTCAATTTTACAATTTTTCATTATTTTATATTCACCTACGTTTTCACTTTCTCTTTCATAGAACTAAACAAATATTAAATACACCTTGTTATTTAATCTAAATTAAAATTTATAATATTTACCCATCTGTTCATATACAAGAAGAAATTTGAATTTTGTTTTGGCAATTTTTGTTTCAAATAAACATTTCGTTACCATGGTAACGATATTATTTAAGACTTGCGCTTTATTATAAGGCGCGTAAAAATAATTGTTGTAGTTGATATTTGAAGCCATTGATTCGATTTGTGATAGTGGTAAGTAGGTAGAGATAGGTTCATATTAGTTAAGCACATAACAATAACCCTTAAAACTTGCAATACAATTTTGGTTTCTGATTTTGTACATTAAGTGTATTTTGAAAATATATTTTATTTAAGTTTCATTATTTTCATATAAATAAAATGCATATTAGTAAATACATACTAGTTAATCAAAGTTAATATTTGTATTTGTTTTGTTAATATTTAAAAAAGACAATCTAAGGATAATCTAATCAAATATTGTAAAGTGTAAAATTATAAAACCAAATATCAGTGTATATAAGTAAGTATATGTTACTAGATATCGTAAAAATCATATTTTCCAATAGCATTTGACTTGCACAACTCAAGTAAAGAATTATAATACCTAGAAGCTACCTAGTGTTTTAAACAGAGATATATTAAAAAGTTAAATTTAAAAGTTGAACTAACTTAAGAGACAAATTTTACCGCTATATAGAATTAAATGATTGCTACTTAGTTGTGCATATCTAATTGATTCCATCACAGTAGGTAATCAACAATTTGAAGAAATTTCTTATCTCAAGAATAAGAAATATTGCTTGATTGCTTCTTGTTTTTTTATTAATTATAGTTATGTCCTAGTTACGTCCATTGGTTTCCTATTCACATTTGTGGTATTAATCGTTACGCTCACCCATTTTCTACAATTGGAGAGTTATTAGTTGGAAATATGTTTTCATAGTCCTTAATACGTGAATAGCATTTCCTGATCTCTTCGTGATCTTGTATTTAGAATTCAAATGCTTTATTTTGATATTTTAAGTTGTAATCGTTCGCCCATCTCATTAGAATGTTATACCTATTTTTTTTTAGTTTTTTAATTATTATTAATCCATAATGAGTCAACTGACCTTTAATAAATTATATAAACATTTTTAATCAATGATCAGTTTTATTGTCATAATTCTCTCTGACGTCATTGCAAGTGATTCATCAATGAATTTGTTAATATAATTTTTGCAAATTTTTGATTTGTTGTAAATATTAAAATTTTAAGGTGAAATTTATAGAAATGTTGACTTGCTGGTTAATTTTGAAATGTTTAATAAAATTATCTCTTTCGTATTTGCTTCTGTACAATCCAATAAAATATAGTATAAAGTCGAATATTTTACTTATGTAGAATATAGTCGGGAGGATTAAGAAAAACTAATATTCATATAACAATTACAAGTATATTGAAATCAGTTTGTTGTCGAGTATAATTGAAATAAGTTTTGAACATTATAAATTGCCAGTCTTAATTATATAAGTGCAGTATTAATATTTTGAATTGCACACCAGTTATAATAATGGATTTATCTTATTATGGAAACAAATTATAAATAAAATTTCATTTTAAACATTTAAAACGCAAATTCATTTTATGTAAATCATCTTTTGTTTTTTGATATACCTTTCGAGAATATAAGAATACAGGGCTTCGGCTTAACTCAGATAGTAGTGTACTCAGACTGTTTTTCAGGACCACAATAATTATTTAATTATTTTCACAAAATATTTCATTAGTCTTCTGTTGTTTAGTATTTGTATTATATTTCATCCTACCGAATAGGTTATTATAAGATAAACAGATTTTATGTAAATGATCCTTTAATATTTTTTTTTCTCGCACAGATCAAAATTTTTCTACACTTGTAACAGTCAACTTGAGTTTAAAACAAAAAGTATGAGAGAACACTGCGTAGTAGAAATTCTGTAAATTTTGTTTATTTTGCTGAAAAAATATTTTTTATCTAATCGGGTGTATTCATTTATTTACATAAATATGTATACAAAATCAATAAAGAAATTAAAACAAATTTGATTTTTAAGTTAATTATAATTATTCTGAAATTAAATTAAATCAAAAAGTGTATTATAATACCACGAGTCTTGCGTTGATTCAACTTCGGATTGAATAAAATGTAAAAAAATCTGTATTAAATTTATATGAAGAAAAATCTTGAATGGGGGAAAATTCATCAGACTATTTGAAGAAAAAAAATTGTTCTAAATCCCTTTCAATTACAAATGCCATATATAATTTTCATATCAAATTGGCCGTTTCTGGGGCAAATTTCAGTAAATTCAGAAATTTTGCGATTATTTAAATTTATTTAGCAAATTATCAATATTTCTAACCCTTAGTTCTTATTTTCTTACATAAACACAGATACTCTGAGATAATATTACTGCAATTTAGATATGACCTTAGTATCCTAGTAAAGTATAAGGTTTTTTTTTATATATAGCCAAAGTACTTGGTGGAAACCTTTTATACAGATTGCTACGTTTGGCTAAGGAGGGAAAGAAAATTTAAAGAATAAATAAAAAAAGGATGACAATTAATTACGAACGAAAGTGATAATGTTTGTCTTGAATTTATGTACGTCATAAATATAAAATTCATAATATGGAACACATAAGATGTAATTTTTTTTCCATACTGGTGATGTTGCGGTTATAAACGAATTTCCATAACTTGTCGTCTGTCATTTAGGGATTTCTACAGTGTAGGAATGAGTGCATTCTGTCCTACCGTGCCTTCAATATATCAATAAAAAAAGGAGAGAGCTTCAACTAAACGACGATGATTAAGAGGATCAAGACCAGCAGTGACATTTGTATCATTTATAAAACAAATAGCCTGTTTTTAGACTTTATTCAAATGTTTTAAAGCATTACTAGAAACGCCAGCTGATATGTGAGAATTACACTTTATTTTGGATTATATGAAAGGTTTAAAAATTTTCATGAGGTTACATGAGAAGTAGTAGGTCTTACAACGACTAAGAAAACATTTACTAAGTTATAGAAAATAGTTCAATGCATAAAAAAAATAACTTAAAAACTCCTTAGAAGATTTTTTAGTCGAAGCGCATCACTCTGTACAAAAAAGGAAGTTTATTAATTCTGCCAGCTTTTGCCATTTTGTATTTAAAGTATAACATTAAAGATTCTAAAGGTAATATTCATTTTCATAATACAACAGTGTTTTATAAATAAAAAAAAAAAAAAATTTCTAATTTTTACAATTCATTTTAGTGTCATCGAAGTTTGTGTGACTCATTCCATTCTTTTATACTCGAACTACAACTTCTTTCTTATTACCTATGTTGTTTTTGAAAAAAATTCTTCCAATTTTGATCTTAATTCGTTTTTTTATATTTTAATTTTCTATTTATTTCATGTTTGTCCTTTATATTTTATATAATTAATTATAATCCGTTCATTTAACTTTTTTATTTTTATTTATATTTTATACATAGACAATATAGACATATAGACATATAAAAATCTTAGGTGGAAACATTTGATATCCGTTGATACATTTACCTGGGGAGTAGGGAGGGAGATGAGAAGTTGAGAAAAAGGAATGTGAAAGAAGATGAGACCATTTACGAAAGTGTTAAGACTTACAGTAAGTTTCGCTGATGATGAACCAATTCATCACTAAACTCAAAATTATCTATTGATGAGAGCAGATATTTTGTTAAAATTTTTTGATATTCTTCAGCTTCCAAAATTCAACCTCCAATTACAAAAAGTAAAAAAAAATTAAAAAATCATGAATTGTATTAAATTTAATACAGATTTTCTTATATTTTAACAGCCGTATACGAAGATTTGTAAAACAATAACGCATTTGCGCAGTTCATTTTAAATTATAATACCAACGAGTGAGTTAAATAACATCACGTATGCAATTAAAGGTTAAATAATGATATACACTGTTTTGGAAAATCGCATGCATAATTACAACCAATCGCATTAGAAATATATGTAATAAAAAATATCTATATATACAACAAATACTAAATATTATTATAGAAATATTTTGTTATCAAAAAATAAAAATTTATTTCAAATTTTTGTGCAATTAAAGATAAAAAATAGTTATTTATAAAATATACACTGTGGTTTATTTAAATAATAAAAAAAAAATAAAAACAAAGATTAATTTAAGTACATACTTACATATTATAGTGATATGCACCTTGTTAACTGCCGATAACAAAATTACTTTGTACAATAATAATTGTACCTTGAATTAAATTAGATAAATACAAAATTTTAGCTTAAAAAACATTAGTTAATAGAAAGGAAAATTGGAAAATGGAAAAATGAAAAATCAATAATCATTCAAAATTATTTTGATTATTATTTTTAAAATTAAGGTAAGTTATTTATAATTTGTAATTTTCAACTTTTTCAAGGTTAATGTAATTGATTTAAAATAAATTCAGATAACTGACTATCGATTATTTGGATTTGTGAAATTTGTTAATAATCACAGGTGGTGATAGGTTTTTGCATATTAATATATAAATTTTTACATATATTACTATTTCCTTCTGTTTTTACTTATTTTTTTCTAAATTCATATTATTACCAATATTATATATACGTATATGTATATTACCATATTACATATATATTTATTTAATATTCACACATGTAATAATTAAATTGAAATTTTAATAGCCTTTGGAATAACACAACTAATCATCAGTTTTATGACAAAGAAATAATGTAAAATAGAAAAGCTTGTTTTTTTTCTTTCGTAAAATTGCATTGACACGAACAAATTTCTAGGTTATAACAAGTTTTTGTATTTTTTCTTTGGTTTTGTTCAAAGGCTCTAAATTTGAATATCGAAAATTCAGTTTAAATTATGACACTTTTTTTTAATTGGGAGCTCTACGTAGACGGGACTTCTTTAGATCTATTTTATTTTCCCGTTTGGTACCTATCTTAGAACTACATTTCTTGATGAACGCTATTATTGCTTTAATGTAAATTTGAGAATAAGACGATGTGTATTTCTGGAAATATTTGTCTTTTGCGAACTATGGGTCTTAATGAACTTACTACCTACACTTCTTATATAATAAATTTTTAAATATGTTATTAATTTCTTAAATTTACTCATAATTTTATTTATTTATTTATTACAAGAAAATAGAACAAAATTAATTTACATTTTTGTTATACTGATCTTAGCTGTAGTCTATACAATCTATGCAAAGCCTTCAGCTATTTTTTATTAATTGAAAAAATTAAAAACCCTAAGATTTACAAATTTTTATTATTTAGAATTATTTTTCCAAATACTTAAAAGTGTAAAAATCCATAACTGGTCAGATTCTTCATTATTATTATTTGATTACTTTAATTTAATTACTTATAAACAAGCAAGTTTGTCGATGTTGCCAAAAAAAATAGTACTTACTACTTAGTAGCATTTCAAATGCTGGATTTTAAAACGAATTCGCCTGTTTCTTATTTCTGGACATTCCAATATAGGTATGGGGCACCGGGACCTGGTGCATTTTACAAAAGGTATAATAAGATGGTCCTGCGTGAGCTTTATGTGCCCTATTAGAAATCCGGTGAAGGATTTATATTTTTTATTCCTTTCAATTGAAATCAGGTAAACAGTTGAACTTTTATTAGGATTATGTGATTTGTATGATATGCATGCTCTGGAATACCTGGTATTAATGCCTATAGTAGAACCAGCTTCAGTTTTGTGTTTTGGCAAGTAGTAGAGTAACCCTATTTTTCAAATCCTTTTTATTGCACGTATAGTTGAGATATTCAGGGCAGAATTGACTGGGTTTGTTGCTACTAGGTCTATTTTGGTATTTTCTTGTATGATTATGTATTTGAGAACCCAAAAAAATATTATTAATGTGGCTTTATTTATAAGTCCATCCTTAATGTGGTATAGTATAATATGTAAAGTAGAAATGTAGGTTCTTAAGTCATAGAATTAATATGATTAAATATTTAAGTAATAGGAAGCTGGAATGTAATACAAAACCATTAATTAACCAACGATTCCTACCAACAACAAATTCATTACTTGAACTGTATAATGATATCAAAACATTAATTTTGATCATGAAGTATACTTAACAATTAGTTTAACTAATGTTTAAAATATAATAAATTAAAATTATTTTTAAAAAAATATAATTTAAAAAACGGTGTTACTCTAGAAAAGAGAGTAAATTTACGTCATATTAAAATAATTTTGTATCAAATAACGTATTGGAATATAATTTATTAAACTAATATAATGTCATATATTTGAAGTAGAGCAGGTAGTTAGATAGATAAAATTGAATATTACGATTACATACGGAAAGCAAATTAGAACTAGGTCAGTCCATTTTGATATCGTGGATCTTTAATTCGCATTATCCATTCATTTTTTTTTTGTTTTTACACTCTACAGTAACTTAGGTAGAATCACCTTTTCGAGCTTAATTAAGTACGGTACTGCAAATTTTACACTACAATCTACAATATTTCGAGTATTTATTTAACAAATTACTGGCTTATCAACTCATTAAATGTGGAAAACTAATGCTATTGTCAGGAACTAAGCCTTCTTAAATAGAACAGTTTAATTTTTATTTAATTTGTTAATCGATTATACTCTCAATTATTTTTTGCCATTTATTATATCCCAGTGACAAAGGGTACTGGACCAGGTCGAAAAATCCATAAAGCATTTTTTATTTTGCTTCATCGGGAATCGAACCTGGGACCTTTTGGTTGAAAGGCAGGCGCTCTAACTACTGCGCCACCCAGCGTGTAATTCATTGTAATTCATTATCTTATTTTGTACCCAACAAAAAGCAGTCCGTTTAATGAAAAAATCAGTAAGAAAGACATGTATAATCATATTTTACAATCTACAATAGCCGACGAATTTTCCCGACTTTAGTATAATACTACATGCCGTTCATGTTCATGACCGTTATATCCAAACTAATATCATTTAAAAATTTTACTGAAAGAGAATTATAAGTATGTACATATTTATAATTAAAATAACGTCTTGAATTTGAATATTTTAGTTTTTCACAAAATTCTTTAATGATTTATCAATCTTACCTTATTACAAAATCTAAGTGCTTTAATCATAAGAAAATAAAAATAAATATGATTACTTAAACTAATAGAAGAAAAATTTCAAATTCATCTAAACGTTCAAATTTAATTAACACTATATTGATGTGGATGTGACCATATTGTCATGGCATACTTTTTACGAATTTACATAAATCTGTAATTGAATACAACAACAATACACAAATCCAAATTCATCTCATTAACACAAAATTTCATAAATCAATCTAGACTTTAACAGCATGTGAAAAAAATTAAAATAAAAAACAAAAATTTAGTTTTAATCTTTAATGGACCATTCATCAAAATCTTCTGCAACTCTAAGTATACCTGTATAACATTCTATAAGACAACCATTTGTAATGAATTCAAAAAAACAAAAACCAAAAACTAGAGACAATCATTAAAAAATAAAAATGATTGGCTAGAAAAATTCAATTTTGGAAAATTTTCCAATTGTTTAAAATTTGCAATTTTTGTTAAACCTAAACCAACCTAGACTAAACAATGAAAATGTATATGTATGTACGAATTGTGATTATTAAGTATGTAAATAAGTAAAACAATAACCGGTAATAACGACCAACTGATGAAATATTTTACCACAATGTTTTATTTTTTGTTGCTTGGCTAACATCAAATTCAATATTTATGAAATAATTTCAAGTCATTTTGAAAATAGGTTTGTAACAACCATTATTGTTTTTATTTTCTTCAATGTCAATTAAACCGCCCTCTATGATTAACAAAAAAAAAGAAAAAACAACAACGTTGAAAACAAAAAATAAAAACAATTACTCAATTTTAAGACCTTTTCACAATAAAAAAAAAAAATGCAATGTAAAGGTATTGTGATAGAATGTGAGGAAAACTAAAACTTATTTTCTATACTTTTACTTTCAAAATATTTCACTTATACACGTTGCCGACCTCCCACTGTTTAACAATTCTATTATTAATTTTATGAATTTCAATTCTTGCAGAAGACAAGGTTGTTAGATAAATAATGTTTATTCTTATTTTACTTCTACCTCTTGTTTTAAGCTTTCGCCTGTTTATTCTTAATTATCGAAAGATATATAAAAGCCCAAATGTTACTCCAATATTTTGGTGCGCATGATTAGTAAAATGGAGTAATTTCGTTTCGTGCTGTAACATATGATCAAATGATAATTTCAGACTCTTCGTTTACTTCAGCCACCTGACCCTATTAAAAGTATTGTACAGACTTGACAAATCTCATTTTTTGAAACTAAATTTAAATATTGTAACTTACAGTATTTCTACATCACCATAATTAGTGTTGTCATGTAACTCCTTCATTAGGACATAAACAAAACTTAATTTTTTAGTGTACTGGGCACTAAAAAATTTGCATTGGAGCACCAACAAAACTTCTTTCATGATATCTAATTTGGGGCTAGGCTTTTCAGTCATAACCATGAAATTATGCAGTCTACTAAACCACTAATTGGACTGAAAATGTGTCATAACATATTATGTTGTGATGTCACCTAGTTCGTTGATGTTAGTAGTATAAACAATAAGACAGACATTTTTCCAGAAAATCAAAATAAAACAAACTAAAAAAGAAAATCCGTATAAAACAAAATAAAAAATAAAACTAACAAAAAATATGAAAACCAGGATGTTAAAGTTATTGAAACAGAATCAAAGGGTCGAAATTTTTTGATTTAGAAGAATTTAAGAAGAGAAAAATTACAGTAATAAATTTTTATCATATAAATATCTAATATTGTAAATAGGTAATTTTTTTTGCTAATTCAACACCTGTATATCAATCCTGTATGTACAATCTTAAATTACTACAGTGACAACAAAATTTAACCAAATTACAATATTAACGTGTGACAGCTGTACACTTCAGCTTCACAGTTGATTTAAACTTTCATCGTCAATAAACTATGTATTTGGTATAACTAAGATGTATTGCAAATACAATTCAATTCTCTCTAGGTCATCGGTTAGTTAACTTTTATGACTAATCATTTCATTGATTTTATTTTCTCTAAATATACACACTTACATTTACAAGATTCGTGATGAAGCTCTCTATGTATTCATTGTATATATCCAGCAATTAAATGCACCATTTTATTGTGTATTTTTGTATTGTTTACTTTGTTTGTAAAATAAATATTTAAAGAGAAAGAAAGCTGGACAGCACAATAATATTAAAGTTAACATTAATTTAAGTAGTAGTTTAAATTACACAAAAAAAAACAATAATCATTTAGATTGATTCTATGAGTATAATGAGAATTTCTTAATTTTGTTATAATATTTAGTTTTAGTTAATCTTATTTTCTTTCTTATTTTAACTTTGTTTTTTGTTTTTGGCATATCATATTTTTAATGTTAATTTAATTTAAAATTATAAAATAAATGTAAGACCCTAAATGTAAATTTAAATTTAGAATAAAAAAATCATTGTAATTTAACTCAAACAATAGGCAAAATAAATATCAGAAAATAAGTTGAAATTGAAATTAATTGAAATGTTGTATACTTCCTTGATAATTAACATTTTGTTCTAGTTAGAAATATTAATCGCATATCAATCGAAAATAGTGGAAAAAAAACTAGTGCATGTTTGAAAATAGTGTATAATAGTGATATTTGCGCCAGCCCCTTATATCATCAGTTAAAGATAATATTTTTCTTTTTACATACCAAACCCAAACTAATAGGGTAATTTGGATATAGAACTAATTAGGACTATTATAAAAGACCAATTCTATTTTATTCTTCCTTTTTTAATTTTCGAATTTTTCGTAAAACATTTTAGATTTGAATTTGTTGGTTTAAATCTACCATATCAGATATACTTATATTTAAATATATGTTACATATATTTAAATAGGAAACTAGTACTTATATTTAAATATGTGTCGATCAGCTGCTTAATAGCCTGTGAATCAATTTCCCCATTTAGAATTTTCATTAAAAATGCAATATCAGAAATAGTTCTTCGGGACTCGAACGTATTAAATTGTAGTAGTTTTAACCGGTCTGTATAAGGAGGAAGAATAAGAGGGTCAGACCAGAGTAAACTACGGGTAGCAAAACGAAGAAATTCATCTGGATTGCTTCAAATCCCAGTCGCAGGTCTCAGGTTCGATTCCCGACGAAGGCAAAAAATGATATCTTGATTTTTTCACCTGGTTCAGTACAGTACTCTTTATCATTGTGATAAAATAAATGGAAAAAAATAGTTGAATGTTTTGTTTTTCTATCTTATGACAAAATATGAAATGGAACTATGCTATTATGGAGGCGAAGTACTCCGTTAAATAGACAAGAGATATAGTTTTCACACATTTAGTTCGTTTATTTCCAAAAAATTGTTAATACATAATTTATAATGACAGAGTCTTCTTATACTTAAGCTAGAATTTAGATTATTATTATCTTAACAGCTGCGAGTTTTGTTTTATTCTATTTTTATTTTTTATTACATTATTGATGGTTGATGTAATTTATGTAATGATTTTATTTTAATTGAAATGACAAGAAAAAATGGTGGAAAATTACAAAAACCTTGAGACTACTTGTAATTTTAAAATTTTATTTAAAACTTATGACTAGACTTAAACTAATTTATAACTAAACAAAGAAAAACAAAAAAAAATATCAACTAAAAGCAAACATTCTTAATTTATTTACATTTAGTAATTATCGATCAATTGCCTAATTAAAATGTTTTCGGAGCTGGACCAGTTGGCAATAAATTTGTGTTACCCTAATAGTAATTTTGTCTGTTATTGTCGTATTTTTGAATTTTAAATGTATATCTACTGTACTACGATGCCAAGGTAGGCTTAGTATCATTTTAGGTAGTCCATTTTGCGTAATATACAGTCTTCCTTTATGACAGTCTGCTCAGTTTGGCCAGGTTGGAGCACCATACAGATATGCACTTTGGAAGATGGATTTAAAAATTTAAATTTTATTGAATTTATACAGAGACGATTTCCTATTAATTAGTCCGTATAACAATTTGATTAACATTTAATTTTTTTCTTTATTTGATCGTCAACTAAGGGTTTAAAAATTAATTTGGGATCTAGGATGATAGGTAATTGACAGTAGTGCTCCAGTCGACGGAATTGTCATTTAGTTGTAAGTTCATATCAAGTAAGAAGCAAGGTTTCCTTTTTTCAGAAAAGAAGTACGTGGAGGTACTGAAGGTATTTATTTTTATCTTTCATATTGATCTAGAGAATTGAATCCGTTTTCCAGATTTAATATTATTGTGCTGGGATTGACATCCGAGGTGTACAATGTATTGTAATCAGCGAACAAGCCTATTTCGCAAGTAGGAATATCTGCATTATACAGATTGTATAAATGAGGTCTTAAATAGAGCCCTGGGGAACACCTCCTGATGGCAAATGTTGTTTTCCACATTTAAATTTAGTAGATATACAATGAAAATTCTAAAGATGCTATTGTATGTAATTGTATATTCCAAATCTCGTAAAAATGTAAAAGTAATTAGGGTGTTCATCCCATAGACTTGGAATTATGATATGAAAAAATGATTACGATAAAGTGCCGACCAAGCCGAACTTGTATTTTTTGTAAATTGTAAATTAATGTAGATTCAGATTAGGACGGACATGGCCAGGTATATAAGGATTTAATCCATATCAAACTCTTTGGGCCATCTTTATATGAAACCCAGTAAAGAATTAGCTTTGTTGTTAATAACATTATGATGGTGTTTAAATTATAATTATAAACTGTTCCATTTTGCATTATAGGTTATTACCAATTACAAAACTTTCAACTCCAACAAATTTTGTAAAATCTCATTATTAGGAACACACTTAAGAGTACTAAACTTAAGAAAAAAATAATAATAACTGATGATAAATAATAAATGATACCTACCTTAATTATTTTAATTTTTTAATTATTCCCTGCAGGCTGGAATCATTTAGTGCAACTTCGAGTTTATGACAGATTGCAGAAAAATTTAATTACTGTTACATATACTTGTAATCACATAATTTTTAGAGTAAATGAACTTCTCTATTTAATATCAGGATTTCCAAATAACGTCATGATTATTGTATGAGTCATACAAAACCAGAAAGGAATGCGGTTATAACAGAAATAACGATAACTACGATACTAGTTTTTTGTTTTTATTAGTATGCATCTAGATTTTGTTTAGTCATACTACTGAATTTCAATATAAAAAAAAATAACAAGAAACAAACGAAAACATAATTCAAGAGAAGAAATTCAGGTACATATTTAAGGTCATATTTGAAATTGATCTTGAATATAAGTTTTTTGAATTTAATTATGTAGGTAGTAAATTTTAAAAGAGAATTAAAGCCAATAAATTAACATGCGAAAAAGACATCATAAAAGTACTGTGAGAAGGTTTTTCGATCCAATTAATCAGTGATTTAGAATGTGTTCAAGAATTTATTGATGATCTGCTCATGAGCATATTAAAAAGAATAGAAAATTAGAAAACATGTTCGAGCATATCTATTGTGTACTTAGGATAGAGATAAGATTATAGATAAAATGTAGTAATAATTACGCATATTCTTCTATGAAGAGAAAAGTACAGCTTTTTTTACCAGTATTATTTGAATTAATTGTATTGCCATAATTATTTATACATACACATATTTCATATAGAACCTATTAAATTATTTACTACAATTTTCAATTTAAGAATATGTTTTAGAAGTCCACCTGTTGTTTTCAATCAAATCAAATTACTTATATACACTTTACTAATAAAACATCAAATTTATTATCAATAACTTGTCTCTACAATCGACAAAATACAAAAACGATCAATCCATAAATATTTATTTTCTATATGTATGCATAAATATAAAATTCTATATCAAGTATTGATTAATTGGATTCTAGTAGTGAAAAAACAAGCTTGGCCCAATTTGTAATAAAAGTTGTTGATATTAAATATTGCACTGATTTGTTATTGATTGAAAATTATAACGCGACGCGACAATTACAAAAGAAATCCTGATGTAGAGGGACACCGTAGATACGTTTTAGTTCTTTGAATTAATTTTCTGATAGTGTAATTTTCAATCTGATGAAAAATATTAAATTTTTCAGTAATGATGTCGTTTTAAATCGGATATGAAAAAATCAAAACTGTATTCATATTTTTCACATAGAATCTGATTCAAAGTTGCTATCGGCTTAATAATAATTTTGTATACAAACAACTAAAACTTTTTGCTTCGCTAATCAAAAATTTGACAATTAAACCTTTTTGTTCCGAATTGAGCATTTTTAAATGCAAATTTCTCTTTGAATTGAATGTAATACAACTTTTCAATTTATATCAGGTTAATTGTCTTTGTAAATAAATGAATTAAAAATTTATCCGAAATTTCAATTGATAAAGAGTATGAAATGCAATAATTTATAATTAATATTGAAAGAAGTTCTTGTAATGATGGAAACAATCAAAATAAGGCCATTTACAACTGCGGTAATATAGGAGCCAGATCTTCTCCCGAAAGTACATAATGATCAAAATGGTAAGAACTTTAATAGCATCTCCACTTGAACTATATGTTACCTTAATGTTGAGACAGTTTTGATGATTTTACAATTTATAATATGAGGTGTTTTTTAACATAGTTTGTTGCCACGTCTCGTCTTCTAAAGACATTTGCTTAATATACTCAAATTTGAATAGTTGGTGCAATTTTTATTTTTCCCCATTTGAACGTAGGCGATATTAAAAATGAATTGGTAGGGAGAATATTAACGAAATTTACCATGTCAAATAAAGTGATTTATATATTGAGTTTAGATATACAAAAAACGTTATATGTATTAATATCGGTGTTATATTTATTTATTTATTTCAATTAAAATATGCCTTGAGTGAGTACTCCTGCTTTTGTTCTAGGCTTTGTAAGATAATTTTGTTCTTCTTTTTTTCTTCTTGTTCTTGTTCTTCTTTTGAAACAAGTTCATAAGAATATAAGAAACATATTCAAGAAAAATTAACTGACTTATGATAGGCTCAACATTTTGCTCTCTCTTGATACGTAACGTCAATATTGAATTGTAACGGTATTTCCTTATATGCTAAACTTATAAAAACCAAACATAATAATCATAAACTATTCAATTTTTAGAAAAAAAAAATACAAATTTAGATTAAATATCTAAGTTGAAATTAATTACAATTCAAATTCTTTGTGCTAAAAATTAAGTCTATTAATTTGGTATTTATTTTTAATATACTTAAATTTGGTCCGAATATTATATAGTCCACGATCTTTCACACATTTCTGATTTTTCTTTGTCTGTATCTTTGTTTATATCTTTCATTGTCTGGGCTGAACATTAAAAAGCTATAAAAAAGTTTTTATTTTTTTTTGTACATAAAACAGAAACTAAAGTAGAAATTTAAATTAATTTTTAAGTTTCTCAAAAAAAATGTATAGATACTCATTTCTCTAATACCCATGTATTGTTTGCATCTGACGTTATTTAGGTACTTTTCAAGCTTGATTTGTGATCGTTTATTTGTTTAACTTTTGTGTATATTATGAATGTATTGTTGTTATGAGTAAACATTCTTTTATTATCACTTCAATACCACTACCGCACGACTTGAGAATAAATTTTCTCATACATTATCTACCTACACTGCAAAGTTTTTCATTTGCGCGATTATACAAAAATGAATTCGAAAAGTATAATGAAATTAATATTTCGTTTATGATATTTTAATTAGCTTAGGTAATAAATTGCCAAATATCTGAAAAAAATGTAAATTAATATTTTGATTTATGTTTAAATTACTTATATAAAAAATTTAGAAAAATTGTTAAGCTTTAAGAAAATAAATTAATTTTGAATTGACATACATATATATATTAATATTGGACTGCAGTCTCAACAGATGCAATGCATTTGATATTGAGTGCAACGGGATTCCACGGTCATGGTCTTATTCTTCTAAATTTTAGGTATACTGGTAGTAAAAAAAAATTTTTACCTTAAAATCAATCCAATGAACTTAGTACGGTAGTATTCGATGAGCGTAAAAATTGTGTAAAATCAATATAGAGTATAAAAAGTTTATCATAAAAAATATACTGAAAAAAGTGAAGAATGTATAAATAAAAAACAAATATAAATATTTTTAATAGTGCTTGTACAAGCAAATATTGTAGAGCAAATCGCGAAGAAGAAAAGTATCATGGTAATTATTCCCACATATAAGGGCACATAAATTATTTCTTTCGAGTGATAATTATTTATTTAATAAATTCCATGAACGAAATTATAATCGTAGTGCCTACTTTGCACTATACCAATAACAAATATCAAGTCTCCGTTGAAATTAAGAACTACTGCTAGTGCAGTTTTTATTTTTGTAAGATTTTGTTATTCTTGAATTAGAGCTAGAGCTAGAATTTCATTTATTAAAAAAATATAAAAGCGTGCTTTGTTGTTGAAATTGACATTAAAATCGTCGGTCTAGCACTAATAAATTTCTTTTCTCATTATTTAGATATTTAACTCAAAACAAAGTTTTCTATTTCAGCAAAAAAATTATCATTTTCTTAGCATATCCTACAGCTTAGGCATAAAATTTTTGTTGCATAGGGTATTTTTTTATTTTTCCAATCTCCGAATTGTTACTTCCGTTGAGTCACCGATGTACAACTGGTTTAAAATGTTCTCTTGCATACAACGGAGACACCAATTTGAGATAAAGAAGATAATAGTTTTATAATTTCAGTACTAATTGAACATATAATCAATATTGACCTTGATATGTTCTCTATAATATCTTGCTTCTAGTGTTTTTACTATAAGAGAGATATTTAGCAAATCTAGTGATTTGTATAGGTGGTAAAGAAAAATTTATCAAAAATATTTTTTTGTATTATATTTTAGAATATTTTATGCTTGCAGGATGTACCTGTATTAGTCAATTAGAAACTCGAGGTGGCTAATTCAAAGAGACAAACTAGGGAAATTAAAAAAAATTGAATATGTACCTACCTTATTTTTTGGGAAATATTAATTGTTTTTATTACTTTAAATTTTTTTTCAAATTTGAAAAAGCTTCATATTTTTATTGATTTTCTGATGTTTTACTATTTGGTTCTCGTATTAAATATATATTTATTCTTATTTTTTTTTTTTTTACACTCCTGAAAGTAACTCAGGTAGAAAAACCTTTTCGTGCTTATTTAAGCAAGGTACTGCAATTTTACACTACATCTAAATATTTATTCAACAAATCACTGGCTTATCTACTCCTTAAATGTGGAAAACTACTGCTATTGTCAGAAACTAAGCATTCTTAAATTGAATAGATCCATTTAATTTAATTTGTTATTAGATTATACTCTTAATTATTTTTTTTGTCATTTATTATATCCAAATGACAAATGGTACTAGACCAGGTCGAAAAAGCAATAAAGCATTTTTTTATTCATCGAAACTGGTACCTCTTGGCTGAAAGGCAGGCGCTCTACCTACTGCGCCCCCAGTGTGTACATGGGTTTACAATTTGAATATGTTTTTCCATAAATGATTTATTTGAAAGATGGGCACAAAAATTATTAATTTTTAATTGTTTTATTTTTTAATCGGTAGTTTTTTGGGGTCAATTTTGTGTAAAATAAATTTTTGGGTTCCTGTTACTACTTTTTACTTTAATTCACCGAGGTGGAAGTTTTTACAGATATAATTAGCATACTAATATATTAGGCTATCTAAATTATTTTAATAAATTCAATTAAGAAAGACTTTATTGCAATGAATCACCTTGATCTAATCGAGCTGTTGAACACTATTGCAGTCTAATTGATAAACATTACAAAAGAAATCGTTTTTTTTTTTCAGTAACTTAGGTAGAATACCTTTTCGTACATTATGTACGGTACTGCAATTTATTACATAAATTTTTATCAACGAATATGTTTATTTTATTTATTAATTTTTCTGGTACATCAACTTTAACAAATCTGAATATTAAGTACTTTCCTTTAATAAGAAATTCAATCCTATAGTTGGCTTATCACTTTTATTTTATGACAAAAGTCATATTTTCTCCTGAATTTCTCATTAAAAGCGAAATATTTTTTTCGATAAATTTTTATTTTTATGCATGTATATGTTTGTTTGTGTGTAAGTATTCGAATTGAATTAAAATTAAAAAAAGAAAAACAACAAAAACGTAAACTTTCGGTTTAACTTTAGCAAAGATATTTTAGTGTAATTGTAGAATGTGGAGTTAGTTTATTATAATTACTAAACAGTATTGATTATTTCGCGATCGCTTTAACATTATCAAATTAAATAAATAACAAATAAATATAATCGCGGATGATTATATACGTATTTAATTTTAAATAAAATAACTACAGTTATTGATCTGTACGGTTTTCAACATTTTAATTTTCAGAAATAAAATAATTTCTTTTTAATTAATTTATACAGTTTTGATATATATATATATGTGTGTATCCTATTTTATAATTAATATTTATTTTCTAATTAATGTTAATTTTCGAATTGTTTAAAATTATTTTATAAATAATTATGTATGTACAACGGTACTAAGCGATAAAAATATGATTTTAAAGTAATTGTTTTTGTTTTATAGATAAAAATAATTTTTTATCAAGAAAGAAAAAGTGAATAAATAAACTTTTAATAATTACAAAGAAAATATAAAAAATCTTTTATTTGAAGTGAATTTTAAAAAATTTAAAGTGAATAATATTAACACGTATAATAATATTCTTTAAATTTTTAAAAAATATATAAAAACAACAATTCCATAAAAAAAGTTTTATTTTAATTAATCAAATAATTGTTGTCGATATTTTAACAATTTTACTACCCCTATTCTATTGATTAATTGTTCCACTTTCTATTTACTAGTTTTGTGTTTAAATTTTACCTTAAAATTTCTAAAATTATTGATAATTTTATATTTTAGTCATTAAATTAAATGTAATAACTAAAAACTGTCAAAATATTATTAGTGTAGTGTTAATAATTATTTTTTTGTTATTTTAAGGAATTTCCTGAAATATTTTTAATTATCAAATTTTAGTATTGATTAGTAGGTATACATACAGATATTATTAGTAGGTACACATATCTAACAAAATTGTATACAAATATTTTTATTGTAAAAAAATAATAATAATTTTTTGTTTTGTATTTGTATATTAGACAAAGGATTTAAATATTTGTTTTTAATTTTAGTCAGAAAAATAAATTTATAACTATGAAAAAATTGATAAGTACCTAACAAAAAGCGACTGAATAAACACATACGTCTATACGTACTAATAAATGTTTTCTAAATATCATAAAAATGTTTATTAAAAAAAAGTAATATCTAATTGCTTTTTTTACTTTATTTATTTTAGCCATTTATTCCTAGGGAAACTTTAAAGTAAATTTGGCAAAGTGTTTTTTTTATAACTCCATGTGATATTAGCGAATGCTAGCTAAAATCTCTACTTAAATTAATCAAACCTGAAAAAAATGTCAATGTAAATTAATCAAACCAAAAAACGGGCACAGTTGGACAAAAACGTTCCATTTTTAATATAATTATCGAACGAAATTACCCTAACTATATATGAAAGTTTATAAATTAATAGATCTAGATGTATTTTGCCAATCTAAAGGATCACATTTTGTTTTATTTATAGCATTCGCATTTTTGTTAGGTGATTCGGTTTGTTTGATATCTCTTTTTCTCATATTAGTTATAGTTTTTAAGTCTCTATGTGCAGGTGGGTACTTGTTTGAAAGCTCCATTTATTTCTGTCACAATACTTTTGTTACGATTTTTCGTATTATTCCAAAATTTGACTCAGCATCCAAAATTATTCCTTTTTTTGTTTGTTTTGTTCTTACGGTTAATGAAACCCAAATCTTAAGACGTGAGTTCAAATAAAATTTGACATTCTTATAGACTTCGTTAATAATATAAAACTTGATCTAAATTATTAAAACTATGTTTAATCTTCATCAAACTAATTTTTTGTTAGTTCCCGATAAGATTTAACTTTTTATTAAAAATATTAGTAATGTTTTGTTCTTTAGAATTTAAATAAATTGATAACTAAAAATGACAAGATGAAATTATTTTGCAACATAGGTAGCGAAGATATACAGCAGGTATACAAAAAAAAATTCTGAATGGCTAAGAAATAAAGACCAGGTGGCTTACTTTGCTTTTTTTTTCGTCATAACATTTTTAGAAAATATTTTTTATTTTTTATTATTTTTAAAATATCAACTGATTAAATACAACTTATACTTATCTATAAAATTTTATTGTTTTGTATTGTATTGTAGCTTTTTTTTTATTCTTTAAACAATTATCGCGATATCAAGTCTCAACTTATATAATTTAAATGATATCTATTTTAAGCTATTAAATTTCATAACTGATAAACACCAACACGTTTTATCCATTTTTGTTTAAGTATGTTCAAACAGTTTTTAACATAATGTTGAACCATTATTTTAAATAGCATCAATTGGTAGTTTCATAAAAAAAAAGTTTTCAACGTTTATTTTCCTCTTAGTTTTCTTTCACTTTTTCAAAATACCGGTTAACGTATATATATAAATTTTGTAACATATAGTTAATAACAATTTATGGAAGAGTTAAAATTTCTGATATATCACATGGAATCACTATGATTATTTGCTATTTGAAAAACTAATAACAAAATAACTATAATATTCCATAATAATTTTCTGAAGTTTATGATACGTCTTATATAAATTATAAATGACTTATTTACATATTTAATAATTGTATCAGTATATGGTAAAATATCTTCCAAGTTATCAAATATGCAGCTTCAAAACCACCTGAACCAAGTCCACATAACATAAACAACATATTTTAATCAGCATCACTTATTTCCAGTTACTTAAGCTTATCTTCTGAATATGAATTCTAACCTTATCGCCGGAGTTCATTTGACGAGAATTTACCAACATGTGGCTTTATTTTACCAGGCTGCGGTTTGATTTTACCAAATCGCAGCTGGCAATTAAAAATTTTACAAATATGACAACGGTACAACATATCCCAATTATTTTAATTTAAATTCATTTCAAAGTTTTTCGAAGAAGAAATATATGTAAAAAGTCATAGTTATAACTAAATAACAAAAAATATTATTATTTCCAAATTTAACAATAATTACAGATCTACATACTAAAATTTAATAATTATTAATAACTGATTTTGTGTGCTTCAAAATTAAATAAAAGAAATTAATATCAAAAAATTAAATCAATTTTATGAATTAAAAAATTCAAATGTATACGAATTATTATTACTTAAAATAACAATTGTGATTTTCAATTTAATTTAAATTTTGTGAAATTATTTTAAATGAACTCATTCGATTTCAATAAGTTTTAATTCTTTTATATAAATTAGTTTAAATATGGATTTGCATATATTTCAGCCATTATTATAAAATTACTGAAAATATAATATTTATGAATATATTTAGTATATTACAAAATATATGTAATTAAAATTTATAAATTTATAATGAAATTATAAATTAAAATTGTGAAAAGTTTAGTGAAAAGATTAAAAAATAACAAAAGTGTAAAAAGTATAATTAGCGACAATTAAATATATATAAAAAATCGCCTTTGGATTACAGTTTATTAATTGGATTTATTATTAATTAAATTATCAAAATGTAAGTATCAAAACGCAAATATTATAAATATTTTATTTATTATTTTTAGTCCTATGGTAATTTTTTTTCTGATAAACATTTATTTTTCCCATCCACGTATGAGTATTTTATGCAACAAACAATTATTTAACATAAATCATGGCTTCCTGAGTCATGAATAACAATAATATGTTATAGAAATTATTATAATAATAATCTTGATTAATAATAAGAAAATCAAAATAAAAACTTCATCAATTTTGTCTCAAACATAAAGTACTATGATTACTTATAAATTAAGTTTTAAATAAGTACTCTATTTGTTGTCAATTTATTCTTTCTTCTCAACAAAACCTTTTTATTATTATTTTCTGCAAAATTTCATATTTAATCGCTCTATTTTTATTCAAAAATACTAAATAATAATAATAAACTTATGTTGTGATATGTAGCAAAAACTATTTTATTGTCAGGATAATGAAACCCACTATCATAAAAAATAGTATAGTGTGTGTTACGATAAAACCGTTAACAAAATCATTAACTAAGAGCAAAACAAATATAATAATAATATTTTTGGTTATTTTTTAACTTCCTGTATACATTTTCAATTCGATATTATTTTATATGTCTGCAAAAATGTAGATAAAAATATTCTAAATTTAAATTTTATTTTAAAATGTTGAAATTTATTCGGCAAACTGATTCATAATGAGATGTTCTGTGATTAAAAACTAAATTATCTTGAATAAGTTATTTGCAACAACATTTTTTTTCTCTTACTTCATTTCATTTTTAATTATATAAGTCACATGAGGGGATTTAAAGAATTATGTGCGAACTACGAATTGATTAAAATACTCAGCTATTACTCATGCCCTTATTTTTTTTTTTACAACTCGAAGATACTGCTTTTACGAAGAGACTTGGCGTACACAATCACACAAAATACTTTTTTTAATTGTTGATAACATTTTTATCTAATTTAAATAAAGACAATTATATCTATCGTAGAGTAACTTCGCCTTCATAAGTTCGATTTTATTTTTTAAGTGATAATCAAATTGTTTCTCTCGCCGGTACCTATCCACTACCAGATGTTAACGGTCATATGTCTTAGATATCTATCAGTATATATATACACTATATCAGTATTCATTCCGGCTAATTACCATGTTCACTAAATCATTAATATCTTATATATATTTATATATATATATATATATATATATGTTTATATTACGTTATAAAACATTTGATTAATTATGTTTATGTTACATATGTTTTCTGCCAATTCCTCTTATGTTGTTAAGTTGTAGAAATTCGTATTTTTAACTTCGCATAACATATTCGAAATATACAATTTTTCTCTATTTTATAATTGCCAACAATTCACAGTTTTTATTAATTCCACGAAGTACTTCAATATTAGAAAAATTATCTAACCATGGTATTTCAAATATTTTTCTATGCGGTCATATTTTAAATGCCACGAGTTTATTCATATGAATTGTTTTTTAGGTCGAAGACTTTACTCTATAGCCGTACGTAAAGCCCATACATAACATTTCAAGAAACGCAGACGAAGATCTTAGTTTACGTTTAAGTACGTTTCTATATTTGCTAAATGCACTTCTCGCCATTCTCGCTCATTCGATACAACGTTTATTTTCTTCTTCACAGGCCCCAGTGTTCATTTAACTAATACCCAAAATATTTGAAACTACATATACATGTTCAATTGGAAGATTAACGATGGTAACTGTGGCTGTTACATATATGGTGTGTTGCATCAACTTATTAAATTATCCTTAACTTTGGTTTATTAGTGTTGATATTAAAACCAAGATTTATGATATGGGGATTAACTTTATCAATTAAGTGTTGTAGGTCTTTTAAGTTCTCTGTACGAAGCGTTATTGTATCATTGGCGTGTGTTATGTTATTCATATATTGACCGTTTGCTTTAACCAAATTGTCTTCATAATTAATTTCGAATATTTGAAAAAAAAAGTTTTAACAACTGCCAAGCATGCCCTGAGGCCGATTCGAGCCCGTTATCTTCTTATTAGTATAGTCAGATGAAATTACCATACTACTGAATCGAATAACATATAAAATTATATTAGTTATAGTTTTATATCAAACAACAGTATTAGTTGCAACGATACTAATTGAAAGCTAGTGAGACTAAGACTGGTATCTCATTAGTGTTTTTTAATTTTTTGTAGCTCGAAACTAATATATTAAGTTTAAACTCGAATGCAATTTGAATTTATTTTGAATGTATTTGAATTTATTTGGCGACGGATATGGTACAGGCGATCATCTGAGTTAATAATCAGAAGGTCACGAGCTCAAATTCTTTTCAGAACAAGGCTGTTGTAAAAAGTATTTCGAAATTCATTGTAGGTTATCAGTAAAATAAAATGATATTATGCTTATATGAGGGCGAAGTTATTTTACTTAGTTTAATATACTAAAAATTTAAAAGAAAAATTATTGCTGATTGTTACTATACCCAAACTCTATCTAAAATAAATTAGAGTGTTCATCTATAACTTAACAAAATAAAAATATTTTAGATGGCAATTTAAATCTGATAATCCGCTTTATCTGCCTAAAATGTATTTATTTCACTAAGTATTCACGTACAACAGATATTTAATACCCATCATCGTTCGATTTCGTCACTTCTATATATGTGAAGCGTTTTACAAAAATTATATTTTAGTACGAACTTTAGACTAAATGACGGTTAATCCCAAATTTTAAACAAAACTATGGTTATTAGCCTATTTAACATAAATACATTTATTTGTCTGACCATAAAATTTTTAACTATTGTAGTGCGGAAAGTTGTCGATCCTATACAAAACCTACAAATAGTCACTTTTCAATGTTCTCTTTGGTGGTATTACTAGTGTGTTACATTTTCAAAACTCTAATAAACGTAGTAGAAATGGTGAGTGCTTTACCAACATGGCGATGTTAAAACTAAATTTTTATTATTGATTAATGAAATAATTATTATTACATTGCATAGGGTTCTTATATTGCCTTTAATTTATAATAACTCTCTCATTTAACCAATGGCAATAAATTTTTTTATTGGATAAACCTGCTTAATTATCCTGCCCTAAAAATCTTTCAGGTACTGAGGTACTTCAATATAGTTTTATAATATTTATTAAAACACTTACATATTTAAATAGTTACTAAATTGCTATTTTAATTAGAATATATTTTATAATTATTATTTTAAAGATAGAAAGAAAGGGAAATTGTTTTTTCTACTTTCTGCAAAATTTAAATTTTGTGATTTATAGAAATTCTTTGCATATCGGCATCAATATGTAAACTTTGACTTGATCATGTTTAATGTGCCTGTATTACAAATTACAACAAAAATGCACTTACATAAACTCAAAAAACTTGATTAGGTGAAAATATAATTTTTTTAGTTCAAAAATTTATTTAATTTGCAAATTTAAAATACTGCAGTGAAACTACAGATTTGAACAAACAAATTTTTTAAAGGGATTAAATAAATTTTACTATTTTAAATCATACTAGTATATGTATTCCTTCAGGCATGTTTCATATGCAAAAAAAAAAAAATAAAAATAAAATTATATAAAAAAGATTAACGATAAAGATTTTTTTACAAAATGTTGTTTTTTTTTATATTATTTTCTCTTTCTTTTAAATTTTGTATAGGTGTAGTATAAATAAAAATTAAAAGTCAGTGGTTTTGTTATTGCAATCAAAACATGCGTTTCATAAAAACAAAATTATTATATTTTTTTTTCCATTTTTCCGAAATTATTATAAGTATTGATGAGGTGTATTTTATTTTATTTTTTTTGTTTTTTTTTTGTTTTTGAATTTTCTATGTTGTGAAATTTGAATGTAGCTTTTGGTGTCATATTTTATTTGACAAAAAGAAAAAAATATGCCTATTTAAGAATAAAAAGAAAATAAAATAAAAGAAATACATAAACAAAAAAAAACAAAAAAGCACTTAAATAAAATCAAATAAACGAACAAAACGAAATAAAATAATTTAATTTTAGTGTTAGTGATAATTTTTAATTGAAATTTAATTATTGGCTTAGTAAACAAGTAATATTAAACATTAATTTACCTGGAAGTGATTAAGCAATCTATTGAAAAATTCTGGTAGAATACAGGGTGGCTTAGCAGTATCTCTCATATAGTGCTGTAATAATTCAAGAGTTTTGAGAACAAACGAGCAATGTAAGAGACCTTTTATGGAATCTATTTTTGATCGATTTCATCTATCTAATCTAAATAATCTTATCTAAATAAACTAATTTTTCCGCTTCATGATTTTTAATTCAGAAAATCAACTTGAATAAAGACGTCAACTGATTCAATACTTGTTGAATGTTAAAAACCGTCATTCGTGGCAAATTGAAATTCAAACATCAATAACTTTTTTTTCTTACATTAGATTTGTTTCAAACTTGCATAGAATGAAAACGAATTTTATCCGCTTTTCACACCAAACCTATAAAGTTTTTTTTTTTAAAAATGTAAGTATTTTCAAATATTTTAAAATGATGATAAAATGTCGAGTTTTATAACAAATCTGTTTGAACTTTTTGGACATAAGGCAAAATAAGAATGCATACAACAAAGTGTTATTTGCCAGTTAAGTAAATATTTTTTGTACGTGAATATGATTATCTTAAAACGCTTATTTTTCAACTAAAAACAACTAATAACATACGATAATATCTTGTTTTTAATTATAATAACACTTTATCGCATGTTAACGGTAAATATTTGAAATACGACAAAAATTTACACAACTTTGGAATCAACTAGTTACTTGTTATAATAAACATACAACAAAATACACATTTTCACGAATATTAATAGAAATTTATTGTATGTATCTCTTTTCGGAACATACAACAAAATAATGGCTAAGCACTGTGGAGTTACGACAAAATGAATATGCGATATCTCTAAAGCAAAATGAAATTCCAAAAAACCTCTATATTAATTTTAAAGAGAAAACCGCAAAAATCGAAATACGACAAGTATTGCATCAGCTGACGAAGAGTCTTTTCATCATATATAGTTAATACAATATTTTGTTTCCTATACAATTCTTCCAATAAAAAATAATCTGTATCAAGTGCGTCTGATTTTCTTTTGAGCTATGACAGGTGTTCTCAAAGCCAACTATTCGTTTGTGACGCTACTTCATTCAATATTAAGTTTCAAAAGATATTTTATATTGAATGAATGCATTATTTAGATATACTGGGCGAAGCATCGAGTTTTTAAATTGATATTCATCATATTATTTTATTTTTCATTTGCTAATCTGTCATAAACTATATATGATTTTTAATATATGCAAAGTCTAGGAAAACTGTACCCCGGAAAATTTTCTTAAAACATAATAAACCAACTAATTCTGATTTTACACGATTATAATTTAACACGGGCTATAAAAAAAATAAATTCGATTTTGTTTTTATACGTTTTAAGTCGATTGACCCGATTAAAAAAAAATCTAGTTGGATCTTTAAATTTAAGGGCGTATATATATTTTTTTCTCAATTATTTTCACTAACGATAATTTTCCACAAATATTTACGAAAATTTTCTTTTTTGTTAATGAAACCGTATTCACTTAAAGAGACGGAGAAATTTAAAATATGTTAGGCTTTTGTCCAATTTCAATAAAATTGTATATTTTATATAAGTTTTTTTTTCCAAGTTAGTAATAAAGAAAACATAATCTAAAATAAAATTTATACAAGTAGATTGATGAAATGTGTGATTCAATCTGGACTTTAATACGCCATTGTAAAACTTGTGTTTGCAATTTTAAAAAACCGTGGATTTTTAAGGGCCTGCACGGCAATATAAGTATATATTTGGATGATTTGGTACACCCTATTTGTCCCATTTATCAATCCCATTAGATGCAAGAAAATTTTCAAAATTAACCATATTGACCCATTGAACTATTATTTGTTTTTTTTTTCTATTAAAGAACATCGTAGGAGTTATTTCACTGTTTTCAAGCAATTGTCACAGAACGTTAACAAAAATATTGGACAGGTTTAAAATAATAAAGCGCTTACAATTTAATTTATTTGTCAACAAAGCACAATATAGACTTTAAAAGTATCCCACCGTTATCAGTCAGTACATAATTCTGCATAATTCTGTCTTTTTTGGACTACGAATTGTATTAAATCGTTTAATAGTTTTTACACAATAGTTAATAGTATTAATAGTTTTTACACAATAAAATACTTTTGTTTAGAGATTTTTTTTATATAACTATTTGTTGGCCTTTTAGTCCCCAAAACATAATTATTAAAAAAGTTTCCAAAATTAACGAAAACAGTCCCCGAAATTTCATACACATTTTGGCGACTGATCTAATTTTAATTTTGGCAATTTTTTTGGGGACTTTTTCCCCAGAGCCTGTAAAATGTAATTAGCATTCATTCCTTTACAAGCTTTATGTAGTAGTTGTCCTTATTTATTAAATATTTTTATTTAAATATTTTTATACAGATTTGTCACAATATCAGAAGAGGCAAAGAGCTTTGATAGTGTAAATTGTAAATTATTTTTTTATTAAAAACTTGATTTCTACTAGATCAACTAATTATTTCATATTGACTGCAATTAGTATAATAGTTGGTTTATTTACTTTCGAAATCCTGTCCATGACGGGATGTTATCTGAGTTCGACGATTAGATTTATACATGTTTGTTAATTTGATTTTATTTCACATTTTGTTTAATTGGCTCAAAACCTAATGAATGATTTTAGGCTCTAACTAACGCCTAAACGGACAATCTAATGAAGTTCAGTACCACTTTAATTTAAGAATTATGCTGGTTAATTTTTTGAATTCAGCCCTTAACAGCTTTTAAATTGTTTGATTGTACAAATCTAAACATTTCAGGTTATCGTAATTATGTTATACTAATACTAGTTATATCTTAATAATTATGTTATCGTATTTATGTATTACCTTTATACATAATTAAAATACATATTATATGTAAGTATAGTTATCAATATTTATTTTTATTAAAAATAGTTATTTTTTTACTTCTACATAATATGGATATAGATAGATATATATAATACACAAAACCCGTGTTAAAATAAATGGCGGTAAATCTAATCTAAACATCAGCTGAAACCATTAAAAAATATCATGAATGAATGAAACACATAATATTTTAATAAGATTTGAGTTTAATAGTATTCAGTTTATGTTACTATTTTAGTGAATAAGAAAGAAAAAAATTTCAAAACGTGTTTATTATGATCAAATTTCAAAACGTGATGAATAGCACTTGATAATGATATTCATAAATGATCATCATTGATGCTTTGTTTTGCTTGTTCTTTTTTGAATTAATTAATATAATAAATCTGAGCTGAAAAAATATAGATTTTGGTGGCAAACTAATCAACTCAGAATTATGTTTAAATACATTTAATTGTGATGAATTATTATTTGAAAACTTTCAGAAATATTTTTCGCCGCAAATCTTTGTATAGTCGTATCCGTAAGTGCTCGTAATATTCCAAAAATATGCAAACAAATTTTTCTTAATTATATAAATTTGATTTTGGTTTGTAACCATAAAAACATTTTCATCCAAATAAAAAAAAAATAATATCTACCCGGTCAATGTACCTCAACAGGTTAATCATTCCTGGTGAAGTACAATATTCTCCATATTTAATTCCATCCCTAATTCTTTTAAGCAATAAACAAATGTAACCCTTCATCAACTTTTTGACCTAAAAATTGTCACACAAGAAAAAAAACCATAACATTTTTATATTTCTTTTATTTTTGTTTTATTTATTTACACATGATCACATTTCGTCTTACATCTACACTAAATAAAAAGACTTAAAACAAAACCAATAACAAAGCAAACATTTTTTTCAACTTCAAAGCAAAATCAACATTAGTGTTGCCAAATATCAAAACAAAAGGTAAATTCCGCATATCCACAAAATTAATATGTATAAAATAAGCGAAACAACCTGAGGTTTTTTGTTGAGTTAGAGGCTATTCTATTCGATAACTCTTTTTCAATATTCAAAAGCAATAAATTAGACGGAAGTCTTGATTTATTTGAGCGGGATGTCTTTTCGGATTACGGATTGTATTACCTGGTATAATTTAACAACACAAATCTGTCTAATTAAACATAGATGAGATTTTGAGGTCTGTAATTTAATTTCAAATGATCGAACTGCAACATCGAAAAACCGATTTTCTACGACGATGCAACATACATTTTTATAAAGGATAGTTATTTTTAAAAACTATTTTATAAACTTAACTTATTCTATAAACTTAAGTTGAAAACACTGAATATACAGTAAGGGTATTAATATGTTCTAAATAATATGACCTTACTGTATTAATTGTCTTCCTAGTATATTATCGTTTTATTGTGAAGAAATTATATAAAAACTAGGTGCCCCTGTTGAGTAGTTATATTTCAAGTTAAAGCCAAATTTAAAGGTTTTAAAAGAACAGAGATTTGCATGGACTGATATAGACTTCTCATTACAAAGCAGAAAACACTCATGTTTTAATGAAAAGCTTAGAAATTAGTATGTTTTCGTTAAAAAACATAAATACCTTACTTCTGATTTTCTATTTCGTTTCTACCTATTTCTCAATGTATTTGATGAATAATAAAACCAAATGATTAAAAAATATTCAACTGTGTGCGCATTATTGTCTTATTTACAATTGTCTTATTATATATTAAGACTTCATTGAGAAGACATGGAGAAGAGAGATAAAATGAGGTCCTTAAATGATTGTCAATTATAATTATAGATAACATGTAATTTTCGGTATGTAAAACGGAGAAGTAGATAATATTGTTGAATCATTGTAGGTAGAGCAGTCTGGGTCGTAAATTAATAGCATAATTAACACATTAATTGTTTGATTGTAATTAGTAATTTGTGAAACAAAATGGCTATTAACTATATATAATAAAAAACACCACATTAGGTACAGTTTGCAGTCAAATCTAAATTAAACAGATTTAATTATTGGTTAATTTCATTTTGGTAACTCAAAATGGTGGTGCATCAATTGATATTGTTGATAGTATCACTTAAAAACCGGTGAATTGGTCACAGAATACCGAAATCGAACCAGAAAAGAGTGAATTACTTTGTTAACAAAATAATATACTTACCTAATTATAATTTTTATGTAAAATTTCGATTGTCATCAAGAGTATTAGAATTAACTGTTGTTTGGACGTAATTAATTATAATTGACTGGTTAATTTTTCTTTAATATTATATTATATATATATATATATATATATTAAGACAACTATTTTTGAAATTAAATACATTTAAAACTGAAACCATATAAAATGTTAATTTAAATTAGTTTTTCATTTTTTGTTTTTGTCTGCATTTCTCTTGAGAGCAAACGATTTTTTTTTTAATTTTGATATTTTCAGAAATCAGATGATTGTTACTGCTTAGTGTCATTGTCTAGATCTAGTAGAAGAGACGAATTTTTTGTCTCACTTGATTGTGCTTGTCACTTCTTCGGATTGAATTTTTGTCTACGTGTGGTTCATTTAACCTTTTCAGCTACAAAAATTAAATCGACAAATTAGTAAGAAAATATATTATTTAATCTGTAAATTAAAAAAGTATTGCACTAATATCAGAACCATTTCAAACCTGATTTTCATTATTATTCTTTTACATGATATATAATTTAAAAGGAGACGTGGCGAATCCCAATATTTTTTTAGTTTTTTTTAACTTAAAATTTTAATTTAACAAATTTCTGCAACAACACCTCCGATTTAATTTAAACTTTATTATTTTAAATAAATTATTACATATGAGGTTGTTCTTTATGATAAATCAATAAAAACATAGTGTGCCCGATAAATTGCGATAATGGAAAATATTTCATAACGAAATAACTATTGAGTACGATTTTTTATAAAACTTCCTCGAATTTCGAGGAGGGGTCAAATATCAGTTTTTGTTTTTAAATATATATAGTTAGGTAAAAAAAATATAAATACAATCTGCTCTGCAATTCGCTCTTTTGCCACCTTCTTTTCTTCTAATTACCCATGAAATTCAATTAAACCCGTGCAAAAAAAAATAAAGTTCTAATGTTCATTTTGATTAATTTAAATTTTGTAATTTCAAACTAAATAAGTTCAAGAGCGAAAGAGCATAATAAACGATGAAGTACAATAGACTCAAAGAGGTCGCATTTACATAGAACTACTCATCACAGCTGGTGTATGCAATAATTGGCCTAATAAATGCTTGATACGTGATTATTTTGACTTTATTGTACACCAACATTAAATACTATAATTATACTTTAGCATGTACACAACATTTTTGAGTAGTTTATTTTTGTATTTATATTTTATTTTATTTCGATTTTGTTGTCACACTTACAACAAAAAATATGAACCAATTTACGCTTTTCTCCCTGATTTAAATATAATGGTCGAAAAATGGTAAATAAAAAAGTTAATGTTCTTTCACCAAATGTAAACAGGCTCAAAGAGCCTAACAGTCAGTAAATTTATTAATCAATGAATTCACTGTCAATACCTAAACTAAGCATGACAAAACTAAAATTAGTTAATACAATCTGGCAATACAATTTTTTTTTTTTTTAATAAAAAGTTGAACTTTCAATCTAAAATCAGTTCAATGGCTTCAATTTAAGAATTTAAGAACGCACGTAAAATTCTAAGCAATACAAAAAAATAAATTAATTTTTATGAAATTTAAGTTAAATGAAGAGTAAAGTCACAAATTCAAATACGCAATATTTATAATATTGTACACTCCCTTTCTTCTCTATTTCTTTACATTTAACCGACTTAATAATATGATTTTATCTTGTTTTTTCTTTTCTTATTTATGTGTCATTTGTTTTCACCTGTAAATTATCTAATTATATATACACAAGCAATTAAATATGAAATGAGAAATGATTTGAATTTGTATTGAAGATGAGACAAAAAAACTAAAATTTTTAATTTCATCGAACAGTGAACGGAAGCTATCAACTTTACTGATAAAAAAAAAATGAATTTATTTTTTTGTTATATTTTATTTGTGATTGGTTCGAATATTCTCATCTCATTTTCACTTAGATAAAAAAAACTTTAAAAAAAAGCAATCGTATAAATTTTGTGATAATTTGCTATTGTATTACAAAAAAGGTTATAAAAGTGAAAATTAGTGTAGAAAAATCATTAACCGTTATTTTGTTACCAAATATTCAATTATAAGAAATTTTTCTCAAAGTGTTATTGTAAAATTTTATCTTGATTTGCTAACGTTAACTAAAAACTTTTAAAAACCCAATGAAATGGACGTAATAGAAATCGACATTAGATAAAATAATTGTCAAAGCAGTTCTATTTCGAATTTAGCACAAATTGCAAAAAAATATTCATACGTTAAAGAAAATATTAGTGGATTGACAATATTATTTATTGACAGTAAAAAAAAAAATATTGAACAAACGTGCAATCGCAATAAACTGATTAACATGATTAAAAAAAAAATTAAAAAAACGTAATGAAAAGTTAATAAAGGTGAAGATATTTCTTTTGCTAAGTTGATCTTTCTCTATCATCATCAATTATTGCAGAAGTTGATAATGTGATATGGAAAAAAATTTCACTATATCACAGAATACACGTATCATTTGACAGTAACATAATAAAACACAGTTTGACAGTAACATAATAAATATTATTTTTCTTTTATCAAATCGATCTATATCTACACTATTTTCTTACTGCTAATAAAATATGTAGATGAATTTTTTTCTAACTTGCATCATTCTACAAATAAAAATTATTCAATAATTTAAAATATCATTTCAAATACATAATAACGAAGCTTAGCATTAACTTTCAATCCAATTAACCAAATCCAAATAACATAACTTTCAAACCAATCCATAGTTTTGCTGATGACAATACTCTAGTAGCATCATATGATTTACTTAAAAAAACTAATACTACAGCTTCTGCAGTCAACTCCAAACGAACAATGATGGCTGATGCACTCAACTACGACCTAGTCAAGATTGTCGATTGGGGTAGAACAAACAGAATTGAGTTTAACACTTCAAAAACTCAAAGCTGTCTTGCTAGTGACAGCGTTCGAACCAACTCTTCGGTATTTTTTTTGTTTTATTTATCTGTGTTCACTTACAATTTTAATAATTCAAAAATAGTTACAAATTAATTCAACATAATTGAAAAACAATTTTAAAGTTGTAATTTTGATACACATTGTACATAAGAGTTTTATGACCGTAGCCGAAGCTGTTTGGTCTTATAACTTATTAATAATATTTTTTTTTTGTCTTTATTCTATACAACTATCTACATAAAATATAAAAGATATTGAGTATAATGTTGGAATTAAAATTGACGTGATGTAACTGACATGTAATCTAAGTCAAAAATCCATTGGTTCTTGACTTAATATTCAAATTTATATTTATGGAGTCTCAGGTAAAGTGAATCTAGTAGATAAATCCAGCGGTATGAAGCGTCTTAATCTGCGCTCGCTTGTTCGTTCATTATTGATGAGTTGAGGAGCAACTAAATTTGGATGGTTTTCCAGTCGAACATAATATTTTTCAGCTTTCTTTTTAATGAATTTCTTAACAGATGGGATATTTAAATCTGATCTAATTGTGTCACTTCGGACATACCAAGGCGCGTTGACTATAGACCTTAATACTTTGGACTGGAAGCGTTCTATTATTTCGATGTTGGAGTTACTAGTTGTTCCCCATAGTTCCAACCCGTAGCTCCAGATTGGCCTGATGATAGCTTTGTACACTGCAACTTTACATTCTAGGGATAAATTGGAGAAACGACCTATTAGCCAAATTAATTGGTTGAATTTTAATCGTAGTTGTTTATTTTTGCTGATGATGTGACTTTTCCAAGTGAGGCGTCTATCCAAGTGCATACCTAAGTACTTAACCGAGTCTTGGTGAGTCAATTCCATGTCGTTAAGGTGAACAGCGGGGCAATTTCCCTTGCGATTAGTAAAGGTGATATGAAGGGATTTCGATTCATTGGCCTTTATTCTCCACTTTTTCAGCCAGTTTTGTATATCCAATAAGTAGTTCTGAAGAACTTCTGAAGCTAATCTCGGATTAGTATGAGACACTAAGACCGCTGTGTCGTCAGCAAAGGTAGCAGTGAGTACCCTCGGCGATGTTGGGAGGTCTGCTGTAAATATCAGGTAAAGTAGTGGGCCAAGGACGCTGCCCTGAGGAACCCCAGATTTAGTTTCTTTTAGTGACGATTGTTCCCCGTTGTATTTAACGAAGAACCTCCTATTTGATGAATAAGTTGACAAAAGTTGCTGGTAGTGGTGAGGAAGTAGTTTTTTAAGCTGGGAAGTAGCTAGTTCTTAATATAGCATTAAAAATGTGGGTTAAGAATTTTATACTGCAATACGGAAGTTCCTTTACCATTTTGCCTGTGATACCATCATACCCAGGAGCCTTCTTGTCTGACACAGAGTTTTTTAAAATTTCCTGTACTTCCTTTATCCGGACTTTCTTTGTCGGTAAATCCATTTGATAAGGCACTTCAAGGTAGTTTTCAATCTTGTTGTTTTCATCGGTTGAAATTACTGGTGGATACGGTACAAACACTTTTTGTAAATGTGATGCAAAAAGCTCTGCTTTCTCACCATCGCTTCTGGCCCAATTACCATTTGATTTCCTTAGTGGAGGTATAATTTGTTGTGGCCGTTTCAGTTTTCTTGTTGCTTTCCACAGTGAGTAGTCATTAAGATCGGTATATGTTAGTCTTTCAAGGTAATTCTTCAACGAACTTTCTCTGCTTTTATTTAACAAAAATTTAAGTTCTTTGATTGCACGGTTTAACCTGGCTTTGATTTCAGGGGATCTAGTTTGTTGCCAATATTTCCTAAGGTTTCTTTTTTCCATGATTTTGGATTTTATTTCAGGTGGAGAAATAACATATTTTCGGATGTTACCTTGCGTCGGAGTTGATGACATTGCTGCTTCAATCATGGTTATATTTAGGTTTTTTATAGCTTCATTGGTATCTTGGGGGTTTTTCAGTCCTATATTTAGAGAAGTTTTCATTTCAATTTCCTTTCTATAATTATCCCAGTTAGTTTTTCTTGTATGTAACCGTTGTTCATTTTGAGTTATTACTACTTTGGATGAGGCAGAGATAATGATAGGCGTATGATCTGAAGACAGCTCGAGGCTTGATTTCACAGTAAATAGTTTTGGTGAGATACCTTTCGAGACGCAAAAATCCAAAAGATCCGGTGTCTTATTAAGATCAGAAGGCCAGTATGTAGGTTGTCCAGTAGACAGATAATTCAAGTTGAATTCTTGCATGGCTAGTAGTAACTGCCTTCCTTTTTGAGTGATCAGGCTAGAGCCCCAGAACGAATGTTTAGAATTATAATCTCCACCGGCAATAAATCTATTTCCCAGAGTTTTAAAATAATCAATAAATTGAGATTTGTTGATATTGTGTTTAGGAGGGCAATATATAGCTGAAATAGTTAAGGGTCCATTCCAGTCAGCTATCACGACACTTGTTGCTTGAATATGATTAAATTTATATTTAGGAAGTTCATAGTGCTGTATGTTTTTCCTGATGATTATTGCAGTACCAGCATGAGCCGTCCCATCAGGATGATTTGTGGAATATGTGTTGTAATTTTTTATGTTAAAATAACTTTTGTTTGTAAAATGGGTTTCAGAAATTAACAAGATGTCTATTTGGTGATCAATAATAAAATGATACAATTCTTGTTGATGGTTTGACAGTCCGTTGGCATTCCAGACGACTATGTTGAGGAGTTTAGCTATTTTTATGTAAGTTTAGTAATAATATAAAAATTCAATTGTTTCACAATAGTTTTGTTTTTCTTTTAATATAAAATAAATACAATCAGTTAGAAATTCATTAATAATTTACATTAATTCAAATTTATTTAAAAAGTACACATTTAAGCATTAAGAAGTTGGACGATTTTTTTTTGTATATACAGAAATTATATAAATTGATTTAATATTATCAGAGAGAAGATTTGTCTTTTGACGGTTTGTTTTGAACAGTGATAGATAAAAATTGCATTTGTTTCGGATGTTATAATTATGCACATTTACATATCTTTGTAAAATGAAATGCTTATAATGCTTAATTTATTATTTATATAATTTTAAAACCCAGAATTTACAATTCACGCTTACATATATTATCGAAACTAAGGTACTTATCAGAATAAATCATACTCGTTTGGTGCAATAATGAATAATTATGAATTATTTTAATAGATTTTTTCATTAGTATTTCGATTTTTATACACTAATTTTTGGCACTCCACTCCATATAGGGTTGACATAAACAACATTTGACAAAATATATGCCGAGTATTTAATAAAGAGCGTTTTTTTATCGAGAAATTTGTTTAGTCTGCGTAGAATAAAAACATAAGGAGAAATTTTTTTGCAGACAAGATCAACATTGTCTTCCTATTTAATTTTGAAATCTACTACTAGACCTAGATGGTTATGACTTTTCACTACATCAATACGTGAGTTGTTGTGTAGAAATGTTGAATCAGAAAATAATTAATTTTCAAATAACAGGATTTTTGTTTTTTTGATATTTAATAGTAGTCTATTTTTAGAAAGAAAGTGTTCGATTAATACCAGGTCTTCTAACATCGCAATCTTCAAATCACATTCACTGCTTAAAGAGTACTTTATGACTGCATCATCTGCAAAAAGCGAAGCAGAGCCGTTGAGATTAAGCCGCAAAAGATAGTCAATGTATATTTTAAAGAGGTCAGGACCTAGTGTAGAGCCTTGTGGTATACCTTTCTCTATTGTTGCTGTTTCACTTAAGCAATTAGCAATGCGGACATATTGTGCTCTTTCTGTGAAATATGTTTTAAAAAAGTTCATTTGATTGTTTGTAAACTTTAAGCAGGATAGTTTATGTAAAACGATATCATGATCAACACAATCGAATGCTTTTTGCAAATCTATAAAAATACAACCAGTACATTTACCACTATCTGTGCTTTTAGTTATATATACTCATTTAAAGCATGCGGACGTTGTACTTGAATTTTTTTCAAAACCGTATTGCTCAGTCTTTCATTTATGATTTTCTCCAATATTTTGGAAAATGCACACAACACCGATATTGGTCTATAATTAGAATCATTTGTAGCGTCTCCAGATTTATAAATAGGTGTAACAATTGCCTTTTTAAGACAATTAGGAAAGCAATAAGTTTGGAAACTTTTATTGACAAATTTGACTAAGATCGGTGCCAACCTGTCTATAAATACTTTAATTAGTTTCGTGGAAATGCTATCATACCCGGTGGAAACCGATGATTTTAGCGAGTTAATCGCCGCCTTAACCTCATCTAGGTTTGTTGGCGACAAAAATTACTAAGATATTGATAATCTAAATTATCGGTTGGTATACCCAGACTATCTGTTATCGTTCTAAATGTTTCATTCATGATTTCTGATATTTGTTGTGGATATGAAACAGCATGCTTGTCATGGTTGATAACTTTAATACCACTATTATGGTTTTGGTAAGATTATTTAGCATTATTGATTTGTAGGTAGCCCACAATTTTTTTGGATTTCCGGGATCTTTTATAAGTTGTTCTGAACAGTACTTTGATTTTGCTGCTATAATTAAACTTTTTACTTTACATTTGTATAAATTAAACAAGTCTACAATATGAGGATTTTGGTTTCAAAATGAAGCTATTCAGCGACGCAAAGACTTGAACATTCTGGGAATGCGAGTGAATCAAAATATGTACTGAAATGAGCATATTTTCGACATTGCGAAAAGCGCCGCCAAATGTTTGGGCCTTTAGAGTCGTTGCAAAAAATAAATTTTGAATAAAAAATTAAAGTATAAATTTTACAACACTGACAATTGTTAAATCTACATGACAAAAGCTTAAATGGAGCTTAAGCGGTAATTTTCTTAAGTGCCCTTAAAAGTGTTTTAAGTATAACAACTGAAAAACACAATTTGGGATTTAGTTAAATCTGTTAAGTGTAGTTTAAGTTTGTTTTGATACTTAAGGGTCCACCGGTAAACTGGCCCTAAGACTTTATTAAAACTTTTACATTGAATACAGATTTAATACAGAATATATTATGTTTTCCATATAAGATGTAACACTTTGATTATTTTATTTATTGGATTCATTTATTTAATGTAAGGTATTGCTGCTCCACTAATAATAACAATCTTTAGCACTAATTATCTTTCTTTATAACAGATTGTAGTACACAATTCGGTATTTTTTATGAAAAACAATCCACAAGATACACTGTTTTAAATGTTGTAAGGTTCTAGTTTTGGATAGGAATAAGTTTTCGTTTTACTCTGCGAACAAGAATACTGTACAAAATCATAAATAAAATCACAGTGTTCCTAAAACCATTCTTAAATTTGATGTGACAATAATATTCAGGCAACACTACTTTTTCACCAATTGAAAGAGCAGAAACTCAATTAGAAGATCAATGACTGATTAAAATTTTAAAGAAATATTATAAATTATATGACTGGTTATACGTATTGTATTGAATGTCTGAGAATTTTTTTTTCGAATTTAATTTATAACCTTTCTTTTGCTCACATCATAAATATAACGATTTACCTTTTTCCAATTTTATACTTTCATTTTTCATCTGTCATTTTTAGTTTTTATAAACTTTTTTTATTTTTGTTTTGTTTCTTTTTGTGCCATGTGACAATATAACTCACCTGATAATGGCAAAAATTCCGAAAGACAAGAGAAATTTACAAAATAAAAAGTTGAATGCATTTGAAATGCAACGAATAAACAAAGATGAATGAATAATTTACTGAGTAATGAACTTTCTTTTGGGTTGATTGCAATTTTATTGTTGTTATTGTTTTTTTTTGTATTTTTTGAAAATTTTAATTGTTATATAAATTATACATGTACAGTATTTAAATAAAATCACTTTCCAAAAAAAAACAATATTAACTATACCTTTAATACTTACCTTCATCAATGAACTTGTTATTTTAATATTTGTGATAACCAGTTCTCTTCAATTGAAAAGAGTGGTAGCACCCAATATGGTATAAAAATTATGAGGATAAATCAACTAAAAGTTAACTGGAAAATTTTAAAAGATATTTTTGTTGGCAATGCCTAATTCATTACAACTTATTTAAATATTAAAAATACTAAAATCGATTGATTAAAACGATTGGAATTCGCAACGGCTAAAATTTGAATCTCTCACTAATAAAAATCCACCGTCATTTTATTATGGTTGGTTAACAAATCATTTATTAATACTTGTCTTAGTTGTTATGTGATGCCCAGAGTTAAATCTTAAACTAAATTAATTTAAACATATTTTCGGTATTTCCTCATTGGTAGGGAGCTCAGAATCGTTCCACTGTTCTCTAAATAATTTTTTGTTGGTGAGAAGCTCTTCAAACCATATATGAAATTTCAATTGTATTAAATTTGGAATAGGATGGTCAACACTGCAATAATTTTTTTCTTTTGTGTTCTTGGCAGTGACTTGACTTGGAATGGTGTCATAGTTCCAAAAAAAAAATAATTTCTAAGTTAAAATTTACCAAATGTCAAACAATAAAAAAAAATAATTCCAAAATTAAAAATTCGAAAAAAAAATTGCACCAACAGAAATTTTACACATGTACATATATAATTTTTTTTTTTTATATTATACCCAAAACTTTGGTTGTGAACCTTTCAGTACTTGCGTAACGTTGACTATTTGAAAAAGGAAAGGATAGTTAAAGGAAGGGAAAGAAAAAGGAGGAAGAAAGTTTTGTGGGAAAGAGCGAACAATGTTAATATTTGTCTTAAGCCTCTGTAAATCATTAATAAAAAATCCTTCTCTCATTGGGAATGCTTCGATTGGGACGCGATTCCACAATCGAGATGTTCTTCTATAAAAGAATTTCCATAACCGGACTTAAACTATCTCGAAATTTTGATGACCAAGTGGTATAAGGGATGAAGTCACATTTATGTCGCCTATAAGACGAATTTTGTGGTTTTGAATTTTGTCCAAAAAATTTAAAGCAGTTTTTGGTGCACCTGCCCATAAATGTGAGTTATACAGTCGTATATATGCTTTATAGATTTTAAAAAGGTCTCGAGATGAAAAATAAGCTTTGCAGCAACTCTAAAAGCCCAAACATTTGGCGGCGCTTTTCGCAATATCGAAAATATGCTCATTTAAATGCATATTTTGATTCACTCGCATTCCGAGAATGTTCACGTATTTGAGTCGCTGAATAGCTTCATTTTGAAACCGAAGAGTTGGTTCGAACGCTGTTAGCTTGTTAATAACATGATAGCTTTGTTAATAACATGATAGTTTTTGAAGTGTTAAACTCAACTTTGTTTGCTATACCCCAGTCAAAAATTTTTGACTAGGTCGTGGTTGAGTGCACCAGTCATTTTTGTGCTTTTGGAGTTAGCTGCACAAGCTGTAGCATTAGTTTTTTTTTAAAAAATCATATGATGCTACTAAAGTGCTGTCATCAGCAAAACTATTGATTTGATTGAATTAATTTGAGAAAGTCATTAATGAAAATGAGAAATAGGGTGGGTGAAAAGACGAAGACTTGTGGACCACAAGCATTGATTTGAGGTTGGTCGGAAAAAGAACCGTCAACTAAAACTATAGTAGATCGATTTAAAAGAAAGCTTTCAATAAATTTAGAAAAGGTTGGACCAAGGCATTACATTTGGTTATAAGAGCAGAATGCCAGACTCGATCCTCGAGCCTTAGATATATCAGAGCTACAACAGCAGCTTCGCAAGATTGATGAAAACTGGTGTTGAGCTTTTTGCAGAGGCATGCCATGAGATTACCGGTGGAACGCTGAACTCGCAAACTGTATTGACTATCATGAATTTCTACTATCAAGGTATTTCTTCAACTTTTATTGATTAAGATGTCCATCGTTTTTGAAATAATGGAAATAATAGCTATGGGTCTATAGTTCGAAGGATTGCTTTTGTCATCTTTTTTAGGAATATGATAAACTTGGGCAACTTTCCAATAGGATGGGTAAGTTCCTAAAGAAAAGGACAAATAGAATAGGTTGTGCGGAGGCTTAGAAATGGAAGGCAATGTGTCGCAGCACAATGGCAGGTATACCATCGGGACCGGTAGATTTTTTTATATCGAGATTCTTCAAGACTTTTGCTACAGCTCTTGTTCTGAAGTTAATCCTTCCGAAGAATAATTAATGCTTCTAGAGTTGGCTTAAAAATCAGGGTTCCAAGTAGCATCCTTATGCAAAGCCGCTGCTAAATACAAAACAACGTACATTTTGCCAGAATATCTACTTGTACCTTCATTACCTTTATGCGCAGCCGCACTCTTGGATACAAAAAAAAACAGCTTGGCGTAAAATATTTAATTTTAGAATATATTTTCTAAAAATTTTTTTTTGAATTGTGTAAATAGAAATTTGGAAATGAAATTTTTGTTTTAGAATTTCGTACCAAATCCCAGTAACTTATTTAGGTAGAATTACCTTTTCGTACATTAAGTATGGTATTACAATTTTTACTGAAAATTATACTTTCAATTATTTTTTTTTTATATTTTAATTATTTTTTTTTTTTCCGTCTATGTGGACGTTTTTCGTTTTTTTCAATTAAAAAAATTAAAATTTAGATATGTTTTGACAACGTTGAAGTTGTCATCTTCAGTAAACAGTTTTTTTTTTATTTATTTGATCCCAATGACAAACGGTATACTAGACTAGTGAATTGAACCTGAGCAGTGCCTACTGCATCACCCAGCTTATAAAATTGTTTTATAATATAAGTAAAATGGAAGAACACATCAGTTTCGCTGTTTTCATAACTACAGGAAATCTACAATTGAGCTTTACCTTTTTTGTAACATAAATGTTTGCAGTACAGAGGACGTGTTGGTGTTATCTTAGTTATTTGAAACAATTATTATATGCTCTTTGCTTTTAACATATCCATATTTCAATTAATTTATTTTAACTTTTAATATTAATCTACTATCTCTTTATGAATCTGTATATATGTATCTATTCGTATACGTATACCCGTATTTTATGGACATAATTTGTTCTTCATCTATTTCTAATTTAAACGAACGGAAATGAAAGAAAAATTTTATAATTAAAATATTCACGATTTTTTTTATTCTTTAAAATAATCTTCACTCATTCATTAATTTATTAATATTTTTCAATTTTCATATTTTCTATATTCACAATTAAGTCATCGTTTTCAGATAGGTTAATTCTTATCAATTTGATATACATATGTAAATATTGCACAATTTAACTAAGCAATTCTAATAGCACACAAAAACCGCATATACATTTTAAAATAAAAATTGATAAGAACTTAGGAATATAACTAGTTATAATAATAATAATTAAAGAAAAAATTGTATTTGTGCTATTTATTGTTCAAAGATAAGAGTTGTTATTATTTTAAGTAAGTACTAGTTATATTCACGGCCTTCATCAGTTGAAAATTTAACAAACATGACAATTCCAAAATAATAGAATAAAAAGTAGTTTCGACCCAATTGTTTTTTGTTATTCCTGGTTCAACACAAAAAAATTAAAAACAAAAATTTAAAATTAAAATTAAATTAATATATATATAAAAGTCGTACCATATTATACAACTATTAACTATTTTTTTAATTAAATCCTATTATTTAAATAGTTCGTTAGTTACAATTTGAAAGGTTGAGTTGTTAACCGCAAATTGTAATATTCCATAGAATTCTTATAAAAGAAATGTAAGTTTGAACTTTACGTTAACAATATTTTGTTCCCGTATTTTTAAGGAACGAGCATTGATGAACATTCATCTTACAATTCGTCTTACAATACATCCTATATTAAAAATGTCTACTTAATTGTAAATTACATCATTGTAGTAATAGATTGTATCTCGATCTCGACAATTGGATACCGCAGACCATGTCTTCTGCTTATGACAGACAACTGTTGGATCAGAAATATACATCGAAACAATATTACAAAATTTGTAATTGTCCAACAAGTGTTTTATATAAATATTTCTTAAACAATATTGTGCCGTTATGACTGTTTTAAATTTTTTTCTATTTAATAAAGGTATTTGTTTTTTCTTTTTATTTTATAGGTATTAAACAATTTCCCAAAATACTTAGTTCCATTTAAAGTTTAATTGACTTTTAATGATCCTGTCAATTTTATTATAAAGTATTTGCAGTCTGTTTTTTCTGCATTTGATTAGAGCCATAAAGTTAACACATAAAGTTCAATTAGAATCATTATATTCTCTCTCGCGTTGCTATTCGTTAACTCTACATCCTTTATCTTAAAATTCCTAAAAGCTAAACGTATCATTTCTCTGTTACGAAATAAACCAAAATGTAAATTACAATTTTTCATTTCTTACAATACAATACAAAGTACAACATTGCGCAGAATAATTTAGATTTAAAACTTTAAAGCTTAAATTTTCATTCGGTAAATTTATAAATCAATTCAATATTGCATATATTTAGGAGGAACATTTACTTGTACAATCTCAGTTTACACTAAATTTTGTATTATTCGCGAGTTTAACTGTAAAATAAAGCTTTTCTTACACATGGTAAATAAAAAAAGAGAAGTAATAAATAACATTAGTCCTTGTAAACAGTAAAAGGAGTATTTTGAATATCAAATTGATATTTGAATACATTTGGTAATGTTCTTATTGAATTATTTTGTATAAATTAGAAAATAATTTTATTTCTTAATTAAAATGGAGCAGTTTGCTTACTAATTTAAAAAAAAAATTGTATTTTTAGAAGTCGACTTAATATTTTTAATGACGTATTTTATTATGCTACGGAATTTTATTTCTTAAGTTGGTTACAATTTGGGCATTTACTATTTTTATTGCCAAAAATGCTAACGCCAAACTGATTCTATGGATAAAAATCCCTTAAATATGATATAATAAGAAATGTAGAATTTGAAAAATTTGAATCTATGAAATTAAGTACTATTAATATTAATTTAAAAAATTTTGAAAAATTATTCATAATATCAATTTATGCTTCGAACAGAAATCAGTCTAAATTCATAAATGATTAGACATAACTGTATCCGATAAACTCTTTGTTTTGTTCACCGTTTTAATAAACTATATCTATTCTCTATTCCAATTAACTTTCTGAATTTTGCTAAATCTTTCTTAACTGATACTTTTTTTATCAAATACTATTATTGGACTTTCATCTGATGCTGGTAGAGTACATACTTTACTCGCTAGGTTTTATGTCTACGATCCGACGTCTACTTCGCTCGTATAATTATTTTATATGTATACTTTGTTTTGTTGGTTAACATTTAAAAGTATTGATTGGCGAAAAATAATGTTTGTCAACTTAAACGTTACTTTGTGTTATGTGAACTATACTACAGTTACTTCCTACTTGTCATTGAGCCGAGATAAGTAAAGAAATATAACTTTTACGTTCTATCGTTTTATTTTGTCTTCAGTGTTCAGGTGAGTGTTTAAAATATTTCGTTTTATATTCGTCAATTTGAATTTAATTTTCCAGCTTGATTTTTCTGTTACACTATTGCTTCCACTCAATTTAATACAACAAAAACTATTTTGAAATTTATAATATTGCTATTGTTTCTAAAATCATAAATTCTAACTTTTTGAATATTTGACAACACAATTTAATACTTGAGAAAAAACAAAATTAATTATTTTTAGTACAATAGGATTTTGCACTAAAGTTTATTACTTTATAAAAGTATCACAAATTTTATTACAATTTTTCTTTTGGTTTATCATATAAACATAAACACTTTGAACAGTGAACATAATTTATTATATGTTTGTGTGTCACTGTTATGGATGGTGTGTTTATTATTTTTAAATTTGTAACTTATGCACTATAGAAAAGAAAATAATGTTTGAAAAAACAATAACCAAAAAAATAACAAATTAACGCAACAAATAATGACTCCCACACAATTAGTCAATAAATGATATTTTCTAAATTAGGTTGAGATTCTAAAATTAAAATCCAAGGGTAAAGAATGCGATATGCAGTTCTATATATGTACACACATTCTTTGATTAATCACAACAAACAAGAATTTATTTGCTTTCTTCAAATAAATTTAAAGAAAAATCAAGCGACACAACAATACACCTATACATATACCAAAGTACAATTTATTATACATTGACACCGAATCTAATAATATTTAAAAAAATTATGGAGAGAGTCCCTTAATCATATTTTTAGAAAAATTACAAAACTTTTGGTCAATTTATATCCCAACATATTATTTAGTTTTGTTTTAAAAATATGCATATGTAAATATGTTTACGAGTTTATAATGTTCTCATTGGTATTAAACTTTACATTAACCCCTCTGTTTGTAGGCGGATATATGTGTTTAAATATTATATGTGTGTTTGAATTCATCTGACTACTAATTAGAAAATGTCGGAATCGAACACCGTTCATGATTTGAATGTTTAAATTATGTTTACTCTATATAATTTGACTGTAACGTAAATAAAATAGAACTACGGTATTTAAGAAGGCCTAGTTCCTGATAATAGTAGTAGTTTTAGTAGATTAATCAGAAAGTTAATAAATAAATAAATGCTAGTAAAACATTACGCTCACCAATTTATGTAAAACTATTAATCGTAACAATTCAGTACATGGGTCGCTAAGGATGCCTAATTTAATAATTAAACTTCGAACATTCTTCAATGGTATGATGGGGACACTGTTTCGACATGATAAAGTCTAATGAAACCCTCACATTCACAGAGCAGATGTTCAATAGATTCTTCCTCTACTTCAGATATTCTGCACAAGTTGTTTTCAGCCAAGCATATTTTATTTAGATGCTTCTTAACTAGTTACCAATCATTTTTCATATCATGATGCACATGTGATTCCTCTTGAAATCTTGAACAATTTTCATTTTCTTGATAGCGTATGCCCATAAGTGGCATAAATGTTAATAATTGAGACCTTTATTTTGGCTGTGCTAATTCTGTTTATTTTATGTTCTTGCCAGTAACTTAGGTAGAATAACTTTTCGTGCTGAATTAAGTACAGTACTTCTAGTTTATACTATACAATATCTACAATATTTCGAACATTTATTTATCAAAAGTACTGGCTTATTAACTCATTGAATGTGAAAAATTACTGTTATTGTCAGAAACTTCTTAAATAGAACAGCTTTACTTTATTTAAGTGGTTACCAGATTATACTCTCAACTATTTTTTGTCATTTATTTTATCCCAATGCCAAAGGGTGCTGGACCAGGACGAAAAACCAATAAAACATTTTTTTTGCTTCATCGGGAATCGAGTCTGGGACCTTTCGGTTGAAAGGAAGGCACTCTACTTCCAGCGCCATCCAGCATCGTGATGTTTTTTTCTCTAAATAACATCCAGCTTCGTTTCCTGCGATGCTAGAATGCCTTGGTATACTGGTAATATGATTTTCTTTGACTTATTTACGCAACCCTATAAGAGCATTGATGTGATGGTTTATATAAATTTAGAGGTAGTGTGGCTGCTTTACCATCTGAGAGAATGTGGATTTTTCCATTTTTTGCAATTTATGCTTGAATTATCTCGCACCCAAACCGCAATTGATGGAGACATTAAAATCAATTCCTTAATGACGCAGTCTTGTCTCTGATATTGACAGAAAAAGTTTTCTCGAATGATATTTGCAGCACGCCAAAGATGGATTTCATCGAAAGTCCGGACAATTTTATTTTGTTTTTATTTGTCTTTTATTTTGTTTTAGGACATTAGAAGTGATATGCTTACTATATAAGATAGAAGATATTTGTTTAGGTAGTGTTTCACATTTTCACTTTGAAATTTGCAATTGATCAAACTGCCTTGCACACAGCTATGTTTCTAAAGCACCATGTAATCTTTAATATGGAATATTTTTATTATTTTAATATTCACCAGCCCAATACAACAATGTAAGATTTGAAAAAAAAAAATATAAAATAAAAAGTATATAAAAATTTCTAATCAATTGGTTTCCAATAATATTATTAAACTAAAGATAGAAATTTCCGCATAACAAGTTCTTTACACATTTTATCAATATGGAAATACAATTTTTTATTGAATCGTAAAGCAAAAATTCATTCATTAATAAACCAGAATTTTTTTCTTAAATCTTATTTTTCTTTTTCTTCTCATTCGTTTGTTTGATAATAAACTTTTTGAAAATGCCGCCACAAAGTGAATTAAACTGACTCCAGAGGGAAAAAGCAAAAAGCATTTGAAATGATAAGGTAAAATTTTTTGTTACAAGTACGAATCTAAACACAAATTAAACTGAACTAAACAAGCCTACTTACTTAAATTATACATTTTTGCCAATCATAAATCACGCTTCAGTGTATAAATTTGTTTTGCTCTTAATAGAATTTATATATTTGGTAGTCCGTGTTTGATTTTATTTCAAAAGTTCTGCTTCAACGAAGTTGATATAATTTATTACATTTATACTTGGTTGACAAATTCCGTCATATTGATCACAATTTTTAATTTAAGTTCTTCTTAATTTACTTAATAAGTTAAAATATATTATTTGAAGTAATTCATTTAGGTTAAAGTTAGTTCTTCTTTGTGCAGCGTGCAATAATGTAATTAATTTTTTATGCATTTTTTATGCATGATAATATAATGTAATGTATTGTAATGTAATGCAATGTAATTACATTGCAATATAATGAAATTTGATGTAATGTAATGTAATTTAATGTAACGCAATGTAACGGAATGCAATGCAATGTAATGTAATTTAATGTAATGTAATGTATGTTAATATGTAAAGTAATGTAATGATATGATATAATTTATACATATACATAACATATACACGATTGATGACGCAATAGATGGAGAACTTGTCTTTCAACAAAATGTCACAGGTTCAATTCCCGATGAAAGCATAATGTTCTACGGATTTTCTCCACCTAACCCTGGCACAACCCAACCATTGGGTTCAAATAAATTTTGTTTTTTTTTTTTTAATTGATTACCAACTGGGTTTCTAAGTAGTTCGAACAAAAGATTAATTCCCACATAAAAGAGTTGAAATAGCAAGAACAATATATAAAATGGCCAATCGACTAAAAATTTTAATTCCTTAAAAATTTTTACAACATTTACGAAACAACTGAGACTAAATAGCAATCGCTATACCAGGACATTATAGTTTTGTTGATGTTCCTTTATTTTTTATCTTCACACCCCTTATTTCACCACTTTCTGATTCTGATTTATTTCAAATCAAAATATTTTTAAACTCTCTCTTTCTTTTATTTTCACTTCCGCCTAAATGCATCAAAATATTGTAAACAAGAATGAATCCTTCCCACATTTATTTTAACATAGACTGGTCATTCAAGAAATTTTTAATTACAAAAAAAAAAAAAAAAATAAGATCATATATTGGAATGCAGTGAATTAAATTTCTAGGCCAAGAAATTTTATATCTATCAGAATGAAAAAAAAATTGTATATACTTATATTAAAAAACAGGTATAAAAGATCGTCATTGGTAACCTGTTATTAAATATAATATTTTTTATTTTTATTTAATAGCAAATAATACACTTTACTATTCGAAAGTTTTCAATCACAAAACCCTACATATATTTTATATGCTAGTATTATGATTTAGAATAAATTATTGTATAGATTTTATGAATCTTAGAAAATGTTGGAAGTCAACTTTTCTAAATAATTTAGAAAAAGAAGAAAAATTAAATGTGGAACTGGGGCACTTACTATATAGTAATTCTTTTCCATTGATATTTTTTTTTCCACTTTCGTTATAATCACATATGTTAATATATAAACACACGCACTCAAGTGAATGTGAAATCTTACAAAATAGCTTTCATTTACCATAAATCCAATAAATCAATGCAACCTCTTCTTTTTATTTTTGTTGTTGTTGTTTTTTTAGTGTACTTTTTGAATTGCAAACATAAAGAATTGAGGTCAAAAGAATCACTAAAATACAATAAAGTGTCTTGCCTTTTATTTGTAATGTAAAGAAAATTTTGTAAGCCAATCATTTAAAATGATTGAAAATCAATTTTATTTTTTAATATGTATAAGAATAATTTTAATTAAATGAATTCCAGCTCTCACGTTTGTTGTTTCTTTGTGTAAAAATATACATTTTTGCAATTTTCGGAATCTAAATCATAGAGTTAGTGTCAACTGCTACAACAAATCACCCCTACCTGATGACCACCTGTAATACATTAATCAGTTGAGTGGGAATAACGTGTATCAAATATCTGTTGTTCACCTTAACTTATTACAGATCGTTGCTATGGAATTGGTTTTCCGCATACGCCAAATTGACAATTTTGAGTTAGAAGTTGCTTCTTAGGTTTTAACTTCCTAAGATTTCAATGTTTTACTGTCAGAATTTAACTAACGCAAGTAGTTTCAGAGATAAATAGTGTCACTTTTGCTGTATATCAAAATATTTTGAAATTTAGTAGAATTGGTTTATCTGAATACTTCATACATTTGTAAAATTTTCATGCATAAACAGCAAAATTTGCATACAAAATTTCTCAAGATTTTAAGTTTGTGTTGTTTTGTTGTAAGTTAAACACGTAGCGATGTGCGGTAAACAATTTCAGTTTTTATTTCGATGTTGTTTTGCCGCATAGTTAATATTGTCTACAACATGGAGCAAATAAATTTTGTTTTGGTATTGTTTTGCCTCAAATGTTTGAGCTATATAAGTCAACAGCAACTAATGCAGTATACAGCGATTAGATTATTATCAAAATGTTTTTTATTTCCAATATAATTTATGATTTTACAAACCTAAAAATGATCAATGCGTGCGATGTATTAAATTTAAAAACACAAAACATCCTTCTCAAATTGAAGTTATAGATAGTGAAGCTCACACCAAAGAACGGAAGGGTGTTAATGTAGAAAGGGACATTGATCGTTATAATCCAGATCCTACACACGTCGTTATTTCCTTTGATTTACAGTCAGTGTTTTCCTTACCATAAAGAAAAATAATTACATACAATTTCACATCAAATGCATGCTTTTCTAATAGTATCGAGGAGATTTTATGAAGCAAAACAAAACAAAAAGCGGTCAATCACGAAACGATTTGGCTAGTGCAGTTTTAGTTATGCTTAAAAAATAATGGATAATCAGCATGAAATTATTAGTTTAACCCTTTGGAGTGATTAGTGTGATTAGTGTGTAAAATAATTGCATATAACTGTATATATACCGCGATAGACATACTGAAAAACATTTTTTTTTTTTAGCAAAAAGTCATGTTCATTAAACTTTCAGCTAATCCCATTTTCAAAACAAAAAATTTTATTGTACAAGAACGACCAGAAATTTGCTTTACAGTATAAAGTATCTGCTACTCACATCGGATGTTCGGATTTCAAAACGCGTACATTTTAATCAAAGCTATTAGAAAAAGTTTGAGAGCACCTAAAATATATTTGGCTATTTACCTCCACAACTAGACGAGCCAAAAGTAAACGTGATAAAACAAGAGATATTAAATCTGTAATTGGGTGTTAGATAATCAAGATTGCGATATTAAAGCGGTATTAAGAATTAAATAACTTGTAGCTTGTTTTTATTTATCTATAGTTGTTTTGTAATCAATTGGTAGGTAGGTAGGTAGTAGTGGCTGTCGACAGTACATCGACACACTTAGACCGGTGAGGTCCATTGTGATACCACAGGAACTTTCCTCGCGTAGTACCCTACTCGTTGAACCAATTTGAGCTTTTAACGAAGCGGCGGAGTTTTTTGATACCAGTGTTTTCAAGATCACCCAGCGAGTCCAGAAAGAAGGCTCCTAAATGGGGTTTCCTTTTATGGTAGAGACCAGGGCAGAAACAGAGTAGATGTTGGACAGTTTCATCCTCCTCCACCTCTCTACAAGTTCTGCAGAAGTCGTTTGAGGGGAGTCCCAGTCTTCTGGCATGTTTACCAATCAGACAATGACCCGTAATGACCCCTACCATAGTGCTAATGTCACACCTTTTCATGGTTAGTAGGTTAAGGGATCGCTTCAGGTTCAACATAGGCCAGATTTGCTTGGTGATGTTGCAGCCTGGTCTAACTGACCATCTGAAGTTTGAAGCTTTTATTGCATCATTTCGAAGCAATAAATTACAGGTGGCAAGAGGTGCACCCAGATTGCTCCTTTCCGGAAGGAGTTCTAATATAGTACTCTCTCTAGCAAGTAGATCTGCCATGCAGTTACCCGGAATATCACTGTGTCCTGGCACCCATCGTAATAATATGTTGAACCCATCCGCTAGTTCGTCCAAAGAACTGCGACAGGCCAACACGGTTTTTGAGTTGATGGCTACCGACTCCAGTGCTTTAATTGCGGCCTGACTGTCTGTGAGTATACAGATATTTCTAACAGATAATACGCTGGATCTCAGCCAGTCTGAGGCTTCTTTTATTGCCATTACCTCTGCCTGAAACATACTACAATGTCTTGGTAGGCTGTAGGATAGACTAATATTCAGGTTTTCCGAGTAGACTCCACCCCCCACTCTGTCATTCAATTTTGAACCATCAGTGTTGAGGTGTACGTGTTCCTTGTTTAGAACCGTCCTACTCTTCCAACTTTCCCTAGACGGAATATCGGTTTGATATGATCTCTCAAAGAAGTACCCTATAAGAGTCAGATCTAGGAATAATAATAGAAGAGTGGCCAATTAATTGTGGTTTCCACTGAGAATTGGCTTTTAGTCTGATTGCAGTTCTGGATGCCATTTCTTTGTCATGAATATCTAATGGTAAGAGATGAAATAGCGTATCCAGTGCCGCGGAAGGAGTTGTTCTAAGTGCTCCGCTTATGCAGATGGAGGCTGATTTTTAAACTTTTATAAGGATGTTGAGGTTTGTACCAGTGTTGAGTGCCGTCCACCACACCACGACACCATAAATTAGTGCCTGACAACTGCTGTATATAGCATGTGGACAATGTGTGGATTCATTCCCCATTTTTTCCAATAGCTCGTTTGCAAGAGTACAGTGCTATTGTAGCTTTCTTTACTCTTTCAATTATATTCGGTTTCCAACTTAGTTTCTTGTCTAAGATAAGACCCAAGTACTTAGCTCTATCTTTGATAATTAGTTGGGTGCCGTTAATATAAATAGGGTATACTGTCGAAAATTTGACTTAAAGTTTTTTGCATGAGGTCTCTAAGTGTGCTTAGATACTTTCCAGGGACAGCAATAGCAATGTCATCCGCATAAGCAATCACTCTGCAGCCTGCCCCTTCTAGTATTAGTAATAATTCATTTACCACCAAGTTCCATAGAAGAGGAGACAAAACACCCCGCTGAGGAGTGCCTCTTCTGACAAACCTTCTTTCGTAAGCAGCACCAAGTTTAGCATTGATGACCCTGCTTGTAAGCATTTTGTTAACAAGTGCTATTAGTGCGGATTCTACTTCAAGGTTCGACAGTGTACGTGTGATTGCCTCAACGTTGACATTGTTAAAGGCTCCTTCTATGTCCATAAACGCAACTAGAGTATACTCTTTGTAAGCCAATGATTTTTCAATAGTACTAACTAGAGAGTGCAGGGCGGTATCCACCGACTTTCCCTTGTTGTACGCATGCTGTGACGTTGAGAGTCGATTATTATCCATATTATATCGTATATAGATATCAATCAGTCTTTCAAGAGTCTTTAGTAAAAAAGAAGACAGGCTAATTGGTCTGAAATTTTTCGAATAGGCGTGGGAACTTTTATCCGCTTTCGGTATGAATATTACTTTAACCTCAGACCAACACTTTGGAATGTGGCCTAGATCTAGACAACTCTTAAAAATTGTTTTGAGCCAGGGAAAAGTAGTACTAAAGGAGTGCTGCAATTCCGCTGGATAAATACCATCCGGTCCTGGTGACTTGAATGGTTTGAAACTATTTATAGCCCATTGCAGTTTGGAGCTTGTTACCACTCTCTCCGATAAATCAGAGTGTTGAATACCGCTTTGATTTATCGTAGATTGTGTATTAGAGCCGCCGGGAAAATGAGTTTCTAACAGCAGCTTCAATGATTCTCCACTAGAAGTGGTCCATGTGCCATCTGCCTTTAAAAGGTAGCTGAGGATCGCCGAATTAGTGTATAGTATTTTACGGAGCCTTGAAGCTTCGGAGGTTTCTTCTATGTTGCCACAGAAGATTCTCCATGAATTCTTTTTGGCCTTTTTTAGTACAGCTTTGTACGCTTGCAGCTTTGTAATCAATAAGAGGCTTTAAAATTAATTTCATAAGAGTCTTTATAATGAATAGTTATTAAGCAAACATTTTATTCAAGACGTTTTATTATTTTAATTATTCAAGATGATATTTTGTGTAAATTATTAAAAAAAAAAAATTTTTTTTTAAAAAAATTTAAAATAGTTTAGGATTTATTTTACGGAACATTTATGTGTTCAAATTATAATTTACATTTAAGTTATTAATATTACATTTATGTAAATTTATTAAATATTTTTCACACCAAGTTCAGTGCGCTATATTTTACTTTACGCATTTCGCACAAAATATATGGGATTAACAAATAATCGAAATTGTTGGTTTGCTGCACGTTAAAATTGACCCCTTTTTAAGTTACTTTTCAAAAAAAAATTCACATTACCGTCTTTGATATTATACATTTAGAGATTTCTATGTAATCGGACTGTTTTCGAGGAATAAAGGTTCAAACTTCATTTATGTTTTACTCATAACTATAACATTTGGCGTATGCGGCAAAACAATTCCATGGCGAAGAGATAGTTATCAGCTCTGGGATATATTATTCCCATTCTTCTCTGTGTATAATTGTAAAAATATGATTCTTATTAAATTTTCTTAAACTGTACGTATGACATATTTATTGCAGTTGCAGACTCTTCGCAAGACCTTATTTTTTAAAAAAAATTTAAACCAAATTTGTAAGATATTTTTTTGATTACATTTCTTAATTTTTGAATTATTTTTTATATGAATTAACATTGATCCAAAATGAGGACTTAGGGCTTTATTTTACATTTCGTTAATCGGTTTAATCCTATTTGTGTGAAGATCAGGAGTTTAAAACAATTTAAACTTTGTCATACTACTTTCAGTTACGTAGTTTGTAGTTACTTATTTTGAATTCGTTTTTTTTAACAAGCACTTTCCATACATTTTTTAAGGTTTCTTCGAATATAATTCGTTTAGCTTTTCAAAATGTTTCCGATGTGTTTTTTCTTATTAAGTGATCTCCTACTTCTACTTTTAAAATAATTACACTTTGCTGGATTTTAATCAAATTATAGAAATTAATTTCGGATTTTTGAAATTTAAATTAAATCTAATTCATTTTTCATACCATAACCGTATCACTTGAATTCAATTGAAATGAACAGAGTTGCTACCACAAATTATTATTTTCTTTTATTTCGATTTTCGGCAATTGTTTTTTGCTATTTTTTTTTTTTTTTGTTTTTTCAATTAAGTTCTACATAAAATTAATTTCAGTCGCTTACTTTGTAAATGTATTTTGATGGCACAATATAAATTTATAAAAACATTTATTTGGTGTACAAACTTCGTTTTGATTTCATTAGATTTACTGTATAGTACTCTTTCGTTGATACAGTTGTGTAATATAATGTTTAAGAAAAAAAAACAAAATTAGAATAATTGATGACCATTTCGTAGACAGAATCTTCATATCAAGTCATTGTGTTGTATTGGTTGGTGTTATTTTTGTAACAAAAACAATCTGAAAAGATCATTTTAATACTAAATCTCACTAAGATCTAATGAGCCTTGGAATCTTTGATAAAAGACAAATGAAGATTATAATTCTCTTTTACCACTAACACGAGTTTTTCCCACTTTCTTAAAAAGGATAAATTAGTCATAGTTGTGTTTACCCAAAAGAATAGAAAAACTATAAAAAATCTATAAATGTAAAAATGCCAAAATGAAGCGAAAAGTGAAAGCTTTTAAAAATAGTAAATACGAATCCTAAAAATCAACTTTTAAGTAATATTTTTTTAGTAATTGGAAAATGATAAAATTGGTCTAGATTCTGTTCCGCAAGTATCAGTTTTTTCCCCACTCTCTTCTTGATTTCCGTTAATGATCTACTTCAAACAACCTTCAATCTAATTCACAGCTTTGCAAATGACAGCTCTCTGGTAGCATCCTCTGATTTGTCTGCAGAATCAATGCTTCAAACGTCGAAATTAGCAATAGAAGGCATGAATATGATTGATCGTGATTTGATGAAATTGCTAAATTCATTCTAAATAATTCAAATTTCTAAAATATAAATACCAATTTTTCCTTCCAAGGTGTTACTTTGTAAAACTCATATAGTCTAAGCATCTTAATCTTAGGTATGCACGAAAATCAAAAAATTTCTTGAAATGACCATATTTTTGATATTGCAAAAGGAAGCTGCCAAGTGTCTAGGCTATTTAAGTCGTTATAAAGCTTTCTTCTCACTTTTGGAACTCCTTAATATCTATAAAACATTTATGCGATCCAAGATGGAATAAAATTGTCACATTTGGGCTGACGCCCTTTCAGCGTGTGATTCTGATAATTGTAAAGAAGTAGACTTAATGTACGAATTGATTACGAAGTAATCAGTAACCTACACTTGATAAGCGATTTAATAAAATTGATTGAGTTATAGTAGGATTTCTCTATTAAAATCATGAAGTATTTATCAATTAAGCTTAAGCACTTAGCGGTTTCTGGAATAAATATGATAAAGCTCTAAGTTTATACCTCACAAACACACTTACCTTTCATTGCCTGTCCAGCCTGTCCATCTTCCTCTTTCTTATGTTACCTATTACTCTTATTGCATTGAAATTCGTTAACCAATTATCGAACACACTGCTATGATTAATTGGAGCCATAACTTGCAATTAGAGTAGAAAAATTTGAGATAATTCTCTTGAGTTTGGGGAAAAAATTGTTCGTGTTCGCATCAGTTCATTTTGCCCTACTTATTTAATTAATTCGTATTTAATTCTAGGACTAGTAACTAAACCTTTTGACCACAATAATTTTAATTATAAGTAATTAAAATATTTGATTACGACTTTGTGTTGATTTGCATATCATTTCTAATATAAGGAATATTTTTCACACAAAACAAAAATCTTATCAGCCTTATTACCAATTTGTAATCACCTTTATGAGATTCAATTTAAATTAAATTTTCGTTTACCACTTTAAACACCGCGAACCTTCTATAACATGATATTGTTAAATAATAAATTTTCAATTAATAATACAAGTATAACGTATCATAATTAATGTAATATGATTCTTAACTTTGATTTAAAATAATAGAAAATAAAAAAAAAATAAAAGAAAAAACGAAAAATAGAAATAATAAAATATCTATAGTTATTGCACAATAAATTTGTTGTTATTTATTTAAACACGGAAATTTATTATTTTTTATTCTTTTTGTTTACGGTATTTGGACTTCTTCTTCATGCTGCGCAAATCTCAAGATATTAATTACAAATTATCCGTTATTGTTTTTAAAATATTAAATCGTGAATATATTTATTTTGCTTGACTATATTATTGAACATATTATACTTTAATATATGTATGTATATATACATATATAATATATATATATATATATATACGTATATTCGTATGTAACACTTGAAAATAATAATTCAAGAATTCTAAAACGATAAAAATAGAAAACAAAACAAAATAAAAAAACTTCTTTATTTTTTTTTTTTTATATTTTAAAGAATGCAATGGAATCTTAATTGACTATATACAATACATATATTTGATATTTGATATATCTTTTAATCTACTAAGATTTTTGTAAACAATTCTCAATAAAAAGATATAAATGTCCAACAATTATTACAATTTTTTGGTTTTACCATTTTATTTAAAAAAATTAAAATTAAAAATACATTATTGGTGTTGTAAACAAGAAGAAGAAAATTTATAATATGATTTTATAGAATGGCAACAAACTATTACATTTATACAGAATGTATTGCGTAAATTAAAGAAACTTATGAATAGAGTTACTTACAGTTAATTCCAAGCTACAGTTATATTGAAAAAATTGTAAACTGTGGAGCTAATGAGTAGGGGTGGGGTACAAATCGTGTTTGGAATCAACTTAGATGGTGAGTTAACATGAATGCTTGAAATCATTTTTGAAAGTCTTGTAGCAACCGTATATCTATCAGAATAAAACTAATACTGAATGACACTATCTGAACTAAACGACTTAATTTATTTAAAAAATTATTTAAATAATTAATAATATATATCGTCATATCTTAATGCAAATACATAATTTGAGATTGTGTCGTTCTTTAACGAAACGAAACTAACAGGAGAGCAGCACAAAACAAGCGAACCAATTCACAAAATTGAAGAAATAATTTTTTACTACTATTATTTGTTTTTTTTTTCTAATTTATAATTCAATAGCAAAAGTTCGAAAATGATTTTTTTTTCACATAATTAAAGAAAATTTAATTTACTTCAAAAAAAAATCCTCGAAAGACTATACGGTGTTCAGTGCTTCACAAGTTATGAGCTGTTTTATCACTTTACATTTTTACATTTGTATACAAAATTTTTTTATTTTAATTTATTTTTAATATACGAATTTTTATTTTATTCATTAAAAAAAAAAATTACATTTAGTAGGTAGGTAGGTAGGTATACGCATCATTTATATGTATGGTGTTTTTTATAATTTCTACTCGATTTGTTTCTATTTTTTTTTCTAATAAACATGCAAAATCAAAACTGAATTTTTTTCTATGTGTTAGAAATTTTTAAGTTTAGTTTAGTTTATTTGAGTTTAATCATAATCAATAATCATACCATATATTCATATACATTTCATTTCGCGCTGCCTACTAAGCTAAAATAATACGAAAAAAGTGCTGCCTCACAAATTGTAGCTCATCCAATCCACATACTTAAAACAGCCATAAAATGTTTTAACAGGTCAATTTTTTATGTTACACACAAAATTATTCTCATATTCAAAATTTAAGAAAAAATATCAAATCGGCTGTCCAACTGGACAAAGCAAAATAAAAAGCATTATTAGTAATTTTGTCATTTATCAAATTTATGATGTAAAATTATTTAATTGGAAAGTAAGTAAATAATTTCAAATAAACGTAGGAATGTAGGATTAAATAAAACAGTGAAAATTTTTTTTCAAAATTCACAAAATTTTCAAATGTCTATATTAAATTTAAATATGTAGCAATGGTTTACGAAAATAAATAATTTTTTTGCTACACCTTAAAATAAATTTCGATGACGAACCGATGAAAAAATTGGAATGATAACATTTACGCACACATATGAAGATGCAATCGCAATTGATGACATAATCTAAACGCTCAGAGCGGGATTTTACAACAAATTTTGTTTACTAGAATTGCAAGTCAATGTGAACACATCCAATTGCCCCGCAATCGTTATTCTATAATGTCTTTATTCTCCATAATAATTTTATTATTTCTTTTATTTGTGGGAAATATTAAACTTCGAAATAATGCAAAAAGGCAATAAATAGTCTTAGGGTAGTTAATTGTTCTTTGTTAAACACTACCCAAACACTGGGAAAGGATTCCTTTATTTGAAATGATTGTCGGTGCATAATTAAAAGGGCGAAATAGGATATTAGGGGAAAATTGGAAGGTGTGTGAGAGTCGGTTTGCCCAATAAATAAGTTTTAGAATCCAGTTTTGGATCACCTGAGGATTTCCGTGGTGTGGAAAGAAGAAGCGTTAGTGTTACGTTTGAATTTCCTTGTATTAGTCTGAAGTTATAATTTTAACATTTATAAAAAATTATTTAATCATCTTAAGGGATAAGTAATAATTCAAGGTCCCTGCCATAAAGTTGAACACCTGGTAATTCAGTGCACTTTTTGTATCATGCACCCATAGATGTGAATTATACTAATAGGAGTGCCAATACACTGGTTCGTAAGTTGACTTTATACAAACTTAGCACATCATGACGGGTATGCTTTATAACGACTTATGAAACCTAAACAGTTACCGACACTTACTTTTCGTAATATCGAAAATATTATCATTCCAAAGCATATTTTGATCAACTCACATTCTGAGAATCTTTAATACTTCCCAGTCGTTGTAAGTTGTATGGTGAATTGAGATCATAGATACAGAACCATAGTGTGATGGATACAATAGAATAAAAAGGAAAAGAGATGTCACTATTGACTGTACAATAAACAAACGAACCAACTAGAACAAATTTGTAAGTTTTTCGATTTATAACTGTAAACCAATGTTAAAAATTTGCATTCAAATTATTTTGTTTCTTCTTCATTTTTATTACGATTTTCAACCTTCAATTGAATTTAAATACAGTCACTTACTCTTTTGTTCTATGCATAAAAGACTAGACGACTATATCCTGCTGTGATTTACCGATAATACCTTTATTATTGTAGTTTCGGCATGAATTAAAAAAAGTAGAGAAAAACCTAAAATTTTTATGAAGAAAAATAAAACCAGTTGAAATCCTAGAAACTTATTTTCATTTTATCATTACAAATTTTCATTGATTTACAAAAAAGAAAAAAGAAAAAAAGTGTTTTATTAAACTTGATTCTTAGTTATTAAAAATTACACCCACAAGAACAAAACCAGAACAAATAAGAAAAAGAAAAATAAAAAAAATTAAATTAGTCTCTTTAGTTAATTATGAGAAGCCTGCAAAATGAGTTTCTCAAAAGCAAAAATCCAAACTAAATTCTAGAAAACAAAAAAAATAAAAACTGAATATTAGACCTCACAAAATGAACAAGAATACTTACAAAATAATAACTAGCAGCGGTCAAATAACCTTGTTACACATCAACTATTATGTAGTTACAGTATCTCATGTATATTATACTTAAAATGCACATATTCACACATATGTATTTGCAAAATAACTTTTAAGATTGAAGCAAAGTTTGCCCAATGAATTTCAATCACCATATCAACTTCTTCTATATTTTACACACTCACACATATCTTTATAAAAACGTACATTGTTTTTATAATACATATTATGTATGTATGTAGTTGTGTATTTTAAAAATTCTGTTTTCTATTAAACCATTCAACTTTGTAAAATTTTATAATGTTAGCCTGACCATTTTATATACTAATAAGAGTCGATCCTATTGTTTTTTTCTTTTTTGCATTCATATTGAAAAAGTTATAAAAAATGCATTCAATGCTACAACTACAAAAACAGAATATTGCTATTAGCTACATTTTAATAATATTATTATGTTGAAATGATATTCAAGAGAATCTACATCGATTCGCTATTTTGTTGTAAGTTTCATTCATGATAGTGAGAAATATTTCAAAAATAAGTAAAAAGAAAAATAAAAGAGTTTTTTTTAATTCATTTTTTTATTTCTGCAATGATTATTGTAATCAATCTACAGTCATGTCCACTCAAATAGATATATTAAATTGTATCTGTATAATATATATATATACTGTAATATCCTAAATTTTTACATACCTGCTCATCCGTCATCATTTTTAGTAAAGAATTGATAACCGGGATCGAAAGTGTTGCTGTTATCAAGTACAAATATCAAGAACCATTGCCTATACACTGAGCAGAATAACTGTAGCAGTAATAAATCTGTGGATCCTGAAAACTTTGAAATGTCTGCAGGTGTTCAGATCAGTACAATTGAAGAGAATATAAAGACTCTAATTAGTATCAATTAATGTCATTATTTTCCTGATCTTCCTTTAATATGTTGAAGCAATTAATTAATTATACTTTTATCAACTTATGGTCATAACTTGATTTTATAGGACTTAATCTTATTCCAGAACTTACCTGCCTTCTGGTCATCTTGTCAATATTGCAAGACACCTCTTTTTGAGTATACGGATTACTTCATCAGCAACTGAGCTGATGTTGATTTAAGCACCCTCTTCAGCGGGTTCATCCGATAGCTGATTTGTCTGCATGTCAGAACATACCGAAACCCACGACATTGTATATTTTATTGAAGTGCTTAAGTAGCGTACCAGAAGCAGATTGTTATAAAAGACGTAATGATATGTTTGAAATTTAATGTAATTTTTTGAAATTCAGAATAATTTTCTTTTTTAAGGAAAACGGGGTTATGGGTGGCTATGGGCCGAAAATAAACCGCATGGTATGGATTTTTTTTCACCATTCTTTCGTTAACTATTTTATTTTCCAAACGATTCAAACTATTATCGGCTTTGTTTTGATTGAACAAAAATATTTATATAATATTAATAAAAAGTAAATTTAATTTCTATTAGAGAACTTTAAGTTTCGTTGGGACATCATATCTTCGAATTGGCATGATAATAGTATTATGTTGCTTCATAATTTGAACACTTGACAACTCTTTAAACAACAAAGTAAGTTCCAACAGTTTTATTTAAATTTCTTTATCAATATATTAATGATTTTCATGAACTAACGGTAGTTCCGCGTACATTATGAAAAAGTGTTTTCTTTTTTTGTTATTTGTTTTTCAAGGACTTTAATTAGGTACTTATAAAAGTTTGAGGAAAGGTTATTTTGTAAACCCAAACATAGTATCTTTTAACTGGACAAATACAATAAATACTTTTTAGTTACTATTAAACTTAGCAGATTATTCATTACGAACTTCATTTGGTTCTTCTTCCTACTTCTAAATCGAAGTTAGTAATGTATTTTAATGTTTAAAATTGTTTAACTTGTATCATAATATGATAAGAAGAAAATTTTGTATTGTTTTTGCGTATTTCCAGACTTTACTTATATAAAATCTTTATGTTATTTGAAGTTAGATGCGCTGTTTTTGATTTCTTGATGTTAAAGTTAAAAATGTTTTTCTTTTAACTCAGAATTTTAATCAGCCACTTAATGTAGGATTCAGTTAATAACTACCCCTGATAATAATTTATACCAAAAACTGTCAAATTATCGGCTGTTGATACGGCATTCCATGGCTTCAGAAGTGTTGGAAAATATTTTCACGAATGAAAAACAAATGTTTTAATGTCGAAATAATTTGTTTTGTTATTTCCATATAAATTCGCAGTCAGATCAGGTAAGATGGCAGTAGCAACAATTGTTTATAACCTATTGGAGTCCTACTTTCATAAAATACAGTACTTAGAACAAGACTTCAACCAGCTTTAAATAGCACTAGCTCTACTTATACTCCTCTATTTGACTGCAATTTTAACCAACAAAATTAACTCCTAAATTTTGTACCCATAACTGCGTAACTTTACCTCATATAATTTTTTATTTATTATAATCTTTCAGATAACCTCTAACTAAAGCTATGGCAGATTGTGTTTTCGAAACACTACAACTAACTACTAAAAATCATTTGACGTTCTGAAAATTCAAATATTTTCTTAACTATTCAATATTTTAGCCATTAACTCTTACCAACTAACTCTAACCAAAATGAAATCTTATTTTTAATCTTAACTATATGAGTACTTAAATTTTAAAATTTCTTATGAATTTAAATTTTTCGTTTTTTATAAATTAATATTCAGAATACGTTTTAAATTTAAATTATTATCGTACATTAAAAATCTCTGACTACAAAGAGAAAATAAAATTAATTTTGCTTACTACCACTACGTCTTGAAGTTTTGTAGTGTTAGCGATAGTATTAGCATTTTCATTTATTTATTAGAGTTTTTTTTTATTCAGTTATGTTGTAAACGCGATCCAATCAGGTTATTAAATTATGTTGTAGCGTTATTTAATTAAATTAAATTTTAATTTTAACGGGTTGTTAACGATTTTATGAGTTTTAAATAAATGTTTTTAAAACATCGAAAAAAATTTATTGTGAATTTATATAAGTGGAATATTTATATTTAATTATTAATTAATACATATTGTCTTTTTTATGTAATTTGGTTTAAAATTCCAAATAATATCAATGAAATCTTGTGATTAATTATTGAATAAAATTGAAATTTTGTTGTAACAGAAATTTGTATTAGCTTAAATATAAAACTTAAAACTATTGTCAAAAAATATCATTAGTGAAATATTATTTTAATTAATTTCTAAAGAATATGAATATTATAATTTAATAAATATTCAAAATATGTATTATAAGCCTAAAGGATATATTAAATAAAAGAAAATTAAATAATTACTACGGTAAATTTATTATGTTCTCAGTTCGAGAATAAATAAAAATAATAACAGCGACCTCATTTAACATCAACTATTATGACGGATATTATTTAAATGTCTAAACGGGTATATATTTATATGTTTATTATTAAATTATTTTAAATAAATCTTCATTCCAAATCGATAAACTCACATTTAACATCTTAAGATTGAAAAAAAACATAGCATTGGAATTTTTCAATTGTCTTCTTCTATATTTAAAATTTAATTTAAAAAAAGAGAAAAAAAAAAACAAAAACAAAATAATAAGAAAAAAAAATGTTCAAACTATTTTTTATAATATATGAATGTTAATGAAAATGTATGAAAATGGAAAACACTTCAACAAGTAAACTTAATTCAAATTGAATTAATTACTTTAATACTTTGGAAATAACTGCTTTTATAAATTACCAATTTAACTAATATTGAATACAATTGCCATATAAAAAATAATCTTTAATTATTTGCAATGCAATAAATATTAACTTGAAATAATTTGTAGTGTGTATTTATAGCATGTCTTCTTGATAGTCCAGTTAGTGAGCAAATTTATTGTGAGACACAGAGAGAGAGAGAGAGAGAGAGAGGGAAAAAATTTAAAAATTATTTATAAAAGTATCCGGGTTCGATTCCCGGCTTATATTATATTGCTTCAAAAATTAAGAGAATTTTAAAAATTAATTTAATTAAAATATTTACATACTAGTTAGTTAGTTAATGTATATATATTTAATACATATATAATTCTATATATTTTCTATTGACCTTCGATAGCCTAGTGGGTTTATGCATTGAAAATAGACAAAATCAACACTAAGTTGATGTGGTTATTTTCAAACTTAATATAAAATTTTCAAATTTTTTATATAAGAAATAAAAAATTCACATGCATTTTGACACGTAAAAAAAAAAAAAAAATAGCAGTAGATTTAATTCAGTTGGTGTGCAATAATACCTTACGAAATAAGATCACATAGATACATTTCTTCTACTTTCAAACTGGAATGAAGCCTAAATATACAATTATAGCTGCGTTTTTCTAATGATCCATATAGATTATTATATATAGATCACGATCACAAACTTTTTTCAGTTTATATTCAAATTATAATCCAGGTTTTAAGCCAGATCTTTATGCATATAATGGTAAACCTGTAAATAAACAGTGAAACAATTAATACCATTATACTTGATTTGTAAATTGAAAAAATACGGCAGTATAATATCTGAATAATTTCACAAATTTTTTTAAATGACAGATATTTAAAAGGAGACGTAGCAAAATTAAATATTTTTCTTTTAATTTTTAGTTGAAATTTTCAACTTAAAATTTCACCCAATGTAAAAGTAATTTTTAACACACAAAAATTTTAATTTTTCAAATTTCCGCAACTCAACCATCGTCAGGAATAAATTTAAACTAAATTTTTTTTAAAAATAAACTATTATATATGCGGTTGTTGTCTAAGATAAATCAATAAAAAACTGAAATATAGTACCAAGGATAATTTGAAATGATTAATTTATATTTTGATAGAACATCAACCGAAATTATGTTTCGGGGACAAAATTAGAATTTAGAAGCGCTATGATAAGCACAGTCTTAAAGCTATTTCAAAAGTAAAATTCACATATACTTACCTACTGAACAGTATTAATAGAAAGAAAAGAATGCTTATGGTATAACTAATTACAGAATGTCTGATATTGAAACACATAACCTCTACTCATACAACACAACTAAAGATGAAGTAATATAAAATTTTGATCACGTTTTTATTTTGTGGTTGTGTTTTTTTTTTTGTTTTTTACATCCATAATAGTCAACTATAAATGGAATATTTTAATACTGAAATATTGTTTGAGTATTATTGACCTAGGTTATATTAACAATTATTATTATTTACATATATGCTTGTTATATAAGAGACATATAATAAAAAAATCGGGTTCTAGAGTGCAGAGTGGACGAACTTCAATGAAGCTTATAATTGACCATGAATTTTTTTTTTAAATTAGCAAACCAAACAAACCGTTAACGATATAAATTTGGATACGTTTTTTTTTTTATATAAGATAGAATATAAATAGTTCATTAGTTTGAGGACAGATTAAGATATGTCTTGCTTATAATGATGAACTGCATCGTTTTGTAAAATGCTTAAAGTGGTTTATGTAGTATATGCGAGATATTAAATCCTGTATTATCACAATAAACTTCTTTGGTTTAAGTATGATGGATTAGCGATCACCGATATCTACCTATATTTCTGTACAATTGCCAAGATAACGATCTTATAAAGACTCTTGCTATTTACGCAGAACCTTGGCATAACTATATCTATAAGCAATAAATTTTCTTTGGAATAGCATTATCTATTAACTAGAAATTTATATCTACTTTAGAGTAAGTTCACCTTCAGAATGGTATAGTTTCATGTTTTTGGAAATAAATTAATTGAATTTCCAACTAATTTGAAGTGATAATGAGAAAAGCTTTTCGTAAGATCCATACCATAATCGTGGGATTATAGCCAACCATATTAGCGTTAGTAGTAGGATGATATAACCACTATACCATGACGGTTGAGACAGGTTTTCTAATGTTAATGCGGGTTTAACATACCATTTTCTCTTAATGATATTACAAATTTTGGTTTTGTTTCCATCATTTATCAATAAGATTTATCTCTATGTTTGAGATATAAAATAAAAATATAAAAGCGAAGTTAATCCAAGTATTTTTAATTTACAAATACTAAATATACTAGTTAGTTTTGAAGTTCAAGTTTTTTAGACTGTTTCAGGTGACCTGGGAAGTAGAAAAGTATAAAATTGGAAATTGGATATTGATAAGATAGAACAATAGTGATATAAAGTAATTGATGCAATTTGTATCATAATCTTTTATAAATTACGAACTTGTAATAAAATCGTTATTCACAAAATTTTAACTAAAAACAAATTCCCCAAACTGTTTTCATTAACTTTTAAATTGTGTAGTGTAGCTGCATATTTACTCTCTTGTTTTCCATTACGCATTTTAATTGTTTGAAAGGTGGTATTAATTTTTTTTAATGAAGTTTGAAAAAAAATCATATTTTAAATAGAAAAACAAATTTAAAATTTGAAATTACATTCATTACAACAATCATTTTTTCATATAGGCAAACGCGTTAAAATGAGAATAAAACTTATCATAAAAATATAATGTAATTAAACCAAATGAAATAAGTACTAAGTAATCTTTAACTGAATTTAGAAACTTTAATTATTCATGTTCTTTTGTTAAATTATGTAATTTTAATTATGCAATTATATTAGTTTCTGTTAGAAAACACCAGTTTTCTTTTAAAGCTTCAAAATACATAGAAACAAGTAAAAAATAAGTAAGCACATAAAATAATGACCATATAGTTACTCAATTGTAAATTAGAAACGTTACATTTTAGTATAAATTTCGAAATAATTGAATTAAAAAACAAACAAAAAAAAAACAACAACAATATTTAATATAATAAAAACAAAAAATTATGAATAATATTAATAAAATTAGAGTTTCGTCTTCTTTTCGAATTGTTGTTTTTAGTTTAGTTACAAAAATGTTATGTTAACTGTGCACTTAACTAATATTATTAACAGGAAAAAATTCATGTTATTTTATAATACAAGAAGTAAAAATATTTGTTATCGTAATACAAGTTGCCTACATTAAATTACAAAAAAAAATTATCATTGAGTAAGCAAGACCAAATGTTAATTTTATAGTAGTAATTTTTTTTTAATAAAAAGTGACTGTGATAATTGTTTTTGATAATCAAATTTGTTTTTAGTGATAGATAGACTATATTTAATTTATTAATTAAAAGTTGAATTTCGTTTCAAAATTAATTTATTTTTTTTTTTGGGCAAATATCGATATTTCGGAATCACGCCACTTCCTTCATCAGTGCTTACGACTACTTCCCAAAATATCGATATTTGCACAATAAAAATAAATTATTATTGACAGTAATAGTAATAAATTATTATGAAATCTATCATATACGTAGTCTAGGCAAAGAAAATATTATACATGGTGCATGAAATGTTTAATAAGAGCATTGGATTCTTGTTTTAACAAACATGTATACAAAAAAATTAATTATTAAGTAAAAAAATAAAACTTATAAATAAAAATTAAAACGAAAGCGGTTTTTCACTGATATTCATTAACAATACTTCGTTATAAAAGCGATTATTTAAAGAAGTATGTTTAAGTTCTGAATAACAAACACGGATAAGCATACAATAATATAGGGGAAAAATTCCCTCCCGAAATTACATAATCAAATCTAATGTAAGTGCTAAATTTTTTTTAAAGCAACATCAAAATATTTTGATTTTTTTTTTTTTTTAACTAATCCTTTAAGAGAATTAAATCTCAATTGAAAAACAGTTTAATTCATAAAAAAGTAAATTTTTTCGATCTTATTTTATGATACTATAACACCATATACCCTCACAGATTCTATTTGAATAAAATCGGTCTAATTAGTAACTAATGTAATCCCACGAAGTGGCAAGATTGAACTTAAATCTCGTAGCAGACAAGATTTTTTTCTTCTACCAAACACTACCTAAACTGTAAATGTCATTTTACTCAAGTAGATTATGTAAATTATGAAAAATATTGATTTAATGAAACAACCCAATGAATCCAAATAAAGGACAATAAAAAAAAACTAATACTTAATTTAGATTCATAGAAATGAATTATATAATCTACTTTCTCTTGTTTACCTACCACCAACCCGCAAGCTAATCGAAATAAACTATACACTAGTTAAATAATTGAAGAAAAAACTATCGAACTGTACTAGTCTATATTACACAAAATTTCTATTTCCGTTTTCTGAATTTCAATAAATTTCTTTATACTACTAATTATAATGCATATTTAATTATATTATTAAATAATTTATTTGCTATCTCTTTCACAATACTATAATGTTATTTAATAATTTTTTTCCCTTCTATTTTGTTTTGATATCCATTGTATTTTCTATTGTTTTATTATTTCATATTTATTTTCTTTAAGTTTAATTTTTTTCTCATATTAATTTGTATTCAGTTATTAAAATTTTCCACAAAATTTCTCATTATATAAATTAAATATTTAATATACATTCTTGTCACATAATTTTTACATTTGATTGCATTTATTTTGTTTGCATTTTAATATTTTCAGATTTATTAGTGCTTAAGTTCGGTTAAGTGTTGGCCAAAGCAATGTTCAACACTAACTATTATTGCTATGTTGTTTCAGTGGCAGTGTCTTAAAGACAATTTAGTGTTTAACAGGAATGGAGTTGTAAGCTCTTTTTCGATTAATTTTTTTTATAAAATGTGCGAAATATTTTCCAATGTAAGTAATTATACTTCGTTTAAAAATTATAAAATGTTTTTATTCTAGTCGATCACAGAAACAACCCAAATTCATTCTGAAATTATCTGACTATCAAGTTGTATAGTTAGGATTAAAATAAATAGGTGATATTGTAATTAAATTAACCCGGATGAATATTAAGTATACAATTAAAATCTTAAAATTTCATGTATACGATCTGTGTTGATATAAGGGCATTTTTATTTTTATTATACATGCTTTCAGCCTAAAAACTGCAACAAAAATAAAAAATATGTTTCTTCATATTTTTAATATTTATCATTATAAATTTTCTTCAGTCTAAATTCAACAGTTAAAATAAAACTTATGTTAAAATGTGTTTTATCGGTATATGGTTTTATTTCCATCAAAACTTCAATAGAAATCCAAGTACTTCAGTGAGCTCAATTTTAATGTTAGCCAAATTCCAATTCTACAAAACTATGAATTTAGTTTCCCAGTAATTTGATAAGGTCTTAAAGATTAAATGAAAATTATAACGCGAAGTAATGTAGTGAGGTAAAGCGTCTGCCTTTCAACCGAAAGGTTCCAGGTTTGATTCCCAACCTGGTGCAGTACTATGACATAAAATGATTGAGAGTATAATCTAGTAACAATTTAAATAAAGTAGAGCTATTCTATTTAAGAAGGCTTAGTTCCTGACAAGTGTAATAGTTTTCCGCATTTAATTAGTTGATAAGCCATAATTTGATAAATCGAAAAACATTGTAGTAAAAATATATTATAGTAGAAATTTGCGTATCGTACTTAATTTAAGCACGAAAAATCTCATCTATCTGAGTTACTGTCTAGATCTAGAACATAAAAAAAGAAAGGTGAAATTATATTAAAAACGGTGTAAAACTGACAGCTCAACTTTTGTTATTATTCTGGTTCACTGTATCCAGAAGAAAAACATGTTGCTTTGTCATCTAACACAAAAAGTTAAATAACTGCGTAAGGTTTGATCAAAATTGGCTAAAATGTATAAGCATAAGAATATTTTGACAAACATCATAAGCCATTCGTAAATGAACAAGTTTTTTTTTCAAGTAAATTTTTTTGAAACAAAATATTATACAACACAGTAAAATCTATTATTGGCTATGCAATATTTTAAAATTCTTATTTCCCATCACATGTAAAACGACGGTCGTCAAAACAAAAAACAAAAATTTCAATTCTAAAAGAGACTGATTTACTAATAATTTCGATCGGGACAAATTACCCTAATATTATTTATTAAAAATTTTATTACTTTGGCTTAAGGCAATCAATATGATCTTTGATCTTTATTTAAAATCAAATCAATCTTGCATCAAATTGATCAGATATATTGATTGCGTCATTAATCTTACTAAATCAGTTGTTAAAGTATTTTCTCTAGTTTTATTTTTTAATTTAATTTCAACTCATTTAAGATGTAAATTTCATAGCCAATTTTTAAATCGATGACACTTTTATTCTAAAATAGACATTTGAAAAGAAGAAAAAAAAAAATCAGTTTCATATTTTTTTTTTCTTCTATAGAATAAAATCAACAAACAAACACACTTTATTAGTTTTATTGAAGAATCTTTAAAATTTTAATTTAGCACGATTTATGATAATTTATTGAAAAGAAAACAATAATAAAAAATAAAAATAAAATAATTCTATTTTTAGTGAATTTATCGTAGTTATGTTCAAATAAATTTGAATTTACTATAGTAATGTGTAGACTGTGTATATATAGACATTTATTTCGAATGATATATTACTTTTGTTGTTTCGTTTTTAATACCTGACCTATAATGAAAAAAAAAATTAAAATATATATTTGAAGATCGACCTACGGTTATCTAACTAATAACGGTGGGTAACCAGAACAGTTTTTAAACAAAAATATTATGTTAAAATTTTGATTACCGCTAATATGAAAAGTATTCAATGCATTTATTTTGTAATGACATGGCTAAAAATTTTAACTTAAAATGTTAAAATTTTTAACAGAATTTGTTTGTGAAAACGCTCTTCAGCATTCCTATAACTTTTTACTAAATTTTTGTGTCTACGGCGGTTGTAAAATCGAAAACAAAAATTTTACGTATTCATTTTACTGATCGCTATAACTGCAGCCTAATAATTAAATTAGAAACATACATTGCATACAGTAATGAAATCTATTTTGTAAACTAATTGTAGCTAACTTATATTTATTGAACTAATTTATTAATTTTAATTAATTGAATTATTATTATTATTAATTAATTTCAATATGAAAATGATTTTTTGATTTTTATTAATTAATTTCAATATAAAAAGTTATTACAATTTTCTGAGTTTTTTAATAGCAGCCATTTCAAGTACTGCATACAGTATTGTTTATTCCAAATCTTTGTGTAAAAGCAGTTAGGGTATTCGTTTAGTTTATGGGATACTTGGAATTATATAAAAAAAAAAAACAATCATTTGCAGTTTCATTAGGATCACATTAAACATATGTGTAGTTTTGATAGTTATAAAAAATGTTTTAAAAACATAATTATGTTATTTTGAATAATCTTTTTTTTTATCTTATCACAGTTTAAAGATTTTACACCTGTTTTGCAGGTAATAATAATAATACAATTGAGAAAAAAAATTTCTAAATTAGTACTTTTTTTAACTTCATAGGTATTTGTTTTTTTTTTTTTATATTTTATAGTGCTAAAAATAACTTTCTAATTTATTACGATTCAATAGACATATGTATATGAATTTGTTTTTCTACTTTCGTTTTTATTTAAATTAAATTACGTTTTTTTCCCGATTTTTATAATTAAAAAGTTTCAACTTTTGTAAATATAGTCTTAAAAATTTTAAAAACAGTTTATTGTACATATATATAATAATTTATATGCATATATTTGTTTATGTTGTTTAGATATAGATTTAGCAATATGTAAAAAAAACATTTTTGTTTTTATAGTACAGTATGGTCAAAAATATAACACATGTTGAAAAAAAGTAAATCTAAATCCCTGCGGCGAATTACATTTTTGTACTATACTTAAACATGACAATAGGTTTTTTTTTATTATAATAATTACCTTAACGATTTACAGTAGCGTAGAAATTATGAAAATATTTGAAGTGGAATATGGCTATTAAATTAATTACAAATTTTTTGAATTTTACGTGTATCTAGTTTTCAAAAACATTTGATTGTAATTAACCCACGTTAAGTTGATATAAATGTATATTATTTTCTAATAAAGTAAAAAAAAAATTTAAAGGAAGAGAGATCTACGATACTTCAACTGTCGAATAGAACTAAATATTTTTATGCAAAATATAAAAACTTTAAATTATTGAACGAATGTTTCGATCATAAATTGTATGATTACATGAGATTGTATTAATACTAGTCAAACAATTAATGTATAGAAGTGAACTAGAACTTTTATTTTATTTTCTTGTTTCAGTTTGTTTACAATTATTAGAAAAAAGTTTTAATTAAAATTAAAAACTAATATTATTTCACAATTTACTTAAAACTAAAATCTTTACAATTATTTAATTTGCTTAGTTTTTTCTAAAATATTATTTTTACTTATTTTTTATAGCAAAAAAAAATTTATTATTATTTATTATTATTTTAGATAATTTTGATAAAAACCAAAAATATTTGTAGACTTTTTTATCAAATAAAACTTTAACAAACTTAAAATTAAACTAGAACTATACTTAAAACCTTAACTAACTTAATCTAAGCCTATTGATATAACTTTTAAACTATTTTATTCACGTTATTCATGAACTATGTGTGCATTTCAACCACCAATAGTTTATTGATAATTGGTTATCCTTTTGAGGAATAAATATGTCATATTTGAATAGATTAATCTCAATATTCTGAGTGTTATATTCTAATACACTTGTATGTAACCCTTTTATTATAATGATATGAGATTCTATATTAATGATAGAGAGAGATATGCACGAGGATGATTTTGAATATTCCCTTTAAAGTCAAGATAAATAAAATGTTCGGGCGGAAGGAACCCTGTTTTTAAAGTATTTTGAACGTACTCCTCATTATGATAATATATTTTGGATATTAAATCATTTTCTAGTGTGTTAAGAGATCTCTCAAAGTGATTGCGAATAGTTTTAATGAAAAAATTATCGAATCAATATTTGCTTTTCGCTCGCTACAAGCATTTATTAGAATAAAAATGCTTGTAGTCCGTTTCTGGTTTTCTATGTAAATTTACGCAGGCTCTTATGCATTTTCTTTCAAATTTCCTGATTTTTTCCATTTGGCTGGCCCTAATATTGAACCAATATGATATAGTTGGTCTTACAGCGGCTAGAAAACTTAAACGTTCTCGGAATACTCTATGCTCTGACCATATTTTCGATATTGCGAAAAGCGCCGCAAAATGCTTGGATTTTTTAAATCGATAGGGACATGCTCGGAAGAACTAAAACCACTATACTTCCGCCTCTTAAACAATTCCGTCGAACAACGCGAGAGGCTGCAAATGCCCATCCCTACACCGTGAAAATACCAAGATGGTTCAAGACTAGTTATGAAAATTCGTTTATCGTCAGAGCTTCTAGAATGTGAAATCGCATTCCACTACAAGCCTTCCCAAGAATGGGTAGTTTTTATTTGTTTAATTTACAAAAATTCAAAATTAACATCAACAACATAGTTCGCAACCCTCCTCCTACTTCTTTCTCCTTTTCTTTTCTCTTCAAAAAGCAAATTTTCTGACCTAAGTTTTGGCTAATAATATTAAAAAAAAACTAATAAGGCTGATAAGCTAATATCTATTATTTATGGTTTTATTGTAAAGTAATTTGTTACAAGCTATGAAAGATTTCCTGCCTTTTTCTACTGATTTCTCTACGTGGAAAATAAAATTTAGATTTTGATGAAGGCCTAAGTATTTTATTAATATTTATATTATTTGGATTCTTTCAAGTGTCTTTTAATATTATTATTTACTTTGTCCACTGTTTTGTGGAATAGTATCGTTTCACTTTTGTGTATGTTCATTTCTAGTAACCATACTTTACAATAGTCTACGGTGGTAAAGTAGGTGAAATTTTTTTTCAACATTAGTTTGAACTTCTTTATATTATTTGCTGTTGAGTATATATAAATGAGATCCACGGCAAATGTGATAGCGAAATTATCGCCCTCCATATCATTCAGCAGATTTAAAAGATCTGTAATTGTGTACAAGGAGCTGAATAATATTGGCGAGTTTACAGTTCTATGTTGTAAACCACTCTTAATTTGGAATGAATTCTCCGAATTTGATTTGTTTGCTATTACGAAACTATTTCCAGTGATCATACCTAATAATTAAATTAAATAAAATAAAATAAAATTTTTGTTATTCGTTTTATTAATTTATATACGCTATTAAAAGCAAGCACCAACCCATTCTTTTTTATTAATATGCCAGCAAATGTCAGATGTAAGCTTATTAATAGTATGATTTGTACTGTGTTTGTACGTGAAACCAAATTGATATTCAGGTAGTATTTTTTCATAGTTAAGAAATTGAATCATCTTATCATTGATTATAGTCTAATAAACTTTGCAGATGTTTGGTAACAAGCTTATGGGTTTTTTAACTGCCGGGATTTGTGGGATCTTTCCCCGTTTTTTTTTAGCACAATCACTTTTGCTATTTATTTTACTATCACGCTTTGCTATTGATCCCAACATTGTTGTTTTATTTATACAAAATTGAGTTAAATTCAATTTTGTTTTTAAATAAATTATTACGTATACGGTTGTTGTCTAAGATAAATCAATAAAAATAAAATATAATACTGCAAGGATAAATTGAAAAGATGGAAAACAATACATAATGATATTGAGTACGATTTTTAAACTACCTCGAGTTTTTCGAGGAGCAGGCGAATATATACTAGTTGAATTTAATTTGTAGATAACTATTTTTGATATAGATACTAATACTTTTTATATATTTTTTTTTACTGTTGATATTTATTGGTTAGTAATAGAATTTAATTTGTAGAGAGTATGTTAAAGCTTCATTCTATATTATACTGTGATAGAGCTTCTTATTGTTCTGTTGAAGATTTTAATTTTTAATATCAAAAACAAGAAAAAAGGCCCATTATGTTTCACAGGTTGCTTATAATGTATTAGTTTTTTTTTTAGTAAATTATATCAACGCATTTTCATTTCTAATTCATCAAAAACATTTATTTTTAATTTATTTTATTTTAAATATTTTGAATTACCCAATTTCAACTTCTCAATTCATTCTTCCACATGATAGGCGTTATTATATTTTTTTTTATGCCCGTCTGTCACTTTAATTTTAAACAATCATTTATTTTAATTTCAATTTATTATTTTTTTGTTTGCTTAAATTTTTAAAATTCATTTTCTATTCTACACGATGGCACAATATAGAAGATTACAAAATATTTATTTACTGAGATTTCTTGAGGTTAATATAATGTCATTTTAAATATTTTGTACGGTGTCAAAAATTTCATTTATTTTAATATAGTTTTTCTCTAATTATCATAGAATTACAATTTAATAAAGAATTTACAAATGAAAACATTAAAGATATGTAAATAAAAAAGAATTAAAAATAGTTTACTTAGTAATTTAAGTTTATTTAGTAAATATTACCTTCAAAACAAGTTTATTTTTCTTGAAAGTTAAATATAAAAAATCATAATACCGGTTTATGTGATGTCATCCATTTACATATGTACATACCTATATATTTACAAAATACATAATATTTTTTGTATATCGTAAATACACACAAATTTACTGTAAAATATTTTGAATTTTTAAAATATGTACAACTCACTGTACTTATATGACAACAGTGACTTACTCACTTACATTTACATATGTGCACATAGCTAAAATTTTAATCATAGTAAAATTATTGTAAAAGAAAATTTCTTTTATTATCATTATATTTATAACAATAAAAAAATCAAAATTTCCGTTATTCTTAATGCGGGAAATAAATATCGCAAAGCTCCAAATTTAGAAAAAATGCATGTGTTATTTTAGTTTCGATTTGTTTATAACTAATTTGAATTATTAATTTTTTATTATTTAAAATTATTAAAAAATACTAAATTGACAATATTTACTTATTAATTTGGAAAATTATGAAATATAATATTTTAGTTTTATTGAATTTAATCAACAAATTATGCTAACTATTGTCTACAATATTTATATAATTAATTTAAAGTTTAATTTTACTAAAAACAGGAAGTTACACATCAACACAACAACAATATTGTACTAAGAAAATCATATTACAAAAATTATTTATTAAATGAAAAAATCTATTTTAGTAGGTATAGTTAGTAATGATGATGAAATCATTACAATCCTAACTTTGAAATTTATGATAAGTAAACATTTCAAATAAATTGTTAGCCAATTTCAAGTTAAAATGGCCATCATCATTGAACGAAATATGTCAATAATATTATTATTTGACAGTATAGTAGCATTAAATATTTTTTAAATTAACATGGTGGTAAGAAACACGATTACAGAATGTGTAAAAATAAAATTTCATTTATTATAAAAATTTATGTGTGTTGACGTACAATTTTTCGTTTGTAAATTGATTTGTCAAATTATAATAATTTATTTATTTATAATTTATATTTACTCGAAAATCATGGTATTGTTAGAACCATTTATATATGTAGATATTTCTTAGGTGTGTACAATTGTTCTGATGAATTTAAAATGTTGATGCCTCAAACAGTTCCGTCAATGACCAAAAGAAGTTGCAAGTTATCATTTCTATACAGTATGAATTTCTGTGTGGTAAAACACGACTTATGGAAATTTATTTTTAGTAAAAATTTCCTAAATGTCGAATCATACTTCAATAAGTCTTAAACCAAAATTCAAAATTCCAGATTATATATCTCAAAAGATTCACGAACAATATAAACAGCTTCATCCAAGATAACTATTGTCTGAAGGGGTATTTATTTTTTTGCGATCCTTCAATAGCGCAAACTATACATTTATTTATAAAGGTTTTGCGAGCTAAGTTTTGACTATGCATAAACAAAAAAATAACCAAATAAGCGAAATTGGAGCCGAAAGCAAAGCTAAACCATTTGATTAGTAGTACTCAAATGAAATAAGCACTATCTTAATCCATGTTTACATAGCTGCAGTTTTTTTTCCTACACTTAATCAATGTTTTCATAGCTGCAGTGCGTAAAATCTAAATTGCAACTATGATGACAAAGTTATTATGCGAAACGGTAAATAATATACTGAATGGTCAAACTATGTAAGTAAACTACCGTTGCCAGTTTTACATATATATCATGTCACTAGAAAATTGAGTCAATGAACATCAAATGATAAACATTACAATTTTCTTATTAATTACACAAAGAATAAATCTTGATTCTACTCTAATTGGTACTAAACTAATCATTAAAATAAAAAAAAAAATAAATAAAAAAATTAAATCGAGAAACGTTATTTTAAATTTTTTACAGATTTCATCTAACAAAATATAAGACATGACATGAGTACTTTATTTTAGTAGCATGACATGATATTGAAGCTATTAGATACTGGTAGTGTTGACTTCAATTAAGATGCAATAATTTTAATTCAAATTTATTACAATCATTTTGTTTTCTTATTTTTCAATTCACACATTCAAATTTGTGAGATTTTTTTTTTTTTTGTTTATTTATACTTGCACCTATGTGTTCCTACAGTTACCTCATGTAACAAATTAATGTTGTTATGTTGCAAATAATTAAGAGTTTGTGAACTTTCTTTCATTGTTTGTTTTGTTGTTGAATTCACAGTGAAGGAAATTTAAGTCAAGAATTAAGTATGTAAAATTTAATTTTGATTTGTTTGCTTCTAAATACTTACAATTGTTGAACGCTACAGACCTTGAAGGTCCTGGGCCTGACGCCTTCTTTTTTTTCTGAAATCTCCAAATAATCAATCATAAAATTATTTCAAATTCATCATTCATTTTAGTTTCGATTATATTTTTGTTTTAAATTAAGGAGCTGATCTAATTTCTTTGACTTCAAGTTAGAGTGAAAATACAGAACAACCTACACAAAAATTGGCCGCTAACAATACGATTATCGTCATTATCGTCATTACTTGTTAATATTCCTGTGCCAAATAAAAAAGCCAATGATCTAATTATAAAACGGGTCAGAATCAAATGTATCGAAACAGAACACATATTCGAATTTATTAAATAAATCTCATGGAGTTATAAAAAAAAAAGTAAAAACATTTATGTTTAAATTTTAGAATTTCACAGTATTTTTAAATACTTAGTTTTTATGAATACGATTAAAGCGATTCATTTCAACCTATATAACACAATTTTTATGTTTAAATAACTGTAATATCTGAATACATAAAAAAAGAGAGAATAACTTCAAATCAAATAAATATTAGAAGAGACCAAATATGGCAAGATAGATAATGGCAAAGAGAAGAAATATGGCAAAGAACAAGATTCATTATAAAAAGGAAGCACAAGTCAAATTAAATTATTCCACAAATATAAACACGAGAACCAACAATGAAAATGTAATACAAAATCATTCCAAATAGCAAAAATTCAAGTTGAATAGCCTTACACCAGAGTAAATATTTACACTTATTCTGCGGAATACAAATAAATAAAATTGATTTACACGCTGAGTAGCGCAGTAGGTAGACTGACTTGACTTTCAACCGAGAGGTTACAGGTTCAATTCCCGACGAGGGCAAAAAATGCTTTCAGGATTTCTCGATCGTACAGTATCCTCTTTGTCATTGGGATAAAAATAAATAATGGAACTATGCTATTATGAAGGCGAAGTACTCTATACAATAATACAATAGATATAGTTTTCCACATTTAAAATTAGTATAAAAAAAAACTCTGAATATTGTATGTATTTGTGTTTTCCAATCTCTGTGTAAATGCAGCTAGGGTTCATCTCATAGACTTGGAGTTATATAAAAAAAAATTACTTAATATTGCTTTTCATCTTTACTGACAATTGAAACAATTTCCTTCACTGTATCAAGTATCACATAAACATACAATGTTCTTTTCTAATAAATCGCACAAAAAAAAAATAAAAAAGTTAAAAAAAATCAGTGAGTCTCCTGAAAAATAATAATGTAATTAATAGTGACATAATATTCCATTGTTTTGTATTGTGAATTGGGTTGTAGAGTTTTTGCATTCCTCAATTGTTGAAATAACAAAAATAAAACAAAAAAAAAACAAACCAAATAAACATTTCATAGGTATACTGTATAACAAATAAATTGCATATTATAATAGATTTATTTTTATATTTTTTGTATAACAGTTAAGTAACAGTTACAATATTAGTTAATATAAAAAACTTTAATATATTTGATTTCTTTTAAAATTTCTTTAATTTCTATTGTGATTTTGTTTTTGTTTACCGTAAACCAATATATTCAATGTGGGTCATCTTATGTCAATATGTTCATTTGCTTGTTCAAATAATTTAGTTTTGTAGCAAAAATTTTGATTTAAGGAACGAAAATATAATATATGCAATTTTATAAGATTTATTGGTATCAAACTGTAGTAGCTCTTCCTACAAAATATTAAATTATGGGTTCAACTATTTTTACGTTGTTCTTATTTTCGTATTGACTGTTTAATGATTTAGACGAGATCCATCAAGTTTAAAATTAACTATTTCTCAAAACTTATAGCCTGTTCAGGTAGGTGTTGGAATTAATATTGAAAGATATAATCCCCTTGTTGATTTAGGAGAGATACATTTGATAGTGAGCACATAGTTATATGATTCATCTTAATAAGCCTCATAGCTGGATTAGATAGATGTTGGAATTGAGACAGAGTCGTATATCTACCATTATACATTAAATCTAGATTACAGAGAAGTTGTATGTTTAGTCTACTCATTAAAAGACCTCGTGTTTAGTAGTTAAATACGAATTTATGTGTTAAGTATAAATTGTTCGTTTATATTTTGTTTTATTTTAGAATAATGTATAATTTTATAGTTCACTGCTATAAAATTTGATTAATTGTTAAATGTGGCAAATCATAATTTGATAAATTTTAGGTGATGTATAATAATTTAAATCGTGTTGATTATTGGAGTGATCACTTTTTTTGTTTTTTTACTTTTGTTTAATGTGTTAAATAAATTGTGAATCCGATTAATCCACAATTTATTTTTAATTTAATTTTAGTTTTTAATTCAATTCATGTCATAGAAATTATTTAGCTGTTATTGTTGTTATTGTGTTTTTGGCAATTGATAAACAATATGAGAATTTCGAAATAATTTAAATTTAAAATTCTTGTCTTTTGTAACTAACAAGGTCTTGTAAAAATATTTATTTGTTTATAATTCAAAAAAAAGATGCAAATTTTTTATTATTCAGTAATAAAATATGTCAATTACTTTATACATATTAATGCATTAATTAAATCACATTAAAAATATATAATTTGTATGACTACACACGGCTGCATAAATTGGGTTCATTTTAATATTTTATGCGGTTTGTATTTCATATTTATAGAAAGAAGGAGCTTAAAATTAACTAGGAATTTAATAATAAATTAACAAAGTTATTTTGTTTTTCTTCATATAATAAAAATTAATATTAATTATGATGTATGCTGCGAAAACGAGAACAAAGACAATTAAAACCAAAACCACATCACGTGGATGTGACACACACACTGGATGGTGCAGTAGGAATGGTGCCAGGTTTGATCCCGACGATGGAAAAAATGCTTTCTGGATTTTTCGAACTGGTCCAGTACTCTTTATCATTGGGATAAAATAAATGGTAAATAGTTGAGAGTTTTGGTTATCATAAAATGGAACTATGCTATTATGAAAGCGAACCACTCTACAGTAGATATATATTTCCACATTTAAATTAGTAGATATACCATAAAAATTATAAAGTAAAATCTAGTATGTTATTGTGTATTCTAAATTTCTGTGTAAAATCAGTTAAGGTGTTCATCCCATAGACTTGGAATTATAACGGGTGGTCCAGACCATGCGTATCAGCTTTTTAAGAGGGAAGGAGCCGTTATTTTAAAATTAAATAAAAATTTTATTAACTAAATCGAGGGCGCTCTATCGATTGGTGATATTTTTAACTTCCGGGAAGGAAGGGAAATTGGTTTTTTCACACCAAAGAACGCTGAAATTGGCTGAAATCGAGATTTTTAAATGGGAAGGGGTACTTTTTTATGCAAATTCCAAATTCAGATGCTACGTCAAAAAATTTGTAACTTTTGTAAAGTAAATTTTTTTTTTTTTTTTTTTTGTAGGACCCAAAACTGAGATAAAAAATGTGATAACATGAAAAGCAAATTAATTTATAAAAATGATTATCATTGATTTTAGTTTATCAACGGAAAATATTGAGCGCTTTTTTGTTTTATTGTTATGAATTTTAAAGAAAAGTACTAAGAAAACAAAAAAAATCATTTAACATAATTTTCTTTTTTTTTGTCGTAGAATCTGAATTTGCATTAAAAAGTACCCCCTCCTATTTGAAAATCTCGATTTCGGTCAGTTTCGGCGATTTTTGGTCTTAAAAACCCGATTTTCGGTTTTTCCCGGAAGTTGAAAATACCACCAATCGATAGAGCACTCTCGATTTAGTTAACAAAAATTTTTAAGTTTTAAAATAACGGCTCCTTCCCTTCTTAAAAAGCTGATACGCATGCTCTGAATAACCCAGTATAAAAAAGAAAAACGGAAGAAAATTTCTTAGAAATGTTTCAGGTCACACATTAAGTGGTAGCATTTCAACCGGCGGAATAATGAAAATATGCATAATGTTGTGAGATAAATCAGAATCCGAATCCGAATCCGCGAATACGTTTCCGAAATACAAAACAGCTACGTTGTTATAATCACCAAGAGACAGCAGGTCGAACATCAACACCATTAAAAAATTGGACCAAATATTTGGTATCAACTTTACAACAATCGGAATAATCATTAAAAGAAAAAACACACAATATAAATATAAGTCGGATTACTTTGTTCAAAGTGTCCCAGGGAATATCACAACCTTTTAGACTACCAGATAGTCGTATTTTCTTCCATTCTTGTGGATTCTGCTGTCATTTTTACTGAAAAAAACCCACAGATGATGAAAGTCTTCAGGAAATGAGTATATTCTTGTTCTTTTTTCGTTGGTTCCACTACATTTTCACAATCTTTGAAACTGGAAAATTTTGTTTAGAAATCTGTCAGTATTCAAGTATTAAACTCATGTAGAATGTGTGATGTAGTATTATCGAAATCCTATTATTTTATGTATAGATATTCGTTATTTGAAACTTTCTTCTATTTGCTTTTTAGTTCATGTTTCGATGACATATGTAAATTTATATAGCAGCATTCATTAGCCTCAATTTTGGTTTTATTAATAAACTCCCCTATCTTTTCATATTTTTGTTACTATAGCCGCTTGCACTTTTCAATTGTCAGTCTTTTTTAATGTAATTTGTGCTGATTTCTTAGTTAATCATTGAATCAATTTAAATCTAATTCTGTAGTGCTACATAATAAGCAATCAGCTGAATATTTTGTTGATAACCATTCGGTCTATCAATTATCATTATACTTTTGTTTTATTTGTAATACTTTAACTGTGTTCAAGGCAGTATTATAAACTGACACCTTTTTGAACACGTATCTTCGATTGAACAGAACCGGGTAATTCCCTTACTTCCCAATATTTTATGGGTAATTCCTTGTTTACAAAAGTCGCAAACATAATAATGTAAACTAGTACTATAGTTATTTCGTTATAAAATTTTAAATTTTATACGAATTCTTTAAACTTTGTTGATGTTCGCATAATTTGTATTTCTATTATAGTTACACTTTTATGATTTTAATATGAGCTTGTTATACACAATAAGAAAACAAAAATTATTTAAATTATCACATTACATTATTGGGTCACAATTTTCAAGAATGTTTCTTTAATAGTACTTTCACCATCAAAGAATTTTCGATGCAAAAATAAATTTTTTAAATTAAATTGTCATCAAATTGTGTTTTTTTTTTATTGCTTAACAACACACATATCCCAACTTTACTTTACATATAAAAATAATTTTAATCTTTTTGTTAATTTTTTATTTTGTTCAGTTTTTTTTTGTTTTTTATTTTAGTAGGCAAATAAATAGGACGACGTAACTATTCGAGAGGGCTCAATTAACAAAAACAATAACATTATGTGTGTTTTATGTCACGAAATGGCTCAAATGATTAGAGGAAGTTACAATCGATTTGGTTTTAAACCAACCATAGATTCATGATTTTCCTCCGCCAAAAAGAAGCAAAAGGCTTGCAAAATGATTATTTTGAAATTTAAAGTTTAAGTTTTCTCACTTTATACTCCATATTTTTAGAAATGAATTTAGACTTTAGAACATATTTTTCAACTGTTGTAGATAGTATAACTTCCCCATATTATTTTTCAGTAATATTTGATCTAAAATTATTACTTCCGTTTTTATTAACAAAAATCTACAATTACAAATCTAATGAAATCGACTGTACTTAATATCAAAATCATATTTAAATATAAATATTTTGATTTCCTTGATCATAATATTTAACTATTTGAAGTTCAATCACATGTAAATGTATCTTTGTAGTGTAGAATCATATTGCATATAAAAAAATAATAATTAATAAAAATTTCCCATAAATTAATTTATATTAAGTTATATTATATTATTTGGATGAATCTGCAAATTATGTATTTGTATATATATATACATACATTTCGATACATTAATAAAATATCTATTGCATTGAAATATAAAAAAAAACATCAAACCACAAACTACATGATATTATAACCAGAAAAATAGATTTGTTATGTTAAATAAGTCAGTCTCTAGCTACTGTATAATCGGCTCAAATATACTTACTTAATATATTTTCTTATTTCATGATATATAGAAGTATATATATGTATGGAATTATGGATGTATGCCTATACCCATCATATGGTAAAATGCATAAATTTCCCTCACTACTTTAAACCCTTATAAAATATTGTTTTAATAACAATATGGTATTATTGTTAAACTCTTGAGTAGATTTCATTTCGCTATTAAAATACAAAATGAAATATTTTCAAGTGGATGAATGAGTTTTCGGTTACATATAAATGACATCCAACTCAACTTTGGATCAATTAAAATTAATTTTTATTGCTGTTTTTTATTTTCTTGTTTTATATAAGAGTTTATTGAACCTATACATTTATATGCTTGTATCAAATATTTGAAGTGTATTAATTAATAATAATAATTTATTAAAAATTAACAGAACTATCAGTAATAAGTGGGCAATCATTATATATACGTAATATGTTTAGATTATAAAATATTTGTTTAAATAAGCATAATTTTATTTTTCCATCTGGTTCAAATAGTTTTACTTTTCATTTCGTAAGAATATCCACTTGAAACAATTACATTTTTCTAAAATTTAAATATTATATTTGAATACCAATAGTTTTACGGTATTTTACGGTAACTTATAAATATCTTAAAATAAAAAAATTTTGTTTTAGTGATAATTTTAATAATACATTTAAATAATCAGTCCGAATAACAACTATTAATATGACAATTATTTTTATACAATTATTGTTTGCCACGTTTCCTAATTTAATGCAAAAACTGACTGTGATTTCAATTAAGCGTCTCAAAACTATTGTGTTTTTATATGTAGATAACGGAATCATCTCAAATTAAGAAAAGTTTGAAACCACTTGCAATTTGAAATATGACAACAAAACTATATGACAGTAAAGAGCTGAGACAAATAGTAATCAAAAATTTCGAATTAAAATGTTTTCAGTGACTGGGCAATGCAGATCGTATAAATAAAAGTGCTTCACAGATACACTAATTTTTTTCATCTAAATTTATTATAATTTTGGTTTTGCAAAATCGTTGAATCGATATTTTTATACTAATCAAATATTCCTTTTATTTTTTAATTATTTTTTTATTATTATATATTAATAAAACAATTTATTGCAAAACCTAAAATTTAATTTAATAACTACATACTGTAACAAATTTTTACTCCTCTAATCAAAATTCACATCAAAATTATCAATTTTACATTATATTCGGGTAAATTTACTGCTGTAAATTAAGACAAATTTTGTGACTTTACTGATAAAACGAAGGGAATGTTTGATTGAAAGAGGGTCTAAGCAAGACATCCTAAATATACCTGGTTTTAAAATTAAAAAATTTAAAAAAAAAAAAAAAAATTTGAAAAATGTATAAAAACTTGGTGCAATATTTTGATGAATAATTATTGCAAAAATAAAAATAATGATAAAAGAATTCATCAAAAAAAATTTGTCCACATCAAATTCATCTAAACCCATTAAACAAAAAAAATTAAACACTTTAAATTAAACATTCATTTCTTCGAGTTTCCTTTCACTAATCATTTGTATTTATTTTGCAAATATCGATATTTCGGAAGCAACTTACTTCCTTCATCAGTGCTTTGCGACTAATTAATATTTACACTAATCCTTACATATAATTATATAATTTGAACCCTCAATAATATGCTCATTTTGTTAACAATAGTAATTCCTTAATAGTGCTACCTAATCTATAGTGTTTTATTTATTAAATTTTTTTTTTTTTTTTTTTTTTTTTTTTGTATAATTATTATTTATTGCATTTAAACTAGTCTTACACAATAACCCTTATTCTAGTATTTATGATCTTAATTCTACCTGAACCTGATTTTTAATTTTAAAGTAATCTAAATAATGGCGAGAATCCACTACCTACATCATTATTAAGTCTGTTGTTAACAGGTTCTCTAGATATTGCCAGGCTTTCATACATATCTAGTTTATTATTTTTGTTTACCTCTTTTATTAATTTTAAACTATTCTTATTTATATGATGTTCTTCTTCAACTATATGTTGCGCTACAGCTGACCTAAAATTCGTGTAGTTTCTTTTCCTCGCCAATTGTGCTTCCCTCATATGTTCCTGGAATCTAACTGTAATTAACCTCTTGGATTGTCCTATGTAAGTTTTTGTGCAATCTTGGCATGATATTTTGTATATACCACTTACTTCTTCTATGCTTTTCTTATCTTTAGCAGATCCTAACAGATTACATAATTTGAGATTTCTGCTAGTAGTGACTACATTTAAGTTGTATTTCTTAAATATATTGCTAAATTTTTTTGTGTATGCGGAATGTGCTACACAGATTCGTTTTGGCTTCTCCATATTTTTGTTTTGTTCGAATAAAGTTGAGAGATTTTCCATTTCAGTTCTATGGATCTTCTTCTTTATTATTTTCTCAACATTTTCTTTCATAAATCCATTTACTTCTGCTGTGTCCTCAATATATAACTTTTCCTTTTTGAAGTTTTCTTCTGATAAAGGTGTGGTCAGTAGTCTGTTAATCATTGTATGATATGCTGCCATCTTTTGTCCATGGGGGTGGTTTGAATCGGAAGTGATAGTTCTTTTAGTTGTCGTAATTTTCCTATAGATATCAAAATTTATTTTTCCTTCCCTTCTAATTAATTTGATATCTAGGAACGGAATTTCGCCATTTTTTTCATTTTCCATTGTGAAAGTTATATTGTTATGGATGTTATTGAGTTTAACAAGTAAACTTTCCATTTTGGTTTTTTCCCCTACTGCGATAATATCATCTACATATCGCATCCAGATCCTGGGCATAATTCCTTCTTCTACTATCCTTTCTTCTATAAAATTCATGAAGATTTCGCTCAATATAGGGGATAGTGGATTTCCCATAGCTGTGCCTTTTGTGGTTTTGTAATACTTCCCTCTAAACATGAAATAGTTTTCATTCATACAAAGGGCTGCCAATTTTATGTAGCATTTGGTTTTTTGTTTCCATTCCCTCGAATCATCCATTTTGTTGAGCCATTCCTCTAGTTTTATAATGGCTTCTTTAACTGGTATGCTAGGGAAAAGTGATTTGACATCAAATGATACTAGCTCTTCACTTTCCCCTATTTCGGTATCCTTTATTGCTTCGATCAGTTCAGCTGTATTTTTTATAGCTCTTGTGCTCATTTCTCTTCCTAGGTTTTTGAACTCTGCTACTAACCATTTTGCTATGTTGTATGTTGGTGAGTTGGAATCTGCAATTATTTCCCTCATTTCATTTCCATCTTTGTGAATTTTTGGTTGGCATCTAATTCTAGGCAATGAAGGGTTCGGCATTCTTAAGTTTGTTATCTTTTCTATGCTACCCTTACATTCTTTTAGAATTTTTTCTACTCTTCTTACTGAATCTGGCAAGGGATTCTTTCTAAGTTCGAAAAAGTTCCCGGATTTAAGTTTTTCTTCTACCAGATTTTCATACTCTTCTTTATCCTTAATGACTATTTTGTTTCCTTTGTCTGCTTTTAAGTAATGAACTGGTTTTTCTTTTAGACATATTTAGACATATGAGGGAAGCACAATTGGCGAGGAAAAGAAACTACACGAATTTTAGGTCAGCTGTAGCGCAACATATAGTTGAAGAAGAACATCATATAAATAAGAATAGTTTAAAATTAATAAAAGAGGTAAACAAAAATAATAAACTAGATATGTATGAAAGCCTGGCAATATCTAGAGAACCTGTTAACAACAGACTTAATAATGATGTAGGTAGTGGATTCTCGCCATTATTTAGATTACTTTAAAATTAAAAATCAGGTTCAGGTAGAATTAAGATCATAAATACTAGAATAAGGGTTATTGCGTAAGACTAGTTTAAATGCAATAAATAATAATTATACAAAAAAAAAAAAAAAAAAAAATTTAATAAATAAAACACTATAGATTAGGTAGCACTATTAAGGAATTACTATTGTTAACAAAATGAGCATATTATTGAGGGTTCAAATTATATAATTATATGTAAGGATTAGTGTAAATATTAATTAGTCGCAAAGCACTGATGAAGGAAGTAAGTTGCTTCCGAAATATCGATATTTGCAAAATAAATACAAATGATTAGTGAAAGGAAACTCGACTTTTATTCCATAAATCTAAACATATCACTAAAAACAAATCTGATTATCAAAAACAATTATTCATTTCTTAACTTTTCATAATTTTTATTTTTTTTTCTATTAATCTAAGCGTAAACAAATTTGTTGTTCTTATTAAAATTAAGCATTGTAACTTTTATACATAACTAACATTTTTTCTATGAATAAAAGCATAAACAAATTTGTTTTCCTATTTAAAATATATTTTAAGACATAATATAGTCTTTTAAATATATATTTAAATTATATATTTTTTATTTGCTTTGTTCTATTCTTCACCTATATTTTGATTTTATTTCTGTATGTTGATATATTTTTTGATTTAATAAAGTCAAAAGAAAATAAACCGGTGTTTTTTTTATTTTTAAGAAATAAATTATAGAAATGCAATCAAGGCATTAAATAGGATGAATTTTAGAATTTAGGATATGTAATATGATATGCATATACATATAATATGAGTAACAATAATTTAACAATAATTATTAAACCACATTTTAGAGTAAGCATTTGATAATAGAATAAATAAATTGTTTAGAACAAATTTTGTTAATAAATTGTTTTACTTCCTCTAAGACATTTATATTTTTACAAAGTTCTTAAAACATTTTTTATCAATTCCGGGTATAATACTACAAGGATTATATGGAACATACAATTTACGTGTCAACACCAGAAAACTAGTTTTTATTCCTTTTATTTATAAATCACACTTTTCACTCATTTCTATAATGTTACTGCACCTCGTTTATTCAATAAATTACCAGATTATCTTCGTTTCAAAAGAGTTGAAATCAAATTTCTTAAAGGAATCAATTCATGGATCATCACGTTTTTGAAAACCTTTTAAATCCATTAATTTGAATTTTTGTTTTTTAATTGTATAATCTGCTTTTCTCATTGATTTTTTTTTTTTTGCATATTTTATTTTAATTTGTTTTCCTGTTGAATTTTTTCATCATTTTCATCAATATTTTACTATATAAGCATTATTTTTTCTTTATAATTATTCTATTTTGTTTTATTTTTAATTTTCCCCACTTTATTAAATATGTTATTTCTTTTAAAGGTTCTTTCGTCACTTATCTTTGGTTAACAAATTGAACCTCAACTTTTTCAACAACTTCCTAAGCTAGTTTTAAATTTTTATTTTACTATATTTAATATTTTTTGTTTTAATAAATTTTTAAGATAAGTTTTCAATATTTAATGTAAATTAGATTTTGGTTTTGATGAAATAAATTCTGTTTTATTATATTATTATATATTAATTGACAATAAATAAATTTAAAAAAAAAACTTCTAATCACTCCAAAATTCTTATATGAACTGAAAAATCTCATAAAAGTAATTTCTTTGTTTACATTTTCATGTGGCCTTTATGACGCCATCTTGGATTAAATGTTGCGGCCTGTCTATTTAGAAGGCCTTGGTCTAAGATGAAAACATTCAACATAATAAATTTTTTTCATTATTTATTTAACTAATGATTTGATGATTTTCTTGATAGTGTTTAAAAAAAAATCTAACAATAAATTCAATTATCTGATGAGCATAAATTCCAAAAAAATATACCAACTATAGAAGTCCAAGCGAAATTACTTAAAATCCTTACTGAAATTTCGTTAATAGTGTTCGAAGCTATAATGTAACAAAAAAATAAATTTTCTAAACGGAAAATGAATTAATTCATTTATGTATACTTCAAATAATATACATACATCTTATTCGAACTCGAATTTTTGATTTTTGAAGTCCTGTGTATTGTAATAACAATTATTAAGTACATTACTTAATTTTATTTTTTTAAATATTTTTTTTTCACAATTTCCGTTTTAGTAATTTTTTCTAGTCAGAAAAAATAGTAAATCCACCTTCAGACATCCGGACCTTCGGAAAAAACTTTTGTCAACTTCGTATTAAAAATAGAGAGGTATAATTAAGTGTTAGGTATGTAGATATGGCCGCCGACAGTACGCTGACATACTTAGATTAATAGGGTTCATTGTGATACCACGGAAACTTTGCTCGCTGGCTCTACTCGCTGAACCATTTCGAGCTTTTCGAGCCAACACAAAGGGGTGAACGTCTTTACTTTTAATGCCTTCAGGGTCACCCATCGAGTGCAGGACCAGGGCACGTACAGAGTAGAATTTGGACAGTTTCATCGTCTTCCTCCTCTCTACACGTTCTGCGGAAGTCGTTTGAGGGGACAACAAGTCTTCTAGCCAGCTTACCAATAAGACAATGTCCCGTGATTCCCCCTACCACAGTGCTGATGATACATCTTATCAAAGATAGTAGGCTTTGGGAGTGTTTTAAGTTCAGCATAGGCCAAATTTGCCTGGTGATATTGCAGTCTGGTCTACCTGATCATCTAAAGCTTGAAACTGTTATTGTATCTTTGCGAAGCAACAGGTTACAGGTAGCTAGAGGTGCACCCAGGTTGAACCTTTCCGGATGTATTCCTAAGATAGTACCCTCTCTATAAAGCTCATCTGCATTGCAGTTACCCGGAATCTCACTGTGATCTGGCACCAATCGTGGCCATATTTCGAACCGATCCGCTGGCTCTTCCGGAGAAGTGCGACAGGCCAGCACGGTTTTCGCAAAAGTTTAGTGTTATTTAACATTAATTTAGTGTACCGTATCACAGTAGGCCATTTCAAATTATTTTACGTTGTATAAAAAAAAAACTTTTTCTTAACAAGGTTGATATAAATCGTTAAGCAATCTATAAAATACTAATTATTTCCTAATTTATTTGAAATTTCTTATAACATTTAAATTACCAATTTTCTAATAAAGCAAAACAGTACGATTCTGATAGGTTCAAGTATATGAGTGTTAGTGTCGTATTTATTTCGTAATTATAAATTTATGTATATGTATATTAATGGAATTATTAGTCAAACAACCTATTACCCTTCTTTATTGAAATGTAGGCTTTTTTTAATATAATAATTTCTTTATTTATTTATTTATTATTATTATAATTTTTTTTTTCAGGGATAAAAACAGTTTAATTTTGGTGAAAATTTTTCAATTTACAACAATTGATTTAAATCGTTACAATGTTGGACACAACAAAAGATTCATCAATTTTAACATCGATTTCATCTTCAAATCAGAATTGTAATATATCAAAAAAATCAAAAGATTTATCATTTTTTAATTGGTTTACATCATTTACAAATAATAATAATACAAATTCTAATAATAATAATAATAACAATAATAAAAATAATGATAATTCATTTAAATCAACAATTGCATTAAGTCGATTCAAAGGTTCTGTACCAAATTTAGATACAAATTTTAATAATATTGAATTTTTATCAATACCACCAGCATCTGATGAATATAAAGGTGTTGAAGGTTTAACACAATATTGGAATCATCGTATAACATTTACAAATAATTTATTACAAAAACAAACAACACGAGCATATTTTAAATCAGAAATTAATTCAATTTATCAAAAAAATGGTTTAAAATCATCAAAAAGTATTGGTTGTTTAGTAACAAAAACAAAAATTGATGATAATTTAGAAAATTATCAAAATTCTTTTCAAAATTATAATTTTACGGATGATGATCATATAAAAAGTGACAATTTTTATAAATATAAAACAGCTGATAAAAATAAAAGGATTTCATTTGATTCAAATAATCGTATTTCAACATCATCGTCATCATCATCTAAAACAACAACACTGCAAACAACATTATCAAATAATCAAGAAATTAAATTGCATCTTGAAACAAATGGAAATCGAAATCAAATTATTTCAACATTTGGTATTGATTCATTTCCATTAGTAGCAGCAACTGAACGTGGTGAGAAAATTCATTGGGCAAAACGAGAAGATATTTTTATAAATCGTAAACAAAAACCGTTATTATCATCATCATTATCATTAGATGATAATTTAAAAAAAAATAAAAAAAAAACAACAAGTATTAATGAAAATAATGAAAAACTTTTTAACGAAAGACTTTTAAATGATATCAGAGATATGACAACAGATAGTAATAAAGTTATATCAGTTCGTGAACTTATAAATAAAAATAAAAATTTATTTGATAAAAAAAATCCAACAAAAATTAATAAAAAGCAAAATATAAATAAAAAATTAGATGAAATGGAAATAAAAAATTCAAAACAAAAATTATCAACAACAACGAATAATAATATTAAAAATAATAATAATAATAGGAACAATGTAGTACCTATTAAAAATTCCATGTCTATTGATGATTTAGAAACAAATGCAATTTTAAATTGCCGACCCAGTACTGATAACAGCGATCAACAATACAATATAAATGATAAGACTGATAATAATAATGAAGATACGATAAAAATATCTAATAAGCAAATTCAAAAAAGTGATTCGATAAATTCACTTGCCCATTCAAATAGTACTGAATCATCTGTAAAAAAGAAAACTCAAAATACAGTAACAACGCGTAAATATAGTTTCAAAACACATACAAAAAATTTTCATGTACCACGTAAAATGACAAATCATTATACCAATCATCATCATCATCATCATCATCAGATGACTGGTAGTAAGGTTGCAACACTAACAGCACAATTCAATCAATTAATACAAAAAGATAATACACTTTTAGAAGAAATTAAAAAAAAAAATGGTGTTATATTATCACGTGGTGGTCATATATATAAACTAAAAGAAGAATCAACAATACGTTCATCATCAAGTTTTAAGAAACAACAAAATTTAATAAAAAAATCATCAATTACATTAACAGATAGCAGTGATGATACAAGCAGTATTAATTCAATAAATAAAAGAAAAATTATTGCAAAACATTTAACAAATGATAATTCACCAGTCAAAGAAACTATTAAAAAATTTGAATTTGAAACGATACATTCAGAAAAACTTTTAAAACAAATACAAAATAAACAACAACTACCACAGCAACAACTAAAACCGCAAGAAAATTCAATAAATATAGATAATAATAGAATTGATAAACCCAAAATACCAGAAAAAAGTGAAATTGTAATAAAAAAAACTAAAGAATTAAATATAAAAAATTTACAAAAACTTAAATTACGTCCAAAAACAATTGATTTACAATCATCAAATAAAATTTTAGAAGATATTAAAGAAGAATCAAAAACTCCAATTAAAGAAGTTAATGAAATTTTAATTATCAATAATAATGATAATAACAATAATAATAATAGCAATAATAATAATAATAACAATAATAATAATAATAATAATACAAATAACACTAAAAATTTTGTAATTGAATCTAGTATACCAAAAAATTATTTAAAAAATACAGAATTCTTGGAAAATTCTAATAATGAAAAATTAGATAGTACATCAGAATCTATAGAAATAAATGAAAATTTACAACCAAAGAAAAGTCGATATGCCCGTATATATGAAAAAATTCGTCTTAAAAGTACAATATTTTCTCATAAAAAATCACAGCGTAACATTAGTAAATCGCCGTCATCGTCATCATCATCATCATCATCAAATGAAAATAATGAAGAAATTAATAAAATAAAAATATCTGAACCAGATAAAAAAATTCGTGATGCTATTGAAACAATTAATAAAAAATTAGAAACATTATCAAAAAGTACAAATGATATTAACATATCGAAATATCAAAATCAAGATGATATTAAAAATAAATCATTTTTATATTGTAATAAAATTAAATTTTCATCATTCGGTTCAAATACTGAATTAATTCATGAAGTTGAAAATGAACAAAAACAATTAATTCAAGCTGTTAATACAAGTTTAGTTAATAAAACTCAATCAATGGATGATTCAAAATTTCCAACAATATTAAATGATAAGAATTTTTCGTATTCTGAAAATCAACCAGAAATAGATATTGAAAGAGAAACAGAAGATGAGATTTATGAACCAATCGATATTAAAAATAAAATTAATTCAACAACACCAATTCAAACAATTCAACCACAAAAATCATTCTTATTTAAACATTTACATCAGAATCATAATATGGATTCAATAAAAAATAACAACAATAATAACAATAATAGTGAATCAAATAATACATATAATATTGATATTGATAATCATAATAATGAAAAATCAAAAATATATCAAAAATCATTTTTATATTCAAGTGAAATTAAGAGCATGAAATTATTATCACATAGTTCTAATATTAATAATAATGAAGATTCAGTATCGAATATATATCAAACAATTTCTGAAATTAATCCATCATCATTATCATCATCAAAAAATCAATTAAATAATATTGATGATGATAATTATAATAATGAAAATTATCAAATAGTAAATGAATCAATATATAAATTTAATTTGAATAGTAAAAATGAAACAGAAGATGGATATGAAATATGTGAACCAACACCAACACCACCACCATTGCCACTGCCATCATCATTATCATCATCATCATCAATATTTGATACTGAATTTAATAATAAATTTGATTTTGATATTAAACAACAACATATTCGTAATACTGAAACCCAAAGAAATACAACTGATGAATTACCTGCAATACCAGAACCAAAAAGAAATATTAATTTATTAAAAAATAATGAAATATCAATTAAAAAATCACCACCACCGTTACCACCAACACTACCACAATCATCATCATCATCATTATCATCATCAATAATTAGACCAAATAAATATTTAATATTAAATAATGAAAATAAATTAAAATTAAATATTAAAAATAATAATATGCAAAATAATCATTATGAAGTAAATGATGAAGATGATGATGATGAAAATATTTATGATACAATTAAAATTAATGAATCACAATTACATTCATATGAATTATTAAATAAAAATAATAATGAAAAAAATTCACCAAAAATTATTACAAATGATGATACAATTTCAATAATATCAAATTGTTATGAATCAATTGCATCAATACGACAAAATATTGAAATGAATCCATTAATGAATTCAGATTCAATATCGACCATTTCCTCAGATCATAAAACAAATAGTTTATATGGTTTATCAATTACAAATCAATCAATTAATAATTATTCAATACAATTAACTGATGGTTATTGTTATTCAAGTGATAATAATGATGATTGGATTGATATATCTGATGGAGATGATGATAATGATATTATAAATAGAACAACAACAACAAGAACAACATCAACATCAACAACAAATAATATTAAACCACAGTTTATAATGTAAGTACAAGTAAATTATGATTATTATTATAAAAATTTTAAAAGATTTCAATATTAAGAAGTATATAAGAATATCAGTATAAAGTTTTGGTAAAATATAATTAAAATATTTTTGTTAGTTTTCGTCCATCTGAAATCTACTGTGATGCCGAGATAGTTCTTCAGTTTTATTTATTTGATGAATTACCCTCTATAATATAAAAATAATACAACCATATAGTAAATAGATATCATAATTTTCTTCTCTACGGATTTTTTATTGACCTCTAGAAAATATTTCACAGTCAGTTCCTCGTATTAGATTTTAATTAGATGTTCTAATTAATTATACTTTTCAATGTTTTATTCTCTTATAAATCTTGTTTGTAGTACTGAAATCCTGTATTATTTCAATTTGCTGTTTTCATTTACTAAATTTGCTCAATTTGGTAGAGAGAACCTAGCTCGTTTAGATTCCGTCTAATTAGCATCGCGATATTTTTTGCTTATCATAGATTTTACGTCTATGACGAAGAAAATATGTAGATTACTTTTTGCGATGCTTATCCTCACGTATAATCATGATTCGTTAACAATCGATCTCAGAACTTTTGACTCAAATTTTTTTAGGATCGCGATATTTGAAAAGCTTACTGTTAAAATTTCTTTATATAGAAGTACTTTATTTTGATGGGATAGTTATGAGTGGCAGCCAATTTTTTCTCATGAAGTACATATTTCATTACTTTGCAGTCACTTAAAGTGTATTATATACAAAACAATGATATATATATAAAATTTTTGATATGGTCTACACTTTTTACGAATTGTCAAAGATAGACAAGGTTATTACCCGCTATAAACTCTCAGAAAATGACGACAGTATGAATAGATGGTCTGAATATTTCAATGAACTATTAAACAAACGCTTCGTCGCATTTATGGTCCTGTGTCTGACGAAGGGGTTTGGAGAACTATACCAGCTGTTCAACGACATGGACCTAGCTAAAAAAAGACAGAATAAGACGTCTTCATGGGCTAGGCCATGTAGAGCGTATCGATGAAAATGATCTGGCTGGGAAACTTTTCGAATCCAAGCCCCAGTGAACGCGTCGTCGGAGGAGGCTCCATCTTCGTTGGAAAGATGAATTATCGGCAGATATGAGAAAACTTCAAGTCACCAACTGAAGAGATTCCGCTCGTAACCGAAATCAGTGAAGGACAATTTTGCGTCAGGCTCAGGACCTTCAAGGTCTGTAGCGCCCAGCAAGTAAGTAAGTAATTAAACAAAAGACACGGGGAACAGCAGAGGCAGCAAATTACAATACATACAGCAGAGCCATTACTTATAACACCTTCATACGAAGAAGTAACACAAGCTATATATAAATTATAGAATGGAAGAGCTCCTGGAGAAGATAAGGTAGCAGCTGAGCTTTTAAAAAAATGTAATGAATTTCTGCATAGAAAGATACATAGCTTAATATGTACAATATGGGTGCAAGAAAATATTCCGGAGAAGTGGAAGGTTGAGCTAATCTGCTCAATTCACAAAAAAGGAAACGAAATGCAGTAACTACGTGCAGCAAAATATTATCCAATGTCATATACTCCAGATTATAGCCTACTTAACTGAATAAATACTGGGAGAGTATCAATGCGGATTCCGAGCCAAAGATCAAGAATTGACCAGATATTTGTCATCTTCATATTCGAAACAAAGCATGGATAAATGTTATGAACAAGACATAGACCGTCACATGCTTTTCATAGATTTCAAGCAAGCATTTGACAGCATAAACAGAGACATAATTTTAACAGTTCTTAGAAATTTGGGAATACCTCAGAAATTGTCAAACCTTGTCATAATGACAAAATCAAAAGCTAAAATTTGTTATAAAAAACCAAATAACACGTGAATTTAAAATTGAAATGGTACAAGGAGATGTCTTATCCGCATTATTATTCAAGTTAATGTAGTAACGCCATAGGAAAATTAGAAGAGAAAGGTAGTATATTCGATATGACAACCTAAATAGTATGTCGACATAGTAATCATGGCAAAAAATTACAGATAGATGACAGAAGAATTTGTACAACTAAAAACCGATACAAAAAAAGTAGGCTTAAAAATCAACGAAGACAAAACAAAAATCTAAAAATGAATAAATAAGAAATATACAGAATATAACAATCGGAGAGTACAACTTTGAAGGAGTTACAAGCTTTACATATCTCGGAGCTAAAATAAGTAGTGATAATAGCATATAGATCAACATTATAGCATATAGATCAATATGCTATTATCACTTAGCATTAGATAAGATACACATAGAATCAAGAACGTTAAACGAAATGTTGAATTGCTACAATCAAAACTAGTATCAAGAAAGGCCAAAATGACGACACATGAAACTCTCATATGACCCATATAGGTATGTGAACGTGGCCGAGGAGAATAGCCTGCGAATATTTGAAAGAAAAATTCTCCGAAAAATATTACATAATGGATAATATGTAATCAAAAGCAACAGCGAGCTCAATAGTGTGATCGATTGTACGGTTTGCAAGTACCCAAAGACTAAGATGGGCTGGCCACGTAAGTCGAATGCACGAAAGTTCAAAACAAGCAATGGCACTGCTCCGAATAGCGAACAAGCGGCACAAAATCGATCTTTTCGGAGGAACATAGTGATGAAGACCAAAGCTTATCCAGAGCTGCACTATAATATGATGATGATAATTAGTTATTGATGATAATATTCACTATGACTTTAATTATTAATGCACTTTACTTAAAGTTTTAATTTGTGATATTGATGCACTTATTCTATTTCTATCTATGTACGAATAAAAGAATCTGCATATAAAAAAACATGCAATAACTAAAATAATCCTATCTGAAATCATAAAATAGCACGCTTATTTGAAGTTTCTGAACAAAACAAACTTATTATTATTATTTTTTCATGTTCTTAACAGTAGAACTTAGGTAGAATCACCTTTTTCGTGCTTAATTAAGTACGGTACTGCAAGTTTATACTACAATATTTTTAGCATTTATTTATCAAATTATTCGTTAATCTATTCATTACATGTGGAAAACTACTGCTTATTGTCAGAAACTAAGCCTTCTTAAATAGAATATTTTCAATTTATTTAATTTGTTACTCTCAATTAGTTTTTGTGTCATATTTTATCCCAATGACAAAGGGTACTGGACCAAGTCGAAAAACCCATGAAGTATTTTTTTTTTTGGCATCATCGGGAATCGAACCTGGGACCTTTCGGTTTAAAAGGCAGGTGCCCTACCTACTGCGCCATTCAGCATTATATAAATTGATCGCTACTCAGTCCTGAAGAGTTTATTTGTTTATTCTCGTAAGTGATAAAAAATTCGTCCAAGTTTAGCTTAAAACTAGATTCATACAGTCAACATAGTTAATATCCATGTCATTTAGTTTTAGACAAGCATTCATTATGTTACAATATTTTATAGCATTAGTATCAGATAGGATTCAGATACTGTTGAACTTCCTTTTTTATTTTAATATTAAAATAACGACAAATTTGAATGGTAAGAGATTACAATTATAAAGAAGTTTTTAATATTTTAATATTTAGATTAAAAACATTTATTTTATTTTTTATTTTAGTGTACGAGAAAAAACGAAAGGAAACAAGGGCACTGAATGGAGTACATTGGTTCATAATCATATAAGTCAAATGGAAGATAATGAAGATGATGAATGTAAGTATATATTTTATTGTATTTTTTAATATTAAAATATTAATAGATAGATACAGCGTATTTCAATTCAAGGGTAATTAAAAATTTGCATTATGATTTTTTTAACAATCTATTGATTTAAAGCATCAAAGATTAGCGGTTTAATTTTTATAGTTATTTCAAATTTCATGGTTTACATACTACTAATTCCTTTAAATTTTGGTGGAGAAAAAATTCTTGACGAAACTCTTTCAATCTATGTTTTTCAAGTCTTGGTAATTATTTAAAACAAATTAACCGTTCTCCTCCAGAGTTCTTAAATGACTTATCTTTTTTTTCTAATGGATTTCAGTCACTCGCTTGTCTTTCTAGTTCTTATCTTTTGTAATATAGGATTTTAATTGTATCCAATATCCAACTTTATGTTAGTATGTATCCCGTTTGATAATATATTTTCAAAATACGGAAGAGGCAGATGGTCACAAAGTTTTGATATTGTTAATATCTTTTATCATTAACCAGATTTCATTAACAATATAATAGAAAAATTTAAGATATAAGACAGAAAGACAAAACCGTTAGATTTGACGTAAGTATTTAAATTTTTATTTCTCTGAAAAGAACTTTAGAACTTCCACTTTTTCGTAGTTGTGCAATAACTTTTTTCACTTTATTTCTCCTAAATGTTACATTTTGTTTTGCTCCTATATTAGGCATTATTACATTTCCCAGGACAGCAAAAAATTTTTAAAATTAATATTCTGTTCTTTCTGAAAATTTTTTAAAATTAACGAATTTTGTTATGAGACCTGTACAGTTTGTGGGACCACTCCTATCAATTATCAATCATAATGAACCTCTAAATTATTTATATATGCAGTAAATTATCTTCAATCACCATAAATTATTTTTAATAAAAAACAAATTTCATGTTCATTAGCCATAAGTCAAATTGAAAAGTAAAATGAAGAAATCAAAATCATTTATTGGTTATGGATTAATAAAATAAAAATTCCTTGAATTTTCAATCCCATATAATGTTGTAACTTGGATAAAATAAATGTATGTGCTTTGAATGTGATATTGAATTTAATATTTTTGAATAATGAATATAGAAAAAAATTATAAAATTCCAGTTTATACAAATTGGAAGAAAGTGTAAAAATTTATATAAAAAAGTAAAAACAAACTTTGAGCCCATACGCAATTACATATTAGTAAATGTCATTGATATAGAAAAAAGAAAAGAAAAAAACCGTTAGACTGTGATTACATTATGATGCAAAAGGAAAGCTATAATATATACATAATATAAACTTGTGTATCAACATTATTGTGTAAGTGGAAAATTTTTTAATAGAAAAAAGTCAAATAATATTAGTTGAATTTGTAATAATTGTTTATATAGAAACACAGTATGAACATACCTAAAACTTAATGAAATTTTAAAATCAACTGGGCAACAATTATTAAAAATATAAATTGCCATATACTACTCTCAAGCAAAAGAATTTGTCTATTTTGTATGAAACTACTTTAATATATCATAATTAAATTTTATTTTTGTTCATTTATTTAGTCTAAAAGAGAAGCATAATTTAATTATACGAATAATCCTAGTTACATACTGGAAATAGTTTAATATCGCATTATATTTGTTTTTACATATAGATTAATGTTTAAGACTATAATAACGTAACAAGTAAAATTTTTACTTAAATCCAAGGTTTTTAAAATGCTTTACTTATAAAAGAAAAGGAAAACCCCGCTTTACCACAATAAAAGACATACTTCAGTTTTATTTTTGTAATTTTTTTCACTCCTATCTTTAATAATGGATTTTAAAAAAAAATTTGGCAATTAATAAACAAAATTTTAAATAAAAAATCGTTATAATTTTTAATTGTCATTTACATTTTGAAGGCAGGATTATCGATATGTTAAAATAGAAAGTAATTAAAGATAAACATAATCATTACGTTTTTAAATACAGACTTATCATATTTTAGAGACCAGCCTTTGCCAAGCTAATATCCTTATATTGAGAAATTAATTCTATGAAAATAAGTCACGGTTAAGAGGTTCTTAAGGCAACGTTAAAGTAAATAAGGAAAAAAATATTCCTTATAAAAATATTTACTTAACATAATTATGCAAAAAATATGTAAATATGAAGCTAACCAGTGAAATATAATTAATAACAAAGTCTACGTCGTCAAAAACAATTCTTTAAGCTTTATTTCTTCAACTTTAAAGCTGTTTTTCTATTACTAGAATCAATTTTTTTTAATTATATTTAATCTAGAGTAGCGGGTGAGCATCCTTCGTAAACATAATTATTTTCGAACAGTATACAAAAATTAATAAGCCCATTCCAGTACAAATATGCTTGTTTTCATAAATGCAAATCTGTAGTCAATCTGCATATTCTGAATTTATACAGCACAGATTGTCAGATTTTCTTAATACTGTACATAAATGCAAACTGAAAGTCACATAGGCGTCAACTCAACAATATAAATTTTTAGTATCGACAAAAATTTTTTAAGTAGTTTTCTTTGTTGTTTTGAGTATTGGTGGTATTTAAGATTTTAAAATAACGGCTCCTTTTCCTCTTAAAAAGCTCATACGCATGCTATGGAACACCCGGTATATATTTTTTAATACATTACAAAAACTTTAAATAAAAAATTTATTGTTTATAGGAGTAGTGATTCCGCAGTCAGTCTGACTATAAACAAACTGTCAACACCACTTTTAAATATGTTAATTTCTATAAGATTTGCAACGTAAAACGATTTTACAAGTGAAAAATATAAAAAAAAAAAACGCTTGAAATAAAAAACATATTAAATGAATAGGAAATTTAGCAAATTTTTAAGTAAATATAAAATATAGGTAGAACTGGTGGCTACCTTATTTATCAGTTCGTAGTATTATGAAAACGATGATTGAGTTTTAAATTGTTTATATAACATAACGATTTTGTAAAAGACTAGTACATAACATAATTATTATTATGGATAAAAATGCGAATAAAAAGTTAATGCATTAAATTAAAACTTAACTCAGTTATAATGTTTTTGTTATTAGGTTTTTTTTGTTCAAATAAATTTTTTACAAGTTTTAATTATTTTATTGTTTTTACTATTAAAAAATTGTTGATTTGCTAATCTATTCATGTACACCTTGATTATTATACCACTCCGATGATAACATTTGGATGCTATCAAACTAAACTTTCTAGCTCTATTTTCTTTAGCAATACAAAAAAAAACAATTGAAAAAAAAAACATTGAAGTTTGAAGAAAGATTCGAACGTGCCCTATTCTGGTAAGCAATTAAAATTGTAACCACTATATAAGTTCATTTTTAAATTTATGATTTAGGTACGTAATAATCTAAGATAATTTTTCATAAATATTGTTTTCTAAACTGTTTAGCTAATAACCTTCAATTATCTCATAAATATTTTATTTTGAGCTCCATTTTCGATTATTCGAAATGTTTGAATATTATAATTGATATTTTGATATTAAACTTCTTAAAGAGGATTGATCAAGAAATTTTGAATAGTGTATTTAATATTCATTCGGCAATATGACATTAATTTTTCCTTAACTATTTTGTTTAAGTACAAAAAATTTTGAAATATTTAATGAAATTTTCACAAAAGAAATGGTTGGTGTATCTTTTATTACGAATTAAGAATTTACGTTGACTTAACTTTAATTTTAATTAAATAGAAATTATTTTAATTAAAAGTACTTAAGAGTAATAATAGATTGTAAATTAAATTTTAAAAGTCAGTTTGTAAAGAGATCGCTAAAAAGGTAAAATTTTTTAATAAAATTAGAAATAAAATATCTATTAAGTGTGCAATCAATTTACATAATACAATGATCAAACCACACTTTAAATATTGTTCTTCTATATTATTAATGTGTAGTTCTGAAATGATGGATATATTGCAAAGACTTCAGAACAAGTCTATGAGAGTTGTTCTGAGATTAAATCACTATGCTTCTGTACATGTAATGTTGGACACGTTAAAATGGCTAAATATTGAACAACAAATATTAAAATGAATGTTTTCATCATTGTATTTAAAGTAAAAAATGGGCTTTACCCAAATTATTTATGTAATAAAATTGTATAAAATGGAGACATACATGAATATAATTAAAGAAATAATGCTAACTTTAGACTAGATTTATATAGAAATGAAAGAACAAAAAATATGATGAATTAAAAACGGAAAATCGTTTGAGTAAGTTTAAAAAACAATTTGAAATTTATGTAAAGGATAACTTTTAAATGAATTAAATTAGATTACATTTCAACTACATATTAAGTAAATTTATTTTAATTATTTAATAATGTATTGATATTATTGTAATTATAAATAGTTTTATATAAACTTAATAAATTAATAAATACAAAAAAAAATAAGAAAAATAAAAAAATTAATAAATAGAATTAAGAAATCAAAAAATGTATTTAGAGATTTTACCAGTTTTTAATAACAAAAACGGATTAGTACACAATTTTAAGTCGAATACAAAACACTGAAGAAATCTGCAAGTAGTAGTCACAATACGCGCATCTGTGTGCAAAGCATATATTATACAAGTTTTACTCCAACGTTAAAGAATAGGGAGGATTCTGTAAGAGATGGTCCTGGGGTTACTAGCTTTCCAAAAATATATATCTTTAATGGCTCATCTTATCTCTTAAGGACTTAGAGGACATTTGAGACTATCTTTGTTGTTTTGAGTTGTTTGTATATAAACCGTTATATCCGTTAATCTATTAGATATATATAGATTCAGTTCGTTTTGAATTCAGTTCGATTCGTCGGATTCAGAACGGTCTGGAGCATATTTTATCATTTATTCGATGATGATTGGTGCTGCCGTTATGAAGATATTGTATTTGAAAGTAGAAAATTTTTGAACAAAAAACAATTTTTATTTTCTTTCTTTATAAATCAAACCATCTTGGGGACACCATCTCCCTCAGAAGAGCCAGAATAAGTTTCCTAAAAAAAAATGTTAATATTTCTTTCGTATTTTTATTGTTATTAGCATTTGAAATATTTGAAAATTTATGTACGCAATTTTGTTATAGATAAAATTATTTTGTTATAGATAATGCCACATCACATGTTTTCAAATTTTCCCCTGAACATTTTAAAACACCCCATCCCAAAAACATGAAAAATTCATGTTCATGACGTTTATTATATTAATCAATTATAACTTTTATTAAGTTAAATAAAAAAATTAAGATTAAAAATTTACAACTGGTATTTTTCATTTTATATGTACATTTATATAAAATGAAGTGCATGTACGTGATGATAATGTCCCAGCAGTTGTTGGAAAATTTTTATATAAAAAAATACAATAGCTCTTCTTTTCTTTTAAAATATTTTTATTATTTTTTTCTTACTTTTATTCAGGTTTATATAAATTTTTAAGTAATAAAAAAGAAATTTTATTGATTGCCTTAAATACCTCATATGCATGTAGGGACAGTAAAAATAAATTTAAAATTATTACAAATGGCTATTAATTTTATAGTGCTAGTCTGGTGTAAATGATATCTTTTTTTTATCTAAAAATCATTCAGAAAAACCTTTATAATGTCTTTAATAGTTGAATATGATTTGATTGAATTTGCAAACATAAAAATTCTACTCTATACACAGCATCATTTAGAGAGGACGAAAAGTAAAATAAAATAAGTACCTATAGATTTTTGATTATCTTTAGGAAAATGTTTTTTTTCACATTATTAGAAGTTATTATAGTGTTAGATATCTAGCGAGACAACGACGGATTTATATCGAATTTAAAAAAAAAAACCCTTTGCGAGAATAATAAAGATCAGTTAAAACTTAAGTGTATGTTGCTTAATTTAAAAATATAAACACGTTTTCGGCATTGAGTTCTTTAAAAAATGTATCTTACATATTATACAGTCGTCTCAAAAATTTTTTGTACATAGAACAATTTCGTACTTACCTAAAATAAAATTGGCTGTAAAAAAAAAATTAATCGTTTAGTAGGTGACTTAGAAAAAAAGCAAAAACAAAATCACATAAATTATTTGTGCACATCTTCTTTTTACAATCTAAGAAAGCAGTGCATTATTTTTTTAAGATGATTTTGAAGCAATTAATATATTTTGCTGTTCAATTGTTAACGTTTCAGCTGTTCCTAGTTTCTTGTTAAGTGCGAAAGCCATCACAAAATGGTTAAAAAAACGTAAATTTTCGGTTGAAATTAGAAGTACAATTATTGTGGCAGAGATTACCTACGGATTTTCTGTTCAAGAATTGTCACGTAAATAAAATGTGCATAGAGATACTGTTCATAGATATCAAGTCATGGAACAAAAATATAGTGGATTTGTTCGAAATATTAAAAGTAGAAACAACAAACGAAAAAGATACACAAATAATAAGAGCTGTTAAAGTGAATCCTAGCATAACTATAAAACAGGTTCGGAACAACTTTAATAATAGTAAACATCGAAAAGTAGAAGCAACATTTGTGCTAATGCTAAATGATTGAGTGATATAAATATTAAAATATATTCTGCACAAAAGAAGCCATATATTTCTAAAAAAATTAAGCGCATTAAATTAAAATTTGCTAAAGATCATATAGATAAGCCTCCTACATTTTGGCAAAACATTCTTTCAGGGAGATTAGTGCTTATTTTTACTAGACGGTACCGGTATGTAGCAAAGAAAATTTTATCATTCCATCAGTATTCAAAATAAAAAAAGAGATATAATTGTAGAGGACAACACGACACGAATGGTTGGAATGTAATTGCTTGATATTTTTCATTATAGAGTGTCAGTGCCACACACCTTGGTGACTATTTGATAAACTCAAATTTTATGCTACAACAAGATTATGCACATAAGGCTGCTGTAATTATGTCGTATTTAAAGTTTATTGGACAAAGTGTTTTAGATTGGCCACTTCACAGTTCTGATCTTAATGTAATTGAGGAAGGTCAGAAACAGAGAACGTCATTGAAAATACTTGGGAATTAATAGAAATTTTAATTTTAGAAAATTCAATCGATTCAATGCCCAGAGGGTTTCAGCAGGTTATAGAAGCAGAAGGAAGGAATTACTTCTTATTACGTATCATAAAATAGATTCAATAAAATTTCAAACCATTGAATATTTTTCAAAAAAAAACATTTTTTTCAATTATTATTTACACATAAGAAGCACGTGCACAACATAATTTTTTAGCAATAATTTAATGCACAAATAATTTACGAGATTTTGTTTTAGTTTTTTCTGTTGCTAATCGAAATGAATCGTTTTAATTTTTTATGCAAATATTTTTGTTTTAGTATTAATTTAATTCTTCTATGCGCAAATAATTTTTGCGATGACTGTACATACAAAGTAAAAAGTTTGTATATTTTATTTAAAGATTATTCATTTAATTTTTTTTTTTATTTTCTTTATATTTATAAATTTTTTCAAACTAATTATTTGACATCTAAAATTTCGTTTTTAGCACCTAAAATCATTTTATTGACAATATTTTTATTGCTATATCTATAAATACATAAATTGTGGCCGTTTTTAATTAACAAATTCAAATTTTGTTTTCGATTCGAAGGTTGTGTCCAAATCTATCAAACTTTACACTGCATACTGGAACTAAAAAAGCAAATTTTAGAAACATACTAAAGTAATTTGTAAAATTTTATCATGATATTATTATCGCATGATATAAATTAATTTTTTATCGTAAATAAATACATTTATATTGTTTTTAAAATTTTATAAAATATATTGCATACATTTTGGCGATTTTTTTTTTTTCATTTTTCATAACGGTTATTTCCGTTTTAAAATAGAAAATAATTTAGTAAGTTTATTTGCGTTTATTAAATTACAATTTTAAATGATATTGGAAAATATACATACATTCACACCACTACTGATATCAAAGAAATTTAATAAACAAATATAATATTAAAAATATTACCTTAGTGAAATCCTAGCGATTTATACTGGGTCTTCCAGAGCATCAGTTTTTAAAATTAATATTTGTTTTCTCAGTAATTTTCTTTAAAATTGATAAAAATAAAAAAACAAAAACCTTTCATACTTTTTTAAAACTAAAATTAATAATAATCATTTACTAAATTATAAACAATTAAATTTGTATTTCATATTATCCAATTTTTTTATCTCACTTTTGGGTACCCACAAAGTTTGAACCCAAAAAAATTATTTTTTCTAAAATTATACAAAAAAATACCTCTTCCCATTTGAAAAATCCCGATTTCAGCCAATTTATGGTTTAAAAAACCCATTCCATTCCGGAAGTTGAAAATATCACCAACCGATAGATCCCCTTTCAATTTAGTTAATAATTTTTTTTTAATTAAAAAAAAAACGGTTAACTTGCCCTCTTAAAACATTGATACACATGCTATGGAACACAAGTGAAGAAAAATAAGAAAATATTTTACTAGGAAAAAATATAATAAACAGTCGATTTGAATGGTAATACATTTAAGCAGAAAGATAGAAACATTACGATTTCAGAGAAGTTGAACAAAAACAAGATTACCCCCTCAAAATATAACAATATATGGTATCAAGATTGCTGGATGAAATCGAGGACAAATATGGAAGTTGCAGTTAACAGAGAAAAAACAATGATAGATTTGAATGGAAAAAGTTTTAAACTTAGCTAAGGCTCATCCCAAATTGTAGAACTCATAGAAAATAATGATATTGACATTTGGAGAGCTATAGGAAAACTCGTAGTAAAAGTAGTCCTAAACTAAATACTCATTTCAAATTATGATTGTAACTTGCATTAAATCACATCAATGTAGAAAATCTATTAAACAACTTATATCGGTAGGTCCAAACAAATAATTTAACAATTAGGAAAAATTTGATAAATAAATTTGATTTAAAAAAACAATTATCCCAGTAAATCTGCTCATTTTGATTCACTTTTTAAAACAAAAAAAATTAAGGAAAAGATAATTCTCCACGCACACCCCTACTTGACTTGTTGTTTGGTTATTGAAATTATTTTGTTTCTTATGTTACAAGTAACAAGAACGAATTAGAGTAAACTTTATTTTGATTCAATATCTTGACAAATGCATAAATATATTTAATGAAACTTATTGAACTACACGATTCATAGTATGTACCTTCGTCACAAGTTTCATAACAATATTAACCATAACTATTTAAAGGTAGAAACAATTTTGTCATGAACAGAAATTATAAAATGAAAACAATCAGACAATATAATTTATGAATGTATAGTACAGAGGATCTAAGCTAAATAAACATCACCAATTAAAAAACCAACAAAGCCAGATTGAAAAATTCTAAACTAAATAATTAAAGAAGATAAGTGTCATCGCAAAATTAATACGCAAAATTAAAGTTACCTACAAAAAAATATATGAAATTAATCAGACTAGATTAAAAAAGTAAAGCACCGTTTTCATAACAAATTTAGTCTGACGATTTAGTTGGATTGGATGAAAATTTGAAAAAAATTTGATGTGTAAACAAAGTTTGACACCGAATAAATAGGGTACTAGAAAATTAAGCTTGACAAGACACATAAAATTAAATATGGCAAAAACTAAAATTTTAAGGGTCTTTCAAATGTTTTCTTTTATGTCATTTTTATATCACATATGTTTTGGTTAGTATATTTACAGGGTATTTATTGAAAATCATATTAGTAGTTTTTAATAAAATTGAAAAAAATTGGAATTGATGAAAAATTTAGGTGGGTTTGACAATTAAACATTTTTCTATGTACAAATAAGCTAATCACTCTGTAATGTTAAACTATAAAATTTAACAGATAATTTGATTGTAAAAAACTTTATGAATTGAAAATAAAACTACTACTCTTCAAAATTTCATCCATTCAAATGAATTGATAAAATTAAATTTGATATGAAAACGCTGCCTAACAAAATGTGATGAACTTTTAATTCCGGCAAAAAAAACTACCGGTCGATCAAATGAAAATGGACAAAAAACGAGTGATCATGTTCCAATATAATGTTTTGAATGGAACTGTTAATGTATTGATTAATGTATTTAGAAACACACAAAAGCACGCAGTAACTCAACTATCTAGGAAGTGATTATTATTAATTACGAATTTTTTCGCGGGGTATAATTAGGTAATTCTTGATTTTTTTGTTTTAACTTTTAAGTTAAATTTTTAAAACGAATTCATACACTAAAATTCGCCGCCTTTGTTCTTCATAATATGCAATAATTCGATATGCAGAAAATTTATTTTTGGTATTTAGATACTTTTAACTTTTATGATATAATTTAAGTTTGTATTCGTGTTTGATTTCTATTCATATGGCTCTTTCCGTTGTATTGTATTTTCCATTTGATCATTATAGTTATTTACGAGAAATTAAAGCTTTATTCAAATAAGTTTTATTGCAGGAAAAATTTAAACTTACACACGGCGGTGGAGATAGCGACGTGTAGTAGGGTTTGCATAAACTGATGGTCCATAGATCACAATAAATGTACATAATATTTAAGTTTATAATATTTTTATATAATTATTATATGAAGTACATACTATATGTATGTTTGTATGTATGTATGGATATAAAGCACCAATCACAAATTTATTCTTAATTCAATTCAAGTTATTCTAGCATAACAGGTTAAAATACACACAAGCTTAAATGCAAACTAAATTCAAAATCTATAAAGTAAAAAGAAAAACAATATAATAAAAATTTTAATTCTAAAACCTACACAGTCGAGTCTCATTATATATTATAGTGTGTTATAATATCACTTAATTTTTTTCGATTTCTACTTTTATGTAAGCATGTTTGTAAATTGAATTATATCTCTGTAAGTTATTCAAACTGCGTAAAGTTCACGAGAAAAAAAAAGTACTAGCTTTGACAGAAAAATTTAGTGATCTATAAACACGTAAGCAATTAGTAGAGCTCTACGTCTATTTTTTTTTTAGAAATGACTGTATCGTTTAAACATCTTCACGTATACAAATTTTAGTCGACCATACAAAATTATAATTCGTGTTTGATAATTTATAGAGCTGTATATATTTTCATGTAACTTTAGCATTTAGCATTATTTTTTTTGTGGATTTGAGTCGCTGCAAAACTTATTTTTCATCTCGAGACTTATTCAAAATCTATAAAGCATATTTACGACCCAAGCTCGAGTATAACTCACATTTATGGGCAGGTGCAGCAAAAACTAATTTAAATTTTTTGGACAAAGTTCAAAATTCGTCTTATAGGCGACATAAATGTCATCCCTTATACCACTTATACGGCCTCATCCCTTATACCACTTGGTCATCGTCGTATTGTTGGAGCATTTACTCTTGGTGTTGGCACTTGTTCCGAGGAATTAAAATCACTTCTTCCCCCTCTTAAGCAATTCCATCGCACAACACGAGAGGCATGAAGTGCCCACCCTTTTCACAGTGGAAATTCCGAGATGGTCTAAGTCCGGTTATGAAAATTCTTTTATAGTAAGAACATCCCGGTTGTGGAATCGCGTCCCAATCGAAGCATTCCCAATGAGAGAAGGATTTTTTATTTATGACTTACAGAGGTTTAAAACGAATATTAACAACATTGTTCGCTTTTTCCCACAAAACTTTTCTTCTTCCTTTTTCTTTCCTTTCCTCTAACTAACCTTTCCTTTTTCAAATAGTCAACGGTACGCAAGTACTTAAAGGTTCAAAACCTAAGTTTTGGCTATAATATAAAAAAAAAACCGTTTTTTAATCGGGACATTTTTTCTTTTTCTTGTACATAAGGCTTAATGCGAAATTTTGATAAGAAAGTATATGTCACTGAATATAGAGCTGGTTTTAAGAAATATAAATACGTTTTAGGACGAAGTGTATCTCGATATAATGTCGTTCTGAGTTCCTTGTAATAGTTGCTGTATTTAAACGATGGCAGTGGAATTAAATCTGAGATGAACTTTACTTTTATTTTACTTTGAATTACTGAAAGGTCTTGTCTAATCTAGCCCAAAGTTACTTTGAAACAAGAATGATAACTTAACAAAAATTACTAAAGTAATAAAATTTATAAAAAATCATGTTAAACATATTTTATTAAAAATAAATATGTTTAACATTTTATATCCTACCTCAAAAATCAAATATAATCATGTATTTGCAGTTGATTATTTAAAAATATTCGTGATAGTACATCAATTAATAAACGTACTCATCTAAGACCTCTAAGATGTGAAATCATAGGGGAGAGATCAATGTATCACTAATTAGAAGGTAATACTGTAAATATTTTATACTCTGACAATGTTTCTCTTCTTCTTCCGATTATCGTGTTCAGAGTATGGTGCCATTACAAGAATGAGCACAAAAATTATTTTCAAACTAAATGTTTTTCTAAATGGTGTTGTGGTTTTAGAATGTTCTTCAATTTAAATCAGAAGCTCTTCTTCTAATTTATAATATTTTTTTTTCGAATTTCCTGTGTTTTTCATTAATTTGTTCTGTTTTGCAGGAGTAAATAAATTCTATAAAACTATACACCATTATACTCTTAACTACTTTTAATCAAACTAGAGAAGCATAAAGAAAACTAGTTATGCAAAATTTTTCTTAAAAAAGTTTTTATCTACGAGTATTTGAAAATCGGACCGATTGTTTTTAAATTGTTGACTAGTTGAGAAAAAAATTAAAGTTTAATTGTTTGAATTCTAATTTTTATTCTATAATAAAAGAACTATAAAATTTAGAGCATTATTAATTTAATAAAAAAAAATATCTTTGCAATGGTTTTGTTGATGTTTGTTGAAACATTAGTTGTATAATTGTTAATAGCTGGAATGTAATTAACACTAGTTGTTTTTACCTCCATTAATTTACTACGCCTAATCAAGTCTATGGCTAGAAATAACTGCAATTTCAAAATTATTTTTTTTCATCATTTCAATTCTTTTTATTTTGTTAGTTTTTCTTTTCAATTGTATAACCTATAGTGTATAACTATCTAGGTTTGACTGTAATCAAATGTATAATATATGCAAGTATACCAATACAACTATGTTTTTACATTATATTTTTTTTTGTGAATGGATTTTTAAAATTAATTTTACATAAATACATACATAGATGTACAAAAAGAAACAAATGGTAATAATTTTATACTATATTTAAATAATTATTTCAAATTACGTACATTATGTGCACATTAAAAAATAACAAAAAGCTTTTTAAAAATTGTACATCTATATATTTACCTTTAAATACGCTAGGTATATACACAAATGTACAAACACAAATTTAAAAAGCACCATTCACACAACACAGCGTTGCTGGCAAATATTCAAACTCAATTTTGATCGATACAAAAGAAAATTTTATAAACCAAAAAACAAAACAATTATCTGGTCCATACAAACAAACATACCAACACATTCACAATAATTGAAACTGAACTGAATTGAACTGCTGAACAGTGACGAATTGTGAAGATCATCAACTGTAAAAATATCCCCAACGAATTTAATTTTCCTCTCTGTATTTATTTTATTTTTATTTTGTTTTTGACAATTCCATTCCATTTATTTTCATTTTCATTTAGTCACAATTGATTTTCGGTTGTGGTCGTTCTGTGGCGATATAATCGTTAGATATTAATTTTTTTTGTAAATCGGTGCAAAATAAGTTTTTTTTTTTAAATATTTTAAACAATTTTTATTATTGAATATATTTATTAAATATAAATATTACGTACATAATTAAAGGGTGTATATATATATATATATATATATACATATATATATATTTATATAAAAATAAATATAATACATAATTTCAAAATATTAAAGTGAATGTGAAATTAATTTTAAAGCGCCAATTGGAATACCTATATGAGTTTGTTAGAGAGTGTTTATGAAACGACATGATTGATAAATTAATAAATAATAAAAAAAAATTATATTTTCTAAAAAGAAAAAGAGTAAAAGAAGAGAAAAAAGAATTTAAAAGAAAAATTTAAAATAACCTTGAGAAATATGTAATATTAAAAAAAAATAAAAAAAGTATAACAGAGTTTTTATTTTAATTAATAAAGCTTAGTTGTATACAGTGTATATCTAAAAATAATGGTTCATTGCAATTATTGCAAATATAAAATTGTTATAAAATTATTATGTAAATTAATTTAATTATTCTTTTTTATCTATTTAAAAATGGGTAAAATTAAAAATTTTCAACAGAAGCAATATAAAATACATACATAGCTATTATATGAGAATATATAAGTATAAAGTAACGTGAAGTAAAAAAAAAACAAGTTTTGCAATTTTTATCATTTTTCTTGTTTTTTTATTTTTCTTTATTATTCCTATTAGATTTTAAATTAAGTAAAAAGATAATTTTTTAAAGTAAACATACGTACAATAATAATATTTATAATATTATGTACATAATACATATATATGTTTTTTATGTTTGTGTTTATGAGTTAACAACACTCTTGTAATTAAATTGATTTAAATTAAATTTTAATTAATTTTAATTATGATTTCTTTCAGTATTATTTATGAAAAACAAAAATAAATATATGTAAATTATTTTTTAATGGAAACCTTCACTTTATTTTTATGCATACAAAATAGAATAATTACAAATTTCTATTTCAAATATTTTAATTTACCTTATTTCACTTATCTACTCCACCACTATAGGCAATTTCGGTTATGGTTATGAACGTGATTAATCTCTCATAAAATGACAATAACTTGTAATCTACCTAAAGGGTTGGTAGTAAAAGTATTGAAAATTTTTTAAGCAGTTAGAACAACCCTAGTTTTAAATTTTGAAGATTTTTAGCCCATTTATAATTTCGAAACATTTCCAATTATAGTTGTAGCTCATTATAAGCGTATACTATATGTACATAAATTTCAGAGATCATTTAGTTCATACAACTATACTAGTTAGACCTTGGTTAAAAACATGTTATAGTAAGGGGAAAAAATGGGTCTCAATAGAAAATATAAATCGTGACCGAAAAAGACGACTAATACGTCTACAGAAATCGTAGCCGCAAAAGACGACTAATACGTCTACATAGGTAGAACATGGCAAAATTTTGCTTATGTATATCCATTAATTTCAAAATGTGATTGCAAACATTCAGATTGGGTGTGCAGATAATGAAGAAAAAACTAAAACCAAATCATCCGTTAAAATGTTTATAATTTAAAAAAAATATATAACTTTTTAACATTCTTCTATAGAACATTCAATGCGTCAATGGAAGTTATATATTGAAATGAATAATCCACTATAATATTCCATTAATTCACAAACTGATCTTGTCCTTTACTAATTAACTTAATATTTTCCGTAAGGCGTGCTGTGCATGTGATGTGAAAAATAAAATAGCATGCATTTGAAATCCGAGATCAAATCTAAAAAATATCAAAATAATTTCTTTATTGATATCGGAAACATTTTTAGCTTTAACTTGCTGTTTTTATACATACTATTTCGCTTCGTATCCATATTTTTCTATTCCAATCAATCCGCATAAAGATATTATGGGTTCTGTTTGTCCTAATGTGGGGCTTGTTATAAAAATAAAAGATTGCGATCCTTGGTATATCCTTGAACTTTCTTAAAAACATTCCACCAACTGTCTCTTTCTCTTACGTACAGTTACAAGTCACTTTATTATGTGGAATTGTAGAATAAAGAATATACAGACTAAAAAAATATTTCATATGTTAATTTTTTTTTAATTGAAAAAAAACAACAACAAAAAAAGTGAAATTAAAGAAATGAAGAAAAAAAGCTGAATTAAATATAAAATTAATTTTTAAAAAATTGTCTTCAAATGGATATACTACTATGCAAGTTGTAGATAATACTCGTCTATATATATTTTACTTAATTAAATTAACTTAACCGGTATGAATTAATATTACCATTTTTGTGAAATAACTTCAAGTAACGCTCTATTGACTTTTCACACACTGATAAAAACGCACACGAAATTCAATTTTTTTTTTTTTCTGTACACAAGTTAAATTTGGAACACCACCAATGTTAAAAAAAATAAATTTTATTTCGATAGAAAAAAAAATTACAATAACAACAAATTAAATTTTATAAAATTAAATTATATAACATTGAATAAAAATATACTCATAGAATCAAAATTTATCTGATCAATTCCATACCTACATACATTTTTTGTACATTTAGTTGAAATTTTCATAAATGTCAAATTATTTAACTTAAATTATGAAATTATAAACATATAATTTGACGTATTCAATCATAAGCTCATAATCAATTAAATTACGTAATTTATTATGCAAGTTTCAAAGCATAAGTATAATGTAATAATTAAAAAAAAATACAATTACATATATATAGTGATAATTCGAAACGTTTCAAAAAACATATCAACAGCGAAATGACGATCATTCAATATACTTTGAGAAATTTGAGAGAACATAACATAGAAAGTCAAAATGGGTCACAAAGATATCACAATCGACATAAATAAGTACTATTTTAATTAACTGTCTGTGACAAATATGTTTACATTAAAACCAACAACAGTTTGTAATCGATGAAATCAACTTAATATATTGGTCAAATCATCCTCGATAAAATATTCAAATATTTAATTTCTAAAGCGCTAATTATGGCGGATAAAAAGGCATAATTTTGATGTTTAATGTTTGTTTTTTTTTAAATGCATGAATGGTGCATGGCGCATGATGCATGGTGCAAGGCACATAGTACATAGTACATAGTACATAGTACATAGTACATAGTATATAGTACATAGTACATAGTACATAGTACATAGGACATAGTATATAGTACATAGTACATAGTACATAGTACATAGTACATAGTATATAGTACATAGTACATAGTACATAGTACATAGTATATAGTACATAGTACATAGTATATAGTATATAGTACATAGTACATAGTACATAGTACATAGTACATAGTACATAGTACATAGTACATAATACATAGTACATAGTACATAGTACATAGTACATAGTACATAGTACATAGTACATAGTACATAGTACATAGTACATAGTACATAGTACATAGTACATATTACATAATAATGGAGATACTCGTCTATGAATATTATTTTCAATATGACCAGTTATTATTTCCCATCGGTTACGAAATGCGAAAAAGAACAAATTTAATAAAACAATGTTACTTAATACAACAATACGTGTCAAATGAAAAATCTGATCTACAATTATTATACAAGTCTATCAGATAAAAATGGTATATTAACATCCCAATTTTTTAAAGAACGTCTAAATTTAACTGTTGTAAATTTGTAGAAAATATCTATTCAAAATTTCAGAATAATAATATAAGAGCTTCATTAAAAACTACTCACGTATAAAATTATATGTAGTTAATTACTATAGCAGTATAACATATATTTCGGTTTCGTTAATTTCATGACATTTGCGCATACATAGCTATATTGTAACTACATATAGCTACATAAATAATGAAATAATTAATGTAATAAATTTAAATATCTGAAAGATAATTAACAAACGTTAAGTTTTAATTATTCAAATAATAATTCGTTCAAGCAAAATTACAACGAAAAAAAGAAACGATCACAATTGAATGGAACAATATTGTAAAACGATGAACTCAACATTCGAATAAAATATGTGCAATAAAATAGAAAAAATATTTACAATGGCAGTTTAGATTACTCATTAGTAGTTTTTTTAATCATTAATTGAACTATTTACAATTATTTTACACGAATATCATAATGAATTTTGTATATGATTAAATAAAATAGAACAAAAAGAAGATAAATTAATAAATTTATAAACAACGAACGTTCCAATATGCACTTTATTGATGAGTGTCCGCACGACTTAACTTGCGATTATATATATAAATTGCAATGTTAAAACAGTTGTTTATAATATAGTATTGTTGGATAAACCCAACTCTAGTAATAAGTAATTTCTGGAACATTGAATTAATTTTAATTTTATTTGAATAAAAACAAAATTTTATCAAGAAAAAGAAATGGTATATTACGAGGAAATTGTCATAAATTCCGTTACGATGTATTTCTTGCATTTTTAACAACTACTTAAAATATTGCAGATTTATTTTTGTTTGTTTTTTTTTTTGGAATTTCAACACTGAACAGTGAAAATAATTAAAATTGAAAGTTAATTTATCATTCAACTTCCTAATTAGAACCTACTCATGCACATATTAGTACATATAGTATTAAAATATGATTAAAATTTTTGTAAAAACCGAATCCTAAACAGAGGTGTTTGCATTTACAATACAGGTGTTAAATTTTTTTTTGTTTTTAATGTACAATGGTGGAAAATCATATTCGACTGTGAGTAAGAGAACCAGTTAAATAAATAATAATTTGAAGAAAAAAAACAGAAATAATAAAAAATTAATACATACCATTAAAATTAACCGTTGTGTCCATATTGAACATAAAAATGGATCTAAAGTTAAAATTTAGTTTCAGTTATTTTGTGAAGTAAATATAATCAAATTAAAACTAAATTATTTTGGCAACATAGTTATGAAATTTCAACACTCTTCTGACATTGAATTTAAATCTTTAAGTATACACATTATTGAAACTCATTTTAATTGCTTTTATACACTTTTTTATATTTTAGAATATAAAAATGCTTCAAATAATTTTGACGTAAGCGATCTAATTGCTAAACAAATTTAAACAAACTGATAGTTATTTAGATTTTATCCAATTTTAAACTATTTGATTTTACATTCATATTATCTAGGAAATTTTATCTGACAATACAAGCTAAAATTGAATTACGTTAAATAATACAAGTACCCGTTTCTTAAATCATGGTTCCATCTCTTATTTGCTTATTTTTTTAATTTCTTTACACTTTAATATACATTCTTCCAATGTGCTTGTACAATAACTTTATATTGTAATTAATTATTTATTTTAATGAAATATGCCTATTTAAAATTATTCAGTTTTTCATCACTGTATTTAGCGCATACATGTTTAGCATAAATTTATAATTTTGACATTTATTCATACATATATGAATGTGAATGTGACTGCATTTTAACACCCACATATAAATTTTTTGTATCATATATATTTCTTTCTTTCTTTGTTTGTTTATTTTTTTAATACCTTATTGTGTTGTCATACACATTGCCATACATTTCATTAAATTAGTTTTTTGTTTTTGTTATCTTCTCAATATATGGTAAATAGATCACGGAACTTATAATATGTACGAAAATAAAAAATAAAACAATTTCATTCGCAATTACTTCTTTGTTTTTCTTCTCTTGTTTTTTTTTTCTTTATTCAGACATAATTTTGGTTTTGTAAATATGTATGAGGAATTAAAAAACAATTTTTTTATATTATTTTCGAAATTACCTAACATTTTATAATTTTAAATAGGTTTGTTAACAAATTTCGAAAGGGAAAAGGACCTATTAAGTTGGTCCGCAGATTTATCTGTAGGACCAACTGTAAATAAATAAATTTCGTAAAAATTTATTTATTGAATATTTTGAGGTATAGTTTGTTCTAAGGCAGGTTTTTAAAGTAGACTTCTTTTTACTTAAATCTCTCTTTTGACAGTATATAGGAGGAGGTAGAGGTAGACCCAACCATAGATGGGATGATAACATTAAATCAAAAAAGTTTATAGACTCAATTTACTTCTTACAAACTTTTGAACTTTAACAACAACTTTTTGATTAACTGATTTTCAAACGCAAATAATTGAATACATAATAAGTTCGTTTAAAAGAGGGTGGAAGTAACACCCACAGTAATCCGTCTTTCCTACAAGATCAGTCACGTGTGGGTCCATAGTGATACCCTGCAATACAAACTGGATCATTCTCGAACAAACTCATTAAACTATTAAAATTTTAACTTGAAAACAAAAAAGTTTTAACTTTTGGCTGATGACTGAAGAAAAAAAATAGATAGATATATAATTATTTTCTAAATTGATAAATATTTATAACTATTTTGTGTAATCGTATTCACATAAATGTTTTCAAATTTAAATATTTTTCATTAATTTTTTTTTTGTCACATTTTTTAAATGTCAAAGGAGACATTGAGAAAAAAATTTATAGTGTGGAATAAGATTTTTCGAATGTTTGGTCATAAAAAAAATGTCCTCCTTAAAAGAACCACTTGAAGCATTTTAGGTTATTAAAATATTCTTATTTTATCCCTTCCGTAAGACCCTACATATCAAATATTTCATTTTACTAACGTTTAATTTTTTTTTAAGCAGTCGTTCTTTCGAATGACAAAATAACCAAATTAATAAATACATATTTAAGCCGCTAAACATCAGCGAGCTATTACAAAAGTGTATAAAATAAAATAATTCTAAATGTCAACATTTGGTATAAATTGAAGTTATCTTAAATTCACTGCTCGATTAGACACTGGTAGAACTTAAAATGGATTCATTTGGAGAAAATTATGTTATTGATTCTAGAATTTTTTTAAGTAGAGGAATCCGTTCCTTGTAAAATCAAACATAAACAATTTCGGGTAAAATATAAAAGTTGGAAACATTTACACGATCATTTCATATTTCATTCTACTCTACTCTATATTATACAAAAATTTTGGTCAGTTGGAGTTGTGTTAGCAAAGTTTTTTTCTTTAATAAAAACTTTAGGCACCAATTTAAAAATTTTGTATTTCGTTATAACCAATTTTTCTCTTTTTGATTGTTGTTAGGAGTTTATGATTTTTATTTTTATTTGACTCTAAGCGAATAATTCTACCAGAATCCATCACATATATACACTGGACTACTTTTCGTTCAATTGCAGAATTTTATTAATTAAAATTGTGTGTGAAAACGGAAAAAATGGATGGTCTGTAACTTTATCTAAGTTAATATCACTTTTTATTTTTGTTGTTCTGTGATGAATGTACTAAAAATCACAATTAATTAAGGCATCAAATTTTAAATCATACCGTTAGTATGCTTAGAACCTACTAGTAGACGAAAGCTTGCTAGGTTTGAATCATTTTATGAATAATATATTATCATCAAGAAGGTGTGATTATTAAACCACCATTAATGAAAAAATGTTAGATCATCATTTTCAATAAACGGTAAAACTTTATTTATTTTTTATTATCGGGTTTGGTGTCCTAATATTTCTTTCGAATTTTTTTTACTCAATAGGTTCTCAGGAAAATAAATTTAATTTTACTATTTGTAAATAATCCATCTAGACTTATTTAGATTAATCCCTATAAATTAGTTATAAAAATAATTAAAAAATATTTCTTATGTAAACTTATCTCATCAAAATATACTGAATAATTGTACATTACGTCCACATGGTCAGATTTTTTTTTTTTTTTTGCAAAGTTTTTTGCAACAAAAACCAGAATTAGCGTAGATCTAAAACATATGAATTTTGTAGATACACTCTCATATTCGACTTGCACATATCGACTCTGTGCAAGCAAACTTTAGTAAAAAAAAAATTTAATGTGTATATTAATTATAAGATATTTTAAAACAATGGTAAATTTCTACTTAAAATAATACAATTTTTAAATATTTATAATTTCTACAATAAAATTAATAATAATTAAAAGATAAATTTTTATCTATTGTGATTTACCTTTGAAAAAAAAGCAAAACCGGTATAAAATTAATAATAAATCATTTTCAATGTCTGAGGTCATATTTCATTATGTGAGTCACTTTGTTATAATTTTAAAAGTTTTTTTTTAAATATAATTAAGTATAATATATTTATCTACAATTATATATCTTTAACTACAAATACATTCGCTAAAGGTTGAATAAAATACACATAAATAAAATTGAATCAATAACCTGGACAAAAGACTTAATTTAGGTAATAAGTGCGTATACATAAACAAATAGTATATAGACATACCAGTTTGTCATACCATAATTACCAGTTTTTCAGACATTATATACTTTTGATATTATTAAAATTTATTTTTAAATGTAGTGTAGTAATAAATTTAATAAACCAGTTTTAAATACAACATTTAGTTGATTATTAAATTTTATTTACATAAATTTAATTTTCATCCCTTAAATTTCTAACAAAAATTTCAATTTATTTTTCGATAAAACTTAAAATTTTCTTATAAAAGTTTTTATTATATTTCAGAACAAATAAACAAGCCAAAGTCTTAATTGGTAATAGAAACAGTTTTGTTGAAACTAGAGCCCTAACTTATTCAGTAGTTATATCGTAATGCCGCTCCGCTCGACTTAGAAAAATTGAGTGTGTCACAATATTCTGAAAAAAGACCGCATATAAGAATCCTGAAATTTCAAAATCCATCATACATCTCAGTAATTAAAATTCAATTTTTTATAACTACAAAAAACATGGAAAAAAGTTGAAATATTTAAATTACAAAATGGTAAAAAGTTGGATTTTAATAACATGATGTTGAAATCTCTCGATTTTATTGCCGGAATATCGTATATCACCGAGAGTATTTTTTTTTTTATTAATTATTCGTAAAAATCTTCCAGAAGAAATTATACTGTTAGATTAATGCTTGCTAATAGACGAAAGCTTGCTTCATTTGATTGTGCAAAATATCATCATCCAATCGTGTTAGTAAAATGATTAGATAAAATGAAAGTGATTAGAAAAATCTAAAAATAAACTAAACCAGATACAATGCTGTTAGTAAAAAAGTAAAAATCATAAGTTAATACATATGTAAATAACTATACATTAGTTAAAAATACTTCCAAACTAGTAGGTATCAAGCTAAAAAGAAGAACAGTTGTTAGTCAACTTGATATCGTAAATGCCTCAACACAAAGTTGAATACAACGTCCACATGATCTTAAATGTCTATAAAAGCTCACAAAAGCTTAAGACATTATCTACATGATAGTAATTGCCGCTGACGATGTCTCCACGACAGATTTGACCAGTATTTGGGTTTACAAAAAATTTTTAAAGCTCAATGTTGTACAGTATTAATAAAACTGTCTGTTCATTCTGCTTGATCACAAATGAATTAAAACGCAATGTCTCAGAAAGTTCTCATTACACAATGTTGCCAACTTATTTTATGGATAAAATTGACAACTTAGTGTTTTTTACATTGTATCAGGTGGAAGTTTTTTTTAAGACATTTACGATGTCACCGTTAATCTCAGTTCTACGTATATTAAAACGTAATAGTTTTTTATCAGTCAAAACAATAGGCTCGAATCTACCATATTCAGTAGAGTGGAAGGGAATGTGGTACAACTGTTCTGAAATTATTCTAACTGGTCCTTTCAACCAAATAATTTGAAATTTCACGGGCTAACGTCTTACCCGAGAGGATCTGGTGAATAAAAGAGATATTATCAGCAATTACAAATGAAATGCAGGACCACTGCAAACATAAAAAGAGCACAAGCAGAGTGTTTCAAATAATATTACAAGTTTATAAGCGAAGTATATACAAAACAGCGAAGAAGCCTAGTAGTAGACGAAATACACGTATCTGATGTATAACAAGGATATTTAGTAAAATTAAAAGAAAAATACATACTCGGCAATTTTCAACTATAATATAAATTCTAACTTCTAACAAGAATAAATTTTTCTGAAAGCTAATATATATAATGATTTAAAGCTATATATAGTAAACTACAAATTCTTCTTAAAGCCTATTTATTACGCACATTAAAATGACTAATTTAATCCCATTCTCTATGACAGAGCATCTTCAGTCATTGAATTAAAATGCTCAGTTAATTTGAAATGAATTCATACGCCTATAAAATTTTTATTAAAAAAGTAAAATTCTCTAATAGTCATATCACTTTTAAAGAGTATAGATATAATATTTATGGTCATTAAATTTGAAAATTGTGATGATACGAGTATTTTTTTTAAAATTTCAATCAAAATTTGAATTCTCTACTCCGTTTTTGATCACAGATATTCTTTAAATTAAATTAAAAAACCTAAACAATTTTTATTATGATAAACTAAAAAATATAATACCAAAATGATTCCTATCTTCAGAAAGCTTTATATTTTAATATCAAAAGTGATAGTTATTATCCCAATCGGCATTAATTATTTAAATTAAAAATATTTCCAATTAGTTCAATTCAATTTATAATTTAATAGATTGTGAATTCAAATTTCAATCACAAGCCGTAGATACTATACATTTTCAAAATTTATATATTTTAAATATATTTCCAGTTTCCATTGTACGTGTACCCATTACAATATAGTAACATAATATAATTAATAAATTTTGCTTTGAAAGTGATTTTAAGACAAGTAATGTAACCTAAATTAAAAAACTTATGTTTGCTATAATTAAATTATATCAGAAATATTTGATGGACTACCGATGGGAATTATTTACTGATGAGATGACCTATTGATAGGTAGATACTCCAAATATTACACCTCTTGTAATTTTTTTTTTTTTTGTTACTACAAACTTAATTACAACATAATACATTAATCACATGAATTTAGTTCCAAAAACTAGCTTTCATTAAAAAATTTAAAACAAATTTCATTATAAAAACCACAACTGCATGTAAAAAATTTATTTCTATGTAGCTACTATAATTTTATTTCTATATAGCTAATATAAAAATGTATAGTTACAAACAACCCCCTCATACAAACTTAGATTAATTTTTATATTATCAAAATATAAAAATAAATCTACAAATTATGATTTTTTTTTTATTTGAAAGCAGCTAACGAATAGAAATTTCAATTATTTCTATTTTTTTTTTTATTATTAACTCGAGAGAGTCGTAAATTAAAATTTTAAGTTAAAAATAAAATTAAAAAGTAGATATTCTTGTTTATTTTTGTCTTTATTACTATTTATTTAGTAAAAACTTGTCTAAAACTCCTTTTTAATCCGTATAAACAATGACTAAATTTTTTTTTTTTTTATATTTTTTTGTTATTATTTTCACAACAATAAATATATGTACAGTGTGTATCAAAAATACCATTGAACAAAGAAAAGTTCACTATATAAATTAATTTAAGTTTTGTTAATACAGTAACTCTTATTTGGACAATATACATAAATGTGGACATTTGGATTTTAATTTTACATTTTACATTTCCATGATTAATTTATAAACGCATTATAACTGAAATTTAATATCTTATAATGATACTAATACAACTTGTGAATGAGTTAGTATGATAATTTAATTTATTTTAAATAAAATATAACATACAATTTGGTTTTAAGTGTTGGCAAATCGTTACTTACTGCCGTTAATTACTGTTAAAATTTTGTAAACTGTTAAAATTCAATGTTTCTTCTGTATCGTTAGAGCCCTTTATTTGTTTCTTGATCCTTTATATTTACATTTTGGTTATCAGAAACGTAAATTTTGTCAATTAATTATTCAGTAGAATTCACTCTAGATTATTACGTACATATATATTTTTCGTACAACACTTATTTTAGTAATAAGTTATCCCTTTGTAATTCTAAATAAAAACATTCAATAAATAAATGATTTTTTTTTTCTTTTGTGTATCATTTTCAAATTGAAAGATGTTTGCTACAACTATCATACTAAAGATTTATTAAAAATTTTTTTTCTGATGAGAAAGTAATGGTAATAAAATAAATATTAAATATTTATTCTAGATTATCAATCAAATTCTCCCCTAACACCCTAATTTTAGCTCTCGTTAGACATTCATTGACAATATTTTTAGTATTTTCCAGAATGTCACGATCCTAACATTTATCTGACAATAATTATCTACCTATTTTGATAAGTCTCATCAGTTTAACTTGATTGCTGCATAAACCTGTCGCTATACCCATGCTTTTTCTTATTAAGCAGTAGGAGCCTCAATTCTAGTTTCCAACTCAATCACTGAATATCTTTCTGATTAAAAAACAAAAGAAAAAGTCAAAATTAAGAAATCATAATATTACAATTTTATTCTCAAACTATGTATATAATAATTTATTTCTGCATTTGAATTTAATTCAAACGAAAATTATACGTTAAAGCCCTAAATTAACTTCATGAATATCCTGAATGGCCAAAATTCTTACGTGTATTTTGAATCGGGGCTTCACTTTCTTAGCTAATTTTTACTTTCTCAACGTATAAATCAAACTGTTGAAACTGTTTTAATTCACTTTATTTTGTCTTTAAAAAGATTATAAACCTTAGAGACACCTAGTATATCTCACTGATGTAGAAATGAAGACGATGAATCAACCTACTGTGGAACAAAAAACGATATAAAGGCTAATCTGAACATAATACAAGTTATAACTGATTGTTTCAATGTTGATACATTACAAAATTCTTCTTTCTTAAAACGGCAACGTTGAAGCACTACCACCTCGGTGGCAATCAAAATGAAAACTATATTACAAAACTAAAACGTACATTTGTAATTTAACATGGTTATTATGAGAACTGGAACTAAAATGAACTAGATTAACCTTATATCAAAGATGGTTCGTCGACTCTTTATGGGTAATATTACTTTATAGAAATGGTAACAAATATGTAATAATGTATTTCTTGGGTTTAAGTATCAATAACTATTAAAAAATGCAAACGATATAGGTTTGATTTGATTAGATTAGATTAGATTCGTAACTAATGACCGTTGGTCTTTTAGTTCAAATTTAACCACAACCGTTAGTCATATTCAAATTATCAATTTAGAATAGGAATTTTTGTGTGATTTTCTATAAATAATTTCACTGATTTTCAGCGCTTACTGTACTATAAATATTAAAGTTAAAATTGTTCATTATAAAGAAATTATATAAGTATATATTAAAATATACCATAACTATTGTTATATATATGTTAGAATATAACCTCTTAATATTTTAATATTCTGATCTAAAATCAAATCCTACACATTTTATGGTAATAATATTTACAAAAAATAAAAATCAAAGAAAAATTAATTTTTCAATAACAACGTTTTCATAAATTAATAAAAAAAAAGCTGTGACAATTACAAACTGAGTGTAGAATATTATTCTCTATTTACACAAGCAAATAAAAATAATAAAACTTAATAGAAAAACTTATCCAAATCTTAATCTACATGAATAATTTGTCCACCGTGATTTGTGTACCCAACACAATGAAACCTAATTCTACTGCAGAAAAAAATTTAATTGCTGTTCTTTTTGTTACTCTATAAAATGGTAAACGATTTCATGAAACGAATCTATTCAGTTGAAATGAATCTATTAAGATTTCTCAGTTGTCAAAGTTGGATTCACCTTTAGATATAATTTTGACTCCGCCATCTTTTGTTTCTCTCTTCAATTTGTTCAAATTGACTATTTTTCCAAAATTTATCTTATTTATGGTTAAAATGTCATAATGTTCTAATCCCTTCAAATTCAAACAAACTATAGATAGCAAAAATCAGACTATAGAATTTCTTTTACAACCAAAATACCACGAATGTTGAAATAATTTCATCCTATATGTTCGCAAACATGAACAATTATTTACTTATAATCTGTATAAATTCAAGACAAAGATTAACTGCTTTATTTGGAATTGTCCTTGTATCCTTCTTTTTTCCTTACTTCTATTCCCTTCCTAGCCAAACGTACCAACTGGTTTCATAGGTCTCGTTTACGTAATGTTTTGGTTATGTACAAAAAAAAGTATTATGAATATATCAATATCACATATTTACACTCTAGCCGATGGCCTTAAGTACTAATCCTAACATTTGGTTTTTTTAGAGAAGTAAATTAATTTTCCATTTTTTTCTTTTTCAATAAATAATATATTAACAATTATTTTAGTATCTCACCTGTTATGTCAACTGTTTACTAATTTGAAAGTCGTGATTTCAAATCCTGTGTCAAGTATGAATTTTTTTAAAACTATTTTTTATTGTTACCTGAATTTAGGTAGGTACCCATATTCACAAATTTGTTATCACTAAACTGAAAATTGACTTAGTTAATATGTACACCAAAAATTTAAAAAAAAACTTACTGTGTCATTGTTACGATATCAAGAATCTGCGCAAAGCAATTATCATAGTTGTTCATAGTTTTAGCAAATATAACACAATAAAACATTAACTTTTAATTTATTATACTTTATTAAACAAAAGAAAATTTATTTCTATTATTTTTTATATAAACTTGAATCCAATCTTTTAAACTCTGGAATTGTCCTATGGAATCAATTTTAATTCCATTTCCTTATTTGTTTCAGTTATAGAAAAATATTTAGTGTGAAGCTTCAAAATTTTTCTGATTATTGATAGCATTTGATAGTAATTTTAATATATATACGTGGTGAGCCGGATGGAGCCAAAGATAGGTAATCTGGTCTAAACTAAATAAACAAAATTGTATTGGCCCTATTACGATTACAAAAATAAAAACTAGAATAATTATTTTTTTATTTTCAAGTCCTCAAAGTTCTTCTTTCGATTTTTCGAATCAATCCTCGTTTTAGGATGTGTTATTTCCTATTCACTATTTATACTCTTAAAGTTCCTACTATCCACTCTTGAACAAAATAATAATAAAATACCAAATCCTGTAATATAAAAACAAAGCATTATTCTTAACTTAAGCTTTTTTTTTTTGTATTATGATATGACGCCCATTTAAACGTTCCAGAAAATAATAAAAATTAAATATTTAAATTTTTTGTTTTATTTGTTTTTGTTTTAACTTTAATTTCTGAACACCTTTTTAAAGTAGGTATCGACAAATTTTTAGTTTAACATCGCGATTAAAAATGTCACAAAAAATAAACAAAAACAAAACATATTAAAATTTAAGATATACATAGGTATTCAAGGCCAAAAGTAAAATAAAAAAAAATAACAAGAACATAAAAAGTGAATGATAACGTAATTAAAAGAAACTACCTTGATGCTATTTTTATAAATTTAAAATAAATTATGAAATTAATTTTTCAAAAATAAAATATTTATTGTAGAAATTAATATTACGTTTGTAATATTCCTAATATAACATTATTTCAATACTAATTGGTTTTTCCATTTTTTGTTATTTTTTTGTTTTTGCTACCTTTAGTAGGATAAGTCATTGTTATATGAATTCACGTTTGTTTCATTATTTATTTTATTTCTGTCCATGTCTTTTTTAATTTTTGTACGTTTTATTCTTCACTGTTTTTCAGTATCATTTTCGTTGCTGCCACACCTAATTTTTCTTGTAGATTTTATTTTTCGCCAAATTAATGACGAGCAATTATTATTATCGAAATGATGTTGTTCGAATTGTATATCCTTTTCAATTTAAGTAGTCTTTTTATCCACTTGCTCTTCTCCATATCATTTACAATCAAATTTTACCTACTTACTTTTATTTACAAATTCAAATCTAGGTCTGGTTATTTAGATTATCTAAGTAGCTTTCAAATTTCAATTTTGTTTCATTTTGTTTCCATTACTATTTTGAGATATTTTTTTGGCAAGCATCTAAACTTTTTGGCTTATAAATCAAAATATCTATAAACATTTGAATTTTAATTAAGTTGATTGTAATTCGAAAAATGGTATTTAATCTTTATTCGGGTTTCAAAATCAAAAATCGAAATAATATAGAAATTTCTAAAGTATGTTCAATTAAAATTGCAAGCTCTAAATATATAAAAAAAATTATGAAAGTTATGAGTATGTGGGGGTTATTTGAACTGGCTGAAATTAATAAAATTTTTATTTTTGTAAATATAAAATGAGAACAACTCTCACATCATCAAGAACAACAAGGATTAACTGACTGACCTTCTATACTTTATTTAAATACGGATGTCCTGTACTACCTTTTTTTACCTTTTATGATCAATGATATTTTTTTTATGTTGCTCACAAGAAGTCTATATATTATATAAAAAAACATGTTAAGTTGTAAAATTGAGGAAAGTTCATATAATCAAAATCAATAAATGACCTCACTTATATAAAACAAAACTATATACACACTGACTCGTAAGTAAACCTACAGTTGTTTAGAAAAATATTTGTACAGTGAAAATTTCCTGAAACGATACTAATATTTGTAATTAAAGACAATATCTATAGGATTAAAGGTAATTAAAGGTAATATTGTCACGTAAAAAATTTAATATACTTGAAAATGGGCATATGATTCGCCCAAATGAATATTATTGTTATCAAACAATAATCTAAAGCAAATGGCACGATCTAATAAGTTGTAAAATTAAAAACCATTGAAGAGATGTTGCTGATATATATATATACATATATATTTTTTTTATATAATTTCAAGTCTATGGGATGAACACTCTAACTGCTTTTATACAAAAATTTGGAATACACAATCACATGCAATAGCTTGTTCTGAAGAATTTTTATGGTATAGACTATATAGTTCCATTTTATTTTTAAGTGATAGCCAAAACTCTCAATTATTTATCATTTATTTTATCCCAATGATAAAGGGTACTGGACTAGGTCGAAAAATGCAGAAAGCATTTTTTTCCCTCGTCGGAAATCGAACATGGACCTTTCGGCTGAAAGGCAAGCGTTCTACCTACTGCGCCACCCAGGGTGTAAAATATGATATTAGCTTGAAATCTTCTTTATTTATTGATACTTCTTCCTACAATTGTATCAGCTTTCTCAACTCCGCCTTTAACCCATCTATCCATCGAAGTTTTGGTCTGCCTACAGTTGCTTTACTATGGTTATCATTGAAAAGTATTTTTCGTGCGTTGCAATAACAACTGAATCTTGCTTTTTAACCTATACCCATCATACTAATGTCTTGTTCAATCTATTTAAATTAGCTAAAAATTTGGTCAACAGCAAATTTGTTGGATCTGCATCAAAGTCTCATATCAAACATTCGTTTAATTTTTCAGCTATCAGTGGGGTAAATATTTTATAAGCAGAATTTATAAGTCAAATAATTCGATGATTGTAACATTTAAGCTTCTTTCACCCTTTTTATACCATAGGAACTAGAACTTGCCCTTTTTCACTGCTCTGGAATAATTTAATCGCTCTAATTTTTTTCAATGATATTACGAATTTCTCCATGTAATGTATTATCACCATTTCTTATCTATTCGAGTTGCATTGCATCCAAGCTAGAAAATTTATTATTTTTGATATTCCCCAGCGTAACATTCACCGATCCCGAATTAAAAGAATATTTCTCTCTTCAACATTTAAATACACTCATCCCTCGATTTACCGAAGCGTTTCGTTTTTCGTTTCCAAAAAGTTATCCGTAAATTGAAATTCCGTCGAGTTTTTTTTCAAATACATTAAATTATGTACATGAGGTGTGTGTAAATACTATTATATGTACTATATACCTACAAATTATGTATGTACTATGTAGATATTTTATAAATTTACATTTTCAATAAGAAAGAAAACATTCACAGTTCCAGAATTATTTAATGGAAACACGATCTTGCACCTCGTTCTCTGTAGCAGCAATCAGTTGTTTAAAACTTCTACGCAAATAATAAGCTTTGAATGTAGATATCGCATCTTGACCATTGGGTGAAGCAAAGCTATTTTAGTGAGGTACTTAATCCTCACATTATCAGACAATTCAGACAAGTTCATAGGATGCCCTGGAGCGTTGTCCATTAACAACAGTACCTTATTGTCAAGGTTTTTCTCACGCAAATATAATTTCATTTCGGGACAACAGTAATTTTTTAACCAATTCTCAAATAAGCTTGAAGTCATCAAAGCTTTTTTATTGGAACTTCAAAAAACAGGCAAGGAGAGTGTATTACATTCTTTGAAAGCTCTTGAATTTTCGGAGAGATAAATCAAAGCATTGCCTCCAACAAGAAGTAATAAGCGATCTTTTGTCATTTTGGATCCTGGTATAGGCTCTTCATCCACAAAAATAAAAGTTCTATCAGCATACGTTTCCAATAGAGACCAGTTTTATCAATGTTGAAAATCTGTTCCGGAACGTATTTTCCTTCTTCAATAATATTTTTCAAAATATTGTAATATTCACGAGCTGCTGTAATATCACCTTCATAATACGAAACAATTTTGTGACAACGTAGTACGTGACTATAAATATTAAATTTTGCTTACAAAAACGTATGTATGAGAAAGCAGATCGCATCGCCTACTACGATAATGCTTAAATTATTGCGTACATAAATAAAAAAAAAACCTATTTTTTCTAGGATTTCTTTAAAAAAAAATTTAGGATTTTTCTATTTTCCGTAAATAGAGCCAATAGAGGTTTCTTTCCATAAACAGAGACCTTTATTTTTAATTTTTCAATTCCATTATACCGAAATTCCGTAAAAACAGTTTCCGTAAAGCGAGGGATGAGTGTATTTACCTTTATTTTCGTAAAACAATTAATGTTTCTTAGCATATTGTCCAATTTAAGTCAAATTTCCTTGTTATTAACTCCGTGGAATCACCGATGTACAATTGTCCATTCTGGCTTAAAATTTTCTTTTGCATGTAGAGATGAAGAAGATAGTGTTCTAATTTCAACACCAATTGAAGCAGCAGCCAATATTTACTTCAGCATGATGTATTATGCATTCGCCTCTGGTGTTTTTCCTATAAGAATGATTTTTAGCAAATATAGTGAATTTTTAAAGGTGGCAAAGCCAGGGATGGCAGCACGTAACTTGTTAAAAACGCTTTTTTTTTGTAACGAAACACCAGCGTCACAAGCATGTACTTTGGCAGCATGTACTTTGAAACGATACTTTGGGATTGAAACAAAAAAAAAATTTACGAAACATTTTTAGAAATTTTTTTTTTAACACACGTCAACTATTTATATCGGAAATTTTCATTTGTGACGCTCAGTAAAAATGGGCGTTTCAAATGTTACGAAACAAAATGAAATGTGGCGAAACAAAATGGCGAAACAATTTTACGTGCTACCGTTTTTCAAAAATAGCGTGACAACATGTTTGTAACAAGTTGCGTGCTGCGACCCCAGATTTACCACCATGTCAACAATAGAAATATTTTTTTTCTGTTCAGCAATATTTTGCTTTACAAATTAAACATTTATTTGAACTTGAAGATGTGCCTGCCCCTGCATTGGTCAATTAGAAACATTTCGAAGTGACTAATTCAAAGACACAAACCAGGAAAATTTAAAAAATGTTATAATTAGGTCCTTAATTTTTTAAGTAATTTTAATTGATTTGATAACACTAAAAAATTTGTTCCAATTTGAAAAGGCTTCATATTTTATAGATTTTATAATGTTTTGCTATTTGGTTCTTGTATATTAAATATATATTTTTCCTATAATGGGTTTAGAACTCTGATATGATTTTCTATAAATGATATTTATTTGAAAAATAGGCACAAAAATTAGTACTTTTTAATACTTTTTATTTCTTAATCGATAATTTTTGTGGTAATATTTTGAAAAAGCTTTATGCTTAGCCAAGTTCACTACTTCGTAGAAATTTTTTTAGTTTTTTAGATATTCTATCAGGATTGTAGTCAGGATATTTACCACTAATCAACTATTGTTTAAGTAATATAAAATATACACCTTCCCTATTAATATATATATATATATATATATATAGATTTAAAATATATTTGACAATTGAATCACTGTAAAATGTTTTGTGTAATATATAGATATAACTATGTACAACAATTAAATAAAGAAGAACATGTGTACATTTGAATGGATTACAGGTTAAAATAATTTGTAAGCAACTGAAATTTTGAAGACGCCAAATTAATTTAAAATAAAATTAAAATTTCAATTATGTATAAAGTATTGTACACTATGTATGAATATATGGAGTTGAAAAAATTCATCACTTTTGTAAAATACTTCACATAAAACCATTAATCCAGGAAATAACTCAACTATTTATTATACAATCAACCATTTCAAATTAAATTTTTTACAATAATTAAATTTTGAAAAGTCTGCACTACACCAGATGAAACCTTAAATAAACATTCCTAAATCTAAATAAGTATGTAATGTATAGATATAGTTGGATTCATTTAAACGAGTATAAATTAAAGAACCGGTTTAACAAAAGAAACAATATAACAACAACAATTAAAAAACAAATAAAAGTCTGGTAAGAAAAAATTTTAATCCAAAATAAAGCGAAAATCCGCATTTTCAATTTTCATTTCAATTCAAGTCAATTCATTCGTCTCAATTCAACTAAATTTAATACAATGAAAATATATTATTTAGAGTGGACTATATCTACTACAAATCGTTGAAAATTTGTTGAAATTATAACAAAATAAAAAATCAGTGAGCAAGGGGTCTAAATATTTATGACACCATAATAAAAATATTTTTTACATTTACTTCAATTATAGATTCGTAATCAATATCACCGTGGTCTTTAAGCCAATTTAAGCGTTATTCCTACATAAATATTTAGAATTCCATTGAATTTCGATATAGTTTTCAGTTACTTAAGATTTAAGTAGAGGAGTTCCTACCCTTCTATTTGAATCCTTTCCAAACAAAAGTTAAATTTTGTTTGTTCGTGCTCCACACTCATACGCACGTGTTGCGATGTTTCTTATACTTGTTTTTTTTTTTTTTAATTCCAAAACTATGTAATGAATAAAATATTATTGATTACTACTTTTTCCGTAAAATCTTAGTATACAACAAAAATTGTTATGCATTTTTGGTATATATTTACTAATTGTAGTAAATGTAGAAAATTATATTTATTTGTAGCGTAACTTCACTTTCATATTAGCACAGTTTCATTTTATTTTGATAATAAACAAGTTGTATTCCATATTAATTTAAAACAAATTTTTACAATAGCGAGATTCGGCTTCTAATTAGTTTAATCTGCTAATTAGCAGTCGGATGATATAACTATTGCATTATATTGTAAGACCATCCACTGTATCATATCTATTTCTCAACATAGTCTGTACTATCAGCGATTTACCCAGCCTGTGTATATGTTTATTTACTTGAGGATGTACTGTGACATTCACTAAATTTAATGTCTGTTAAAATGTAAATCTACAGTAAATCTGATTAAGCTACAGTCGTTTTAAAACTTTGATACCAATTGTGAAATCTGGATAGTTCTTTGTAAACAAGAGAAAAAAAATAGTACCAAAAATAATGTCGAAAATATATTTGAAAAAAAATTGTATAGAGATTTGTGAAAATCAAAGTTTATAAAACTGCCTTTCTTACTCATTACTATTTTAGCCTATTATTAGGAATATCCCTTATGAACCCAAGATCTAAAATCTTACTATATACGTGGACCCCAAAATATATGTCGTCAGCCATAAAAACTGAAAAAGAGGTAAAACTGAAAATCAGATTCAAAATATTTTCAAAAACCCCACATTCAAGAGATAATTAAGACAAAAAATTATAAATAATGGAAATGAATCATGTATAATCGTTCATATCTAATTGTTCATGCTTCACTACTGTACTACAAAATCGATCAAATTAAAGTTGAGCTCAAATTTTTCCCATGACTGGTTAGGTGATTTCAATTATTTCTACTACACAATAGAGGAATCGTTTTCATTAATTGCACTTATATACAAGTTAATCATCTATACTTTTCACTCTCTTTGGTTGTATGACACTTTGGCATAGTTCAGATTCTTGTGATTCTGAGACTGTGTACTTCAGTTTCAATAATGATTATTTTCACAATTTAGTTGATTAGTTTAGTGTTGTTGTTCCGGTTAGTGTCTTTTGCGCAGAAGAGACGAATTTTATATCCCAGAGAATGTGAACCTGCCTGCCAAACTGTTAAATTGCATTTTTCTCCTATCCTGCCGACTACGCTGCAGTTTATATTTTGGTCAAAAGTACTATTAGTGTTGTTTACCAATACTGTTGTTACGCTCCGCTCCCCAATGATTTTATGACTAAAATATAGCTAAATAATAATGACTTTCGTTATAATAACAGGTACACCTATAATATCTAGGTTGATTTTTAATGATAGATAAAATATTTTATTCGAAAGTTTTATCTTGTATAATGTCTATTATTATCAGCGACAGTGAACACCTGTTCTATATTAATTGTATAAATTTGTACAATAGATCAATATACACAAACTAATAATTATCTATTATGAGATAAAATTTAATGATCATATTTCACTTTCAATTCCAACTATGATTGGTTGAACAATTTATTCTAGTTGTTATAATTAACATAACTTATTTCAAAAACCTAATTAATTGACAACTTCATCATTGCATATAAATATTTTTTGTAGAGAGGAAAGTTCAACAATTACGAAATAACTAACTTAAGATAGTTATATGAGATATTTTTGTAACGTAGAATTTCATATTAATCTTTATTACCATATCCATATGGTAAAAATGGCCATTAAAGAGTAAAATTAATTTTCTTTTTTTTTTTAAACGCATTTATAGTTAAATTTTAAATATGATGTAAAAATAAAAACAATAAAAACAAAAACAAAAGAAAAAACAAAAATAAACATAAAACTAAAAGTGATTTATACATGGCTGCTGAAATATTATATAATAAAAATAAAAAAAATAATTTAAAAAATTATTTAAAACAAAATGTCATCAACACAAATATTGAATATTACTGCTGCATCTACAACAACAGTGCCACGAAAACGTAGGCCAAAATTACCACTTGGTGAAATATCAATTTCATCAACATCAACTGTTCTAATAAATAATCATTTGAATGATAATGATAGACTTTTAACAGTTAATGAACCAGTCTACCAAAATACATCAATTTTAAATTCAAACTCAACTGGTGATTTTTCATTAACACCAAATGAAAAATCAAATTTAAGAAGAAATTATGGATTTTCATCTTTGAGACAATGCAAAGGAATAAGTCAAGAAAATTCCTTTGATGAAAATCAAATTTTAGTCACATATATTGATGGTGAGTATATATAAAAGAAATAAGTTATTACAATATAAGTGCGTCACAACGTAGCCTGATCCTGTTGTTATTATTATGTACATATATATATATAAATTATAAGTATAGACAAAATTAAAGTTGATCGCCTAACTTTAGAAACAACATGTACTTATCGTATTTCCATGAATATGGCCTAGATGATAGAAACCAAATTAAAATTAGTTAAAGAGTCCTTACAATCGTAAAAGATATTTTATTGAAAATTTCGAATCTGAAACTACATGCCTTTTAATGATGTTACGTACTGCTTTAACCACCAAACAGCATTATAATTAATATTAATTTGATTAAACGTTTCTAATTTTGACTTGGCAAACATTTTTTAAGCGCATTAATGTGAAAAAAACTTAAATGTGTAAATTTTAAATGGCTTAATCTACTATGCATCGCCAGGGAACTTTTTGGTTCCGCTTTCATAACAATTTGCTTTATTATTAGTATAGAACTATTAAATTTTATCATTCTTCTTAGTTTTAAGACAGTCCGGATATGTATAGGACCAACTGTTCCTCCAAAGTTTTGATAATCTACTCAGGTGACTTGCTATATCTTGTAGTCTTTGATCATCTGGGGTACAAATGATTATTATTTATATTACATACATTTGATCATTTCACGATCAATAGTCTACATAATATGAAGAATGCCTATTATTTTTTTCTGCTCTGAATAGTAATGGGTTTCGCTTTGAATTGAATATTATTTTTAATTTACTTAAATATACCGGTATCTAAATATTCGCAACAATTTTGTCCAGTTCCCAATATAAAAGATTATTCTAAAAGAAATATTCCCATTGAAGAATGAATTACATTGCTTTAGAATATATTTTCGAATACTTAGATTTAATCTTAATATTTCTAAGTCAATTTTATATGAATTAAAGCAGATACTGTACCCCGGTTGATGTCTAGTTGTAAAAAGGTCTTGTACCAACCATCCATTTTATGTGAATTACGAATTATACGAGGAGAAGGAAATTATTACAAACTATAACACGTTTCAGTTATATTTCCCATTACTATATACAAAACCAATCTAAAAGATGCAATTAATTACCTTTGAATTTTTTTGAGATACATACTTAAAGATAAATACTTTTTGGTTAAGAATAATTTCAATAAATCAAAATAAAAATTATATTTTCAAATAAATAATTATTCGTTTTTTTTTTTGGTATAATTTTAGACGATTCAGATCATTACTATGAACCATTATACCCTTCAACAACTAAACAAGAAAATCAACAGATATCAATTAATGCAACAAAATCACAGCAGTATAATAATTCTACAAGGTTAAAAAATCAAAATAATCACAAAACGGTTACAAAGCCATCCGAAAATAACAGTCATGATAATTATAATAATATGGTGTTAGAAGATCGTTGTTCAAATCAACCAACAATTCAACAGCAACAACAACAACTATTAAATCATCATTTATATGCTGATGATTATGATTCTTTTGATACGGATGATGAAACTGACGAAGATGTTAAAAAGGTAAATAAATAAAACAACAAATGTTAAAAAAATAAATTTTTCATTGTGTTTTTGTATTACATAATATTGTTGTAGATTGTAAGAATATAATATAGTATGTATAGTGTTCGATGCAATTTGAAGTACAGTGTATGTGATGGGGTGTATGAGTATGCAAAATTCATAATAATGAATATTGTTTCTCTGAAATGAGTTGAATCGTGCTAAGAATTCAAAAAAAAAAAAAAACAATTCAATAATAAAATTCAATGAAATTTAAAACTTATATTTTGCAAAATGGAGTTTTGTTATTCAGTAGAGCTCAAAAATTACAATATTCGAAAGGTCGATTTAAAATAAAATAAAAAATATAAAAGGAAATATAATATGCAAGCATATTTAGATTTGTTAAAGTTGGGTCATAGGTAAAGAAAAATTGATTACCCATCAGAAAATGCCTTTTTGTTTTTTGAAAGTGTAAATCTTTGAAAAGGTTTGAGAAAATTTTAACATAAAATGTTTGCTTGGTATGTGCTCTTTTTATTCATTAATTAATCTACAATATATAAAAACAAAAATTAAGACCAGTTTTAAAGTCAAAGTATTTTTTTTCCTCTACAAAAGATATATACTATATTTGTTAAAAGAATGCGATGATCAGTAAAAAGGTTCTAGCAATACCATAAAATTTCGGATCTTATTTATAGTATTTACCCGGGAAATTTTTAGTATGTATATATGCACATAATATAATCTTCAAATCAAATAGCCGCTATTTTTTATATTTTTAAAATCTTTTAATAACTAATAGGTATGTTTAATTTTAAATAAAACTGAAAAACGAAAATAAAATAAAGCATTAAGCAAGTTGAATAAAGCCTCAAAAAGACAAAATAAGTAATATCTTGTTTTTGAGCTTTTTTTTTGTATATATATAATTCCTAGGATAAACATCCTAATAATTGTTTTTACACAAAGATTTTGCATACGCAATAGTTTTTTCTTTAATTTTTTTATGATATATATATATCTATCAATTTAAATGTGGAAAACTATATCTATTGTAGAGTAACTTCGTTTACATAATAGCATAGTTCCATTTTATTTTTTAGTGATAACCAAAACTCTCAACTATTTTTTTATAATTTATTTTATCACAATCACGAGGGGTACGGGACCAAGTCGAAAAACCTATAAAGCATTTTTTTTGCCTTCTTCGAGAATCGAACCTGGATCGGTTAAAATTCAAGCGCTGTACCTACTGCGCCATCCAGCGTGTAATTATCAAATCATTTCTTTACTATAAATCTACTATAATTTTGTCCCTGCTAGAATATCAGCTCTACTAGAATCCCTTCTCTGCTAGAATTCCGTCTTTTCTAAAACCTCGAAAATTCTGTTTTAGGACAAACAAAAATATGAAATTTTACATAATAGGATTTTAACTAACGGGACCTTTATTCGTGATTTTTTTTATCGTTATACGTACCCGATGGTAAAAACAGTAACATTTGATAATTTCACCTAAAACTCAATTAAAATACCATGAACGAATTTATTTTTCTAAATAAAAAAATCTTACACATTATAAAAATTCCAAAGTTCAAAAATTTAAATTAAGTTATTTTGTAGTGCAAAAATATTCATTTTGTTATCATTATTTTGCCTGTTATCAATATCATGTATACACACCTACATCTGTTCATGCAAACATACATCTATTTTTTATTATTCATGTTCATTCTGTTATATAACTCATTATGTTTAACAATAATATAAATATTATATAACATTCCGTCAAAACTGAAAACTCATTTTTAAATTTTTAAATATAGTTTTTCGTTAAATGTTTTAATGTAGTTTTTCGGAAAATGTTTTATAAATTTAATGATTTCATTAACGTAATTATGTTGGTAAACAAAAAAAAATGTTTAATTTACAGCAAAGATTGAACTTACAAGATTTGTTGTATCAGTCCCGTGGTTTCCGTCAAAAATGAAATATGAAAATTCTAGTGTATTCAAAAAAATTTCAAATTGAACATATGAGAGGTACATGGTTCGAATTTTCTAAATTAAAAGAGATTACGAGTACATATTTTATTTAAACTTTATTAGTATAAATTTTCTCTCGAAAGAAATCTCTGTAATGTGCTTTACTAAATACTCACCTCTCTATACAATGTAACATATTTTAACAAATTTTCACGTCTACTGATATTGTACATTTATAGACTCATATATAGATTTGTAGTTCGTCACAAAAATATTTGTTATTATGTGTCGCGGTTAATTACTTTTACTATTTAATTTTTGTTATATCTCTTTACTTTATCACTAAAACAAATCGCAATTTAGTTCTATAAAATGCCGTTATTTAATTAAATAAATTTATTAATTTTGATTTTCGAATTTCATTTTACCTTGCCAACATTATAGAACGATAGTGGTGTAGATATTAGCAATAAAAAATTACCAGATCCACCATCAGCATCAAATCAAGTTTATTCATTTGTTAAAAAATTCAAAAATTTCATTTCAAATAAAAAATCATATCCGAAACCAAATGATGGAACAGGAAAGCAATATGAAAATACAAAATTTTTTGTAACACCTAATGAATACCAAAATACAAGTTTTAATACAATGGAAAATAAATTAACCAAAAAGAAAACACCAAATGTAAATAAAAAATTGCATAATCCAAAGCCTAACCCGGAAGATATAGATCCATATGAAAATACAGATTTTCATAAACCAATTCGTATAAGAAAAGAAAAATCAATTGAAGAAATTAAGAGTGCTAGTCCAATACAAATTACAACAATTGAATCGAAAAAATTAAATCATCAGAATACAAGTACACCAAATATTGACGAATCATCAAAATCAAATTCAACAATTATAGTTAATCGTAGAAAATCAAAATCAGAAAATAGTTTTAAATCAAAAATACGGAAAAGTCTTATAAGTCATCATCAGAATTCTGAAACAAAAACTAATCAAAATAATAATATAACAACAGCACGTAGTACATTTTACATATCAGATTCAGTTGATTTAGATTCTGGAATATTTGAAAAAGCAAATTCAAGTTCAAATCAAACTCTAACAGATACAAATCAACAATTAACAATTGAATCATCATCATCTGTATTAGATAAAAATGATAATAATATTGAAAATAAATTGAGTACATCGATGGATTCACAACCAACAAAAACACTTGGAAGAAAAAATAAAAAAAGTACAAAAAGTCCTGACTTACAACGTCGTAGAACAACAATTGGTATTCGTCCAAATAATCCACCACCACCACCACCAATTGATAAAAAATCTAATCAAAATAAACGTCCTCAAACATCATGGTATGCTGAATGTGGTGTATTTAAAGCAAATGGTTTATCAGATGTAATCGATTCAAAAGAACAAAATCGTTGTGGTAGCGGTGGTGAACGTAATCATAATACATCATGGTATGCTGAATCTGGTTTATATCAAACAAGTGGTGCATCTGTAGCTAGTTCTAGTGGTAGTTCTGGTGTATCAACTGGTGGTGAAAATTGTCCCTTTGATGATAATAATTCGCATAGCATGTTCTTAAATGAACCATTATATCAAATATATTCTGCTGAAAAACTAGAGGTAAATAATCATACAAATTAATAAATTTGAAAATTTTGTTGTTTTTTTTTTTAAATGATTATAGTCTAAAAATAATTAAATACAAATATAAATTATGAGGCATTTGTATACTAATAATATAAAATATTATTTGAAAAATCAAAAAATTTTATTTTATTCACCTCAAAATTTAAATTTTTCTTATTCACCAAAGTTATTTTTTTTATTCACCTCATTTGTTGCTTTTTAATTTGAAATTTTATTTTCTTTTGCTTGATAAACTATTCTTTATCTATTCTAAAATTCGGTTATTTTTGTACTTTACTGTTATTTAATATTTAAGATCTTTGATCACTTAAATATTTTTATTTATATCAACTTTCTTTTTTCAACACAACAAAGTTCTACCTAATTCTCTTTCTTGTAAATTTTACTTAAAAAAATACATAATTTTCATTTGTTCATCATCTGGCTCTAATATAATAAACGTTAGCATGTATGTATGTATGTTTAATTTAATAAATTAAATTTTAGTCAATTTCGCGTGATATGGAGGATCAGGAATCAACAGATGGTTATGAAGAAATTACTACACTACATAAAAAACCATTACGACCATCAGCACTTCAGTTAGTTGGTCCAAAATGTGGTCCATCACGAACGCTATGGAGTGAAATTCCCGAAGTTATAAATTCACAAATTTTATGTAAGTTGTTTTCTTTTTTTAATTTTTTTTTTATCTTTTTTTAATATGAATTTGTTTTTTAGCTACTCTTACATCACAAGAGAAGAGACTTCAAGAAGCTAAATTTGAAATATTAACATCAGAAGCTAGTTATTTAAAATCACTTAATTTATTACGAACTCATTTTATGAATCATCCAGCATTTCGAGATTCAACAATACTTAATCCATCCGATCGAAAAACATTATTTTCACATTTGATACCAGTTCATGAATGCTCAGATCGTTTATTATGTGATTTAGAAAATTGTTGGCAGGATAATATTATGTTAATTGGTTTAAGTCGTAGTATATTTAAAAATGCTGAAAAATATTTTCATGTATATATATCATTTTGTGAGCATCAAGGTAAAATGGATCGAACTCTAAAACGTTTAAAGGAACAAAAGGGTGGTTTAAATCAAATTTTGATAAATTTAGAAAAAGATCCAATTTGCTATGGCTTAAATTTACATTCATTTTTAATGTTACCAATGCAACGTATCACAAGATTACCATTATTAATTGATGCTGTATTTAGTAAAATAAAACCTGATGATAGTGAATATGATAATTGGAAGATGACATTAGCAATACTTAATAAAATTGTGTTACAATGTAATGAGGCAGCAAATCGTTGCGAACAGGCTTATGAAATTGAAAGAATCTCAAAACAAATTGAATTTCCATCAAATTTAAGATCATTTCCAATAGCACCAGTTGGTGTTTTAGCTCAAGGATCAAAACCAAGATTTTTAGTTAAACGTGGTGAATTTATACATTTATTATGGAGGGGAGATGATGCTAAATTAACATTTGGAAAGAAATTTTCAAAAATTAATATATATGCATTTCTATTTACCGATTTATTAATTTTAACGAAAAAAAAATCAGACGAACAATTTACAGTTTTTGATTATTGTAGTAGAAATATGATAACATTAACAATTGGTGATACAATACCACATTTGCCAATTAAGGATGTTAATCAAATTGGAAAAAATTTAATATTAATGACATTGCTTGAAAATCATGAAGGAAAAACTGTTGAAATGGTATTTATCAATATTTTTGTTTTAATTATATTAAATATACAGGGTGTATACAATAAAAAAAAATATTCGATTCCATATCAGAATAGTTTTCTAAATTTATATTTATACCAAGTGGAAAATTGATTGACGTTTTTGAAGAAAAAATTTAAGAAGAATTATCGGATTTATAGAACAAAATGGTAGTTGGAGAGTCCGTTGCAAGAATGTATAATTTATATGACAAACGACCGAAAATAAAATTGCATTGTACTAGTATGTACATTGCATTACAAAACTGCAAAATAATTAAAATTGTATTGAGCTATGAATGGGCGAAAGACGAAATAGCAAAACCTTATCCTTAAAGCTTATTAAAGAGAAGATCTAATGACAGAAGGCCGGTGGGAAGATATGATATCACTCATTCTTTTAATTTTCATTCAATATAAGATACTCTATATCTGGAGTTATGAGGGAGAACCCTAAAATGAATATAAGATATGTAAGATATGGTCAATAAATAAGGCACTATGGAAATCAAATTGAAAGAAATTTAGTCAACGGGTGACACAGTGGATGTTACGCAACTCCAAAACTGTGTTACAGACAGAGTGTCTATAAAAACTGCTATAAAAAGATTTGACTCCCATTAAATTAGTGAATTATTTCATTTAATCCAAAAGTTGTTTTAAATCTCAAAACCTTTTTTAAATCATACTGGTAAACTTAATTATTACAATCAAACTCTTTCATATTAAAATTCGCTTTTGAGGTTTTTAGAATACTACTCATTAATGAATGCTTCTATTATTATCTGTGAAAGAGGGTTAGTAAGAGAAGATCAAATTATTTGTTTTATTGATTGTTTGTTACATTAAACAGACCAAAACTTTTCGGATTGTATTAGAAAATATTTATTTATGTTTTACCAGAAGTCAAAATATTTTTTATTCGACACACCCTACATTTAAATTTATTTTATGTTGTATCTAATAAAAAACAAACAATGTTTACTTAAATATTTTTTTTTAGATAATTTCCTGTCCATCAGTATCAGAACAACAACGTTGGTTAGAAGCATGTACACCACCGGAACCAGAATCACCAGGTGAAAAACTTTATGAACAATGGGATTGTCCACAAGTAATAACAAAACATGAATATATTGCAACTGAACCAGATTTACTTAGTTTAGAACCAGGAGATGTTGTTAATGTTTCCAGAAAAATGCCAGATGGTAATATACATTTTGAAAATTAAGATTAATTTTATTTATATTATTTTATCATTATTTTATATTTTTGTTATACTTTTTTTTTTTGTTTGTTTTTTTTTTTGTAAATATACAATAATTTTTTAATAAATTTAATTTAATTATAAAGATGTTCATCAATATATTGATTATATTTAGAACGAATTAAATTGCAAAATTGAACTTTTAAATTGTAAGGTTGGTTAATTTTTTTTATTTACATACTACATAATGTGTATAACTAATATGTATTTGTATTCGCTAGAATATAGTATATCAATCATAATAACTGTGTATTGCTACATAATGTATTATTTAAAATAACAATAAAATATTTCTAAACGTTTATAGATAGATAAATTAATACAGGAGGATCTCGATATACACGTAGTTTCTATTTTCTCCCAATTCTTAAGCAAAATTTATTTTGTATCGTTACTTAGATTTATTTTATGTAAATTAGTTTTCTTATTTTTAACAGGAATTTGTAATAAAGTTTAATAACTACTTATTTTATTGATTTTATAATTTTTACAAATATTGAGATATATTTTTCCCTCAAAAACCCACCACAATAAAAAAAACCCCCTTCAATTGGTAATATTAAGATCAGTTGTTATGTTTTATAATTTTAACGAAGTTATGATCGTCTTCTTCTAAAGCATTTAATTTGCATAATTTAGGTACAGTTTAGGTATTTAGTCATTGAGATCCACCAAGAGAATAAGCTTTTTGTTTTCAGATAAATTGAAAACGACCAACATTTCTTTAAAACGTTTTTTATTATATGCAGCAAAACAAACATGATATTTTTTTCTATTTTAAAAGAGCAGCGCAATAATTAAAATATTGTATACATATCGAGTTATCGAAACTTGTTATGTTTATATGACTTAGCGAACCTAATTATTAAAAAAAATGGTGAGTTTCCAGACATTTCTCTTTTTTTTTACTTTCTGCCAAAATTTTGTAGAGTCAAAAAATGATTTTGAAAATCAAAATCTTTTCGATAATAATGGTATTGGAAACAAATAATGAGCGATTAATATTTCAATTTAATAACAATTATTTCTTAATATTATTTTCATCTATATAAATAAAATATCTGTTGGTTGTTCCACAATTCATTTATTCTACTACATAATCTGCAAGCCACAGTATGCAAATTATTTCTGCAACCTAAATTGATTTGTTTTCATACTATCAAGAACTTGATTGTTTTTTTTATAAACATTTTGATATGATTATTGTCGACGGCTTTTATTTGTGGCTATTAGGGTGTTATCTTATTGGTGTTATCTTACTTTCGATATAATCCTTTTAATCTGGTTGTTTCCTACAGTGTTGTCTCAGTTTTTGAATTTTTTTTTCTTCTAAAGATAATTCATAATGTATATCGAGAACTCACTGTATATTATGTGATAAGTTAATTCACAAATAATAAATAAATAGATAATTTACGATCAATTCATTCTCATCCAGTGTTAATTAATTTATTTTTGTTTTGATTTTATGTTAAAATATTTTCTAAATTAATCATTATTAAAATATCATTGAATTGAATGGAAAATTAAAAAATACTATAACACTGTCAGTACATATCCACGAACCTTTAATTGTGCATCAATTAATTTCTAGACATTTTTCGTTTTGTTTCGAAGACAACTTGAAATTGATAAACTTGATGCAAGAAAGTTTAATCTGATGTAATTTGATTCAGTATTTTTAATTTTTTTTTTTGCATATATGTATATGTATATTACATACGTTTACTTGCATATTCATATGTAGGGTTTTCCAATAAGAGTGATATGATTTCTTTTTAAAAAAACAAACAAATTGTTAAGGAAATTCAAGTGTTTTTTTTATTTAATATGAAGCACAATCGATACAATTAAGTTCTGAATAAAACGTCATTCAAATGGCCTCCACGACTTCTTTTGCAGGAACGAATTCGATGAACACAATTTTCGAGGATTTTTTCCACTAAATCCGTATGTCATGAGTAACACGTTCAATATTGACTTGTAAAGCTTGAAAAAAGTCTAATTTATTGCTAAAGACCAATGACTTCAAATAACCCCACAAGAAATAGTCTAATGGTGTTAAATCACAACTTCTTGGAGGTCATCCAATATCATAATTTCTTGAATTAATCGAATCTCCAAACTTTTCTCGCAATAATTCAATTGTTGCACTTGCTGTGTGGCACGTAGCCACGTCTTGTTGGAACCAAATGTTATCAAGATCAACTTCTTCCAATTTCAGCCATAAAAAGTTGGTTATCATCGATCTATACCGCTCTCAATTGAGAGTAACGGTGTTACCAGCTTCACTTCGAACGAAGTACGGATCGATGATTCCATCAGACCAAAAACCACACCAAACTGTCAATTTAGGTGAATGTAATGGTTTTTCATAAATAGTTTGAGGATTTTCTTCGCACCAAGAATCGACAGTTTATCTTACTTTCGATATAATCCTTTTAATCTGGTTGTTTCCTACAGTGTTGTCTCAGTTTTTGAATTTTTTTTTCTTCTAAAGATAATTCATAATGTATATCGAGAACTCACTGTATATTATGTGATAAGTTAATTCACAAATAATAAATAAATAGATAATTTACGATCAATTCATTCTCATCCAGTGTTAATTAATTTATTTTTGTTTTGATTTTATGTTAAAATATTTTCTAAATTAATCATTATTAAAATATCATTGAATTGAATGGAAAATTAAAAAATACTATAACACTGTCAGTACATATCCACGAACCTTTAATTGTGCATCAATTAATTTCTAGACATTTTTCGTTTTGTTTCGAAGACAACTTGAAATTGATAAACTTGATGCAAGAAAGTTTAATCTGATGTAATTTGATTCAGTATTTTTAATTTTTTTTTTTGCATATATGTATATGTATATTACATACGTTTACTTGCATATTCATATGTAGGGTTTTCCAATAAGAGTGATATGATTTCTTTTTAAAAAAACAAACAAATTGTTAAGGAAATTCAAGTGTTTTTTTTATTTAATATGAAGCACAATCGATACAATTAAGTTCTGAATAAAACGTCATTCAAATGGCCTCCACGACTTCTTTTGCAGGAACGAATTCGATGAACACAATTTTCGAGGATTTTTTCCACTAAATCCGTATGTCATGAGTAACACGTTCAATATTGACTTGTAAAGCTTGAAAAAAGTCTAATTTATTGCTAAAGACCAATGACTTCAAATAACCCCACAAGAAATAGTCTAATGGTGTTAAATCACAACTTCTTGGAGGTCATCCAATATCATAATTTCTTGAATTAATCGAATCTCCAAACTTTTCTCGCAATAATTCAATTGTTGCACTTGCTGTGTGGCACGTAGCCACGTCTTGTTGGAACCAAATGTTATCAAGATCAACTTCTTCCAATTTCAGCCATAAAAAGTTGGTTATCATCGATCTATACCGCTCTCAATTGAGAGTAACGGTGTTACCAGCTTCACTTCGAACGAAGTACGGATCGATGATTCCATCAGACCAAAAACCACACCAAACTGTCAATTTAGGTGAATGTAATGGTTTTTCATAAATAGTTTGAGGATTTTCTTCGCACCAAGAATCGACAGTTTTGTTTATTTACCGCACCACTCAGATGAAAGTGAGCCTCATCGGAGAAGATGATTTTCTTAAAAAATAACGATTATTTTGATAATAAAACTGAATAATTTGTAAACGCTGTTCTTGCGTATATCTCTCCATGATATACGCAATGATGAAATTGTAAACATTACTGAATTCAATGAACAAAAAAGACAGATCATGGCATATTACAAATGGCTGAAACGTCACTTCAAAATCATATCATCCCTATTGGAAAACCCTTTATAAGTACACTACCAGGGCCTTTTCCCTTTCAGCCTACCCTAGTGGAAAAGGGTACTGGATCAGGTAAAAAAAAAAAAATATTATTGTTCTGCCATCGGAAATTGAACTTGGGAGAGACGATCTCTCCTGCGATATTCTGCGACATTCTATACGCATGTTCAATAATCAGTATCTTTAAGAAGTTTTTTTTTAAATAAATAATTTCTTTATTATCCACCCACAAAACTGAATATTTTAAAGTGATTTTATTGAGAACGATACTTCTTCTATGAGAATCGAAATACTTAAAAAAGAAAAATGTTTGTTCTGTGAAGTAAAACATCTAATTATCTAATTATCTCCCCCGCAAACATATCAAAGTAAAATATATTTGAGTGCGGATTCATTATACACACACACACAACTTAAATCATATGACAATGAATATTAACCATAAGAATTTTCAACGCTTACTAAAATTCTTCTAATAAATTACCAAAGTGAATTAGAAAAAGTATATCCAATTGAATTCCCTTTTTTTTCAAACCCTCAAATTTAATCTAATTATCTTACCCAAATGTGCTTGCTAAATTTCATCCCTCACTTAATATTTTTGTTTTTTAATTGAATTTAAAAACAAACAAATTTATTTTTACAAACTTAAATATAAAAATTAAATTTTTAAATATTTTTTTTCTTTTCTTAATTTTCATTTAGGTTGGTTTCAAGGCGAACGTATTCGAGATGGTGTCACCGGATGGTTTCCTGGTAATTATACAGAAGAAGTAAATTCAGCGCATGTTCGTGCAAGAAATTTAAAACAACGACATAGATTAATAACATTTACGGCTGCATATTTGGAAATGCAAAAAAAGAAATAACAAAAAAATATAAATCAGAAAAGAAAAAAAAAATAATATAAATAACTTTAATTGTTGATTATCTAATTTGTTAAGCGCTATTATCAATATACAACAAAATATGTTCATATCTCAAACGATAGTGAGACTGAAATTCCAAATGGAATCGTTATCGAAAATTTCTAAAACAAATATAAAAAAATTTTTATGATCAGCTAATTTTATAACAATATGCCATCCATTCAAGATCTTGAATTAAAATCAATGTTCGAACAATTTTCATAGCAAAAAATATACATATATATTATAAACTATGCAAGCTACCTTTAAAATAATATATAACTGTGTCAAAAATTTTAATTCCGACAACACATCATTACTTCAGTTATTTGGGATCTACATTCTAACAAATAAACTGAAATTGAAATTTTTCCTCCAATATAACAAAATGTTTTGATACTATTACTCCTATCTTATAATATTCCTTCCCAGCCCTATTAAATAGCTCATAAGTACCTAATTACATGTTTAAAGCAATTTGTTTAACAACCAGTGAATTTGCTTTTTTTTCAATACTGTAAAAAGTTTTATTAACAATAACTAAGGCCAATCTCATGAAATATCTTAATGATGATAGTACTATGATTCGAATTTGGATATTAAGGCCGATACACCTATTTTTATATAATACTGGATATGTCCCCGAATTCAATTCTATCGCACGCTATTTTACTCTGTTTATTTTTAAATATATAAACTTTTAAATAAACCGATAGGTTTTCTTCAATTTTTTTTCAATGAACATGGTATCATTGTTCCGAAAAATATGTCGAGTTATTTGGGATCTACATTCATATATATATTCAATATGTGTACTAATCGGTTGAAGCATTCTCTAAAAATTCAACGTACCGATTAGTTTCTTCTACTTCTAGAACAATAACAGTAAATTGGTGCTGCCATAATTTAACGATTCAAAAAACTACCCTAAACTCTTCGGATACATCCATACATGAAGTAATATTTAGATATAATTGTATCATAAGAAATAAAGTATTTAACAATCCAAACTTGTAAACATAACATTTATAAAAACAATAAATTTTATTGAAGTGTTAAAATATTTGCGGGTTTAAAGATTTTTCTATGGGAAAACCTCCACCTAAGAAAGTATATGTGGTTCCAGAGAAGTAAAATAATGTCAAATCAATGACGATTCATTAGAAGATGAATATAATCGTACTAATAACACAAAATAAAAATAAAATAATAATTCAAATATGAATCTGTAACTGTAAGCTTATCATGATTATAGGAAAGACAAATTAATACATGATTTTTGGAAAGACATGTCTATTTAAGTTCTTTGACTTAATAATTATGATACATAAATCAATAAATTGTAAACTTGCATTAAGTTGTAAAAAAGGTCATGATTTTTTTTATGTGAACGAAAAATTAATAACTCTAATTGAATCGCTCAGTAGAATGAGCTGACTCAATGAACTTGACTCAGTCAAATGAATCATTTTGCCCAACACCATTTATCATGAACACAATAATTTAAAGTAGGCTTTACATGGTATACAATATTGTATCAATATTTAAAGCAAATATTTTGCGTGTAAATGCTTTCATTCAATATTGAACCAATATTGCATGATTGAATAGTCTTGATCGTAAATTTCATAATATTGTATAAATATTGCTTCATGTAGCCACATACATAAATATTGAATCAATTTCAGTCGTTAGCAACGCATTACGACTACATAATAATATAAATTTTTTCTGCATCATTTATATCAATATTGTATGAAAATTATTTCATGTAAATGCTGTCATGCAATATTACAACAATATTGAATCAATCGAAATTGATACAATATTAATACAATATTGTACCGTGTAAAGCCTGCTTAATTCTAGAGTAGGAAATAGTGTAATTTTTTGCAGTAACGACGTATTTTAACATCGACGGTATTAACGGTTATTGGAATGTAAAATTAATTAAAAAAGTTTCAGCTAGTTTTGTGTTATGAAAATAAATACTATCAACAACTTAAAGCGATTAACATTATTGAAAATTGGTCGACTTAAAAATATGAGTATAAAATTTTTATTGATTTGCAAAACAATTTATTTGTTTTCCTTCTTTTCAAAATTAAATTTCAAGTATCACAACCAAGTATCGCATCTTAAATCAATTGATTATTTATTATATAAAATAAATTTTTTATATTTATGTCGAAAACACAATCACGACGAATGACGAGTGACGAATGACCAAAATTCAACATTAGAGACACAATCACGACGAATTATTCGCGACGAACAAATTTTTGTGTTTTGAAATTTCAAAATTTGTTTATAAAAAAAATGGAGGAAAAATTTTAACAAAATTAATTTAAAAAAATTTTTATTTGAATTTGAATCTTAAAAATGTTTTATTTTAACCAATTTATGTTGGTATCAATGAATGTCATTCGTGTCATATCAATGAATGTCTTTCGGATTCGTCGACGAGTAAAATAGAAATAGATCTATTTTTTGAGCACGAAATTTTGGTTATTCGTCATTCGTCACGATTTACATATAATCTCATGTATTTGAAAGCGAAAAATTCGTCATTCGTCATGATTGTGTTTTCGACATTAATCAACTTCGTTTATCCATTCGTTTTACAATTTTCCTTCAAAATTTTTGTATTGTCTTCAATTAAATTTTCCAATTTTAATTTTTTGCATAATTGTTTTAACCGATCTTTTACGTCATTTTAAAGCTTTTTACTACGAATGTTAGCATTTTTTTATAAGTATTATATAATATATAATATTCAGTTCCTGGCATTTATTTTAATTTTATTATATTATAAACTGCATCATATTTAAAATTTGTATATTAAATTAATTAGTATTCCAGTTGCATACTACTAATTTGCTACTATATTTCAGAATAAAAATTAATAATTACTTTTCAACAATTAATCGCAAACATTCAAATTGGAGTCTTATCTCGGAATATCATACAAAATGAAATATTTTATCACAACTTAAAAAATATTGTAAATATGAATATCACATAATATATAAATTTTAACACACGTAAATCTAAATTTAAAACGGATTATTGAACCACCATTTTGATTGAAAAACAATAAAAAAAAAAACTAAAAAAAATTAAATTATAATGGAAGTGGATTTAGTAGCGTAGCGTAGTGGATTTAGTAGCATTATAAAAAAAATTGATTTTAAAAATTCTTTAGAAGAAATTTTTGACAATTAATTTATGTGATAAATTTTCATTATTAAAAATTAAATAAAATTTCAAAATTAAATTCAAAAATTTATAGAAAAAATTGTATGTATGTATGTATGTAATAAATAATTATTTAAAAAGTCATGTACAGTTAGTTACCTTATTATATATATTATTTTTAATTATTATTATTGTATTTTTTTTTATATTGTATATTATCCAAATTATTATCTATATATAAATATATATAATATATATAGATAAAAATAAATATTATATATTTTAAGTATTTATTATAAATTTTGTTCATTATTTACTTATGAAATATTACATAGATGATAGTTCTACCTAAATAATAATACAATTAATAAAATTTGAAAACAACTTAGTTATCTTAAATATTAAAAAAAAAAATTTGTATGATGTTTTATTTTTAATTTTTCTTTTAATTTTTTGCAAAATTACATTCAAATCTTATATAATACACAAGATGAACGACGTGGCGAGTAAAAAAGCAAGAAAAATTGAATAGTAAATTACACCACAAAAATATTAAAAATTTAGTAAGTTCTTGGCGCTGAATACTTAAAACCTTTAAAAAAGTACACCAAATAGTGACGGCTATTTCCAACATGAGCGACTTCTATACTCTAACATAAATTTCAATCTTATTTAAACTCATCAGAAAAAGTACCAAAACGTTTATTAAAAATTGAAAACAAAACAAAAAAACAGAAATCAGATACTCTTCATACTCTTCAAAAATGTTAAATCATTTGCTTCTGCTATTTAAAAAAAATATATACAGTAAAACACGGTTATAGTGTCATTCGCTAAATTTCAGTAATTTTTCTGACTATGTATAACCAGTTTGTATAAACCAAATATCTTTCGTTTAACAATTTTAAACTTTATTTTATTCATAAATAGCAATTCTGTTATGTAATCACAAAATATACATATTTGTAATAAAGAACAGAAAAAAACTATACACCTATAAATCAGTTTTTCCATAAAATAATTCTCTTTTCACTTATTGTTTTGTTTTATTGTAAAAATTAGGGTTATATTTTAATGTGACTATAAACGACATCGGTTGCATGAACTTATGAAGACAATTACTTTCTTTCAAACAAATTGTTGACAATAGTCAGACTATAAGAGAATTTGACTATAAACGAATTAAAATGCATCGATCTACTATGTTGTGAGTAATGGGATTTTATTGTGTTTAGTTATATTTAAATTAGTATTAATTTCGTCATAAAGTATTAGGTATTATATTTTAATTTCATTGTAAAGTATATATATTCAATAATCAAGCGATTCAGAAAACAACTATAATTATACCAAAACAAATACATATTTCTTTTTATATAAAATCGTAAACTGAAAGAACTGCTTCTGTGGAATTGCATAGGGGATTCACTAGTTAGAATATATTATTGATATATAAATTTGGCAATCCTTTTTTTTGTCAAAAATATACAGCTGACATTTGACATAATTCGTTTTTTTTTTTGGGTAAAAAAAATTGAAACAATTTCAAATTGAGAAGATATTTTCTAGATATTTTTCCTACAAATTTTTTAATAATTCAATTTTATTTTATATTTTAAGCCATCAAAATATTTATGCTGACACGTCAACTATTTTTTTGGTAAATTTTTCTTCAATAATTTTGCCAGATATCGTAATTTGACAGTTAATAATATTTGCAGAGCTTCTTTCGTCCTTTTTGTAAATTCTTTCATCCTTTTTTTCTATTACTAAAATAGATCATTTTATCTCCAATTATATATTTGTTTAATCAGCAAATACTCATACTGAAAAATACAAAAAATAACAAATAAATAAATTATAATCTAATTTTTTAGAAGCATAACGAAACGTCAAAAAAATTTAATAAAAAATTTAAGTGCCAAAAAAGTAGGAAAAAATGTTCAGTCCATTTTTTTCACATCCATGTTCTCATTACGTATTTTTTAAGTTTTTCTTATCTCTTTTTATCTTAAGTGAAAAAATAAGATGGAAACATAAATACATATCAGAAAATTTAACGCAAAATTAAAATTAATTTTTTTAAGAATTTTAATTCATTCATTCATTTTATTTTTCATTTAATAATATTATTTTCCAATTTAGTCCTTATATCATTCTATTTAATCTGTAAATTGAAAATAAGTACGGTACAAATCTTAACCATTCCACAACAGATTTTTCTTATTATGCCCAAATTTCATTAGAAATCGTTATAGCATAGGCAGCCGTTTACCGTCACGGTCGCTTTTTAAATAATTTTGCTTCACTTATTAATAAATTTAATCTATCAATTGTTTCAAAGTATGCGTGACTGAAAACTGTCGCATATGAAAATCGTTTTCAAAAAACCGTCATAGAAATAGCGACCGTGACGGTAAAACCGGTGCATGATAAAAACCTATAACGATAAAATAAAGGAATAATAACAAAGTATCGGAGGAAATATCGAAAGAGTCACTAAACAGTTAGGAGAATATTTATAAAAAACTATCTTCGGAAAGATATGATTCCTATAATAATAGCATCGATATTTTCAATACTAACATAAAAAAAATTGTTGTGAAACTGAATGTTTTATCAATATTTTTCAATTTTTAATTAGAATTAGAATCCCCCATGTTTAAGTAATACCAATACACATATGGACACTTTAACATACAAGTATTTATAAGGAGACAAATTGCCGGAATTACCCCATGTACAGAGTCTACTTCTTTCATCATTTCGTATTTGTATATATGTAAGCAATTTAATGAAATTATGAAAAATTAAAATGTCAAAGAAATAGAAAGATAATTTTCATGATGTTGATATTTTTGATGTTTATCTTCTCTTTCCATTTTTTTGACATTTTCTATATCTATTTATTTTCATCATAGGAAATTAAAAAACGAGATGGCAACACAAATGAATAGAAAATTTAATGAAAAGTTTAATGAAAAATTGAGCATGTAGGACGGGTCAGGTCTTAGGAACTTCTTAGAAGAACAAAATTTTGACGTTTAAAAAAACAACATCAATTTCTGATTTAAACACTTCATTTGTAAAATTTTCAAAATCAGAGTCCTGTATGTATATATTTCCAATGTCAAACAGACATTATTCAAGTGTGACTCGCATGTTTCTCGAAAACTAAAGGCCTATTGTTAAGTTGTCAGCTATCCCTAAGATTTTCGAATCAATCTTTACTGATAAAATCTATTTTTTGATTAAAGATAAAATATCTGACAATCAGAATAACTTCAGGGGGGGTAGATCCACAAGAACCAATTTATCAGTTTTTTTACATACTATTTTTAATTTGCCAAAAAAGTTGCCACCAAGTCTATGTCATTTTTACTAACATTTCTAAGTCCTTTGACAAGGTTGATCATAATAAGCCCCTGCTTTCGGCAATGCTGAATTGACGATCAATCAATTAACATTTGATGCAACCGATTAACTGTCAAATCGACAAATTCATACTTTTGTCTTTGATATTACCGAACATAAATTTTTGATTTGTGAATTGTGATTTATTCTGTGTATTTTTGGTTTTTATTTATTTTTTGTTTAAAATCCGTTTTTTATAAAGACATGTTTTCTTTTGTAAAGACATGTTAGATTGAAGTTACATATTTTCACATTTAAAAACCTGTAGAACCATCAAAAACAATTTTACTACACAGTTAAAGAACAAAATAAATGACGATCAACAACTATTCAAAGTTTTTTGCTGTTTTGTATGCTCAAATTTGACTGCCATTTTACATAACCGAAGTTATGATGATCGTCAATCGTCGTCAATTGCGTAACCGAAAGCGTGATGGATGGATGGAGCCTACCGAAAGCAGGGAGCTTCTCTTAAAATTGGACGCTTTGGGTATTCATGGTATCATGTTAAAATGGATTTATCTCATTAAACTCACAATATCAATATCAAATATTAAATCGTCTCCATTTGTTGCCACTTCTTGTTTCCCACAGGGTACTCATACGGGCCCATTGATATTTTTAATATATGAATGATGTTAATTCTGAAATTTTGAATCCTCTCTTATCTTTTGTTAATGATTCTAAAATTTTCGCAATCATTAAATCGTATGATGACTGTCTTGATGAATGAATGACACAAAGTGACATTGATAATTTTTATGAATGACGTTTGTTTAATATGACTTTAAATTGAAAATAATTCTCTACTAGAATGTGTAGATCAAATTAGTGACTTAACAGTATTCTTAGGTAATAAATTAACTCTCCTCCTTACATAGATTTCATCATTTCAAAAGCTTTTCTATGCTCAAACGAAATGCTCAACAATTTTTTGACCCTTACACACTTTAAGCGTTTAATAGTTATTTGGTTCGGCCTCATCTTGAATATGCTTCGCCTATTTGGATGCCTTTTTTTGCTAAGCATATTAAAAGAATTGAATCCATTCAAAAAAATATGATTAAGTTATTTGTTTTCGCAGATTTAATTGGAAACCTCACGTTATTGAATATGTTGCAAAATGTAACCTTATAAAAATTGATACTCTTGAAACTAGGCTTAACGTTCCAGCAGTAATGTTCTCTAATGATATTTTATCGGCCAAAATAAATTGTTCATATCTCTTAAATTTATTTAATACTTATGCTTCAATCCGTAACTTTAGAGCTACGAGATTTTTGTATCTCGATCCACATAGAAATAACTTTGGTTTCGGAATCTATAGTTAATGTTCAACGTCTTTTTAATAACTATTCTGTCTCTAGTAAGACAAAAATGATAAATTTTTGCAATAAATCTTTATATATTTCGTTTTAATAATTCAGTATTTAAGAAACATAGTGGTAAGCAAAGTCTGTTCAGGCTTAATCCCAGTAGATTGTAAATGAATAAATAAATAAATAGTTACTTAATTTGCTAGTGCTAGTACTTTCAAGGTGATATTGTGATCTTTTTGTTCGCATTAAAGTCCTCATGTAACCAGTAATCAAGCTAAATATTCAATTGGGATGTTATAAATGAAAATTGTTGCATCGTGGCATTTTTCATTTTTTTATTTATAAGGTATAATTTCGGTTATATAAAAATATGTAACCGCAGTAAAAGGAAACATACAAATTGAAAGCAACTAATGTTTGACAGCTCAAATACTCCATTTACGTTTACATAAGTCTCAAGTCCCAGTCTCTTTAAAAACAATAAGTCGTTATATTTGAAAAAGCCCTAAATTACATGGAATTGAAATGTTACACACACACATACATGAGATTTATACATGTGTTGTTATTATGTACAATTAAATTATCTATGTTTGCATGCACTTGCATACATTTATAATAAATATTTTTTTTTCTTCTAGATGTTTTTTCATTAAAATTTTTATTTAAATCTCATATACATACACCGACATTCGAGAAAAAATCTTCTATAAAGGTCATCAACTTTTAGATTCTTTTGATTCTTTACACAATATAGTACTTTCTCTTTTCATTTGTATAGTAAAAACAAAAAAAAAAAAACTCCTATAGGATATATATATTGCTAAATGTTTTCGCATACAATTCTTGAAATGAAATAAATTATAATCAAAACATTTTTAATTTGTGCGCATGAAATTTTTCGAACATGTGCCAACACAGTACACTTTTTCTATACTCGTGTGTATATAGAAAACCTAAATAAACTTTTGACCTCAACCGAGTTTTGTTTTTTGTTTTTTATTTTTACTTTTGTTTATTTGTTTATTTATGTAAGTTTTTCGGAATATTTCGTGTTTTAAGGAACAGAATTAATTTTATACAGAATATTAATGTGCTTACATTCTATATCTTAATTGGAAATAAATATTTCTTATATATTTTATATAATATATTTTTAATAGTTTACCCAAAGATAAATAATAACTTGGTCATAACATTATGTTAAAAAATATAAAAGCGCTTAAATACACGTTTCAATTTTTGTAGGGATTTCGGTACAATTTATAATTACCAATACCGTTGTTCGCTCCTTATATTTGACTAAACGCATATTGCAAGTTAAAAGCTTTTTTTGATAAAATAACCGTTGTATGCGAACAATTGAATGGAAATTTTATAGTGGTGGGTGTGTGGTCGATCTGTTGTGCCGACTTCAATAATTAAACATTTTATTTTTGTTTTGATGATTTGTAATCAAGTTTACAGATTCTTTATCAAGACATTTATGATGGGTTACAGAAATTTATGATTAGTCAAAGAATAAAGACATTTATGATGGGTTTAAAAAAATAAGGTAATAAAAAGTTGTCATATTTAATTGAAAATGATATGTTTATCAAAAATTTCGTTTATACCGATATAGCTTAAAGTTTTATTTTGAAATCAGCTTAATTTTGCAAGATAGTTTTTAATGTGTCAGTTGGCAGGTTAATTGGCAGTCATTTCACAATTAAATTTTATGTTAAAATTTCCAACTTCCGGAAGGGACCTGAAATATGAGATTTTCAAATGGGAATTTTGATGCAAATTTAGATTCTACGAGAAACTTTTTTCTTATACGCATAGTCTGGTTTTGATCGCGATGTGGCTGACTCGACCTGATCGACATCATACAACGGATATGGTGACATTGGTACAACAATATTATATCATGAATATTATATCATGAATGAACTGTCAAAATAAATTAAATATATACGAGTACATATTTAATTCATTTGAGTTGCGATGAGAAATTTAAAAAAATTACCTATCTTGGTAGCGTCGTATCCCACCGGCCAATTTAGATTTGATTTCCCTTAGATAAGGGATATGTTTAGAAGTTGTTTATTTTCCTTGATGTTATACAATATTCATATTTTTCTAGATGTTACACCTGTAGGTAATCTGGGCCATATTTCAGTTTTTCTGACCAAATAATATGAATGAATGCATTATTTAATGGATCCCATTGTAGGGTGATTTAAATTAAATTATATTTGATTTTTATTAGCACAAATTAGAAAATTACCTCAAAAGAGTAATGCTGTTGCAAAGAAAATATCGTAATGATATCTTCTGAAAACTCCAGTTATGCTCTACTGTTCAGAATCGGCAAAATATTGAGCAAGGTGAATGAGTATATGTATTTGATGGCTTCGAAAAGAAAATTCTTTGTCGAATATAGCTGGTCCTAAAAAAACATATAACGAACAATTCTATATGAGCAACATATAGTAACGTGGATCACAAAAACTAAAGTGGAAATTCATGTCGAATGATAAGAAGAAAATGTTTAAGCCACAAATATTTTCGAAGCTATATTTGAAGAAACAACGTTTCAAGGTAGACCAAATTTTTATATTGTAGATAACTGTATCGAAATAGAAATAAAATAATTTGGATCTCGAACTGAAAAAAAGCTACCCTACATTATTTAGGTACTGGATCGGATCAAACATTTTAAGTTCTTTTATTTAGCACTTTGAGCGGCTTGTCTTCAATTTGGGATCTAAATCTACGGAAATTTTATCACCAAATAAATGATTTGTCTTCTCTTATATATTGGATCAGCATATTTGAATTGAAAAGTTATCTTGGCTGGAGATCTTTTTTGTTTAGCTCACAAAGTTTGGCATTATATCATATTTTACATTATCAGTACATGAGTAATGAAATAGTGTGTGAAACTATTATTTTTCATTATTTAAACACACTATTTCATTATTCATGTTTTTTTGTAGGACTGGAGGTCCTGTTAATTTTAGTACCCTTTTACACTAAAATTACTTTAAGTAAATAATATATTTTATTTATATACTTGTAAATATGGATTAGTAGATTCGGAGTCAATACAAATTAGGAAATATTACTGGTAACGAACTTAATTAATCAACTTTCGTTCTAGACACATTGTTTTTATTATTATTTACAATTTAATACCAAAAATATTATCAAAATTTTATAAAATACGAACTGTCTATCTTCAATCATATGTAAATAAATTCAAACGCACAAACTACATAAAAATACAGCCACAATTTAAGTTAGCTTCCTATGATATGTAGAATATACATTTAAGGAAGACAAAATAAAAAGTAAAAAATAGTATGAAAGAGAAAATAATGAAAGCTATATTTTAAAATATGTTTTGTGGAATGGAACGCATGCGTCATAAAAAAAAGGAAAATTCATTCAAGAATATTCTTAAAATAACCATACATATATAATTTCATATTTTTAATGTGTGTGTATTTTATGGCAGCCAAATTTTAATACTATAATTTTTTAGATTTTATTAAAAAAGAAGATATACTAGCTCTGTTGCAAAAATGTTGGTTATATAAATGTAAGTTCAGTTTATTCTTACTAACAAATAACAGATGATTTATCTAAGAAACCAAATTTCTATACCTACAATAAAATTAGGCGTTGAGTACAATAATTTGTTTTTTAATATCTTGTTTCATCAAAATCTTGTTTGATAATCCCGTTTTTTTTTTTTTTGTTTTTTTTTTATTCAGAAAAAAGAGTATAATACTTTAGTAAAGAATGACGAACGAATAAAATAAAAGAAACCATTTTTATTTATAAAGTTGAGAGCTGCCGTTTCCGAACATGTCTTACCAATTAATTAAAAAAACAAGATTTTGAAAAAGCAATATATTTAGAAGGTTTAGGAGATCAGATTTCACTCCTTAAAATTAGACTTATTTTATTTCAGGAAAAATCAACTTTACCATTTGGTACTACGCAGCACTACGCTGAAAAAATAATGTACCAAATAAAATAAACTGAAATAAATTAAATGTGAATTCTTTTGATAATATTGCTCTAGAACGCAAGTTCACATAAGAAGTGAGAATAATTGTGGTTTCAACAAAATCACATCCATATTTACATACAAAAACAAAGTGTAGTTGTAGTGTAGGTTGCGATTGAGTGCACCAGCCATCATTGTTCTTTTGGAGTTGACTGCAGAAACCGTAGCATTGGTTTTTTTAGGAAAATCATATCATGCTACAAGAGTGGTGTCATTAATAAAACTATGGATTGGATTGAAAGTTAATTTGAAAAAGTCATTAATGAAAATGAGAAATAGTATGTGTGAAAGGACGGGTTGTGGAGCACCAGCATTGATTTGAAGTTGGTCGGAAGAAGAATCATCAACTGAAACTATGATAGATCGAGTTAATTATAACATCATGCCCAACAGGGCATATCGTCTATTATAAGAGATAAGTTTTATCTTTTTAAATCAAATTGACTTTTCATAATAATTGTTTAAAGCTGGATTTTTAAATAAAATTCTGTAGAATTAATTACGTAGTTGTCAAATTTTAAGCCAATCAGAAATTTTATTATTCTTCAGAATTTCTCTTCACAATATACTCGGTTTTGTATATTTTTAAAATACACTGCAGATTAATATTAAATTTTTTCAGTTTTTTTATTTTCTCTGTTTGTTTGGGAAGCCTTTTTACAAGTAAGCTTGTATAATGAATTTCGTTTTAGTCTTTTTAACCTTTGATTTATTTATTTATTATAACAAATTATTTTGAAGTATAATTTACTTCTTATTTATGTAACTTTATAATATTCTTATTTGTCTCATTTTATATAATTTTTCTTTTTAATTTAAATTAAAAAAAAAAAAAAATTTGAAAATGAGAACTGATTGCTAAGCAATTCTATAACCTTTCTACTTCAGAAAAATTCTACAACTGTCAAGTTTTGATTCGTTAAAATTTTCACGTCTTTGCATTTCATCTTGCGAAATTTTTTAATTTAAAAATTCAGCTTAAAATTATGTAACTAATATAATGCTGCAAATATGTGACTTTTTACAATGTGAGCTTGAAATTTTTTAAAATTGAAGATAAGCAATGTTCAAAGATGAACGCTGAACCATTTCAATGTATTGAATTTAAATTTCTCTTTCGGGTGGTTTTTCGTTTTTATTTTTACCTAAATGGATTTTAATGCCCATTCTGCGCATTGGATATTTATTTAAAATTTCTGGCGGTAAACGTAACGGATGAATCTACAACCCAACGTCACCATTATAAAATGAACTTAAGTAATAATTGTTTAATATTGAATAATTTAAAAAATAAATTTAGTATTTATACCAACTATTTTACAATAGAATCGTAATAGTTAAAACAGAGTCGGACTGCCATATATTAATGTTTGATTTTTTTCAAATAACTTGAAACAATGATAATTGTTTATTATAAAGTGGTTATGAGGAAATGAATGTATTTTATTTAAATTTTCATTTAAAATTTTGTGTTTAAATATAAAATTATAAAAATAAAAATACCAAACTAAAAAAAAAAAAAAATTAAGACTGTTACGTATTTTACCGGTGCTGACGTGTGAAATTGAAAATTTTCAATGATGTCTGAATTTATAGGAGTCATACTATTTGATAGAAGAAATTAAATTTATTTCTGGATATTATATATTTACGTAAATATACTACTTCACGCCAAAAAACAAAAAAAAAGAAAATATTACGTATAGTATAATCATAATAATCATTATCACTATCATTATAAGTTATCATAATCATTTTCCGAATTTTTTATGCTTGAAATAACTTGATGACGTTTCTATAATTTATTATTTTTACCATAGTGTGTGTTCTATAAAAATTATTCTTCTAGAAAATAAACAAACTTGCAAATAAAAATAAAAAAAAAATTAAGTTAATTAAAATTTTCATTTTCTACCAATATAACATAATATTATTTATTTGTATTTAATTCATTATTTGTAGTTATGTTTCATTTTTCATATTTACAAATTACAATTTTAAAATATATCCAAGTCACAAACCTAAATAAAAAAATATTTTTTACTGAAAATCTGAAAATTCAAATTTTTGAAATTTACATAAAACAAACACAAAAAATATTTATGAAATTAATTTTCTAATTGTCAATTTTACCTCATGTTCAAATACCCTCAATTCTGGGCCAACCATTCGTTAATTTACAATTTTTGACAGTTATGCCCGCCTTGATCTAAAAATCTTGATCCTGGTCACTTGGACCTTCATTGATTATTATGTTTAGCGTTCGTTAATTATTCATTCTAAACAAAGATCCTGTCCTGTACTTTGAATTTTAATAAACTTTATAATGTTTTGACTTCCAATTAGTTCTTCTATATCCAAGTTTACTCTAATTTCGTATTCATTGTTATTTTAAGATTAAATATTTTTTTTGATTTATATTCTATAATTGTACTTTTGGATTCGATTTGCACCGATTACCACATGAAAAGAAACACATGGAAATTGGTTCAAACTTCAAAAACATAATATGACAATATCTCATCAGATTTGAAATAGTTTTGACCATTTTCATTCTTTCTTTGTAGACCCTTTATTTATAAGGTAAATAATATGCAGATTCATCTTGTTAAGACATTTCTGAATGAACATCTGTAAATTTTAGTTATAATTCGCTTTGTCAATATTTCTTTTTACACAACTACATACATCTTATTATTCTATAAGTAAGTATGCATACGTGTGTAAAATAACGGATTTAATATCAAAATTAAAATATATTATTTACTATTTAACAGGAACTGACGATAGTCCTTGACAAAAAAAAGGAAAGCTTTTAGGTTAGTTTGTTTTTTGATTGTTTTGTTTATTTTTGTTTTGTTGTTGTTTCAAAATACCTTATTTTGATGTAGGTTAAGATTCCACGACATATACTATTACACAAATTCTTTTGCATACATGTATATACGTATATGTATAAAAACACATTGATATGTTTCCACATAAAATTAATATATACATACATTTATTAAATACATAAAATATATATAACCAGCTGATAATAAAATTTCAGGATAATGCTTTGTTTTGTTTTGGTTTTGTATTTTTTTTTCTGTTGTGTAAGGATAGTTGAACATTTATTACATACACAATTAGACAGCATTCGATCTGTATACCAATTTATAATAGAACAGTTTAAAAATAATATTTTCTATTTTTTGTCGTCTTTTTCTTTGCGGGTATCATGTTAATATAAATGATATATGAGATATATGAAACTGTGGAATTGTAGAAAAATTATTGACAGTTAATAATAGAAAATTTAATAAAGTGAAATGAAATATTAAAAACAGAATGATTTTGAAATGAATTTATTTTTGAATAATTAAATAAATAAAGATAAAAAATTAAAACTTGTAAAAATAACCTCTTAAAAGAATCCGGCGTTTTTTTATTTGCTTTTCGTTCTTTTTTATAATCATAAATTTATAATACGATATATATGTTATATATGTATATGATATTTGCATATTTGTATTGATTATATTGATAAACGCCATCATATTCATAAATTTAAAACTTAAATTAACTTAATATTAACTATTATTAGAGAATTATACATCTTGTTATCAATTAATTAATTAAATTATCGTTCGATTATTTTAATAATGGTAAGATGTAAGTACTTGTGTTTATTAAATATTATTATATTTATTTAATATTTATTAACGACTATATATAAATTAAATTCAAAATAAAAATAAATGTATAAAATAGCTTTATGTTAGTTTAATTGATTGGTTCATATCGAGGACGCAAAATATCAAAATAGTTATTTTATTGTAAATTTCGACCGGTGTTTTTATGCAATTATTTAGATATATATATATATATATATATATATATATATCTGAAATTTTGGGTTAAACCAGCTAATGTCAATAATAATAATAATAATAACAACAACAATAATATTTTATTTATTTATTTATTATTTATTTCGAGGTTAATAATCAATAAGTATGTGAAGAACAGGGCTGGCAAGAGCCACCAGTGCGGCTATACGGTAGTTGGGATGCATTTCAAATTAAACACTCATTTACTAATCTTAAACTACACGAAATTTTATTCCTTTATTTTCGTATTATACATTATGTAAACAAATGCTATACTAATTTCAATCCCGCACTCTTTATCTTAAAAATACTTCCTTACTTTCTTTAAGAATTTCTAATTTCTCTAGAAAAAAGGCTGCTACTCGTAATCGCAATGAATTAAGTTAATTTGAAATTTTATTATCGTTCGTAATTTGAAATTATTTTATTTTGAATGAAATTAATCGAAAGCTACTTCAAGTTGATTATATGATTTTTAGTCAGGCTTTTAATCTCTTAAATTAAAATAGAATTTTTTAATACATACTACGATATTTAAAATCTTAAAATATTTACCAGCTAAAATCCACTTTTATGTGACCAAAATGTTAGCATATTTCCTTTCGTTAAAATTCAAGTGCCGATTCGAGGTCACACAGATAGCTTGCTGACAAGGCCCTGCAAATTCTAACATCGTCCCTGATAAAGAAAATAAACTTTCATTCCTCAACTAAAAAATATTTACCCTTTCCAACGAAAATATTTTTTTACCATAAAAAATTTTTGTTTAATTCAAAAAGAAAAAACGGAATTAAAAAAGTGTATGAAGAAAATTTGAACACTAAATTGTTTAAAGAATAAGTAAAATAGTGTACTACTGTAAGATAGTAAAGTATAATAGTAAAGTAATAATTAATAGGTTTACTTACTTAAATAGGACAACGAAACTCATGGAGTTCCTAATCAAATGAAAAATTAATGTTCTCCAGTTGTAGTAGTATATAAAACCAAAGAATATCAAAGGCACTTCCGTTTTAATTTTTAAAACACCACTTAAACATGTACCAGAAATTAAAAATGTTAAAAACTATTGTTTTGATTTTTAAACTAATTTTTTTATGATAATTTTCTTTGAGATTGGAGTATTTTTACAGCTATTAAAAATTATTAAGAAAATTAAAAGAAAAGAATAATCACGTGAAAATAAAACTTTATTAAATTAAATTGCGGATGCTCTATCGTTTGGTGATATTTTCAACATTAGTGTTATGCAGTGCTGTTTACTTGTATTTTATTCTCGTCTAAAAAACTGGAATATATTTATTTAGGTCTTGAACAGTGTATACAGTATGTATATACCGGTGTTCCAGAGCATGTATCAGCTTATTAAGAGGGAAAGGAGCCGTTATTATAAAATTTTAAAAAAAATTATTAACTAAATCGAGGGTTCTTCATTGATTGGTGGTATTTTCAACTTCCGGAAAGGACCACAAATAAATTTTTTAAAACCAAAAATCGCCGAAATTAGCCGAAATCGAGATTTTAAATGAGAAGGGATACTTTTTTATGCAAATTCGGATTCAACGTCAAAAAATAAGAAACTTTTGTAATTTTTTTGTTTTTTTTAACCCTTTAACTACCTATGATGATATATATACTATCAACAAAACTGTTATGTTACTTTTTTAGTATGTAAAATCAAAATAAATAAAGTACTAGAATTTTCGTTTTAGCTTTGTTTCATTAAAAAGGACGCTAGTTTTGAAAGCGACAATCATTTTTTTATAGTTTTAATATAGTCTTGCATTAAAAGTTTTTTTTCGCATTATCAAGTTCAAATTCTTCATTAAAGCGTTGAAATTAGACTAGATTTGATTAGATTGTGAATTTCGGGAGGGAATTTGTCTCCTATATCACCGGAGCTGCAAATGGGCTTATTTGTGATAATCCGTGTTTATTAGTTAGTCTCTGCAGACCTTAAGGATACCTGATTTTGTGATCACATTCAGGATATACTTCCCATTGTTCGGGGGAACACTATTCCCAAGTGGCGAGGTCTGCTACGAGTGAACTATTTGCATTCACAGAGAAGATGTTCAATAAATTCTTTCTCTATTTCACATATTGTGCATGAGTTGTTTTCGGTTAGGCCGATTTTTATAAAGGTGTTTTTTATTAGGTAGTGGCCTCTTATTATCCTTACCAACATAAGCATCCCTTTCCTATTATATATAGGCATGTGCATTTTACCATATACCCAAGCTTTTAATTGTATCTCAGCTGTGCTCAGAGGAATCCCACAGAACGAACTTGGCCTGTGAAAGAGTGTGAGATGCTTTTCTTGGATAATCTGCAGCTTCATTTCATTTCTGCTCTGCCAGAATGCCCTGATATCCACATTATTGTGACTTTATTTGCTTTTATCAGGATTTTAAGTATTTCTAAACAATCGCATTATAGCTTTGATGCGATGGTATATAAATTAATAGCTAATATGGCTCCTTTACTATCCAAGAGAACTTGGATTTTACGTTTTTTGTAATTTTTTTCTTAAATTGTCTCATGTTTGTAGAGTCAAGTCTTAAATAAATATGGGACTTGAAGGTTTTTCCATATACTCCCGATGCAATTCATTTTCTTGGAGCCGTCACTAGTATACTAATGGTTTAAATTTTGCATCACTTATTTAAATTTAAAAAACTCATTTGCACTCGCGATTTCAATAATTAATTCTTCAAATTAAATGTTTGTTAATAGGTTTTTTATATTAATAGCAACATCTTAGGCTAGATAAACTTTTATACTTTCGTAACATTAACTATAAGATCAGATGACATTGAATAGATATCCAGTGGTCACCATATGGAAGAAATAAATGCTTGTTTAAGAATACAGCAGTAGTACTGAGAATGATTAATAATTTTTTTTTTGGATAATAATAATAAAAATACCGAAATAAAAATGGGGTGCAATCTATATTTAAAACTTTAAAAGGCAAAGTTAAAATGAAAGATCTTTTTCAACCTCAACATCCCGAATGTGGAACCAAATTCAATCTTATGTGTTTCCCAAACATGACATAAATTCAATACGAACATTAACACCTCGTTCGTAGTTGTCCTCCTTTACTTCTATTTTCTTCTTTTCCTAATTTTCTTTTCCCCACTCTAATCAAACATTCCAATTGGTATAAAAGGTCCCACCCAGTGTTTTGGCTAAAAAAATGCGCTTAAAAGTAAATGAAATTACAATTCCGAAAATAACACAAAAAGACTCTTAAAACGATCAAATTAAATGTCATGAGCGTTTTTATTTTTGTTATTATTGTAAATATTCTTTAATTTAAATGATCTCCATCGACCCCATCCTCTGTAGAAAGTTTGTTTTCTTAAAAAATAAAATTGTTTTTTTTTTTTTTCATTTTTAGAAATTTAAAGTTTTTCTAAATAACAAACATCAGTCAAGGGAGGATGTCATTGTCATTTCTCATATTAATTTTTTAGCTTACATTGATTCCACAACTAATAAACAACTTTTTAATATTGCAAAGAAAATTTTTTTTTTAAAGTTCAAGCAAAATTAAAAAAAAAATGACTCTTCATATTTCAAAAATATATTCAATGTATTTTCAAAAGTTTTTCAAATACCAGTTTCAGAAACTCAAATGAACTTACGACCAACGTTATTACATTAAATACATTCATATTCAAATATTTGTATTTGCATAGAACCAACCTCATATTCCTGATATTTCTATTTTCTTATTTTTCTTTTTTGTTTTTTTTTTATCTATTTTCCTTTTTCATTTTCATTACTTATATTGTATACCTACACATATATAAAAGAGGTTTAACACTACACGTGTACTCTTTTTCTTATTTTTTAAATTGGTTGCGTATCATTACTTTTTTTTTATAAATTATTTTCTTCGCACATTTTTAACTCCCAGACCTCTTTAAAGCTTATCAAAGTTTCACTGCGTTTATGAATTTTCATAGAAGTATTTTTGCCGTAACACAGATATCAGTATCTATTCTAAACCTACACAAATTGTAAATTGTGAATTTTATAGTGGAATATTTAGATTTTGTTAATTTTATTTTTACTTGTCATAGTCCTTGGAGATTTTCTTGGTGCAAACTTGAGTTTGCGTAATCATATCGACCATGTATGTTCCAAAAGCTCATCAACTATCAGAATTCTATTTCAAACGTGAATTTTGTTGAAAATTAATGTTCAGCTTTTAATTTATTATAGCTTAATTCATATTCTGACTTAATTGTTTGATATGATTACTTAGATATCTAATTTCTGTTTTCGATTCAAGTCTTGATTCAATTAGACATGACATTGAATTTCTGTTTTCGAATATATTACTAGTAAAAGGTAACTTTCTCAATTCTCAATCGCTTATTGTTGCGATATGTAATCTCAGGATCGTACTCTTGATTTGATTTATCCATCTCTTCACGATATTTTGAGCAGTAGAGCAAATTTAAGTAAAAAACAATGTGTTGAATTGAATGGATGAATGAACTTAGTTGGAAATTGAAAAACTTAATATATATGTAATCTTAAATAGTAGATAATATAATCTCTGAAATTAATTTCGATAACTATATATAAAAAAAATATCTTTGACATTACTCAACAACGCTCAAAAATGTCCACACGACCCATATTGCAATACAATTCACATATATGAGCCGGTACATTACGAATAGCCTTAAATTTTCTTGATAAAATTCAAAAGCATTTGATCAAAAACCTTAATGTAATATCCTCCATTATACCTTACATGAACCGGAACCATAAACCACAAAACCGGAAAATACAAAGGCATTAAATCCCCAATTCCCCGGTTATTGGAAGTATTTAAAACTGTCTATGAAAATTCGTTTGTAGCAAAAAAATTTATGGTTATGTTCTTCAATTCTTTTCATTGTAGCCGAACCAATTATGTTCTCTATCAATTCTTGTTTAGTTCTAATAATATATAGTTATAACAACATAGAAGTCTAAGAAAAAATTCTGTGACAAAAATTGATCGAACCTGACCAAGCCAAATAAATTTGCACAATGTCTGCGTTTCTTTCTCATAGCAAATAATACTGCTACTCCGGAGTAATTTGTAAAGGCGGTTTTAGTTTTTTGTTGTTGTTAACGTATTTACTTTTTCCCTGAAAGTGACTTAGTTGTTAAAAGTAGAAAAAAATAATTTACCCCCTGTGTAAAATGAGCATAAAAACTATAAAAAATCCTGTCTAACAATTTAAAAAATACATTCGGTGATGTTGTAATCTGACATATATCATACTAAATCAAGTATATCAATCTTTTGGATCGCTATAAATACAACGAAAACAAATGAATATATATTTAAATGAGTTTAGGTTGTAATTTGAATGAACATAAATTTTTAATAACCCATTCAAAAAAAGAAAAACACAATAATTACCGAACATTTTTATTATTATTTATCTAAAGCAAAATTGTACACAATTTTCACACTACTGTACGGGTACATATCCAATAATGAAATATATATGGTAATACATATATGCTCTTATAATATAAAATACATACTTACAAAATTATAGAAAACACAATCAACATTAAGAAAAAAAAACTATTTCACACGAGCATTATAACATTTCACCACACGACGACACCAGTTACGACAAATAAAGCTTAAAAAAAAAAGCTTAAAAAAACTAACCCGTCACTAAAATAATATGTTATATACGTACGTAAAGTAGAAATATATAAATATAAACAAACCGTTGTGTTTTGTAAATTTCGTGTGTCCTATTCGACCCACCAAAAGCAAAACAAAACAAAATTTGAATAAAAACAAAAAATAATTAAATTATAGAAAGTGAAAGAGAATATGAAAGGGAAAAAAAACAAAAATAACAAAAATTGAAGAACGCATGCAATAAACAAATTCAACAAAAAAAAAATTCAATAACCGAAACCAAAATATTGGATTGTATCTTTTAAGTTTATTTGGCCTTTTTACGCCTAAATTGTATTCTTTTAAAATTTCCACGTTTAGAATATTCTTAAATCTGAAATTTATCAATAACAAAATAGAATCTAATCCATTTTGTAATATCTGTATTTTACAGACAGTCAAGTTTCAATTAAATAACTAAAGTTAGTTTTCATTCAACTCAAGGACAGTGAAATCAAGATGACGAATCGATTAAACATAACGTTTATATTAGGTGCCAAGTCAATGTAACATTATGGGCAACTGCAAAACAGATAAACTAACTAAATAGGGTAAAATTTTTGTATCAAAAATAGTGATCTGAGTACACCTTTATTCACTTATATACTATGTTTCACAGAGAAACAATCATATCTTCCAATAACATAAAGCAAATAGTAAAATATATCTGATCTGTGATGAGCTAGCAACTTTTATTATACTATCTTTAAAAATACTTTAAATTAGAACGATAACAGGGGTCATAACGGGATATTGTCTTATTGGCAAATATGCTTATAATTTTCCGCATAATGGCAAAGTAAAAAGAAACTACCACATTTAGGAGCATATTAAGAATATTCTCTTCGACTTACCGGACCCAGGAAAAACTAAGCTAAGGTGGCTAAGCGAATATATATTTCATAACTTAAGAGACGTCTTAAAGTTACCTTTCTTTGATATTCATAGATTTATTGCAGCTGTGACCTTGTTCTGGAAAAGATAATGGTCGAGTTCACATTGAAAAGGATCAATATAAATCTACATGTCTTGGCATGATGTTGTTGCACAATTGGTTAGTATAGTTACCATTCCCTTTTAAACTAACTGAACTAATTACTGGTTGTAATATATATAGATTGAAATTTCATAATTTATTAAATTTTTGACATTTTATGCATTTGATAGAATTCTTACGATTCTAATCAATTCATCAAATTTTATTAATAATATTTAACGAACATTTGTACATAATAAATTTATATATTTACGTTTATTTGAAATTTGCATGTTAATTTTACGTCACTTTTTGTTTTCGCTTTCGATTCGCTTACTCTTGTTATAGAATAAAAATAAATAATTTCTTTTATTCTCAAAATATACCTACATAAATACGAATATGTATAATAAGTATGTATAATGTATATCTTATTTTATAAATATTTTTATATACATATTTTATTGCTGCTGATCTGGAATTTGTAGAGAAGTATTTTTTTTGTCATGAGTAAATGTGTCATGAAGATTTCAAATTTTAACAATTCAACTTTATTATTGCTTTCATTATATACATATACCTACATCTAATAATAAGTGTTGACAATTTAGATCATAATATGCGTCCACTTGAAAGGACTTTCACATATTTTTTAAACAAAAAATTATTTTATTTGAACAGATACACTTTGAAAAGAAAAATAGAACAAAAGAAAATTAAAAAGTCAGTCTTCGTTTCTGAAATATCTAAAGCAAAATCACAAAATTCAATCACTTTCGTAAAAATTTGCTAAATTTTGTGTATGTTCATTTTGCGCTGCTATTTACACGAGCATTACTTAATAATTCCATCTAAATCAAATGAATGATAAAAGAAAAAAAAAATTACTTTATTAATATAGTAAAATGGGTCTTATGAACCAACCAATAACCTTGCACTAGTTTTTTTAATAAAAAATAATTATTTCAGGTAATTTAGTGAACAACTGTTACCGATTTAACGCTTAATTTTACAAAATGGGGTACAATAATTACTTCACTCAATATTTGATAATTCATTCCCACCTATTGTGACACCAATTCGTAGGCTTTAAATTTCTTCAAAATTTCAATGTTGATGTGTCCCATCTTGGTGCAATTTTTTTTTGCAAATCGCTTTATTACTATAATCACTCTATTAATATTTAAATTACGGTCTATGTCACTGTTTTTGTAAAAATATTTAGCAACATTGACTATATTTTTTGTCACTTTATCTTCGAGCATCCCTATATTTCAATTTAATACATACCAAATACAAATTATAGTACAACTCCGAATTTCAATTTTAAACAACATAAAAAGGAAAATATTTGTGTTTTTTTGCTTAATATTCTGCTCAAATATAAAATTCAGCTAATCTCCCAATCGCGTTACTATTCATGTATATTTTTTGTACCCTCTTATTTTATTGTAAGCTAGACTTCTCTTTTTGTGGCTGTTTTAAGCCAAACTACCTAACATACATTATCCGCAACAATTATTAAACAAACACCTGCAATTTTTTTGCACTACGTCTCTTGATTAGGTCCGCAATTAACCTCCAAAAATTTTCTACATCTTCCGATGATTATCTCCAACTACAATATTATTGTTGTATTACATGTATTCAGTCTTATAATTTTTGCTGCAAATTCGCCTAATCGGTTTATTTTAGACATAATATCTTAATTGGTACATATGCTAGCAAGCATCATATTTCATCATAGTCAGTATAATCAGAATAGTCAAGATCTTCTAGCTTCTTCTTCTCTATCTCTAGAGAACACTAAGAGTGTGTGCCTAATGAATTAGTGACAAAAGTTACTAATTGTGACATATATTGATTTAGAGTTGAAAAATTTGAAATTTCCCCAACTAGACTAATTGATGGCAACTCAAATCTAATTGAAAACATATAAATCTAAGATAAAATTAATTTAATTTTTTTTTATAATTTTAATTGGTAATTTAAAATGTTATATTATTTATTGTCAATATAAATTGTCAAAGAATTGTCAAGTTGGTGTCTAGAAAATTAGAATTATAATTATTGTTTAATTAGGCACACACACTAAATAAATTTCCCAAATTTCTTTTTAATGAAAATAAATCGTAATTTAATATGTGAAGTTAATTTTTTTTTTCACTTGTCACTTTAATGTTAAAAATATTTAAGTCCAAAATAAATTAATAAAATATTGATCTGATCTCTGTGATAAATGATATATTAATAATAATTAATTTTATCTTGAAAATTAAATAATAAAAGAAAATTAATAAATAAAAGAGTAAATAAAAGAATTGAATTGAATAATTAATATAGAATAAGTAAATAAAATTAATATGATAATACATATATACGTCTAATATACATATATTAATATAATATATATATTAATATATATATATATTTAATATTTATATGTACTAAATTTGTTTATATTGAGCAAAAAATGATACATTGCAAAAAATGTCACAATAACACTGCAGATATGTAAGTATATTCTATGCACTCAATTCTTAGTAATTAATATTATAACATACGAACATACATAAATTATGTATGTATGTACAATATTATTATTGTAGATTTCACAAGCAAGTGGCTATAAAAGAAAATTGCAATTATTGTTTTATCTTAACTAATATTCAAGAAATAAATTGTTGCCGTCAGTTAGTTTCAAATTCATCCACATTTTTATTTTCATTTTATTTTATTATTTTCAACGTTACAAACACTACACAAACAACACAATGACCTTAAGTGACCGTGTAAATATGATATGTTTAAACTGTTTTCAAAAACAAAAAAAATTGTTTTTTTCTTTTCTATAGATAAATACTCACATTTACGTTATAGGTATTGTATTTATATATACAAAGTATTTACCAGTTGATAGCTTTTCTTATAATTTATTAAGCTTAAAAGCTTTCAATCTCATAAGAGTTTTTAAACATTTTTGGTTAATTTTATGTATTTTTAGTAAATAATATTGTATTGTTAAATTATACTATTTATATACATATTTACATCATTTTATATTTGACATGTTATATGTTTGTATATAAGAAAATTTTCCTTTTAAAAATTTAATTTTCATCGTAAACGTCCTTGATATACCCTTGACTTGACATTTTTTGCATTATTTTTTTTTGTTTTTTTTTTGGGAATATTTTTCGCAAAAGCTTATTAAATTGTTGTTATATTATTATATTGTTATTATATATTTTTATACATATGATGTTGTTATTTTTTTTTATTATTGTTATTGTTGTTTCGTGTTTCGTTTTTTCTATTTTATCTTGAACGTTATTGTGGTAAATTAGGAAAAGCCGACAGTATGAAAATTAATTTGTTAAGAGTTAAATTAAACGGAAAATTTACTAATATTTTTGTTTATTTATTAAACTCTATTTTAATTTAATTTAATTTTATATTTATATAATACATAAATATATATATGTATGTTTATTTATTTTTTTTGTTTTAATTAAATACAAAAAAAATTTATCAGTGTATAAGAAATATATAATATTTAAAAGTGATTATTTATAAAGTAAAAATAAAATGAAATAAAATAATAAAAAATTAAAATAATCGAAATATAACGAAAATATAAAATATCTATACAATCGTAAAAAACTGCATATAAATTATTGCGAAATTTTCCTCTTAACAGTTATTTTTAACATACATAAATATACGTTACATTATTTTTATTATTACATATTTATATTACATAGATTATCATTTAATAAATTTAAAAAACAAAAATAATATTTTAAAAAAATAATTATTACTAATATTAAATAAAAAAATAAAACAATAAATAAAATAAAATAATTCAAAATAATAAATATATATAGGTATATATATTTTTTTTTAAATTAAACATAAAGATTATAAAAATATCTAAAATATTTATATAATATAAAATACATATATATTATATACCTATAATATAGATGAATGAATATACAAAATAAACTAAAAAAGGTAGAAGAACTGAAAATCTAGAACAAGGACTTTCGTTTTACGTATGTATATATATATATTAATAATAAAGTTAATATTATTAACATAAACAAATCAAGTGAAGTGCAATAACAAAAAAAAAAGAACAAAAACAGCATCAAAATATTTTTGTTGTCATTTTAGAAGAAATTATTAGTTTTTTTTCCCTTTTTTTTGTATTTTCTAAATTACTATTATTAATTCGCTAAATTACTGTTAATGTTCTAAATTACTATAATTATTTCTCAGTTTTTTAAAAATTATTAAATCTAATTTTTGTGTATTAAAAACAAATTTTAATTAATTTTTTTGTTTTGTTATTTTGATTTTATTTTTTAAAATCTTACATCCAAACAAAATACGGCATATATACATACATATATATATATAAATATATACAAATAGAAACGAAAAACAAAACAAAAAAAAGGATATAAGCATTCTACTGGAAGAGGAAAAAGTACATAATATTTTATTTATTTATTTATTTTTGTTTTTGTTTGTTTGCTGTAATTTAAATTTATATGTGTTGGTTTTAGTGTATAATAGAACTTTTATTAAAACAGATTTATTTGATCTTTTTTTCGTATAATGTAATGGAAAGACGAGAGATAGCATAACGTTAATTCATAAACTTTTAAATTTAAATTTATGTTAAAAAATAATGTAAAATTAATACTGCCCTATGCTTCAACTTCTCTGAACCTATTAAAGGACTAAAACACAAATCCTAATAAAATAAATATAATCTAGTATGATATTTGGTTTTAAATTTAATATACACACTTTTGTTATATAATTCGAAAATAATAGTACCTGTTTAGTTAATACAATCAAATCCAGTTTACAAAAATTAAAATTTATAACGACATTAAAAAAAAAATCAAGAAACTAATTTTATTATTTCATATTTTATTAACTTAAAAATACATTTTTTTTATTTGAAAAATTTAAATATTTTATGTAAGCACTTTAACATAGATGAAGAGGCGTGTATCAAAATTTTACAATCATTCTCACTACAAAAAATTATAAAAAAAAGTATTTAGCTCATAATATAACACTATTTGAACTCATCAGTAGCTATTTTAGTGTTATACTACCTATAATAAAAACTCCTAATTTTTAATTCTAAAATTAGTAAAACCAGAAGAAATTATAAATTTCTTTATTTTATTTATGTATTTGGTTTTACCCTAAATTTTTGATTGGTTTTACCGGTTCACAGTTGTTTACAGCATTTTTATACATTTTATAAAATCAATCAGAATTAAAAATCAGTAATTGTATAGGCAATCTAACACTAAAATACTTCATGATGAGTTCCAATAGTGTTAGATGAACGAACCTTTAAGATTTATTGAAATAAAACTTAAGTTCGAAGTAATAATTATTAGAAACAAAGTTGATATAATATACTATAGCTATCTATGTATCATTTTCAATAGAAAAAATATCTTGTCTATAGGTATACAAAATAGGTATACAAAACTTGATTTTCCTTATAATTATTTAATATAATTATTGTATTTGTCAATAATAATTTAAACTAATTAATTTATATTGATTGTAAATTGTTTACAAATTGTAATATATTTGTCGTGTATATGTATACATTATTTAATAATGATTATAATTAATTAAAATGATCCTTTGTCATAATATGGAAAAAATTAGATCGTTATTGACATCACCTTCAAAAGTTTTTCAATACTCGATTCAAAAAATTTTTAAGTTTCGCATTAATAGTTTAGTTTTTTTTTTTATTTATAACATACAATACAATGATAATAAATTAAGGATAAGAGTTGTGCCGACATTATGTTGGGCAGTATTCTAGAATAAATAATTATGAAAAATTATTATACATATCGGTTGTCTTGCTTTGGTTCTTTTTATAAATAATAAATATTTAAATAAAAATAATTTGAAGAATTTTATAAATTTTGCGTGTAACTCTATTCAAAAAGATTTGAAAATTCACAGGACTAACACTACAAACATAGCATTTTCATTGAACTATTATATTCTATTAATTTGAATCAAAGTGCATGTTAAACACTTTTTTTGTTACACACTTAATAAAAAACAAATATCCAAGGACAGCTCCAACTTTTGTTAAATTTACATTGAAGAATCCATAGATTCGAATCCCATTATTATTCTACTATACACACTACATAAACACATTTACAATACATATGCATGTACAATATTATATTTAAAAAAAAATTGTATATTATGTTACATAAAAAAGTACCTATATTTTTTTTTTAAATACATTTTAATAATTGCATAGCTTCCACAAATCTCTTGAATTTAACTCTATTATAACTAAACACTTGCTTTCAGGTTAAGTTTTATACGTTTACTTTAATTATTTTAGAATTGTTCTACACCATATATTTTATAGGTTTACTACTCTTATTTTCCTTACGAAGATTTCAGTCCAGTGCTTGCCATTTTAATCTAATAGGAACATAAAATTTTTTAAGCGAAATAAATCTATGGGCTTTGAAGATTGCACTTGCTTGTATGTATTACGTTTATTGTTTTTATATTTATCTCCGATTTACTATCTACTATTATTTATTTCCAAAATAAAGCATATTCTTTGTAATTTTTTACTTGGGTGAGGCTAGAGTTTGAATGATACGTAAAATGAATATGTAAACATTTTTTTTTCATTTCAATCTATTGTTTTTTTTTCTATTTATTTATTTATTTTTTATTTAATTATTCTCTATATATAACTATTTTTTCATTTTAGGGAACAGTAAACATTTTCAAGAACTTTATAAGTACTAAAATTGCATATTTACCGGTGCAGTGCCAGTGCACAACCGGTGCAATTAAAATTTTAAAAGAATTTTTCATTTTAATAATCACTATAATTGCATTTACTGAAATCTAAACTAACTATGTTTAATAATTATATTTATTTAGATGAATGTTTGTATTTTTACCAAACAATTTTGTTGTTATTTTTTTTTTTATGGACTCATCTTTTAATAACCATCTTACTGTCATTTTGTATAAAACATATGTTTTTTAAAAATGAATTTTTAATTTTTTAATTATTTGTTTCTTTCTAAAATCGATGTTATTTTAATTATTTTGCGTTTATTTTTATAATAGAAGAACACTGCTAAAGAAAATATTAAATTATTTTAAAAAAATTTCAATTTCATTAAATATTAAAATTCTCATACATACACAAATTTATTAAGAATATTGAATAACATACAATCTATTGGAGATTTCAAAAGGCAAAATAAATTTTTACATGTAGTTGCCTGGTTTTTTGTACCAATTTTATATAAGGGTTAAGCTCAACTTTTAAACTGAGAACTAAATACAAAGTATATAATTAATAATTCAGGCACAATTTTATTTTCGGAAAAATTTAACCATTAGCGATTTTTATTTGACTGCAAATGAAATTTGTAATCACTAAACTGTTTCAAAATTGTATTTTTAATGTTAAAACAAAAAAGATACAATTTTCTGTTTTTCTATTTGATACAACATAAGTAAAATATTGTAGTACATATGATATTCTGAATATTATATGCAGATCAACATTTTGAAAATTTAATTTTAAATTTTAGAATAATAACTCCGACATAATTTTGATAATACAATAACCTAATACTTCATAAAAAATATAAAATTAAAATAGAAAATTTTGTATATGACCTCAATTTTGGTCACAAATTGACATATCGTTTATTTTCACCCACGTAACAGTTCAAAATACTTATGGCCATGATCTACGAATTTTTATACTTACAGGATTCGTTTCCTTCGATTAGAAATTCTTTAAAATATCATTTTTATAATTTATTCAATAGAATCATTTTGTTTATCTCGAAATTCTTTGTTTTTAGGCTGCTACTTTTGAAATGATGATTTTTTTATTTGTATTTTTCTCTCTTTCTATTTTTAAATTTTTTAATCTACTCTAATATAAATTTTAACTTTATTTATGTATTAAATTATTGATAATGATAACATATTGTGCTAATAACTGAAATATATTTTTCATTATACGTTATTATTTCAAATATAATTATTAATTATTAAAATGAAGAAAATTTGTTAATTTTTGTTTTTGTTAAATTTACTTTTTATATATTTTTGATTTTATTTTCAAACTTATTATTATTTTATCAAATCTATTATACATACTACTCTATTGCAAAAAAGTTGGCTAACTTTTAAACGTATCTCAGAAAATGTATAATCAAATTACCACCTATAAATGTTTTGATTTTATGAACAAAACGAGCAAATAAAAATTCTAAATCATTATGCCAGTGTTGAAATTACAAACAAGATATTGGCCAATCTTTTTTCCTTAGAGTAATATAGTTCTATAAGTTTCTTTTAATGACGTATTTTTGTTTTGCAAGTTCAAATATATTTCATTAAATAATTTTAATTCTAAAAGATTTTATTGTGGAAGGTAGTATTAGTTAGGTAGGAACATTCAGCAGGGTACAGTAGAAGAGAGAAAGTAATACAAAAAAAACAATAAATAAATATTGTAAATAGAATTTATTAGTAATCATTTGCAAAACTGGCATTATAATCCTTGTAAATCTTGGATTTTAATTTATTTTAATTGACTCAGACCACTTTACTCAATTACACTTCCCAAGTTCTTTTTCTACAAGTAAAAATCTGATATTTTAAAATAATATTCAAAAAAATTAGGTTTTAAAATGGAATCCTGACATCTGTTGCTATGTAGATATTACCTCCTTCGTTAATCGTTACACAAATTATCCAATTTATTAATAATTCCAACTGATATTTTTCAATATGGAGAGAGATTCTAGATCAGAGATGTATTAAATTCAATTGAACACACAAAATATAAAAATTCTATTAAATTTAATGTTAAAAGTGAACACCTTTATTTTTTTATGTAAATTGTAAATAACTAATTCATTAGGCAGCTTTACACTTCAATATATATTGACAGTATTTACTGATGAGATGAATATTGAAGAAATACTGATGTGTAAACACATATTGATATCAATATATATTTGAAGAAAAAAATAGAATTTATCCTATTTTCTTCAATATTTATTGAGAGAAACAAAATTAAATATGGCGAATAATGAAAAACTTAGAAAAATTCATATGTTAATTTTTTTTATTTTTTTTTTTATTTGAGATTTGCTTTATATTCACAGGGTACTTGATTGAAAAAAGTTTTATTTTTATCTTAGTTTTAGTGAATATAGTATAAGAAAAAACTGAAAAATTGTTTGATTTTTTAAAAACTGATGTGTAAACACAAATATCTCTCTCTTCAATCTAAAATCGTCAATAAATATTGAAGAATATTGATGTGTAAACGCTGCCTTAGAGAATCACCGGTCAACCTATTTGTGGAACATAATACCCGATAAATTTTGCACTAGGTTATATTCCATCATCAACAGTGACTTAGGTTGTGTTCAGTAAACTGTTCTAGGACGTTCTAAAATGTTCTAGAGTAAAAAAGAACACGTTTTTGTGTTCATTAGTTTCCATTACATGTTCTTTTTTGTCCAAAAGTGTTCTGTTCTGTGTTCATTAGATTGTGCGAAGCTGTTCTAAATTGATCTTTTTTGTTCTGAATTTTTTTGAGAACAGTTTTGGACAACTTTTTTTGTTGTTGTTTTTTCTTTAAATTTTGACAGTTAAACAAAGAAATTTGAGAGTAAACAAAAGTTAGAACAAAAAAGTTTAAAAAAGATTAAAAAAGGTGTTCAGTAGATTTTTGTGTTCTAAGTGGCTCTAAAGTGTTTGACAGTTAACTGCCATTGTCCAAAACTGTTCTGTCCGATTCTGTTCTAAATCTACTGAACACAACAATTGATTCAAACATCGCATCCATTAGTTGATAGCTCTTAGCAGTGGATTGCATACATCGTTTTGTTTCATGTTACCATTTTTTTGTATCAAAACGTTTTGGGAACAGTTTTCAAAAAAAAAAGGTACGGCCCAAGCTCTCATTTAATTCAAATATTTATTTTTTTTATTGAAATTTAGTTATTCAGCAAAAAATTAACTTTATTAATTGATTTATATAGTATTGGGTAATTAATGAGTATTTGAACGATTAATTTACTAAAATTAAATTTACCCCCACTTTAAAAACTGTTTTGAAATATAAGTGATTTAAAAATAAATCTTCAAAAACTTTTAAATTACTTTCCCTCAAAGAATTGTAATGGAATGTAATAGAAATTTTTATTAGAAACGATATAAAATTCAATTGTATTAATCTGTATAAATGTAAATATAGTCGTTTTTAGAATAAAATAATTAATATTTATCGAAAAAAAAATTTATTCTAAAAATAAAGTACAATTATGTACATATTGTGTATTCTATATACATTTATTGAAATTTATTTATTTTTTTAAAGCTTTCAAATTTAACCATAAATTTTGATTTATATATTTATTGGTTCATTGATTTTCCCAAAATATTTAATTTTTATAATTTTTTGTTTTCACAAAAACAGAATAAAAGAATGAGTTATTAAAACGACACGACACGTAATTCAAGTATTTCAAAAATACAAAAATAAACAATATTCAATAAATGAATTTAAAGAAAAAAAATATTGTGTGTAGCCTAAACAATAATTCGAATGCAAAACAAAATTTTCATAAAATTCCACTGAAAAAAGTGAAAAAAGGCATTAGCATGCTTTAGTAGCTTATTTACACCGTCAAAAATTATATAAATTGTATACATAATTTCTGATACCGTCAAATGTCAAAAATTAAATTGTTTATTATTATTTATACTAATATTTTGTACATATATTTAATTTAAATTTATTATGATTTTATGATCTAAGAACGAGATATTTCAGTTTTTATTTTAGACCAGATGATTATCATTTGCATTAATCTGATTATCTGATAGAATTATAAAATTTTTTAAAGTTATTAATTACCAAAAAACAGAACGTAGTATTTTATAATACTGTAGCTGCCACACAAATCAACTTCTAGCTCCCTATAACTGCCATATAACTCAACTTCTTAGAAATATTTCAAGCACTAAACAAGTAACAGCCTGAAAATTTGTACTTAGAAACTTTATCAAAAATCAACAAATACGTCTAATACCATTTTCCGAAACTCGAATCGGTTTGGGTAGCAGCCATTGAAGTCTCAGCATCTTTCAGGAATATTTCAAAAACTAAAGTTTTCACAGACCTGATTATCGGTAATCAGGTACTCTCTCAAAAATAAACAAATATGTCTTACCGTTTTCTGAAATTTTGACTCTGGCTAATTTGTAGTGAAAATAATTCTTATATATATTTGTCCGGAACTTAACCGGAAAAACCGGAAAAACTTTTACCAAATTCTAGTAGCGAAAACTTTTCAATAGCAAATCAATAAAGTACAGATGTAAAAGTTTGCATATACTTATGTTATTGAAGCAAAAATTCAAACAAATTTAAACCTACTAAAGATTTAGAATTTGACCCATGTGTTTAAATATCTGAACTTTTACAATATTTTCAGAAATCATGTTTTTTAAATTTGGTTCAATGCTTATATATCTTCTAGCCACGTTACACGATGATTTTTCCGGAATATATCGAATTACGAATTTTTTTTTAATTTTTTCTTTTTTTGGTGTATAAACTTTTTTTGATAAAATGAAAAGTTGAGGAAAACACAACCAACACAAACAAGAATATGCTGAAAAATTTAAATTTAATACCAAAAATTAAATACAAACACCATCAAAGGTTTTGCTTAGATAAAAAAAAATACACAACAACAGTTTACATGATATGTACTTTAATTTCGTCTGAAAAATTTTACTGTGTCTGAATGAATATTGTAGTGTATGTATTATGAATGAATAGCTAGCTTTTTGTATTTTTTGTAAACTTTATCAATTTAAATAAAAAATATTGAATATTTTTTTAAAAATAACACTATATTATCATAACACGTTATTCATATAATAAAATAAGATCCCTATACAAAAGACAAAATTAATATGAAAATAAGATCCCATTTTTAAAGTTTCTCTCCCAGATGCCAGGCTAGAACATATAGAGGCGTTTTTTGGTTCATAAATAAAACGTTATTGAAGTAAATTTTATATATATTTTGTGTTAGAATCAAACAACGTCAGGTGACTTTGCTAGTATTTAAATAAAATTAAAATTACAGCCTCGATGTTCTGCCCTAAATTTTAAAGTAAACCAAAGCTAAATAGCATGAATTTCAATATTTCTAATTATAATTCGTGTTTTTATTGATCCAGATCAGGATACGATCAAAATAGCGTATCTTGAATATCAATATAGTTGTGTCTAAAATATATTTGAATTGAAAGTTCAGTTAACATGTCGTCGATAGCAATTTGGGTGTTATTCTTTCTGAATCTAACCAAATTTGTGATCACTAATTGTAGAAGATTCTCCTGATCTCGTAATCAATTTGTTAAGCAGCATTATATAATATTGCGAAATTGATAAGCAATATTAGTGCACATACATTCCAAACCTTTCAAGATCTTGTAGCATTTCATAAATAATTTGCTAAACAGAAAATAGCCCAAATAAACAAGTAAAAATAAAAAAATTGAATATTTTTTTTTAACTTTCAAATCCTTTCTGCAAAAACAAAAAAAAAACGCAATTAAAAATAAATTTTTCAAAAAAATAAACAAAATAAATATTCATTTTTCAAAATTAAATCATAAATAATAACAATAACGGCAATAATATTATTATTAATATTTATATTAATATAAAGAAAATATATTTAATATATAAATAAACATATTTATGACTAAATGTATACTATAAATGTTGTATGTAAGTTTTTTTTGCATTATTTGTTTTTATTATGAAAATTTGACAGCAACACGCTTTTCAGATTGGCATTCATTTAGCCTACGAAAAAAAAATTAATGGTATAAAATTGAAAGCATCAGTCATCTACGCATATATAACAGAGACAAATTTCATAATAAATTCATCAGCACTACAACATATGTTTATATACAATATACGCAACATATACATATGAATGTGTTTTAACAAACGTCAATTTTAATTTAATCATAATAGAACGAAATCAATTAGTCTGTTAATTTTAAAATACAGAACTGTCGCACCTCTAATTATGAAATTTGTATTCTAATTTAAAAACAACATTTCTGTCAACTTTAATTTGGCTGGTAATTTTCATTACTGAGGTAAGTTCTTATCCACTTATGGCCACTTCTATCTACCTACCTATAACTCATGTGTCAGTCACTGCAAAATCAGTTTGGTTGAATTGATTAATAGAGTTATTCAAAATTTCTTAATAAATATAATATTAGTTAGTAATGTCAGTAATAGGTATAACACCCAGAATAAAATATTTTGGAGAAAATTGAGATTGGCTTAATTCTTATCCAATTTCTGTCCATCCATATACATAATAACTTAGTTTTTAACGAAAGTCTAAAATTCTAAAAAAAAAAATAATCGCTTATACTAACGACTAACTTAGATGAAATTTCATTATGATAATAATGACAAATCATACTGATCGAAGAAGCAATATACTTTCCATTTTGAGCTATACCTTATAACGTATATTATACACTTGTATGATATGCACTTTTATCGATATGATATCTCGTTATGTAGCAATGGCTTCTAAAAATCGGTAAACTGCCCATTGAGTGAAGTTTTTTGGATTTTTAATCAAAAAGAATATTTTTGTTAAAGCATTCTGGAACTTAGTTTTATGCTTAATGAAACGAGTCAAAGGACAAAGATGATACAGAAAGAAGCATTATGCCAATCTCGTTTAGATTATAGATTCGATAGATTGGAATCAATTGACCAAGTTTTCGTTAAATTAATCCTGTTTTTAATTTTATTATTTTTATCAAAATTCAATCAAACGTTCCGGTATATAAATTTAATGGAACTATTGATATATTTTCAATTATTTGGCATTTTCTTTTTGAAAATAAAAAAATAAAAGAAGAAAATTAATGAATAGTCAGTATTTTTAGAAATTTTATTAATAAAACTTTTATTATCAGGAAAGCAATCAAATATATATACATATGTATATTTGCGTATATAATTTTTGTTTATCTCCTTTTTAAATTATGATATAATTCACATATATTATGAAAAAACATGATATAGGTAATAGGTATGTATGTATGTGTTAAAATAGTTTAAGAAAAATGTTCTAAGTATTTTTTATTTTCTTCTACGACACATCTGTTTTCATTTTCCTTAACAACTTAGTAAAATATTTAACTAGTTTGTAATCTCCTTCTTTCAATGTCGAACACAGTCGTCATGATTATCATTAGCTCGCTATAATGTAAATTTTGGCTTCCTTTACAAATTTCTTTTTATATATTACGGTTATTTTAAACATTTTTTTTTTTTTGTAGATTTATATTTCCGGTAGCATAGAATTTTAGATTCCTATGGTTTTTGATATTTTGTTGAATATAAATTTTAATTTCTATTTACAATGATTATTTTTATTTTTAATTTTATTTATTCTTACTTTTCAATGAGTTTAAACCTCTTAACATATTGTATTCAATATTATCAATTATCGATTATTAATCAAAAAAATTTCAATTATTAATTCGAAATCCCTTAAAAAAAAACCTGGAGCTATATCTAGACTATAATTTTCACAATTCTTATTTCTAACTATGATATGAACATATGCAAAATAGTGAAATTAGAGATTAAATTAGATAAGATTAGATTTTAACTCAAATTGGGTACTGGCCCAATATCACCGCAGCCACAAATAATGTCATTGTGATAACCAGTCGCAATCCTCATGTATCTAAGTCTTTCAAGATACTTTATTTAATATATTACTCTAAGGACATTCTTCAATAGTATGTTGAGCAATTCCCATCATTTCGGAAAAGCTGTTCACAATAGCGTCGCTTTCTAGAAAAAAATACAGATAATTAGAACTGTCAATTTAGCAAACAACAAATTAAAAAAAAACATAAAAAAAATCAACAAAATAAATAAATGTCAAGTAAATGTCAAAAATGCTTTTATTACTTGCTTTTCTTTAGCTTTCAATGTTATTTATTTATTTTTAAATATTACGTTCATTAATACAAAGTTGTACAAAAAAATTCTATTTTACTCTAATAAACAAAATAATAGAAAATATTTTTAAAATTTAAATTAAATCAAATTTATTGTTTATCAGTGTACTTATCTTAAATTAAAATGTTTTGTTTTCGTATTTAATAAATTGTTGACAATAAATTTGAAATGTCATTCTTTAAATGATGGAATTTTAATTTCCCACATTAATGTTGATTTTAATTTTTTCTTTTTATTTATTTATTGAAAGTTGTCTATTCATTCTCAGTCATTTAGAAGTGCATGCATACTATTATGTTTGTGTATGTTTTTCTAAAGTTTTTTTTAAAATAATTTCATAATTAGGTAAATGATTTATTTTATATTTGTTTGTAAATTTATCATTGTATTATCATTGTATATGTTGTATGTATGTACAGTTGGTACATTTATTAAATTAGAAGAAAATTTCTTTGACGTAGGTACATACATTCATACCTACATATGCAATTTTTAATTTTTATCATAATGTATACATATATTATATATAATTTGTAAGTCTTATTGAAGAATTCTGTTATTACAAGTATAAAAACAAATATTGATGGTCATAACCTAAACTGACGTTTGCCTGTGATTTCAAACAAAGTGATTTTAAGAAGTCGAAATAATAAAATAATCATGACATCAAAAAATTACTATATTTTTCTATAATAAGATTCTATAGCCAATTTAATTGAAAGAGTCAATATAAGCAAACGATGAAAAACGATAGAAAACAAAAAATATTGAAAATTTTGTGAAAAATTATATGTTAAGGAGGTCTAAGTTTCCGTTAGTATGTATTGAGAAAAATGAAATTAAAATGAAGTTAGTCCAGCTTGAAGTCGGTAACCATCAACTCAAAAACTGTGTTGGCCTGTCGTAGTTCTCTGGACGAATTAGCGGATCGATTCAACATATGAATACGATTGGTGCCAGGACACAGTGATGTTTCGGGTAACTGCAATGCAGATCAACTTGCTAGGGAAAATTCAATCTTAGAAATCCTTCCGGAAAGGAGAAATCTGGATGCACCTGTCTCTAGCTACCTGTAATCTATTGCTTCACAAAAAAAAAGGCTTAAAATTTCAAATGAACAGGTAGATCAGACTGCAATATCACCAAGAACATCTAGCCTATACTGACACTGAAAAGCTCCCTTAACCCTGAAAAGGTGTAATATTATGTTAGGGATCATTACGGGTCATTGTCTTATTGGTAAATATTGCAGAATAAAATTATGAAATAAAAGTCAAGTTTCGTTTCACTAATCATTTACATTTATTTTGCAAATATCGATATTTCGGTTAGTCGATTAGTCGCAAGCACTGATGAAGGAAGTTGCTTCCGAAATATCGATATTTGCAAATTAAATATAAAGGATTATTGAAAGGAAACTCGACTTTTATTCCATCATTTAAATATATCACTATAAAAACAAATCTGATTATCAAAAATTATGCCAGAAGACTTGGACTTCCCTCAAACGACTTTCGCAGAACGTGTAGAGAGGAGGAGGAAGATGAAACTGTTCACTTGCTCTGGTCTTTATCATAAAAGGAAAACCCATTCAGCCTTCTTTCTGGACTCGTTGGGTGACCTTGAAGGCACTAAAATAAAAGACCTCCACCACTTTGTAAATTGGTTCAACGAGTAGAGTCTTATACGATATTGTTCAATTGAAAAACGTTGTACAAAATTAAATAAATAAAATATGAATACACTTCTTAATAAGAATGATATAAGCTGTGATGAGAAATAACTTATACTAGAAGTAAGGGGCATAATAAATATCTAAAAAGAAAGCATATCTAATTTTCGAATTTACATTGTGAATCACCTTGCATAGTCATAGTATAGTACAGTTATGTAAGATTTCAAATAACATTATGAAAAAGAACTATATAATGTAATAATTGTTATGTATCCGAGCACTACATTAGATAAATCAAATGTCAATTATGTAAACGCTTGTATAAGTGTCAATTAATACAATTAAGAAATAAATATAGCTAATTGTATTATTAATAAATATAATAATAATTTTATCTAACATTAAACAGCTAAAATTAAACAAAACCTTTTCGTTATATTCGAGGATGAAATTTAAGAAGGAATTTTTGAGAAATGCCAATGACAAATGTTTTGAAATTTTTAGTGATTAATAAAAGTATTTGAATCATTATTTCTTAAGTGCACTTGCATCACTACTCCCTTTTTAAATTTTTAATATTGTTTTTTCGAGTTTGAAATAAATATTTAAAAAAAAAACAGAAATTAAGCCAGAATTGGTGGCTTTTGAAATAATGGGGAAACTCTAATCATATGATTTTGCTCTACTCTAATCATCATATGATAAGAACCCCTATTTATCTCTCATTAACAATTAAACAAGTAAAAGATCTTCTTCTTCTAAATAGATGGAAGTGACTATTCCAGTTGCTTCTAAAAAAAAACAACTACCAGTACAATTAAAACTTTTTTGATGCCACGGCTCTAGTGAGTTATTTGTTGATCATTTTCTTCTGCTAACTTTAATATTTATGGAATAAAAGTCGAGTTTCCTTTCACTAATCATTTGTATTTATTTTGCAAATATCGATATTTCGGAAGCAACTTACTTCCTTCATCAGTGCTTTGCGACTAATTAATATTTACACTAATCTTTACATATAATTATATAATTTGAACCCTCAATAATATGCTCATTTTGTTAACAATAGTAATTCCTTAATAGTGCTACCTAATCTACAGTGTTTTATTTATTAATTTTTTTTGTATAATTATTATTTATTGCATTTAAACTAGTCTTACGCAATAACCCTTATTCTAGTATTTATGATCTTAATTCTACCTGAACCTGATTTTTAATTTTAAAGTAATCTAAATAATGGCGAGAACCCACTACCTACATCATTATTAAGTCTGTTGTTAACAGGTTCTCTAGATATTGCCAGGCTTTCATACATATCTAGTTTATTATTTTTGTTTACCTCTTTTATTAATTTTAAACTATTCTTATTTATATGATGTTCTTCTTCAACTATATGTTGCGCTACAGCTGACCTAAAATTCGTGTAGTTTCTTTTCCTCGCCAATTGTGCTTCCCTCATATGTTCCTGGAATCTAACTGTAATTAACCTCTTGGATTGTCCTATGTAAGTTTTTGTGCAATCTTGGCATGATATTTTGTATATACCACTTACTTCTTCTATGCTTTTCTTATCTTTAGCAGATCCTAACAGATTACATAATTTGAGATTTCTGCTTGTAGTGACTACATTTAAGTTGTATTTCTTAAATATATTGCTAAATTTTTTTGTGTATGCGGAATGTGCTACACAGATTCGTTTTGGCTTCTCCATATTTTTGTTTTGTTCGAATAAAGTTGAGAGATTTTCCATTTCAGTTCTATGGATCTTCTTCTTTATTATTTTCTCAACATTTTCTTTCATAAATCCATTTACTTCTGCTTTGTCCTCAATATATAACTTTTCCTTTTTGAAGTTTTCTTCTGATAAAGGTGTGGTCAGTAGTCTGTTAATCATTGTATGATATGCTGCCATCTTTTGTCCATGGGGGTGGTTTGAATCGGAAGTGATAGTTCTTTTAGTTGTCGTAATTTTCCTATAGATATCAAAATTTATTTTTCCTTCCCTTCTAATTAATTTGATATCTAGGAACGGAATTTCGCCATTTTTTTCATTTTCCATTGTGAAAGTTATGTTGTTATGGATGTTATTGAGTTTAACAAGTAAACTTTCCATTTTGGTTTTTTCCCCTACTGCGATAATATCATCTACATATCGCATCCAGATCCTGGGCATAATTCTACTATCCTTTCTTCTATAAAATTCATGAAGATTTCGCTCAATATAGGGGATAGTGGATTTCCCATAGCTGTGCCTTTTGTGGTTTTGTAATACTTCCCTCTAAACATGAAATAGTTTTCATTCATACAAAGGGCTGCCAATTTTATGTAGCATTTGGTTTTTTGTTTCCATTCCCTCGAATCATCCATTTTGTTGAGCCATTCCTCTAGTTTTATAATGGCTTCTTTAACTGGTATGCTAGGGAAAAGTGATTTGACATCAAATGATACTAGCTCTTCACTTTCCCCTATTTCGGTATCCTTTATTGCTTCGATCAGTTCAGCTGTATTTTTTATAGCTCTTGTGCTCATTTCTCTTCCTAGGTTTTTGAACTCTGCTACTAACCATTTTGCTATGTTGTATGTTGGTGAGTTGGAATCTGCAATTATTTCCCTCATTTCATTTCCATCTTTGTGAATTTTTGGTTGGCATCTAATTCTAGGCAATGAAGGGTTCGGCATTCTTAAGTTTGTTATCTTTTCTATGCTACCCTTACATTCTTTTAGAATTTTTTCTACTCTTCTTACTGAATCTGGCAAGGGACTCTTTCTAAGTTCGAAAAAGTTCCCGGATTTAAGTTTTTCTTCTACCAGATTTTCATACTCTTCTTTATCCTTAATGACTATTTTGTTTCCTTTGTCTGCTTTTAAGTAATGAACTGGTTTTTCTTTTAGACATATTTAGACATATGAGGGAAGCACAATTGGCGAGGAAAAGAAACTACACGAATTTTAGGTCAGCTGTAGCGCAACATATAGTTGAAGAAGAACATCATATAAATAAGAATAGTTTAAAATTAATAAAAGAGGTAAACAAAAATAATAAACTAGATATGTATGAAAGCCTGGCAATATCTAGAGAACCTGTTAACAACAGACTTAATAATGATGTAGGTAGTGGATTCTCGCCATTATTTAGATTACTTTAAAATTAAAAATCAGGTTCAGGTAGAATTAAGATCATAAATACTAGAATAAGGGTTATTGCGTAAGACTAGTTTAAATGCAATAAATAATAATTATACAAAAAAAAAAAAAAAAAAAAAAAAAAAATTTAATAAATAAAACACTGTAGATTAGGTAGCACTATTAAGGAATTACTCTTGTTAACAAAATGAGCATATTATTGAGGGTTCAAATTATATAATTATATGTAAGGATTAGTGTAAATATTAATTAGTCGCAAAGCACTGATGAAGGAAGTAAGTTGCTTCCGAAATATCGATATTTGCAAAATAAATACAAATGATTAGTGAAAGGAAACTCGACTTTTATTCCATAAATCTAAACATATCACTAAAAACAAATCTGATTATCAAAAACAATCAAAACTTTAATATGATTTTACTTGTCCGATTTTACAATTTAACAGCTGTTTTATGATACTATATACTATGTCCTTGAAATTACTGATCAACTCTCTGATCAACTTATTAATAATTTTTGTTCCAGCCCATCGTCGTATATTAATCGACCACATTACAATTGGTGCTGCAAGATCATAGGTAGATGGCTTTTGCAGCACCAATTGCAGTATTTCATTACTTACTTGATGTTTCTAAAAATGTTACAATTTTGATTTTTGTAATGGATCTTTATTTTTTAGTAAAGCGGTTTTTCTTTAATTTAATAAGGATCTTAAATCATTTTGACTCCCTGCTCTGAATAGAGCAAAAAGGAAGGAGAAATTATTCTCGATATATTTTTTAAAAAACAAAAACATAATAAAATACTATCAAATATAATATTTTGTGAAACAACTTAATGATCCAATATTGTGAAATTGGAACACATTTTTGATTGATATATACATTAATACACAAAATTTGACAACACGGGACTATATCTGATTGCAGTTATGTGATTGATTGAGCAAACAGTAAATGAGTAAACGCATAATATGGTAAAATACACGACATATTTCCTACTCTTCATTCCTAAAAGCAATAAGGAGGAAAATTTTTCAAAAACACAAAAGAAGAAAGTATATTAAGAGAAAATTCGGTGAAAACATAACACTATGTCAACCATCAACTGAAAATATCTCTACATATTGTAAAATGATTGAAAAACAATTATTAAACATAAATATAATACTTCTTTATTTTACATTCTTTTATTAGTTAGAATATATTTCTTATTAATTAGGCAAAATGCAAAATGAACCAATCACAATTATAATCAATGATCGACTGCAGAATTTCTTCTATCTCCCGTTCAACTGTCAGTTTCTTTATGGTTGCGTTTGTTATCAAATCATTTTGGTTATGTTTTATATATCATGGTTGACAACTCGGCCATCCTGAAAATTGGAATCGTCCTCGATTTCATCGTCTGGTTCCGGGATGCACCACCTCTTGATTTTGTCTGGAGAATAAACTCCAGCATATCGACGTATTTTCCTTGGAGCTCCGGGAATATCTTCAACTAAATAACGATCATTTTCCAGAACCTTTGTTATTACATATGGTCCTTTAAACTTCGGTTGTATTTTCCGTGGCTGTCCCGTACTATTTGGTTCATTCTCCACTACTATTAAATCGTCCACTTCGTATTTTGTTGGTTGCCTATGTTTCTTATCAAATCGTTCTTTCCACATTTGTCGTGCGGCCATGATCTTTTCAGCGGCCTGCTGCCTGACAACTACTAATGGTTGACGATCTTCGTCGGTTATTTCATCATGTAACGCCAATATAATTTTATTTTTCAAGATGTCGCGGGGTTTAAAATCGAATATTATTTCCTGTGGGGTACGACCTGTTGTGGAAGATATCATAGAATTCAGAGACCATTGGATATTTCGTAGTTCTTGATCCCATTTACGTTCATTAATTGTTGAAGAAGCTATAGCTGTCGAGATCGTTCGGTTGACTCGTTCAATTTGGCCATTGGCCCTAGGTGTTCGTACGGCGGTCTTAATATGTTTCATGGAATGCTCTTTACAATATGTTTCAAACGATTTTGCAGTGAATGCCGTTCCTCGGTCAGTGATGATCCGTGCTGGTGTACCGAAATATTCTGTTACTTCGTCTAACACCTTTAATACTGAAGCCGTATTTGTAGACTTAACAGCTCGCAATATTACAAATTTACTAAATGGGTCTGAAATTCCCAACACGTGCATATTCCCCTTACTACTTTTAGGGAACGGTCCCAAGTGATCCAAGTGTATAGTATGAAAAGGTATTGGTTCAATTTCATCGAAATGCATCTCCCCTTCCGTTTTTCCACCCGGCTTCTTATTATAACAGCATTCGACGCAAGCCCTTAAGTATTTTGACACATAATTCCTCATGCGTGGAAACCAATACCATCGTTGAATACGTTCAAGTGTTTTTTCTAAAGCAAGGTGTCCGACGAGATCATGACATTCACGAACTATTCTCCAACGTACCATTTTTGGCACCACCCACCTTTTATTTTGATTGATTTTTTTAAATAAACGTTCATTGTCAATACAATACTCGTTAGCAAGATGTTTATCTACTTTATCTGAACGTAGATTGTCAATTATAGTTTTCAAATCAGGATCTTGTATTTGCATAGTTAACAGCCAGTCGAGTCGGGTAACTTCGACTCCCATTATTTTCAGAGAAGCGGTTTCAGGTTCATTAACCACTTTTTCGTTAGGTGCACGGCTCAAGGCATCAACATGAGTCATGCGGCTGCCACTACGATGCTCCAAATTGAAATCAAACTCCTGAAGTCTTAGCCACCACCGTGCAATCCTTGGGATTAATTCTTTTTTTGACATAGTTGTTCTCAAAGATGCGCAATCGGTGACTACAGTAAAACGTTTTCCTAATAAATAGTATTTAAAACGCTCCAATGATTCAACTATCGCTAGAGCCTCCAGTTCGTAGCTATGAAATTTATTTTCACATTCGCTTGTTGTTCGACTAAAGTATGCGACTGGTTTTAAGTATTTCCCGTCTTGTTGTAATAAAATTCCAGCAAGACCGTCTGAACTTGCATCGGTGTGAACTTCATGAATCATTCTTACATCATATGAGGTTAATAATGGTTTACTACACAGAATTTGTTTCAACGTATTGAAAGCTATCTCTTGTTGTTGAGACCAAATAAACTGGCTATCTTTTTTTAATAATTCGTTAATTGGTTTTGAAATTTTAGCAAAATTTTGTACAAATTTTCTAAAATAACTGCATAGTCCTAGAAATTGACGTACTTCTTTGACATTCGTTGGTTGTTTAAATTCTTGTACTGCTTTTACTTTTATCGAGCCAGGTGATATTCCGCTAGGTGAAATATGATGACCCAAGTACTCTATTGTTTGTTGTAAGAAACTGCATTTCGTTAAATTTAATGTTAATTTAAATTCTCTAATTTTATTTAATACTATTTTTAATTTTTGTAACCCTTCTTCCACTGTTGTACTTCCGATTAAAATATCATCCATATAAATTTGGATATCTATATCTATTTCCTTTTTTAATTTATACATAAGTGTTTGAAAGACAGTTGGGGCATTTTTGAGCCCAAACGGCATTCGTTTAAATTCAAACAAACCCTTTGATGTTATAAAGGCTGTGTACTTACGAGATTCTTCTTCTATTGGTATTTGGTAATACCCACTATTTAAGTCAAGACTGGTGAAATAGTTATAAGAACTGGCCACTTGTAATTCTTCCTCGATATTTGGTGTGGGGCAAATTTCTTTTTCAATTTTTAAATTTAATTGTCGATAGTCGATACATAGACGTTCTTCTCCATTTTTTTTCTTTACTAATAATACAGGACTCGAATAATTTGAAGTTGAATGGGTTACTATGTTGTTCTCCATTAATTCGTTTACCTTATCATCGATAATTTCTTTTTTTGCATATGGCACTCGGAATGGTTTTTGTTGTACTGGTTTCTGATCAGTTAATTTGATACTCATCTCGATTTCTTTAGTTAATCCTAGTTGTTTCATATTTTTAGGGAACAATTCATTAAAATTGTTTAATAGTTTGATTAACGATTCTCGTTCTTTTGCGTTCGACGTTCCTTGATTTATTTCATCCTCTTTCACTACACGTTTGACTTCACAGTTAACTTCTTTTTCAGAACATTTATTTTCTATAATTATTTCTCCGTTCTCTTTATAAAATTTTACATCTGGGCGATCTAGCACATCGCGTCCTATTAACAATGGTACGGGCATATATTTACTGTTTACTACATAGACATCTATTCTTAATTTTACGTTATTGATGATTAGTTCGACATTTGACTTTTCAGTTGAGCAATATTCTCCTCCTAGGAATCCAGCGAAGTTGACTTTACAGTTTTTTCGATCAGTTAAACATTTATCAGCATATTCTTTTGCAATCAGCGTAAGAGGACTGCCACAATCTATTTGTCCTACCATTTCGTTATTATTAACCATTACAATCTTATGATAGGGTGTTGATTTTGAATATTCGATAACTCCTACTCGTGAAACATCTGGACATTCACTGGGTTCACCTCGTTTATGCACTCGATTACATTTGGTGCAACGAGATCGACGTTGTGGTGCAGGACAATTTCTGGCGAAATGACCTGACTGGTAACAATTAAAACACTGCGTTGACGTTTTAAATTTTTCTTCCTTCAGTGTTCTTTGTTCGTTGTTGGCATTTTCAGATGTAATCGATTTGAAAGTCGGCTTTTGCTGAAATGTATTCTGTTTTTGTTTTACTTCCCTTATATTTGTGGTTCTAAAACTTTCACACCAAGAGATTCTATCACGCAATTCTGCTATCGTGTCAATACGTTGTCCTTGAAAAGCTTCATATAATTGCTCATCACGCATGCCTAAAATAAAATATTTAACAATGGCATTCTCCTTTAAATTACCCTTATTTCCGAGTCGTGACATCTCCGCGACATATTCCATTAGCGTTTCGTCATTTTTACGTTTTCTTCCTAGCATACCCATATGTATGTCGGCATCGTTTACAATTGGCATATATTTATCTTTAAACTGCTTTACAAAATCACTCCATGATGTACAAAAATCATCTGTACGATCATACCACGCTCTAGCTAATCCTTTGAACTTTGGTCCAATTGAAATTAGGACTAATGGATCTTCCCAACTATAAAATGTTTTAAGTTTTTCTACTCGCTTTAACCATTCTTCTGCCGTTAAACTTTTTTTATCCTCCGGATTGAACTCAGGGAGAATTTCCATTAATTCTCTTGGTCCGAAGGTTAAAAAATTTCCTTGTCCGTTCCAATTCATTACAGGCGTTGATGTATTTATTACTGGTGAGTTGAAGGTGACATTACGTGCCGAATCACTTCCAACATTCTCTACGATCGTTCGTGCTTCACTTCTTATTGACGTAACTGATTCATTTCTACTATTATTATCATCAATATTTAATAACCGATTAATTAATGATGACTTATTTCCATTTTGTGATAACTTTAAATTTTTTAGTAGATTTTTTAATTCTTTAACCGTTCGTTTATTTAATTCCTCACGTTCCATTTTTTTTAAGGTATCAATAATATTTCTGTCTTTTACGTTCTCGATAAATTTAGGTTATCTCGTTTAGCAATTCCCAATTATACGTACACTTTAATACTACCACCATGTGCTTCAATTTTTCATAACCTCAACCTTTTAGTTATGATTTTCGCTTTTGCTTGGATTTATTTATCCCACTTCTGAATTGTAAAATGATTGAAAAACAATTATTAAACATAAATATAATACTTCTTTATTTTACATTCTTTTATTAGTTAGAATATATTTCTTATTAATTAGGCAAAATGCAAAATGAACCAATCACAATTATAATCAATGATCGACTGCAGAATTTCTTCTATCTCCCGTTCAACTGTCAGTTTCTTTATGGTTGCGTTTGTTATCAAATCATTTTGGTTATGTTTTATATATCATGGTTGACAATATGTATAATGTGTCACGTATCTATATGTTTCTGTCTTTCTGATACACTCCGTGTGTGATATAGTGGTTACGTATATAATATGATTTAACAGTTATCAAAATAATAATTATAGGCAGGAAATAATAATGATAAAAAATAATAATAATGAATCATCAAAGTTTTATATACTTAATCAGAAAGAATTTATCAGTAGAAAAAAGGTGAAGATTATGAAATGTCATTGAAAATCAATATTTAACAGGCAAAACAAAAAATTTTTTTTAAATTATAACAAAAAAAATTGCAATTAACCCAATTTTTGAATTTTATTTTATAAATTATTTCAAGAGATTATTTTAATTTTAATTTTTTGTAATAATTATTGCAATTAATTTTTTTAATTCAAAAAATGTAATCTATTATTAAAATTGTTTATTCCTTCATTTAGTATCACTTTAAAATATTCGATGTATATACTAAAAAAAAAATGTTTTTCGTTATAACATTTAATCATTTATAATAAGAACTCACATACGTCTATAAATATTAAATATTTCCATTAAAAATTTTATAAAAAAGCCACGTTTCAGATAGTTACGAAGTGATTTTCTTATTATATAAGATTTACAGATTTTTCTTGATTTTTTTTTTTTATTTAACAAAATTTTTAAAAAATATTTTAATTTTTTTTTAATCGGGAATTAAAAAGGAATATTTTGTTTTTTTTTTTGTTATTTTTTTTTTTTTTATTGAAAATTTGTTAAGTCATCATGGACCGCCTCTGGTTATAAAATAATTTATTCATATATACTTAGTTCTGTAAAAGAAATAAAACTTAAACCTAAATTTCTGAAATGATTGCAGAAATTCAACTCAAAATTATTATTTTTATTCTAAAGGAGGAAGACATTGTAAATTTCTATTTTTAAATTAAAAAACAGAAAAAAAGAACTACGAAAAATAAAGAAATATTCTTTTAGTATAAATGTTCAACAAACTTTACTTACTTAGCATTAAAGATTTTGCCCCACCCCACGTCCCGTATACAATAGCCAGATTTAATTTAAAAACAAAAAAAATTTATGGTTTTATACACACTTAAAAAAATAAAATGAGCATCTTTTTTTACATGACAACGACGGCGATATTTTTCTTTTTGTCAATATACTTAGAATATGCAATCTCTACAAATAAAAACTGAATTTATCGTCGTCTTTTAAACATGTACCAGCTGGGTGTGCAATGTGTAAACCGCCTACAACCAGAAGGTCCCAGGATCGATGAAAGCATTTTGCAGGTATTTCGAACAGGCCTTTATCATTGGGATAAAATAAATGATAAAAAAATAATTAAGTCTATACAGTTTGCCATCATGGAACGTGCTTTTGGAAGGATCAGTACATGGGCTACATGCTGTGGCCTAAGTTTTAATTCTGCAATTCTGTAACCCAAGCACTAAGATAACAACCTGTAATCTCCCGAAGCTAAACGGTCAAACACTCATACTCACCCATAGTGCAAATAATTAGGAATCATACATACCAAAAAGGAAACTGTTTTCTGGTATTCCAGACCATATGGTATTATCATAGGCCAGTTTTCAAATAAACTGCTTTCAGACACAACCGATTATATCACTCTTTAACTGAACTTCAACAAAAAGGCTGAGGTAGGTTTTCCTGCTAGGGCCGATTGGAAACGTGGCTTAAAGAAAAGGTAAAATGATATAGTAATTTTCACTGATGGATCGGAAATGATCTGCGGAGTCGGAATTTTGCAAAACGGTGCAGCAATTTTCTCAAAAGATCTAAAAACAACAAAGTCTTATGATCTCCCTAAATACGCTAGTGTCTTTCAAGCAGAGCTTCTTGCAATTAGGGAAGTCACCACCTTCACGAATAGCCAAGATGCTATCTAAGCTTTGATGGCGGACACTATCTGCTGGTGGAGCAATGCCGAAACGAAATTGGAAGCTGAAGGGCCACTTGAATGGCCACTTTTACCTAACTGCCTATATGGTTTGTCATAACTTAAATAAAATGGAACTACGCTATTTAAGAAGCCATAATTACTGTCATTACTGACAATATTAGTAGTTGAAATAGTTGATATGCCAGCAAAATTAACAAATAAATACTTGAAAACAAAATCGTAGTTGCAATTGTTATCAATGAAGAGTTTACAAACTTAAAATGAGCAAAAGAGAAAAACAATTTATATGAATTTCATCCAGCGCAATGAAATGAAAAGTAATTAACTTGCTTAGGTAGTAAACTTAACTTAAAAGAAATGTAATTAATTCTAATTGGACAGATTTAACTTTCCAATTATCGGTAAATGTAATTATCTCCAAAAATGTCACATTTGGAGAATAAATTCCATTTATTAAACATTGTTGTACTTTCAAATAAAAATTTAACCTTAAAATTCTATAGTAGTTATTATAAACTGGTACGTTTAGTTAGGAGTAGAGTTAGTAATGGAGTTAGTCTTTGGGATATACGCCAAATGCAATTTATATTATTTTTAACATTGAAAAGTAATAATAATACAATTTTTAGGGGTTGAGAGAATAATAATAAAATCGACAATTTTTCAAAATAGGTATCTTTACAAAACCTTCCGCTTTTTTTTTTAAAAAAACAACTTGTAAACAAATTCCATTTTCATAAGTTTTAAATGTTTTTAAATAAAATTTTTACATAAACTACACAGATACATTTAAATACCCACATAATGTGCATTGAAATTTTGTTCATTGCACTTGAAATTAATCACAATACCGATACTCTTTAAATTAACTCGTTTACCTTCTTAAATATGAAATGAAAAATGCGAGCTAAAAGTAACAAAATCCAATTTTATTACATATGTACATATATACACAAGCATATGTATGTATAAAAATGAAATATATGATTATAACCTCTTTAAATATCTACATACAGTTGCAGCTACAGAAATTTTTATTATAATTGCACAAAATAAATATGTACGCTTTCATGTATAGAGATTATAAATGTTGAAAATCAAAATCAAGTTCAAGTTCCAATCAAAATTTATAGAACAATTAATTTTTCCATGTTGTATGTACGTACATGTATATATACATATAGATTTATTTATAAATTAATGTTTTGATATGTACAGTAACTGTGAAAAATTAAACAATATATATATATTACTAAGAATATATTAAGTTAGGTAGGTAGGTAGTAGGTAAAGTAGCTAATTCCAGAAACCTTCTGAACAAACTAACTTCACTAGGTATAGTGTCTTTTCGATGACACAACTCTATTGACTTTTTTTAGAGGATTCTCAATTTAACTTTGTTTCTAGAGCTAAGTAATATTGTAGTGAAGTCAATAAAATTCTCCTATCTGTGACATTTCCTACTCCTACACAGTCTGAAATACGGCAATAACTACAGCAATAACATTTGAAAAAATAGTTCAAAAATTTTTCATTGTTCATATCTTTGCAACTGAAACAGTGGAAATTGATAGAAAAGATAGAAAATACCTAATTTGTTTAAAATAACGTAAAATAACGTTAGAATCAAACAAATTTTCAGAGTTCAAATTAAAAAAAAACCCTAATATTTTAGGATATTTGGTTTTTTGTAACAAAATCTTTGAATATGTAATTCAAATATTTTAATTTGAATTTTGAAATTCTTCCTTAATTAAAATTTCAAGTTTCATATGCTATAATACATTATTATCTTACTATCACATTATTATCTATTTCTGAAGATTGAAAGTTTTAAAATGTATTTTACTGCCTCTTTTGATTATACCCCTTGAGTGGTTAAGACCCGGTTAAGGGTCTGCTCAAATTTATTGTTGAAAACAACAATTTTACAAGCGTCCAAAATTGATTAAAACCCAAAATTGATCAAGATATTAATCAAATTTAGTGAAAAATATACCTAATAGAGTTTTTAGTATTATTTGATGGACGGTTCAATATTTCTAATTATTTTGTGACCATATCGTACTCTTAAAAAACACATATCAAATAAGAATATTAAAGTCAAATATTTCAGCACAAAAAAAAACGATTCAATAACGTACAAAAATACGACTTTTCTTGTTTAAAATTTATTAACTAACAGAGCAACAATCGAACAAAAATGTTTGGATTCGTAGACAGCAAAATTTATTTTTTGTCCTGCAATTAATAAGGAATACGCCTTTTGTGGTTAAACATTGGACAACAAAATATGTACACAGCAATTTCTATTAATTTTGTTTTACATTTTAATTTTTTGTTTTTTAAATTATGAACACGTCCAAAGGGAGGTGGTACTCGTACTCGTACTTAATATCTGAATACAATTCTTTATTTTGCATCTATTCTATTTTTATAACCTTTGATTATTATATTTATGTTGCAAGAAATGTTACCAAAGCAAAAATCAATATGAATTGAGGTGCATTATTGAAGCTTACCATGTGTACTCCATTCAAGAGTACAATTATTGTCTTTTCATTACCAATAAACTTCTTTATTTTGATTTATTCCGTTTTTCTATTCCTTTTGATTGTTTTTACTCTTATTCGTACATATATGTTTTATTCACAATGATTTACCCTTTTTTTTATATCATGGTATCATGTACCTTATGAAATAGATACTTGATTTTCTTGTCACATATTGTGTTAGCTATTCAGATTATGATGGAAGTTCCTTGTTTTTTACTTTTCTGATTTTTTCAAGAAATAAAAAATAAAGCCATGACACCAACCGGGTAGAAAATTCGCATGCGGTTTCATCCGCAAATTTGATATACGTTGATATAAGTAAATTTTTAAAAATTACTACAAATGCTTGTCTTACAATTAATATTCTGTATGTTACAAAAACTACGAATTGTTCGACTGAAATCAGAATCCTGTAATACATTTAGTGAGACACACTATACGTTTAAAACCGGTATAAAGTAAATATTTTTAAAACATATTTAAAATATGATAACCATCTTTAATGGGTAAATTTATTATTATCATTCGATGAATTAGGAGAAAAAATGTGAATTTAAAAATAAATATTTTGTTTTGTAATATGTACATCTATGCATCAATCTATTCATTATATAGATACATACATGTAATATAAAACTAATAATTTTTAGTTTAAAAGTCTCTGGACACGATCATAGATATAATATGAAATGAATTGTTATGACATAGAAAGACAAGTTCGTAAGCATATTTTCCTTCAGAAATAATTCAAAAATAAAATCTTATCTATTTTTAATATTGTTTGATTATCTGTCAAAAAAATAAAACGAAATGGCTTTAGTAAAATGACGTTTTTTTCGTCTTATTTCTATGATCGTATCCACAGGCTTTGAACTAAATTTTGTAAAATAGTCACCAAACTAAAATTTTTGTACGTGATTGACATAATAAAATTAAAAATAAATAAAGTAAATTATAATGAGTAAAATTAATAAATCATTCTGAAAATTTGTGTATTTTTAAATTGTAATCACACTTTATTTCATTAAATTTGTATCTTTATTTTCTTAATTTAACTTGTATGTACACAATTTGTAATATTAAATTAAACCACAGAATTAAAGAAGAAAAAACAATTTCTTTTTAAGTAAATCTAAAAATGACATGTTATTATTTTTTATTACTTAAAACGCAAAATAATATAGCAGAATTAATTATATTTATATAAATAGCTACCTACATTTAAAAAATATATTTCAGAATTAATATAAGAATCTGATTTCTTTTCGTTAAAATGTAAAAGAATCAGTTTTTGCGCTTGAGTAGCAATGCGCTGTCATTCAAAAATTCCAGATTTTAAGATAGGTATTGTTTAAATTTGCTCATATTCTGTAAAAAAATTCAATTTTTTTTATTTTGTAACAAAAACGTGCCCTTATCGATTTGTTTTTTGTTACAATACGTGCAGAATTCTATACATTATTTTTGACTAAATTTTCCTTGGAAAGAAATTAGGAAGCACGATTCAAAATTATTTTTATTAATGTTCGACTTCATTTTGAATTTTTTTATTCTTTATACAAAATGTAATAAATATTTGTATATCCATTAATTATGATAGTTTTAATTGTCATGAATTTAATTTAATTGTCCTCCTTTAAAACATTGAAAATCAGGTTACCTTAATCAAAATTAATGAAAATAATATTATTGAAATAAAAAATTATTGATGAATACGCATGTTAAGTTCTTTCATTTATAACTTCATTTGATGATAACCGCAACGTGCACCTCTAAAAATAACTACAAAATATTAAAAAAAAAAAACTTGTTAAATTACATATTAAGTTCATCCATTAACAAATAATACCAAAAGTGCAAAAAGAAAAAAGATAATTTACATATACACAAAAGTATGACTGTATGTACTTAATATACATACGTACCACATTTCCATTAATTACGCAAAGGTACATAAATATTCGATTCGTACCTACATTTTAAGTGCAAACATATTTATGGTAAAAATATAAAAAAATGTTTACCTTCTTCTTACAAATATCTTACGTTAATTTTAAATAAACGGTTAGGTTATCAATATTCTTCTACAAAACCTTAAACGCTTAACGAAATATACTTAAAATAACAACAAAATATTAATTGATCTTTTTTTATTCTTGTTTTGATGTAGTACCTATCCTACCCAACATAACATAATTTTATGTGTGTTTGTAACTACAAATCATTCATCCAAACAAATACAACATCAAATTCATCCATACAAATTAAATTTCTGATTATTATTTTACAATTCCGTATAGTACGCATGCACTTACCACGTGATTCATATTGTATCTTTGAATGAAAATAAAAAATAAAAAAAATTAAAAATACAATACAGAAAACAAAAATAAATTATCAGAGACATAAGAATAAAAAAAAAATATTTTTTTTTTTTTCATTTCTCACAATTACAGATCTTTCATTACCACCATCACTATTCTTCACCACAGAAAATCAATCCATTAATAAATTTTACTTGCATTTCTAGCTAGACGTTGTCTCCTCAACCGGCATAACTATTTCTATTTTAACTATTCATATTTTTTATGTACACAACATGAGATAAAAAATAAATATTATACGTTTATGTATACAGATATATATATTTACATACAATTTGTACATAAATATCTGATATCGCAATAAATAATGGTGTTGCATTGCTGCTGATCTTTTTAGATTTTATCCTAACCTAACCTAACCTGATTTAAAAAAAAAAAAAACAAAAACAGCTCATCGAGAGAGTCAAACTCAATAATGCATACGACGAAACGTTTGATAAATAATAATAAACGAAAGGACTTGTTATTTACTGTATTTTGTATTGTATGAAAATGTTTGTTATGTTGATTTCACACATCATGCGTGATGCGTCAACAATTTCTGGTTGCCATACTATTATATTTATCTGTTTATTTATAATGAATTTAAAATATTTTAAATCGAATCAAATACCCGAAGTAAAAAGATTATTTTCAAAAGTTGTAGTATTGTACAAATTTGTTAATTCGTTTTTATTTTATTTAAATTCGTAAAAGTGGAAAACTTATTTCTGATTGAAAAGAAGCTAGAATTCAGTATGACTTAAGCAATCTTGTAATATATTTAGAAGAATAATGTGTTAATTGGAAGTATGTACCAAATGGCTCTGTTAATATTTGTGGTTAAGAATACAGTTTTGACATAACTGATTCATACCATTTTATTAACACAATTTTCTGTATTCAAAAGAAAATATTCAACAAAAATTTTAATCATCTTCACACAAATAATACAAAATAAAAAATTTATGTATAATCAAAAAATGTTACGAGTTCGGTGGATTCATTCTTGTTTGATAGAATTTTTGCACACAGATTAGATAAGTTACGTAAAGTGTTGTGAGTCTATTGAAAGAATACACGTGGAAACAGACTGAAATTTTGACAATTTTACCAGAGTCAATTCTGTTAATTCTGTTATAATTTGTCTAGTGCTGAAATGATTAGTTAATTTATTTTTCTTAACACTGAGTGTTATGTTAGCATAAATTCTTGACTTCTCTTCTGTAAAATTTCCATTTAATTTATTTTAATCTCAAATATTAGATTTTTTGTGCAGATATTTTGAAAACTTGTTACAGTAATCTTTAATGAAAATCTATACTTTTTGCTTTGGGTGTTCCTTTGTTTCCAATTGTAATTTTGAACATAGAAAACAAAAAAGAAGTTTCTAATTAGTTTGTTTAATGATATCAGTCACCTCACTACTATACCTGATCTTATAACTGAATGTAATTTAATATTTACATAACTCATTTTACTGTTTTACTGTTGTAAATGTTAAAAATAATAATTAATAATTTATAGCTATTTTTATTTTTATTTAATTTTTAATTTTATATTATTTTATTAATACAATTATTTTGTTTTCATAGTTTAAAACAGAGTCTATTGAAATATGGCAAATACGTAAGTTAAAATTATAATTTTAGTTTTTATTTTGTATTTTTAAATTTCAAAAATATAACAAAACCAATAACTGCTTAAAACAGTTCAATAAAAAAAAATTAATTTCAAATTAATTTTATGGCATATAATCAGTCGATCACAATTTGATTTATTTAAATTTATAGTAATAGATTCCTCTATATTTCATTTATCTACACAAGGTATGTTTGCCCCTGAATAATAGTATTATTTTTCTTAGATCGGTAGATGACAAGTTGAGCAAAATTTTTCATTGTTTAATTTAAATTAGGTTCAGTAAATAATTAGAGGGTTGAGACTAATTCTATACAAATTATTGTTGATTTGAACTGAATTCATTTAAATCACAATTCTCTAAAGATATCCTAAGGTAAACAACAATTTAGAATAATGATTCAAATTAAAGTAAGTAACGAATCATGATTTGTCTCGTCCAATTTCAAAAAATTTACCAGAACCTAAATAAATTTTAAGTCGATACTTATGTAATATATTATATACTAATGTAACTATTTTTAAAGTGTTTTTTTTTTAATTTTTCTTTACTTTTTGTAATAGATCTTAAAATTTATAATTTAACCCAGCCCAAAGATACATAGTATCAACAATAGTACAATATAACAACAACAAATCACCCCTATATGAGTTTACAAAATATGAGGAACTATCATAAGCACTTTTTAGTACAGACCAACAATATACACGATTCTTTCAGACTTATTAATTATGTATAGCCTTCCCAAAGGAAACAAATATATTCGAATCAAGTTTTAAAACTAAATTTTCAAACATATTCAATGTGAACAATAGATTAGAATGAATATAAATCATTAATAAGGTTTGCATTTCCAATACAAATAGTCTGGTTTCTGGTTTAGTTTAAAATTGACATTTTGTATTAGATATATGGAATAGAACTTGTTGGAAAATATTTAGTAACACAAGAAGTAGCAGAAGTATCAGTGAGTGTTATTACTATAAAAATCACTGAATACAAGCACGATAGAAATTATTTCCTCCTGTCGTTTTTTTTCATCTGGCAATAATAAATAAGTTCTGCAAACAGTCTCTGTACAATATAAACAAACACTCTGTCTGTTGTTAGTTACATAAAATGATAAAAAATCTTGTTTGACAACAGTGCGTTCAACCTTCAACGCATATGGTGTATGTTGTATGTGTTTATGTGTTTATAAAATACTCATACAGTTCGATCTAATAGTTCCAATTCCAATTATTCTAAATCGGTATGTATTCATACAAAATAACATTAAAACAATGTTCACTGTTTGAAAAATCTTACAAATTAAATTCTTTTAAATTACACAATTCTATATAATAAGAAAATAAAAAACTTTTACACAATTAAAAAACATTAAAAAAATATACAACACATATTTACCTACATATTTACATTATTCCATACATCAATTTAAATTTGGGGTGCACATAAAATAGACTAGATTCAATTAACATTCAACATGTTATATTCATTGTCACACCGGCGGTGATCTACAATAATTTCGAATTTTCGAGGTAATTTCTCACTATTATACAACATCGACAATGTGAAAATATACATACATATACAACATTATTAGATAGAGGACCAAAATATAAAAATTAAAAGAAAAATAGAAATAATAAAAAAATAATCTAGAGCTTTTCGAGATTTCTAAATAAATGTAAATACAGTCAGAGTCAAAAGTAATTGTAATTCATTTACATCCAATAAATATTTTTTTTTTTTACTGTTTTTAATTTGAATGAAAATAGGTGTCCCAAAAATTATAAAAATTTAGTGCGTTAGAGAAATATAAAATTGTTAAACTCTCTAATTAATTAATTATTCATAATAAAAATATTAACACTGTTTGTAAAATATATAGACACATTTTGGATTTGTAAATAACTGGAAGAGTGAAAAGAGATATCAATTTCTACAAAAATAAATTTTTCTTCTTGTCACAGCAACACACTTTTATGGGATTTTTTTTTGCTTGTTGTGGTATATATCTAGCAAAATCATATGAATCGGAAACAACTGTAACTTTGGGTATTAGATATCAATTTTTTGTTAATTATTTTCTTAAAAAAATAACGTGCCTCTCGCACTTTTCATAAAGATGATTTCTACTTTCATTTATAGTGACAATTAAAAAAATGTACATAATGTACACAATACACCTATATATATAATTTTTCAGAATTAAAAGAATTCACAAATATTTATTGTGATTTTCTTTTTACGTTTTCTGCAACTAAACAAAATGAAAACAAAAAAAATGTCTAATACCATTTAACAAAAAAAAATTTACTGTAGCAAAATGTCGTTTTACAACAAAGAAAATTTGCAAAAACTGTTTGGCAAAACGAAAATTTAGCAAAAAGTTGTTTAGCAAAACTATATTTAGCAGAATACTTTAGAAAGGTGGATAAAGTCGGATTTGATCCATAGAGGATTTGGTCTTTGGCATTTAATTTTGGGATTTGGTCAATCCAACCTTTTAAAGGCTTAACAAAATAATTTTTTGATGCCGCCCCTCTCAAATCGTTAACCTAGTTTATTAGTAATATACTTTTCCTAACGCAGAAAATGTAGACGGAAATACTTTTAAGATCGGCTAGTAAGATAAAATTTTATAAACATATAAAAACCAAAATGTTTGTAAAATATGTTAATAGGTGTTTTTGAAATATCCCATTAAAATAAATCGAATTTTTTGTTAAAATAATATTTGCAAAATGTGATATTTTGCGAAAAGATTTTAGGCCAAATATATGTTTGTCAAATAAATTTTTCCGTTGGGGGTGCTCCCATTTTTTATCTACTTGCCAGTCCCATTTTTAGCATTAATTATTGTGAATAAGTGTATTTTCGAAATATATAATTATTTATTTAATTTTTTTAAATACAAATCATAAGCTTAAACATTTTCAATACAAATTATGAATTACATCTATTAGTTACATATTACTTAATTAACATGCTGTATAATCGTACATTTCATAAAGAATTATTTCAAAACAAAATGTGTGATCGAGCATGCCAAAATATCACCACAAACCGATTTTATATTTACTTAAATGAATTTTAAATCCTTAAATTATTTTTCAATTACCCATTTTATGTAGATGTATTTGTTACAAATTCAAATTATTGCAGAAAATAAATATAATAAATATAATCCAGGCAGAGTAGATTATAATATATTTTAAGAATACTACATGTAAACACGCGATATGAAAATACTTTATTCAAAAATAACTATTTTTTCATCCATATATATTATGATTATACCTATTCTATATCTATAATATAACTCTATAAATTATCGATGTATTCTGAAAACAAATTAATGTATGATTTCTAATTCGAAAAAATATGAAAACCAAAGTATAGTCTTGGAGTTAATGCATTATGAATAAAATAAAATTTATAAATTTAGTGAATATGATATACAAATAATTGAGATATACTTAAATAACTAAATAAATCTGAGAATCCGATCATTAGAAGAATATTGTTCAGCAATGAAGTCATTTGTGTGATAAAGCTTTTAAACTAATGCAAGTTTGTCAACATGCGCTTGTTTTATTTAATGCTGTTCAGCACCACATTAATTTCAATCATTTTTATTTGCTCTGACCCTGTGGATTCCATTCTAGTATTTTGTTTGACGAGTCTCCTGCCGGTGGTCTGCGATATGTATAACTAATCCAACTTCATTTTTTTTAATTTAACCACATTAAAAATACTGATTATTTTAAGTCTTGTTCGTCACAAAATTCGTGGTTGGAAAATCCATCTCAAAATTTTTTTAATAAAATATCTACACATGTTTCACATTAAAAAAAAATGAACAAAGCTTTTGATATGAAGAATTGAAGTTTAGGTTACTTCAGATGTTGGAAGATCCCCAAACTTCAGCTTACCCGTATGCTTGTTGCAAATCATTTTGTTTTAATTCGAATCATTTACTTAGCTACCACAAATCGCCAGTTAATATAAGCAATTTGAAATGTAATATATTAACTTTCATAACTACATTTGGCAGGCATTCATAATGACATTTTTTATCTAAACTGAAGTTCCTGCCAAATTTTACTGTTATAAAAAATAGTAAAAGTAACAAATCTTCTTTCGGTTCGAATTTTCTATTTTTTTTTTTTTTTAATTTAATATCTATACCTAATTAATTTTACATTCAACTCTTGTACAACACAAAATTATACCTACTTAACATATATACATTTATGTCACTACATTATTTCTATTTATTTTTGTAATTTTTTTAGTATTCTTGCTATTATGTGCGATTTTTTTCATTTTATTTTTCGAAATTCTATAAAGTTCTGTTTTTCTCTGTTACTCAGACTGATTACGTTAAAAAATTGAGATGTATTAATTTAATTTATTTTATACACGTCGGCTACACTATACACATACAGTTATGATGTGATCGTGGTATGACGATAGTCGATCGATAATCACAACTACGATCACACCATACACAATACAACATAACACAACAACTAAATTTTGTTTAAAATTAAAAATTTCTTTTCATTTCATACAAAATTATTTTATGATATAATTTGGTTGTGTTGTTGTTGTTGTACTGTTGTATGTAGCGTGTTCAAGTTGGTTCTTATTTTTGTTGTTGTTAATTTGAGAGAATATCACACAGATTTTTTTTTTTTATTTTATTTCTTTTTGTTTTTGTGTTTTTTTAGTGCATCATCGTCAGTGTTAACCATTAGTAGTAGTACTTCCGAGTCATCCGGCTTTCTGTTTTCTTTTATAATTTTTAAAAATTTTATTTTTTTTTAAAAGTTTTCAAATAAATTTTTTGTTTCTCTTAAGTGATTGTATTATTAAATAAATGTGTAAATAAAAAATAAAATATTTTACACATACCTACATATTATAATATTGATTTAATTACTGTTTTTAATTTGTTATTTAATTATTTAAAATAAGTTTTTTTTTTTTTATTTCAACTATCAATAAAATTTAGTTCGTCTCGTATAATTTAAAATAATTTACAGTTTTGTGAACGTACATTATGCATTAAATTTTATTTAAATAGTCATCAATAAAATAAAACAATTAATTGACTTTTAATAAATTATGTGTTATTGTAAAATTACCTAGTTATTTATTTAAATTTAAAAATAAATAAAACAAAAATAGGAACATCAAATAGCTAATTGAAAAAAAAAAATTCCACGATTTTCAAAATTCCGAAATAAAAAACGGCAAATTTGAAGGGAATAAAATAAAATAAAAAAAATTTCTCCTTTGGTACGTATCTTAACATATGTTTTTGTAGTATAGTGGCGGTGCGTAGCTATTGTATTGTAGTTTAAATATTTATATATATATACTTAGTATCAAATAAATTTAATTTGTATTTATTCTTAACATATACACACACATATATGTTTAAGCATATATGATGTACATACATTCAAATATTTAGGATTAAAATACTTTTTTTCGAAGATTAAAGAAAAAGCCCTTTTACCTTACCTAATTAATAATTTTATAGATATTATGTACATCATATGTGAACTTATGTATGATGATGGCAAGTTTAGTAAAAAATAATTTAAATATTTGATACATATATTAATAATATGTTCGACTAACATATTTGTAATGGGATGGAAAGTTGTTTTCTAAAAATAATGTTACTATTTTTGTGATATGTGCAATATCTGATAATAACTAATTAATTATTAAAAGTGATAAAAAACTACAAAATGATTTTTTTAATTACCAAATAGGACTACTTAAATAGTAATAATAACATCACATTATAGTTTCATAGTATAGTGGTTATGCTATATAATTTGAATTGTTGGTCCAAGTGCTAATTGTATTATTAGCGGTAACTATAATAAAAGCATAAGACGGTTTAATTTTTTTTACTAACTGTTTACTGTATGAAGTTTCATATTGATAAGTATAATAAACTTCATCAATCTTTAGCTAATTTTATTAAGCTTTAGAAGCTACAAACTTAAGGATTACTTGCAAAACGAAAGAAAAATATTTTTAGAAATTAATTATTTGTAATTTTATTTTAATTTTATTTTAGTTTTTAAATTGAAAATAATAAATAATTTCTTAAGATTATTCAGTTTGCAAAACAAAAAACAAAAAAATTATAGTTGAATATTTATTATAACATTCCTGGAGTGTTGTTTAACAATTTAAGCATCTTAAATCTATTATAGTTACCGCTTTAAGGTACCTCAAGTTTCGCTGTCAAATTTTCTTAAGATTACAACTTAAGTTCTTTGCAAAGATTCACGAATCTTATTTTTGAAGTGTAACAAACGTATTTAATGTGTAATTTTTTTTTTGATTTAATCTCATAGTAGAATTACTCCTTTTATCTTTCAATGACAGCGTAAATTGAGCCTTGGCCTTATCTTAGTAGTAGTGCTTCAACGATTTTTTATTAAATAAAATGAAATTGATTAAAGAAATAATAGAAAACAAAAAAAAAAGTAGAAAACATTACTTGTTAGTTAGTTCAAAAACCAGCAAAAGAAATTAAACTAATTTTTTACCATTCGAAAGAATTTATTTAAGTACATAACTATAAATAATAAAATCATTTGTATGGCATCTCAATTTTTAAATTAATTTAAAAATTACTAATATGCTAAAATCAAATTTAAAAAGCATTTTAGTTAACTATGATATAATTTTAAAATTATCAAAAGTCGGTCAATCGATACCAAAGCCATTACGTATCTTCATATTTTAAATACTTTCGGGTCATGTTAACTTTTTTCGTGTTTCAATCTTCTTTCTTAATAGAATATTTTGTAGTTGGTCATTATCTTTTTCGTTTTTTTTTAATTCTGAAGATACCTATAATTTTTTTGTATTACAGTAACGCAGTGATAGCAGTTTTTATAAAATTAATGAACAATTTGAATTTAGTGGTTAATGAATAACTAAGTATATAATATAACTATATGTATATATACGTAAATGTATATAAAATTTTCTTTTCTTCTCAACAAGCAATATTGGCAATACTGCTCATAGTGACAAGTATTTTGTTAATAAACAATGTGTTGTAAATGAAGTTTGCTCACAAAAATTTCTAATTTAGAAGGAAAACTGCAAAATTATAGTAAATAGAGCATGACAATCTGTTGTATTTCTTTTTTTATTTAAAACACAAAACTGCAAATGTAGAAAATTCAAATTTTAACAACCCTGTCAAAAAAAAATTATTGCAGTATTTTGTTTTTGCAGTATGTGTTTATGAAAAGCCGTAGAGTTATCAAACATACGAAGCCATAGAAAATAATAAACTAAAACAAATTATATATAATTTCTAAGTTTAAATAAATTGTTAAATTCCTTGTTTGTAATATTTGTTCAATTAGTTAAACATATTTTTAATTGTTTAATTAGTAATAAAATTTATTTACTCATCATTAAAAACATATCTCGTTTAATTATCCTTAATTTACCTTATCATATAAAAAAAACTAATGATAACACTGCTCTGGATTCTGAGTGATAGATTTCAAATTTGAAGATGACCTAAAAAATGAAAAACTTAAAATGAAAATATTCCAATAATTAAAAAAAATGGACCACTAAATATATATTTTAAAATTAGTAATTCTAATTAAATTAAATTATAAATTCTTATGAATAACCGGCGATATATACGATATGAGTATGTACAATGTAAGTCAATAATCTCAATCTCAAGTTGCATAATATAAAACTTCAAACTCATACAAATATTTAAATGAGATTACTTAACTATTGTAATACAAGTGTAAAATGATTGAAAAACAATTATTAAACATAAATATAATACTTCTTTATTTTACATTCTTTTATTAGTTAAAATATATTTCTTATTAATTAGGCAAAATGCAAATGAACCAATCACAATTATAATCAATGATCGAATGCAGAATTTCTTCTATCTCCCGTTCAACTGTCAGTTTCTTTTTGGTTGCGTTTGTTATCAAATCATTTTGGTTATGTTTTATATATCATGGTTGACACAAGTAGGTTACAAAATCCAAAAAAAAGCACAGTCTATTCTTAATGAACAGCTAAAATTTTCAATTTAATCTCAAATAAAAGTTTATGTATTTTTTAGTAGTTTGTAATTTTTATTTAATATTTTATCACTTAATTCATTCATTCAGTAAGTACATATGTAGTTATTTTCGTTTTAATAATTATAAAACAAAAAATTAAATATAAGAAATATAATAAGATACATCATACAACATTAAACTAAAATAAGCTTAATCTTATTAAATACAAATTTGAAAATCACTGGTTTTAAAGGATTTAATAAAATATTTTAATAAAATTCATTAATATGTTTATATACATAATTTATAAACTTGTGCATATATAACTATTATAATATATTCAAAAAGTATTTTCCAAAAAAATAAAATATTTATTTTCTGAAAATATTTCAAAAGTTTCTATAGTTACAACAACGAGTCAATATACTACCTAAATATACATATTTACATTCATACATATTTATTAGATCGATCTAAATATACCTAACTATAAGCTAGCCTCTATTCATTTGTATGCGTGGGCTATATCTCACTAATTAATTTGTGTGGGATCTAAAAATCTATTTCCAGGCGCAATTTCTTTTCTTGTTTTTTGATTTAAAAAAAAAACCCCCATAAACAACAACAAAATCAAAATAAAGTATTAAAGATAAATAAAATAAGAGACATTTTTTTTTATTTTTTTTTTTTTGTAACTTTTTAACGAAGTCTAATAACCGGCTTACAAATATAAATGCATTTTTTGTATATACGAGTGGATAGCGTAGTGTAGACTGTATAGAATATACATATTTATTATATATGGGAGATAAAGTGAAAGAAAATTTCTAAAAACACTTAAACAAAAAAAAAATAATTAGACTTCACTTATATTATTCTCAGTGGTATTTAAACTATACACTATAACGATAGAATCAACTTTTATTACCGCTGTTATTATAGGTTATTTTTGTAATTACTGGAAAAAAGTTTTTATTTTTAAGACAAAATGTCAAATGACAAAACTACCCTCTTATTTTCTTAAAACACTCATAACGCTAGGATATTTAAACATTGCATAATTATTTTAGAAAGGGTATTTCAAAAAATAAGAATGGAAAAATAACCATTCAGTGCATATTTTCAATAAATAAAAAATTACACTAAAAAATAAATATATATATTAAATTTTTTTGTTTCACCGCAACGAAACAATTATGTTCCCAATTTATGTACATTCCTGTAAAGGGATATCCCTTAAGGATTTTCTGTTATATGTTAATCATAGTTTCAAAAGTTTTATTAAATGAACTACATTTTTTTTTGTAAGTTTAGCTCTACATTAGGTTTTAAATATTATATCTTTATACACGAAATCACAGTTTGACCTACGAAACAAAAAGCGAACGTGAGATAGTTGAACGTGTTTACAAAATTTTCAGAAAAATAACGTAACTGCCATTTAACAAATTGAGTAACAAATTAGGTTACCGAGACCCTTTCACAGGTGTTTATTATATATTTATACTAGTTAACTAGTTTTTTTTTTTACAAAATTTGATGAGAAGCGAACGTGGTCCAAAATCTATTCTAAAACTGTTGCTTTTTTTTATAATAGGCTTATATTAACAAATTTAATTTTAATTTTTTTACAAAAATACAAAATTATTTTCTCAGTGTGAACTTAACTCCTTTCATATGCGTAGGATACACATTTAAATATGTATATCATATGTATGCATACATTATGAATTATAACAGTCATTTCTAGATTTGTGAATAAATTTATAATAGAAAATCATTCAATTTAAATGTGACACGGTGTGGACAGAATATACGAAGCTCAATTTTTTTTTTTTATTTTTGAAATTTAAAATTTATATGGTCTACTACAAACCTGTACGTATACATATATAATTTACAATAATATTTAAAATCGGTACGTCACTTACAAAAAAGTAACATAAATTCATATGAATATACCGATAAACATATCTTATTCATAAAAAATATTTTCAACATGTAATTGCACTATGTACCTACAAAATACAAAAAAAAATATGTTCATTCATTTAGAAGAAAAAATAATGGTGTTAAATTTCAATAGTGAAAAAGAAAAATGTAATAATAGTAGAGAAAAAGAAAAAAAATATATTTAAAAATGTTCAAATTAATTGAACTCTTAAAAAAAAATTAAAAAAAAACGTAAAAAACACATTTTTGAAACTTAACACGAACCCGAAACCATTAATTTTTTTAATGTGATTTGAATATTTTAACATTGATTTGAAAATAAAATAAAGTGAATTCATTTATTTTATAATATAAGAATTTTTATTTCGACCTCAACTCCTCCAGTTGTTTTCAACTTAAAAATGGGATACCAAATACATATATAAGATATACATATTTGACAGATAACTCTTTTCAGTTACCTAAGTATACTAGGTAGCTATGCAATTTTTTATGATCAGAAAAATATTACAAGATGATCCGTTAAAGTTTGAATTAGCGAATTTGATTTAATGAATACATTGAAGTATCATCAATTATCGAATGCAATACTAACTTAACACTTTATTGGTGGAAGCAGCTTGCATTAAATGATACAAGCCGAATAAATAATAATGAAAGTTAATTAAACTTGTATATCAGTTAATTATTTTAATATTTATGGGATTCAAGAGTATCTTACGGAGCTTGAATCTTCTTTCATGACAAGAATTGATCTGAGTGGTTTTTGAAATGTCGAACAGTAAGGAGCAGAATTATTTTATATTAATTTTTAACTTATGCGAATGCAAAACAAATTCCAAAAATCACAGTAAATTTTTTAAGGATTTAATTTGTGTTATTTCATGGTGTCTTTGATTGTTCTGTTTATAACCTTTATATCATCAGCAATCTCAAAGCTAGTATTTAGTTATATGTATTCAGAGTGAAATAAATAAATTTGAGAAGTTAAATTACTACTCCATCATTAGTTATATCCATTATACATGACTAACGTCCTTATCAATTAGTCTACGGAGAGAGAAGGTCACGCACCGATCGTATACTGATGATTTAATTTACTATTTTTTTTTTTGATTACTTAAAGTAAAAAGTTGTAATGTAAAATATATTGTAGATAATTAATTAAATTTATTCATTTAAATTTATTACGAGAATAACAGAAAAAAAAATATCATAATTTCACTTGATATCTTTATTTTTACTCTCATATTTTCATCTCGTCTCCCCATGAAAATATTAAAAGAATGAAAAACGCTTTTAAAAATAAATAAAACAATAAAAATGCATTTTATTTTATACACACAAGGCAAGCGAATATAAGAAATATAATATATATATGTATATACATATATATATTTATATGCATGATGCGGTCAATGGACGTCCCCGAATTTAAAAAATTCATTTTTCATTATTCAGAATAAGTATGTACGTACATTATTATTAAAAAAAATATTTTATCAGAATATCTTGAGATATTTACATACATTCTAGAATAATGATGACCATATAAATTGTATCTTATTTGATCTTTATAAAAATTAAATTACATTTAATATACATAATACTACTTGTACATGTACATAAAAATATAAATTTAAGCATATAGAAAATTATTATTTCAATTATATTTCTGCACTATACATGTTAGATACTATAGTATATATATTCATATAATAAACAACGTGTTTACACATAGTTATATATTTATTGTTTATTTATATAAAAAAAAAAGTGCATATACCTATACGTTTAGAAATTTTTAGAATTAAATTGCGTGGGGATTTTTTTTTTGTTTTTTAACGTTCGTTAAATATTACAGTATAATTGAACAGTTAGTATAGAAAGTTCTATACAATAGAATTATCAATAAGTATCATTTTTTACTTTTATTTGCCATTGTTTTTTAGTTTCTAATGTCCAGTTTTTCATCGTTGCTTCCTATACTCTTATATTTCAAATTGTTTTCTCACCTTTTTTTTTAATTTTATCATATATGTATACTTTACTTATTAACTTAGGAATATTTAGTTTGTTTAAGAATAGTTAATTAATATTTTTGCAGATTATGTTTCTGTAATTATAATTTCGTAATTTATCTTTGAACATTATTCAAACGTTTGATTAGAACCTTAAATTTTTAATATAACTATTGACTGTATGAATTAAGGCAAAAAGTAATAATTTATACGAAAGAGTAATATTGCAAATTAAGTAAAATTTAAAAATCTACAAGTTTATATTGATCGATTTTTTTCTGAATGAAATTTCTATTTAGAGTCAGCTCTCTTCGTCTTAAAGCAATATAATGATCGGTTCTAGATTGATATATTTTGAAGATTGTCATCTTTTTAATCTTTTTTAAATGGGCTCATCCTAAAACATGTAGTTTTCGGTCGTCATTTTTATGTTGCTAATTCTTGTATTTCCAGATCCGTATAGTTAACCACAAATGTTCCATTTTTGAGTAACAAATGAAAGTTACTTAATGTCAATTATAATTCTTTTTTAAATCTTTTGACCAAACCCTGATTGTTATTCAGTTGAGGATTTCTTATTAGTTGTACGAAAGACGAAGAGGAAGAGGAATATTATTTTAAAGCTAACATTTGGTCAATGATCAAATAGTACCCTCTAACAATGATTCAATGCATTAACTTACTAAACATTTAAAGTTATTTAAATTTTTACTTTTAATTGATTCGAATTCACAAATTTCATTATAGATTTTTCTGCTAACCAAAAAATTAAAAATAATCCAATTTTTTTTATAGTGATTTTCCACGATGACTAATACATATTTACTTTACTAATATTTATTTAGAATTTCATATCGACAATTATTTATCTTCAAATTTAAATTTATAAAATATTTTGCTAAAATTTATATTGAATAATTTTCTTTTTAGTTAAGTTTTGCACTACGTGATTAATAACATGAAAATCTATTATGTAATTTTTTTTTATTTTTGTCATTTGTTTTTGTTATTTTTGAAGTGCAAAATTTTCTTAAAATAATTTCTGTATTTATTAGATAATATTATTTGAAAAAAAAAGCAAAAACTGAATTCAACCCCTTTTTCGAACAAATCAAGAACATTTTCAATATATTTTGTTTTTTGGCATTTAACTCATCAGTTCTTGACTTTCAAATATGTTTTTGAATAAATCAAAAAAACAAAAACAAAAATATTAATTTTTATAAATTGAAGCAAATAAACAAGAGATTAAATTAAAAAAATTTAAAGGTTCAAATGTGTCATTTAAGTTCGGTATACACATATACGTATATACGTATTCTAAAGTTTAAATACCTTCTGTTATTATTTATTATTTTATAGATTAATCTGGTTACCATGACCTTTACAATATAAATAAATCCATTGAACTTTATATAATTACTAATATTTGTATTATTTTTTTGTTTTTTTTTTCACAACTAAAATATTTTTTTGTTAAATATTTGCAAAAAATATTTTTTTTTTTTTTTTATTTAATTTTGATAATATTTGACCCCTACGAATCATAATAATAATAATAATAATAATTTTTTTATTCTTATTTATTTAATTAGAAACTTATTTGAACTTTTTGTCTGTAATCAATATCAGTTTATTAAATTAAAATTTAATTTAGCATCCTTCTTCATCTACTCTTCTTAATTGAGACATAAATAATATAAATTTAAAATTTTATTATTTAAAATTAAATTATAATAATAAAAAGAAAACCAGATGTCATATATATATTATATGTATATATATTACTTATATAAATCAAAAATATTTTTGAATAATTCGAGTTCAATTGCACTTTTCTATAAATTCAAACGAGAAAACACTTGATTTGACTGACGTCATCAATGATTTTGAACTTAAAAAATAATAATTTTCAAAAATTAAAATTAATATTAAATGTGAAAAATAATACCTTTATGTTGTCTAAATATATATGTATGAATATATGTTTAAATACGTTGTCTAAAATAGCATTTGTTAGCTTGAAAATTGAAAGTGTTTAAATATACTTAGTCAATTAAAATCAAATGGAATTTCAACAAAAAGATATTATGATTAATTAACAGATCAAGAATAATAAAAAGTTAATGAAAAAAAAAGAACGATCAAGAATAATACAGATTTGGATTGGTGGATAATAGGTATATGTGTATATAACATATACGTGTACGTTATTACACCAACACAACACTGATAGCGAATGTGCAATATGTGAAGTTTTCAGAAACACAAAAACACATTGTAACGGGTCATGTTAAATCACCTTTTATATTTTAGAATATGCAACAGACTGTAATAACATTTATAGACAAATACGGAATTTTGTCTGAATAAAGAATTAAATAACATATAGAGTTATTACCAAATCTCTACTTTGACAGTGTCTGATCATAATGGCAAAATACCTAAGTAAAAAATTAAGAAAAAAATACAACCTAAGTAATTAATTTCATACACCAGTTGCATCTATACTTTAACATTTTAGTCAATTAATAATTCAATTTGTTTGAATTTCATTACTTTACTAAAACCTCTATTTATCTATAGTAAAAGTACTTAACTTGACCTAAATTTTAGTAAAGTGGATTAGGGACTTATGTACTTTTATCTTGAAGGTATAATATTCCCACATTAACATAACATGCACACAGCGCTCAATTGAAACGGAAGTGAACTAATAAAAAAATCTGACATTAAGTTCAATAGCACACTATCAACATTAGCTGTCAATTTTAACTACAACTAGCAACAATTTAAATGTAAAATTTTAATTTGTTCAAGACAACAGAGTACTAATTTAATCATCAATGAAGGTCACTTAAAACTGTATACTGTAAAAAAATAAATTTTAAAACTCTGTACTGTGAAAAAAATTTGATAATAAGTAATTAGTTGAAATGAACAAAATAAATAAAAAATATTTGTAGGTATCTGTGTTTTGTTCAAATGATTGGGGGAGTTTAAAACAAAAACAAAAATTTGAGGGTATTCTTAAAACCGTTATCGTTAAACATAACAACAATAATATAATAAGAAAATGCACAAAAATAAATATTCGCCGGTAAGATCCTATTGCTATTTTATGAGTGGTTTTCATATTCACAGCCAAAATATAACTAAATATTTTTTCTAAATTAAAATTTTTTTAAAAACAATTATCTAAAAAGCAAGTTAATTGATTGAACAGTATCAAAAGTTAAAATAAATTTTAGTTTAATTCATTCGCGACAATTCATACAAAATTTATTTACCTTTATTCGGCATATTGTAACGGTGGCATTACCGTGGCATCGGTGACATCATCTCATCAAAATGTTTTATTTAGCTGATAAACTCAACCCTACTAAATATTTGACATTTAATGTTTTCGGTTTTAAAACGTAAAAAATTCAATTTATAGATTTGATCAATATATGCACCAACCAACACTTGTAACCCATCATACGATAAAAAACAATAGAAAAATAGTATCAATCCCCTTCCCTCAAGAGTATAGCATTAAATTTATAATTAATAATATCTATAATTAATGTTCATAATAAAAAAAAAAAAACAAAAACAAACTTTTTTTCAGTAAATTAACTTACAATCGTAATTCATTCATAATGCATAGTATAATTTTATAACGTGATAAATTTTAAATTGAACCAACGTTAATGAGAGATAAATTAATTGATACCTATTAATGTACATAAATTCGAAAATGAAAGTTTAAATAATAATTATAATACTTGATAATGAAAACAAAAAAAAAATTAATAACGATAACGCCTATATTTTGCAACACTTTCGTTTTCGCCGGTAATTTTTTTATTATTGGAATCATAGATATAAAAAAAAAAAACAAATAAATATAATAAAAAGTAAAAATAATATAAAATAAATATAAAAAAAATTAATCATCCAATTGCACACGTTCAATTGAATTAATTTAATACTAACATATAAATGTTTGCAGATATAGACGTGTATATAACATTGTATATATATATGTAATGTCAAAAAGCTCAAATTATTTAATTTTAAAATGAAATTTTTTTGTTGTTGTCAAAGGAAATTATTATTAAATAAAATTTTCAAGGCGCCAAAAATTACTATAAAAATAATGTTAAAACTCATATGTTTTTTTCCTATGAAATTGTAAATTTAAAACAAAATCAAACCCTAGCATTGTTTCTGACAAATAAATTTATTTAGTGTATGTATTGGAACACGTGTATGAATTTTAAATATATATACATAACACGTTTCAATAAATTTTGCAAATTATTGTTTACGTTACGACAAAAAGAAATGATATCTGTTATGTATCTTGATATTGATAAACATAATAATATATATCATACCGCGCAATCAAATCCTGTATCTGTATAATGTAATTTACTGTATTACTGTATTATAATTAATTCACCGGGTGATGCAAACTGAATATAACAACCATAAAACGCCCACACTATAAGACAGTCAACTGAAAAGTTGTCGCAGTTTTTTCTTTCTTATGTCTCACAACAGAATTATCAGGACATTTTAGATGATCATCAATACTAAGATTACTCTCTTAATACTGAGAGAATATAGTAAAAATTATCACTTTGAAACTATTTATATGCTACTTATAAACATAAGTGTTCCACAGTCGCTCAATAATATTTTACAATATACTTGACATTACACAGAACAATTTATCGTCTCATTGATTAATGTTTACAGGTTACATAAATACACAATATATTTTGATACATTCAAATTGTGTAATATTTTAAAAGTGCTTCATTTTCATTCCTTTTAACTTAAGCTTACTACACCTATTACATAATAATTATTTTATTATAACTCAAAAATTGTGTAATTGTAATGTCTGTGGACAAACATTAAAAATATTTTTTGTACACAATTCAATATAATTAAGCCTCTGCACTGGTAGGCAAGCTTACGCTTTACTGACATTTTATCAAACACAACATTCCCCTAAATTATATTCAGTTGGTGAAAGTCAGTGACAAATTATGATGTACATTCAAGTTATAACCGTAGTTATATATATATAAGTTATAGCTGTCATCAATTGCTAATAATTTTAAATAATATTTAAATAAAAACTATCAAAATGCTTAAATACAAATTAATTAAATGCATTCATTGAAATGATTTTGAATTCGCCGCCGGCCGGTTCTAAATGAATGATTAATTATTGTTGCAATGCATTAATTATCGTTGAATGAATAATAATGTGTCTACTGTTGTAAAATGAATACAAATTTTATGTTGCGTGATTACTTCCGTAATTATTGTATGTATGTTCCTTTAATTAATTAATGTTAAAAATAATTTATAACATTGTTTAGGGGGTGTAACAATTGGTAAAACTCAAATGACAAACATTTACTTCGCTTAAGTCCAGTTAGCAAAAAGATCACAATACAAATAATCAATTAGCAAATTTGTCACTTAACAAATTTACAATTCGTACTTAAACATCTATTTATTCAAAATTTATCCAAAAATATGTATCCATATACAATCTATTTATCCAATATGTATCTTTAGCAAAGACTTTGTAAATTAATGTGTTAATATTCATGAAAATTAGTTTTTTGTTTTATCAACAATAATAAAGTATACCATAGTTTTTATTGAAGTGCAAAACAGCACAAAAACAGGATTTCAATAAAGGCATTTTGATTTGTATCCCCTGTGGGATACAAAATAGGAAATATCTCCTTTATCCACAGTTGGGGGGAAAATAATTAATTTGCGTATATAGCTGCTATTGGATATAGAAATATCGTCTTTATCCAGAGTTGGGGCCTGCTTATTTATTTATATGGCAGATTCCGAATTTGGAGGAATTTTAGAGTTGGTTGCATAATCAGAGTTATACAAAGTATTTATATACCTAACTATGTACTATATTTTGTTTATGATATTTGATGTTATTTTAAAATTTGCCAAACGGATGTTTTGCAAAGTAAAATTTTTATATCTACCCTTTTTGTCAAATCTGTTTTTGTGAAACAAGTTTTTTGACAAGTGGTTCTTTGTCAAGTGATTTTTTGCAATATGGTATTTTTAATTGAATTTAGGTCAACTGTGCTATACCCCATTGTTTATCAAAATACAATAGAAAGTAGTAATTATATTTTAATATAAATTTGTGATTTAAAAATGTTAGTTATTGGTAGAATTTGTTTTTAGTGTTACCTATGTGTAAAATAAAAAAGAGGTGTTTTTAGAAATAATATATCAAAAAGAATTAAATAAGTTAAAAAATGGTTTATTTATAACAGCAACATGGTTTGTTTTGTATTTGATAAACAGCTTTTACTTTACTATAAATATAAATTTTAACAAGCTTGTGCATTGTGTTATTATACAACTTGTTTATTAAAATAATAGTATTGATTATTCAAGTAGTCTTCTATCATTCTTTTAAGATATGAAGGCAGATTTGCATTTTAATTCATTGAATTGAATTAATTCATCGCACTTTTAACATCTAGCACAACTTTTCTTCACTGATGTTTGCTTCTGATTTGATTTTTTTTTTGTACCATCTAGATAATAGAATAACAGTTAGAACAGATAACTATATTTTATGTTCCTTTTATAGAACAAATTACATTTATCTACATTCAACTCCTTCACTGTCTGAGAAAAAGTAGACGACAGTAATTAGCAAAAAAAAATTAGGCTTCCTTTACAAACTACTGATGCAAAGTATCTTTTCACATTATTGGAATATCATTAGTATAGGTACCCTGTATTAACTAATTTTTTTTTTTTAATATTAAATAATAAACGCTAGTTATCCATTTTTGTTTATGCATACATAAAATTAAAATAAATGGATACTTATGAAACAAAAATCAAATAAAAAAAAAAAACTAAAGTCTTATTAAAATTATTATAATTCCGAAAACTAAAATAATTTTGGTAAAAATGAGTAAGCAACTAAGTCAAAATAAGTCAATATGTATTTAATAAATTTAGAATTTTTTTTTTTTTTTTTAAACAACAAAAATAAGTAATATTTAAAATTTATTTATATTTCTTTTATTATATTTATATTAAATTAACCTTGACTTTGGTGGTGGTAATGGTAGTGGTGGTTCTCCAATTTATTAATTAAACAAAAAAAAAAAATACATAGAATCTCTTGTTAATAGAAATAGATAAGAATAATGTTTTCTGTTTTCTTTTTTTGATAATTTCGAAAAATATTTGCCAATGGAATCAAAATTCTATACCTATATAGAATTATACACTTATATACATATGTACCTATATAAATGTAGACATCATTATATTTGATTGTTTATTTAAAAAAATGTTGTTTCTATTTTTTTTTTTTTTATTAAACATAGATTATTTTTATTTTATTATTTTGCTTACTCTTTATCTATTTATTTGAAAATTTTATAAAGTGTCATTTACCCCCAAAGGGGAAATTTATGTACATTATTATTTTGTTTTGAAAATCATCTGATCTTTTAAAATTTATTTTTTTGTTTTTTTTTTTATTTACTTTTTTTTGTTGTTGTTGTTTTTTATTATCGCAATCTCAATTTCTTATTTTTTTCTTACTTTTATTTTAAATTTATTTATTTATTTACTACCTAGTTATTTAAATTAAATCTAAATTGAGTCATTAATTTTTGTTTTTTAATATTTTATACTAATCAAGTGATCACAATGTATATCAGTTATTCATATTTAAGCATGTAAATTCGTGGCTCGGCAAGGCAATTCCTAAAAAATTTTTTTTTTTTTCAATTAAAAAACTTGTATGTGTGTCAATAAAGAAAAACAAAAATTATTTTTCATAAATCGGATTGTAGAATCCAATGTGAAACTTAGTAAAACAAACCAAATTTTTGATTATACAATTCAATTTTTTATTTTGTGGTTATGATGAATTATTGCCATATTAATATTAATACGAATAAAATTGTATATCGTTCGAAATTAAAATTTTAATGTAAATTTACTTGAATTGCATGTACTGAAAGGTATACACGTAATTTATTACAATCAACTTCATTGGTCCACAAGAACAGAATTGACAACTACTGGTGCACAAAAATATTTAACTAACTATGTATATTGAACTTTAGTAACTGGTAAAAAAAGATCAGAAAATTCACCAAATTTTGTACACAATTTGAACCTACCTATATTGTTTTGTAATCAGCTTTCAAATCACAAAAATTCCTGTTGAAATATTTACTTGTTATGAATTTTTTTTAAACATTAGCTAGTTATAATAATAAGTAATTAATAAATACAATCCTTATTTACGTTTAAAAATTGGTAAGCTAATATTAATTGCAAATCGCAATCACAACCAACAGTATAGAAATTTAAATCATCGGTGTTTTAGTTGTAAAAGAAATTTTGATTAAATTATATCTTACACGTATAATATTTATGTCAGAGCTTTGATAATAGCGGTCGCCTATTTAAATTTTACACTGAGTAAATATTGCAAAAGAATTTCATTTAAAATTTATTTTTTCTTTGTCGATCAGAACGTAGAAAATATACATAAGTATAATCACACTTCAATGCTATTATTTAACAAATTTCTTATATAAAAGTACTCTAAGTAAAATTATTCAATATTGCAATCACTTGATCAAACCCAAATCTTGCTGATGTTCAATCATTATAACAAAGTGTAGGCCAACAATCGGAATTTTTACTTTAACCAAAATTTTCTTCAATCATGTCACTTACATAACACCAATTAGGTGTTACTATGAATTTTAGTCAACGCAAATTTTTGTATTTTGTAAATTACTTGAAAAATTAACTGTATTACAAAGTTTTTTAAATATATGTAATTTAAAATTATTAGCTTATCTTATATAATAGATAAATCAATTTTTAAGATGAATATTAAAACTTGTCTAGGAGAAAATATAATATTGCTATAATATAATTGGCAAATTATATGATTAAATTCAGTTTTTTTTAAGATACATAATAAAAATTATTTTCTAAAAGATTTGTTCAAATTTCCGAGACTCTGCTGTATTTATATTATGTGCATATCAATAATCTTTATGTAAATAAAATAATATCTAAAATAATTTAAATTTCATAACGCTTTAAGTTGCAATCGTTAATATCAACTTTTTTTTTAAAATATTTTCTGGAATACTTTATTAAGAATTCTTGCTAATAGATCTGTTTTTATTGAGGCAGTAAAATTTAAAAAAACTCTTTTTTTAATGTCTAATACATTGTATGTTTTAAGTGTTTATAGAAAAATGATCCTTACATTTAGATAAATCGAAGTAGATCAGTAATAAAATATATTATCTACATAATATAATTATATTATTACAATAAAACGAATATTATTAAAAACATATAATAAAGTTACTAGTACTCTTGGAACCTAACAATATAATGAAACAAATATCAAAATTAAAATTAAAATAATGAACAGGTCTACGATATAAATAGATTTAATTATACGATTATAATAGAAGCCTAAACTAACCTAACATGAAATTTTGGCTATTATAACATTTCAATTTACAAATAGTGAGATATTTTATTACACTAATTTGATATTTTGTTACAGAGCAGTGCAGTGCAATTAATTGCTTACTTTTCCATTATGCTTCAATAACGTTCGTTTTCATATAGAAACATCTCCATATCTAGTGACACTATTTTGTTTTTCTAATCACTTTTCATTCCAAGTTTAATTTCAATTTAGTTTTCAAACCCAAAAAGCAATATAAAAAATTAATTTGTATAGAAAATAAATGTGAATATTGTTTGTCGAATGACAACAGATTGCAACCGCCTCGTTTACAAACAGTCAAACTACAATTAAAAAACAGTAACTATATATATAACTAGTTAGTTATGATAATTTTTTTAATATTTCTGCCAGTTAAACAACTTTTAAAATTGCAATTCAAACAAAATTTGCAAGTGCAAACTCAAATAGTTCTTTGCCATTAATAATAGAAAAACTTGGTCCAATAGAAATATAATATATATGTATGCATATGTAAAATTACGACTATGTTTCAATTGTAATTGAGTATTCTAAATTACAATTAAAAATTTTGTTATTGTATTTGTAAGATTGTAGATTTGTTTATACTGTTAAATTTAATGCTAAGAGCAGTCACATCAAAACTAGACAAAAGCTTGCTACATTTTTTTTTTGCATTATGCATTACATATATCATGATCCAGTCGGAGTTGTTTTCCTGAATTTTTCAAAATTTTATTTACACCGACCGTCCTCCATGAATATGAGAATAATACTTTATTTCGTTTCAAAGCTTAAAATTAAAATTCAAATTAAAAAAAAAATGTATTGATAAAAAACACTATTCTTACTATTAAAAAGATTTAGTTTTTGATTGGTTAATCGTATGAAATATGAAGATGTATGGTATAAACGGTAAAAAAGTTTTTAAATTTAGGAAAATCTTATAAAAAATAGTTTTTTTTTTATTTGATTTTAAATATTCAACACAGATTAAAGATTTATTAATTCAAATTATTAATTAATTCAAGAAAATTCTTCAATATTTTCCAGACTATTCTTGATTTTGGTTGTTTTTGTTTTTATAAATTCCTTACAAAATTAAAAGCCTATAAATTGTATTTTTGGTTATTGTTTGTATTTTTTTTTTTTCAACTCTCCCATAAAATAGAAATATTTTTTGTTTCTTTTTAAACTGATTTTAACATAAAATGCATATCAATAAAATAAAATTCCTCTACCTATTATAATCATATACATATATAGATAATTTTATGCTTGAATTACATTTATATATGTACAATATGAATATACATATTATATAATTATTAGGGTGTCCCTTTTTTTTAATTTATTTTATTAGAAGTTAAGTTTATTTTAATTTATACTCTAAAATATTGGCTTATAAATAAAAATTGATTTTTTACTCGCTGATACTCATTTACATTTAATGTTTACACACTTAAAAATTTATAAATTTTTATTCACATGGTTAACTTTATAATATATGTAGATACTGAAACTTGAATATTACCTAGGTAGAATGTACTCAAAGTCAAACCCTCTATATTAATAACTGAATTCAAATACTCTCGTTCGTTTTCGATACCATCTCAGAACAATCAATTTAATACAGGTTAGCAAATTATTAGACTTTGTCTAATAATTGAAATGATCTCAGTTTGTGGTATTCGAACATTTAATTTCTTTCTTTGGCATAATTAGATATTTAATTTAATTATACAACATAACTTAAAAATTCAACTGAGTACTTCTTTTTTTGTATTTTTACTAGTTTATGCAATTACGACGACATAAAAAAAGTTACCCAACGTTGTCCGGATCGACCACAAAATGTATCGAATTTATTTCAATGAAGTTTGATTTATGAATCGAATTGAAAAAAATTGGTTTATCAAAAATATTCTAATATTTTTTTTCACTACGATAACAAAATATCAACAATACTACAACTTAAACTATACCTAACCAGTCCAAATTTTAGAAATCAGTGGCAGTCGTAATTCTTTATTTGTGAAAGAGTATCTAAGTGTAAATTTTTATGCCTGTAACACTATTGGTTTTTAAAATATTCCAGAGACGTACGTGCTAGGAGTTATACGGCAGCAACCCGAACCTGTCATCTGATGGCTTTGTAAAACGTCCGGTACCTTATTTGACCAACAATGACTATGCAAATTTTCAGAACTCTATCTTTAAAACTGTGGGCGTGTATAGCGAACAAACTAACAAACAAACAAACAAACTTTCCCTTTTATAAGTATAGATATGCATGCTTACAACAAATTAGGTGGCAAGACTAGCCAGAAATAGAATAAAAATAAATTAGATAGCAAGACTACAATAAAAAATATTAAAAATAATTTTGCATTTTCTCGCTTTCTGCCCCTCTCAGTCTCTTTCACACTCTCTCTCACTCTCTGATAATTAGTAAATAAATTAAAAATACCATTTGAATTTGATTTCAAATAATAAGATTTTAATTTTTTTCTTGTTATTTTTTGTTTATTCTATGTCATACCACACCATTCGTTTTTTTTAAAGTTTATTTTTTTGAATTCAAATCGATGAATCGAAATTAAAAATTAGGTACGCCCTAAAGAAACAGCTATATTTATATATAAATTTATGCATTTTTATATCTACTTATTCGAATATATTATTTCCTTTTTCTGGTATTTTGGTTATATATATTTAAGTTGATCTCTTCTCGTTCGATAACTAACCTATAAATATCGATACGGTAGTACTTAAATGTAAAATAGTTAGTTAGTTACAAGGGGAATAGGTAAAATCTAAAAAAAAATATCTTTCTTTTTTTTTTAATTACTGAATCGTCACTTAATTCACGGTATTACTATTTCGGTCTTTTTTTTGTCGTCTCAACAAAAAAAAAAAAAACAGAATGAAAAATAAATAAAATGACTGGTTTATCAACTTAGATTGGACTTAAAATAAATATTTTAATATAAGAGTGTGCTGCTGCTGCTGCTGCATGCCATACCAAGTTGACTTTTATATTGTATATGTATAAAGAAAAGCTAGTTATAAAATATTGTATGAAAAGGTATGAGAAAAAAAAACAAGTTGGTTGGTCAGACAGCGATGGTACTACATACTTCTCAATGCACCAAATCATGCGTTTAAAACGTGCCTTTTTATGTACATTAATATGTGTATTTATCTTCATATATGTATATGCATTTTACTCTTATTTATTTTTTTTAAATCTTTAACATGTTCATACTTTGAATTTTGAATTTTAAATATTATTTTTATTTCTTTTTTTTCATTTATTTCGTTTAAGTTTAGATTGTCATTTGAAATGGTATATGCATAAATATATACAAGACTCTTAAAAATGTTACCATAATACTTGAGACAACCTTATTTTTGTTTTTGTTTATTGAAACAACAATATTTGAGAATTTGTAAATAAATAAATAACTACTTACTACCTTTGAAATTGAATTCAAGTTGTTCTGATTTTTATTTTTTGGTTTTTTAACCTATCAAAAACTTTCTAATCTTCAAATTTTCCAGTTTACTATGTTATAGAAATGATATGTACAACAGTACAACCTAAAGATTTTTAATTCTCTATGATACCTTTATTTATATTTGTAATTATTAATGTACCAGAGAAATTTTAATGATTTAAATTGTTGATTTCTTGAATGAATTGGGATTTTTTTTTAAGTTTGTTTTTTGTTCAATTAATGTCATTTCATGTGATTTAAAGTTTTACCGTTTTTATTATTTTTATAGATTCTAATAAACTGGAATATAAAAAATATGCTGAGAAGCATGTCGCAATCTGATTAATAATTGTAATTCTTAAAACAATAAATCACAATAATTAAAATTAACTGTAAACAAAAGACCTTAAAGAAATGACATTAGAGGAGATTTGGCTTAATACATCGATGTGTGGAAAATTGATTGCCTAACCCTTTTACTACATATATCTGGAAATTTAAGTGAAGCTAATTTTTTTTCGTTATAACCATTTTTCGTTATAATCTTTATATCTATTATATATTTTCGTTTTCATATAAACAAATTACGTAAAAATATTTTTCTACGACCACAACTTGAGAGTGAAATAATTAAAAATTAAAGTGAGCATTTATAGATCCCTAAAATAAAAACTTGAAACCGTATAAAAAACATCATTTCCAACAAGCCTCTTAAAATTATTTTAATTATGAATTATTGTTAAGAACTAATGCGATTAACGACTTAGGAGTTCTTAAAAAACAATTTAAAGCTTAAAATACACTTTAACCACATTAACAAATACAATAAATTGCTTGTTTGACTTTATAAAGTGATTTCCTTATGCCAGAATTTTAAAAAATAAAATTGAATTTACAATTTTGCTCTTTATATTACACTCCTTCGGCCTAATTTGTAGTACACTAGTCATTAGGCCCGTTCCTGGGCAAAAGGTGCCCTTGCACGTGGACGACGAAGTCGAAGAGCGGCCGCCTACCAACTATTATTTAAGAAAATTAAAATTAAAAAAAAAATTTATTTTAATTTTGAGTTCTAAACTGAAAAAAAAAACTTTGTCGAATTAAGTAGAGGCAAACAAAACGTTATTTTGTTTTACCAGAAACACTGTGAATATCCAAGTACATAAAAATTTAATGATTTTAATGTATTCAAAATTGCTGAATTCTTTTCTTCTTCATTTAAATTTTTATGTTCATTAATTATCTGGTAAGATATACTTTCAAAATTATATGTAGTTAGAAAAATGCTACAAAATTCTATGTTCAAAATGCTTTTTAAATGCGAAAAGAAATGTTGCCAGTTTTAATGAATATATATAAGTCAAGCTACAAACCTTGCACGTGTTATTGATGTAGAAAACGAATTTCCACAGACCCGCATAAGAAAAAGACGTCGTCAATTTTTAAATGCATCAAGTGACGAGTTTGTACAAGATCCTAAACAAAACTTTAAAATTAATTTTAATTTTCGCATTATAGATAGAGCGAATAATAATGTAGAGGAAAGATTTACGTTGTTAGATCAATGTAATAATACCTATGGCTTTTTGTATTCCTTCCATTCAATAGATTTAGATAATTTCAAAAATGTTGCTTGGATTTGGAAGTTTTTCTACAAATAAATATTAAGGATGCCATAGAAAAAGACCTCAATGGATAATAGTTAATATCAAAATATTGAGTTCTAGGGAAATATTTCCTACTGTGGCAAAGCCTGTAATGACTTTGAATTACATCATACAAACGACTTAATATCATCATTTCCTAATTTTTGTATAGCGTGAAGAATTTTTTTAACACTTCTTGTAACTGTAGCATCTTCAAAATTAAAATTGATAAAAAATTACCTAAGGTCGTCCAAGGCTAACCAATCTTGCTTTGTTATCGATAGAAAAAGATATCTGTGAGAATTTAAACTTAGCTCAAGTAATTGATGATTTTGTGCAAAAGCAAGAAGAGTAAAATTGTGAACTCTGTTTTTGTTTGTTAGTTACACTTACTTTGTTTTTTATGAAACTAATAGCTAATTAATTTTATGTTTATTGAAATGAAATATTAAACTATTTTTGTTGAATTATAAATTTTAGTTTTATTTAAAAAAAAAAAACCAAAATAAACAAAAATTCTCTACTTAATATAGCTTGGTGTCGTAAATAACTAAAAAAAATTTCTTCACTTAGTTTGATTACGTTTTCATATTTTATATTCAATTCTATAAGGGTTAAATTTTACATGAAAATTATCACTCCATCTGCATGAAAATTATCACAGCATATCAGCGAATTCTAATTAACAAATTTAAGTAATAGCGGCAATATTGTTTTGCACCTGAGCGGTCAGCAACTCAGGAACGGCACTGCTAGTCATGTATGGTTCCCATATTACAATGTTCATGTTCAAAGAACAAAAACTATTCAAAAAATATTTTTGAGGTTTTCTTTACGCAATTATGGGTGGGGCAGTAGGTAAAACGCCTGCTTTTCATTCGAAAGATTCCAGATTCAATTCCCAGCGAAGGCAAAAAAAAAATGCTGAATGGGGTTTTCGGCTTGGTCCACATTTAATGAGTTGATATACTGAAAAAATTTTTACTGTTAAATTAATAAAATTGTTATTAAATTAACAAAAATGTTATTAAAATACGTCCAATAACAAATCGTTATTAAATTAATCACCATTGTAATTAAAGTAATAACCATTGAGAGAAAAAAGAGAGAGCATAAATGAATATGAATTAACAACAAAATTGTTGATTTAACAACCTAAGTTTTTAATTTAACAGTAGAAGTTGTTAATATAACAAAAAGCATTATCTTTTTAATAACTAAGACTGTGAATTTAATAAACATTACTGTAAATATAATAACAAAGTTGTTATTTTAATAGGCAAAAGTTTTTAATTTAACAGTAGAAGTTGTCAATTTAACAAGAAGGGTTATCTATTTAATAGCTAAAATTGTGGATTTAACAAACACTATTGTAAATGTAATAATGAATCTGTTGGTTTAGCAACTTGAGCTGTTATTTTAATAGCAATGACAATATTCTGCTAATATTCTCCTAACAAAAAACATAATATCCAATCAAATCTGATTCATAAACGGAACTAATCTTCTACATCAACAAAGAAAATTGAATAATAATTATTAAACTTATAGTTTTTTATAACAGTTTTTTTTGGGATGTCTTAAATGAAACATAATGCATGCATTTAATTTAAAGCACTTCTTTTTAAACACATTTCTTTATGGCCATCCACAGTTCCTGCTAGAAGTAGTAACGGTTGAACTGGCAGATTTTCTTTAATTCGTTTCTCTAACAATTCTTTCAGCTGTTGAACTGTGTTACCAATAATTACAAAAGAATTTTGTGAGTCGCAAATCCAAATTTTTTTATGTTTAGTTTTTCTTTATTTGTCACAATAAGAAAAATTCTTGCTGTGGGTACTAGTATGTGGTGCAATAAGTAAAACGTTGTTAATAATTTCCCATCTGTAATTAAATAAAAAGAAATAGAGTAAATTTATTTTATATTATACAAAACAAGAAGATTAATTTTAATAGATGTATCTATTATTATATTTATATAAATTATATTTTTTATGAAATCAATCTTACTTTGTTAAACACTTTTATATTCATAAAAAAAAAACTTACTAGTGTTACTTTATCAGCTGCAATAAATTCAATCATGGATTTAACAGCAGATTCTTTAATTTTGTCTTTATACCTATTTTGATGAATGATGATTATAAGTCAATTAATCTAAAACAAAAAAAATTTCGTTAAGTTAATTTCTCAGCGTATAATTAATGTAATAAAAAAAAAATACTTTTAACTTATTAAGTTTAACTCGGTTTGCCATTGAAATACAAACTATATTTTTTCTTCTACACAATATACATGTGATTCTAATAACTATTTCTCAAAAAAAGAAAATACAATATAATTTAAATATTAATCATTGCACTATTTTACCAAATTAATATAAAATAAAACTTACCTCTAGAAATTTCCTTAAATTTATTCCAATTAGCTATATGTTCATCCAATAATTATTAAGAAATTTATATGTATATTAAATAAGTATTTTTAATTCAATATGGTATTTATTCTTTTTTACACATTTTTATTAACTTTTAAATTAACTTTAGCAAAACGTTCTTTTTATCCTGCGATTACTTTAGAACTGAATAAGAATTTATAAATTTGAAAACATCTTTTTCTCATTTTAAGAAATGTTTGTTAAATTAAAGATAAAAGTTATAAAAAACACAATTTACTATTATTTTAATAACAAGTCTTGTTTTTTTAATAATTTCGACTGTCAAAATGCAATTTGTTATTATTTTAATGATTTTAATTATTGAATTAATAACAATAGTTTTCTTTTTAATTACAAATTTTAACAATTTCTGTTATTATATTAACAACGATTCTGTAACAACAAAAATTGTTAAATTCACAATTATGTTATAATTTTAATACCTAAAACTGTTATTTGAACAATTTTTGTTATTAATATTATTGTAGGTACAATTTTTATTGTTTTTTTGTGTTAAAAAATCATTTTTGTTATCATTTTAATAAAAAATACTATTAATTTAACAAATATTGTTATTGGCATTTTTTACAACCGATTCAACAACCGATTTATTGAAAAAACAGTAAAAATTTTTTCAGTGTATGCCAGAAATTTTGACAAATAAATACTTGAAAAAATTGTAGTAAAATATGTAGTAAAAACCTGCAGTACCGTAATTAATTAAGCACGAAAAGGTAGGTTTACCAAGTTACTGTCAAGAACATTAAAGAAAAAATTCCTTGTAATGGCAATCTGGACATCGACTCAATTTAATTAATTTATCTGAATACTTATCTGAAGAAAAAAAGAGAAATTGCTGATATAGTTTTTATTATTTAAGTTTTTAAAGATAAAATTATTTCCAATAAAATTAGTATTTGTACAAATTTTCAAATACGTAAACCATTTCGCTTTGGTTCATCATAGAACTAACTATAGTTATGACAAATTTGAATCTATTAACAGAATGTTAATACTGGATAATAAGGTTAAAATTTTAATTGACATATTTTATTCTCTTTGTAAATTTGCACTAGAAAAATAACTTCAACAATCTATGAATTAACACGCTCCTATTACACCCTTACTTACATTTATTTCACTATATTTCCACACCTTAAATTAACTTTAAACAATTATATTGAAAAATTTAAATACTTTTAATTAAATATTTGAAATATCTTCATTGTAAATTTTTATTTATATGGTTCCCAAATTATACATACATTATACATATATATCAATTTCAGCATATTTCTTCAAAAAAATACCTCTCTCCATCAAAAACTTTATAATTACTTAAAAATTATTAAAATTACCACAATTGTTTAGAATGCTCACAATTTCCCAATTCTTTTTCTTCTCGAAATTTTAATATTTTTTTAGCATCTGAACAATTTTCTTACCTTGCTCGATTTGTTAAACATCTGTTCCGTTTTCATTATCCTTGTGAAAATAAACTATAATGAAATTGTATTAATAGCATTTAGTTATATGTATTTATTTTAAAAATAACAGATTAAAACCTTTTTAAGGAAAGTAAGTATATAAAATTCTTAAAGTTCATCCCTTCCTTTCAAATCAACTCATTTCAATTGAACATCTTGACATTTAAATATCGTACGTAATTAGAAAATTCTTTTAATACAGCACGTGCAATTTATTTTTATTCAATTTTATTTTCGTTTATTTTTTTTTTTTATTTACTATTTTTAATTACAGAAATTACAGTAAATATCTACTTTGAAATTATAAAGTCTGTAAACGTCAATAATACTGTATTCGTCAATTAGAATTTTTTTAATTTCGACTATTTTTGATCAACTATATTTTATCATTTTCCTACCACATAATTTGTTGTCAATGTTTTTATTTACTATTTTTTTTTTCTTGAAATGGTTTTTGTTTTTTAAATATGTATCAAATAAATCATACTAACTAAAACGAAATTACAATAATTAAAAATTTCTAAATTTGAAACAAAGAAAATTTTACCACCTTTGCAAAGGTATATATATATTCTTGAATTTTTTTTTTATTTTGAAATTAAATTTTGAAAATGTTGAATTCATATATAAAAACAACAAGATTAGAGAAGTATAGTAATGAAATGAGACATATATAAGACTTTGAGGCGCGACAAGATCTACGAATTTTAAGAATAAAAAACATCATAGCTTCCAAAAAGCATTTATAGTTTATAGTATTCGAAAACCATAAGTTAATATTTAACATATTTACTCTAGCTATAGGCAATTGTATACAATAATACCTCTTTCTCTGTCCATGGTCCAAAGAATACTATGCATATTATTGTTTAGCTATTTATAAAACATAGATTGAAGGCGACTAATAACTTTTGTCTTTTTTGTATGCTAAAACTGGCTTCAGTTATGTAGAAGATACTTTTGAAGTCTTCTGAATGGAATGTAGATTTATTTACGTATATAATATAGTTACAATAAATTTAAATGTATTTGAGCTATTGTACTCAACGTTTTTTTTCAAAAAAAAAAAAACAAACAAAACGTGGGAACAAACGAAAATAGCAGCAAGAAATAGACTACGATGGAAATGTCAAGTGGAAGCCCTATACTCCCAAGAGGAGTGAGGAAAAAAAAAACCAAATTTAAAGCACTTTCTCTTATACTTTGTAGGTGTAGAAATCATAACTAATTGGTTCCTTCTCTTAATCAGTTCCAAACCAAAATATAAAATTAGCAAATCCACACCTCTACGAAGAGGAGATTCCAAAATGGCATAAAAAAGTTTACGGCCATTCTTCCTTAGTCTAAACTGCAATTCATTCCTTAGTCCAAACTACGACACATAAGGTGTCCTCTTATTTATACCCATATCTAACATATAACTTACAAAAATTTAGGGAATATATTAATAACTAACGTTCTTTAATTTTCTATTACATAGTTTATTCTGCATTTTTCTTCATATCTTATGTAACCCGAACCAAGCGACACGTAAAGGTAATATCCTAACGCTTTGGTAACAATACTAAGTATATTTTTTTTCTTAAGCAATTGGTTTTTTACTATATATATATATATATATAATCTTGCTACATATAACAAGAATTATAATCATACAAATTTTAACTGACATTTTTCAGAAATTCAGTTTTATATTATGTAATCTTATGATGTTGGAATTAATTTAAAACAAAAAACTAAGAACATACAAAATGTTTGGCAAAGAGTTATATTATAGAATTAAATCCGTATTTAATTTTTAAAACACAAAAATAAGGACAAAAACAATGAGAAAAAAAATGTGTATAATACATTACATACATATACAGAAAATGAGAAATGTTACAAAAAACTTGAAACGTTGTCAAATAATAATATAGACTAGGGGACCCTGTTGAGTAATTATAATTCAAGTTGAAGCCATATTTAAAGTTTTTAAAACAATAGTAATTTACGTACTGACATAGACTCATAATAAAGTTAGAAACCCACTCATGTTTTCATAAAAATTTAGAGGTTAGTAAGTTTTATTTAGGAAACATAAATACTGCTCCCTCATATACTATTTCGTTTCGACATATTCCCTACAGTAAGCCGCATTTAATAGATAAAATTACTAAAAATAAAATATTTTTGCAATTAAAGATGCATATATGACATGTATGTAATTTAAGATACATAAATGTTCATATATGTAATTAAAAACACAAATATACATTATATTATGTATATAATGTATAAATGTACATATATAACACAAGATATATTATATAAATGGATGTACATATTTTTAACCAAAACTATATGATTACTACAAATGACTAAAATATAGAAAACAATAATTTTAGAGAGTTACTTAAAAAAATTAATAGAATAAATTCCATTTGATTATGTATACAAAAAATATGAATGACACAAAATGGATATATTTTATTTAAAAACTTGGATATTATAAACCAAATAGAAATTAGTTCAACCCGGTATGCGCATTTCTGTTGTATGTATATACAGCTTATTTACATATTAAGAGTTCATTAAGAAGAAAAGAGTAAAATGAGAAGGTGCTTACTGCGCAGGTCCTTATAGTTTTGTCTATTATAATTATAGATAGATGCTATATTATATAGAATAGACTATAGAATTCTCTATATTATATAATATAGAGAATTTTATAGTCTAAGATAATTTCAAGTAATTAGTCATCAATTAAACTCTATATACATATTGTTTATGTTTTGTTTCAAACACTCTGCACATTCAATAACGTATCTAATGCAGAGAAATGTAAAAATATAATTAATTAAAAATGTAATTCTAATTAAAATTTAAAATACTCGTACATATTTACAGCAAAAACAAAACAAAAGTAGATAATATGTATTTCTATCATTGTGAATAGAAATATTTTAACCTTATAACGTGAACTTTCAATGTTTACTGTAAAACAAATTTTCTACCTAATAATAAACATTATTATGCATGACTGATTATTTAAATCAAAAACTAAACGATTATTATTTATACCTACGAGACGAGTACATGTATGCATGTATATTTTAAGTGTTAAATTATTAATTTATTGTAAACAAATTATCATAATAAAAAAATGTATTAACTTTTATATTAATGAACAATTATAGTATAACACAACATGTATCACAACTAGTATATTGTATAGTAATCAAAAAAATAATGTAAACATAAATTTAATATTTAAAACAAAAAAGCTTAACACTATGCCCAACAATACCATAAAATTAACAAAAAAAATAAAAAAAAAAAAAAAAAAAAAAACAGTTTATAAAAAAAAAAAAAACTAACTTGAAATTCTAAGCGAAAGCGAAAGTTCTAAATGACGTCATACGTATATTAGTTTACTCAATACAAAAAAAATAACAATAATAATAATATTTACAAAATGCATTTAAGTGAAAATTTTTCTCTTAAGGTCATTTTTATTAAATATATACTATATTGCTTACTATATTAAAAAATACATACATATTTATATATTATACACTTTAATATAGATGTATATATAAGTATGTATTATATAATATGATGCGTGTTAATAAAATAATTTGATATAAGTATTCATTTGTTATTATAGAAGACGTTTTAAATAAAATTTATTTACTATAATAAAGTGGTTCATATAATATTCTAAGTCAGTGGCTTTCAAAAATTTTTCTCAATGCATATTTCTGCACATTAGATTTAAGACATAGTAAAAAAAAAGTATCCGATTAGAGCAAAAAGTGTATTGCAAACATGTTCGGAATTAAAGATGTATTACCAGATATCATGAATATTTTTTAAATATTCTCATTTTTTAGTTTATAAAAAGTTATGTTTGAAAATATTTTTATTTACAAAAATACTTTAATATAACAATCGGTTTAAATTATAAAATCATAAAGTGATACGTCTAGCTCTCCAAAAATTAATAAAAAAAAAAGAAAAAAAATGAATGAAGCTAATGTTACACAACAAATATTTCATTAAGAGTTGTTATAAGTATTGTAAGTTATACCAAAATTACAAAAAATTCTCCATCACACTCTCAGAGCAGTCACACAGTTTTATGTGCCATTTAATTAAATATGAAAAAAATAACAAGATAAATAATGATTATCGCTTTATGTCCTTTTCTATTTTTCTATGGGGCACAAAGCCATTGTAATGTTATGTCTTTATAATGAGCCACCCATTGAATCAGTGGATTTAACAAGTCGAAATGTCAATTACAAATTGTCAAACCTTATTAAATATATAAAAAAAAAAACAAATCAATTAAGAAATGTGAAAAATGAAAAGAAAAACTGAAGAGTATTGAAAAACAACTAACTGTTCCCAGCGTAGCATTCGCTGGTTCATCCAGCATTAAAAAAAAATATTCATTTCCTTTTCATTTAAACACTCAAAACAAGTTTTTCATTTCCGTAAAACCATTAATTTTTCTTAATTAAGCATAACATTTTTGTTACATAGAGTATTTTTTTCTTTCTCTAATCTTCTTTTTGTTACCTTTCCATTAAGTCATCGATGTACAACTGCCCATTTGGACTTAAAATTTTCTTTGCATACAATTAAAACACCATGTGGAGGTAAAAAAGATAATTATTTTATAATTTCGGCATCAATTGAAGAAATAGTCAATATTGACCTTGATATGTTCTTTATAATATCTTGCATTGTAATGTTTTTTCTATTAGAAGGATTTTTAGCAAATCTATTGAATTTTTAAAGGTAACGAAACAAAATTTACCACCATGGCAACAATAGGAATATTTTTTTTCTGCTTGCCAATATTTTTCTTTACAAAATAAACATTCATTTAAACTCGAAGATGTGCCTGCATTGGTCAAAACAATCCAAGGTGACTAATTCAAAGACCCAAACTCGAAATTTACAATTTTTTAATAGGTGGTCATACGCTGGGTGTCGCAGTAGGTATAAAGCGCCTGTCTTTCAACGGAAAGGTTCCAGATTCAATTTCTGATGAAACAAAAAAATGCTTTATTGGTTTTTCGATCTGGTCTATAATAATTGACAAAAAATAATTGAAAGTATATATAATCTGGTAACAAATTAAATAAAATGAAACTATTCTATTTAAGAAGGCTTAGTTCCTGACAATAGTAGTAGTTTTCCACATTTAATGAGTAGAGCCAATAATTTGTTAAATAAATACTTGAAATATTGTAGATATTGCAGTGTAAAATTGCAGTACCGTATTTAATTAAGCACGAAAACGTGATTCTACCTAAGTTACTGTCAAAAGTCTAAAAAAATGGTACTTCATTTTAATTGTTGGCTTTAAAAAATACTTTTAATTTTAAAAAGCTTCATAAATTATTGATATTTGGTTCTTGTATTAAATATATAGTTTTCCTATATGGGCTTAGAACTTGGATATGTTTTGCTATAAATTATTTGAAAGATGGGCATAAAAATGAGTACCTTTAAGTTTTTTATTTATTAATCGGTAATTTTTTTGCGATAATATTTTAAAAAAGCGTTACATTTAAATTTTTGGGTTTCTGTCACTACTTTTTGTTTTAATTCACCGAGGTGGAAAGTGTTACAGACATTATTGGCGTATTAATATATTAGATTAGAAATATTCAAAGTATAAAAAATATTTTCTCATCAATGAGTATGTGAAAGAATTTTCTTCATAAATTTTTAATTAGGGAACAAAGAACTATCAAAGCTCTGAAAATGCAAAAAACCAAAACTTATAGTAACCAAAAGCTTGTTCTAAAAAATATCTTTTTGAGCTACAAAATTAGTCAAATTTATATTATATTATATTCCTAGAAAATTACCAAATTCTGTAGCAGTAAAGGTCAAATTTTTTAATCTCGAAATGGAAAAAAAAATTTCGTTGATTACTCTAGTAAATTTAAATCATTTTTTATATTTTCTTTGGTGTCTTACCCTCTCAGCTTATTATAGACGTTACACTTAAATTTAGGTTAAAGGTGGTTAATATTAAATTGCACTTTCCATTCGTACATTGTTAACCTTTACTTTGAGATTATCTGTTATATGTATTGTTAGCAAATAATCTTTTTGAGTTTTAATCTTCAAAACTTTTTTTTTGTATTTAAATTTGATGCTCTTCCTTTATTTTTGTCTTTAATGTTTAACTATTCCTTGTACAAAGTAAATTTGTTTTAAACTACTCCTGAGTAGAGCTACTGTCTCAACTACTTCATTATCTGAGAAAAAATAAAGGAAAATAATACGTACATTCCATTACAAACTACTTTGAAGTACTTTAAAGTACAACTTTTCGTGAAAAAGGAACGCAGGCAATGGCACGAAAATTATTTTTTTCTTGCATATTACAAACAAATATTGCATTATACAAAAATATAATATAAATTCTGCAAGGTTGCTAAAAAATTTTAAAAACGGATTAATATTTTAATCCAACAAAATATTATTACTTTTTTTTTAAATTTATGAATGAATTCGGACTTCGGAGAAAGGGAAAATAAAGAGAGAATAGAGTTCTTATCAAATATAAGCCAAGTGTCAATTAAAAAAATAAATTATGCTTTTTTTTTATTTGTGAATGTGTAAAATGACTTTTAAAAGTTTTTGTTTACACTTTTATAAATTTAAAAAAAAATCTGTATCATTCACTTAATAATAATATTTTTTTTTTAATTTTGTTTGTAGTAATTATTGTTTACGAATTTTTCTATTAATTTTTTTATTTATTTAATCAACTGAATTGAAAATAATTGTAAAAACAAAATTATTGTTGCAAAAATAGTTGTGATAATAGATTAATTAAACCTACCATTATTGATGGTATATTTAGATATGTATATAAAAAGTAAATAGAGTGGGCAGCGAATAAAGGATCATAGTATAAAGCAAGCAGGTGGAGAAAAATGAAAAATTGAAATTATAGTGTTATTGAGTTATGAAGTTTTGAAATTTGATTTTTAGGATCTTAAATTTACATTGACCTTTTAATTTATTGAAAAATTTGTGAATTTTTTATTTTTTTAATTCGTCTAAGGTTTTTTTATTTTCGGTTTAGTTAATACACGTTTCATTCTCTTACGACAAGAACTTCTAATTAATTTATTACATACTAATTTTATTTATACAAGACAAGTTGATAAATGTTAGTTACTTAGTATTCATATATTTCTTAATCGTGAAAGTTATTATTTTAGTTAATTAGTCTAATTTTTTGGTTTTTCAGTTGCAACATTTCATTTCTTCGAACACGATTTCTAATATCCAAAAATTTGAAGGCACAAAAAATAGAAGTTTCTAAATTGTGTACTTCTCATTTCGAAAGTAATTTATTTACTCTACTTAGAATTAAATTATCACTTAGAATTTTATTACACATGATATTTTTAACATTCTACGATTCATTCACATCTCAAAGACTTACCTTTGGTTAAAATTTACATTGGTTTCATTTTTACATTTCTACTCTACACATTAGCATACTATTTTTTTAAACTTTCATTCTGTTCATGTGTGTTAATTATTTAATTAAATTAAATGTATAATTATTATTGAACTGATTTTACAAATTGCTTAAAATTATTATTAAAAAGTATATACATATAGGTGTATATACAAATAAATAATAATGTAAGTTTAAAGTGTTAATATATTAATGTAACCAACCATATTAGATAAAATGTATTTATTTATTTTTTTCTGTGTCTTTAAAATTGTAACCGCATCGGGTTGTTGTGTTTTTCAGTAATTCAATTTTTATATAAAACATTTTTATTGTTTCGTTTTTTTATTTTATAATTTTTGTTATTCAATACCTTTAGTTTCTTAATGTTAGAGAGAAATTAAAAAATATATATATTTAAAATAAATTTACTTACTTAGTAGAAGTCTGTAACAAGAAAACAACTATAGGAAAAAAAATTTATTGTAATTATATTTTTTGAAACTACTTGGAAGCTCTTAAACTAAATAGAATTATTATGGATCATATGAAATTAGTAAATCTAGAATTATTCTAATAAGAAAATTTTGAAAAAATTTTGTGTTAATTTTACTTTTATGAATTTCAATTGAACGATAGTTTTTAGAACCCCCATTTGTATAGAATTTTCGATTATTGTAATTTTTGCAATTATTTTTGCTGTAGATTAAATTTCTAACTAATGGTAGTGAAGTATTCATGTGTTCCAAATGATAGCAGTTACCGCGATGTTTCGTTGCATTAAATCCATCTCCATTTTATTAACCCATTTATTCAAACCTATTTAAATACACTTCAGATTTTGTTATAGGACGTAGTCAAATATTTTTGTTATTTTACACAAACATCTATTTATAAACGTCTGTAAGCTGTTTAACATATATTATATAAACTTACTTTCCATGTTTACTTTCCATGTATAATATAAAAGACATGACATTAGATTTGAATATATTCTGTTTTCTGTTCCATGGTATATAGGTACTCTGTCATGATAAAAGTACTTTTGATTATATTAATTAATTATTTTATTACATTTTCCATTTTAATTTTTTTTTATAACAGTCACTTGATTTATTAAGATGCAAGAAACTCATTGCTAATGTTGATTAAGCTTAATGTTTAAACCTTATCTTAAAACTTTAGCGAAATATTTTGGATAACATGGATGAAAATATGATCAAAAGTTATATATTTTAATTAAATCAGCTACGATAGTATGTTTCAAATATAATTTTTATTTACTACCACCAAAAATAATAACATTATAAACATTAAACTATGAATTATAATACCTTTTGAAATTTATTCCTTTTATTAATAAAAAATAATTTGAAAAAAAAAAAATGATTACCTATTTTTACCTTAGAATTATGTAAATAATACTAAGTGATTTAATCAACCGCAACTGAGACAACTCGACGCCAATATAATAACCAATATTAATTGAATACAAATGTATGTCGGTTTGTATACTAATATTTATTTTTGTTGTTTTGAGTTCAACAAAATCTTTATTACTTATTGTGCTATTATTATTGTCAAAGTGTAAATTGTTATTCGGATCGGATGTGCAAAAATCATTATGAATTTAAATAATATAGTGTATAACTAAATCAATAAAACTATATTAATTTTCAAAATTAAATCTTTAAAGACTTATTTTACATCTGTATAATAATGATGTCTTAATATTGTTTACTGTAAAATAATACGAAAAAAAAAGTTGAAGATTTTAAATAAATAAATTTCCGTTTTTAAAAACAAAATACAAGGTTAGGAGACTTATACTCTCCTTAAACACTTCTTTCAAATGATTTTTACAGAGCCTGGTATAGAGATGATAAAGTTTAAAAATATTTCGCAACTTCTTGGTATAACTCCCCCGCTATATTATGCATTAAAACTAAAAGAAAAAAAAATTTAAAAAGCTATTTCCTAGACGCAATAGTTGTCTTGCCACTGCCAACAGCCAACATGCTTCTTTATGTTTTTGTACCAACATTTGTAACAAACTAAAATTGACTTAAAAAGTAGAAATCATATACGAGAAAGTTTGGACGCATGTTACATATTAATAAATTTTTTTTTATCTAAGAGAATTTAATTTACAAGCAGATTCACAAGATTTATTAATGTTCATTAATTTTTATTCTTATAATAGTTGTATTCTAATTTATATATCGTCTTATAATAACGCCAAATAATTATTTCTACATGAATTTGAGTAGACTATGTACGTAAATATTTTTATTTGTGATATTCAAACTCAATACGTACAGTCAGTTCAGTACACACACGTTTTATAATTCGTTAACTGACTTCTTATGCCTTTTAAGAGGATACCATTTTTTGTAAAATTTACTTAATTAAAACTTTAAAATTTTAATTAATATTAATAAATAGCATATATAATAATTAAATTTCAAGATGACAGCAATATCTAGTACACCACTGATTTAACATAATATTCTAGTACATTTTAACAATTTTTTTATTTATTTTTTAGTAAAAATATTTTGTTTTTGTTTTTAAATTCAAATAGCTAAATATTTTTTTTATTTTTATTAGTTTTTTAAATACATAGAATTTTATAATTTATATATGCATGAAAATAATTATTTATCATATGTATAATGTTTTTAAAATATTTAAAAATAAGAACAAAAGTAAAAAAAAAAAAATTAAATAAAATGGTGTTACTCTAAATAAAAAATTTTCAAAATTTGTTTACTTTTTCACATAATTATGAGTAATTTTTTTACGACTTTATTCTATTAATAACTTTATTTCAAGTTTATTTTTATAAGTATTTTAACATTCAATATGTTTTTTGATAATTATTTTTTAAATAAAAGACCTAACTCAACAAAATTACTTCTGATGTAAATTTGGGGTTAGTGTAAGCCAAAAATTTCTTTACCTGCGTAGATTTGATAGTATAACATTTAATGTAATCCCGCTAGTATTTTAATAAACAAGCATTTTTTGCTAGTTATTCAAGTTCTTTGAAGGCCTTATATCTACTTTTAAAAGCCTCTCTGGAGAACCGAAATCCATTTTTTTTTTGTTATAATTGTTGGAATAGACCATAGATGAATTTTTAATATTTTAAATTACTATTATATTATGCTACTCTATACGAGTACATTTTTTTTTGTTAGCATAACATAAATAGAACCTATTTATATTTATTTTTTTTAAAAATTCAGCGCCAACCGCCAAAGTAAAGAAAATCAGAACATAAAAGTTATATCAATTTTCTTGACGCTGGCGCTGAATTTTTGTCTCTTTTTTTCAATTGATAATAAATAAATTATTTATAAATTCAAAATAAATGAAAGACTTTCATTGTAAGCTACTGTACATATTTGGATTTATAATCAATAAATCAATACCGTTATCAATCAAAATAATTAAACTGCATTTCATTAATTAAATGATTACAAAATTAATATAATTATTTTATATAAAATTAAAGTTATTTTTGTACGAAAAAATCTGTCTAAAACAATAACTGTTACTTATTTAATTGACGGTGTCATTGTTTTTATTTTCTATTAATATTAATATTATCAAAATAATGTCTAAAAATAAATTCAAATATGTATGTATATGTTATAAGTAAATATTTGAAAACTTTGAAATTATTTTTATTAACTTATTGATTAACTATCAATAAAATTTCTTATGTTCAGTAACTTGATATGAAAATATAATTTATATTTATTTTAAATAATTAACTAATTTTTTATGACTTTTGAAAATTATTAAAACTGAAAATTGAATTTTTAACTGTCAAAATTAGATCAACGTCATATTTATAATTGACACTATTATGTCTGATAAGAAATTAGATATGAAACCGCTATACGATTTTAGAAAAAGTAAAAATCAAACAATTTTATTATAATAACGAAATAATTGATCACGAAACATAACCTTATCATGAACCTCCTTTAGATACCCTTTTTTAGTGCATAATGACAGTTTTCTTACATCTAAATGATTTATGTCTACAACACAAAAAGGATTTAAGAGCTAAAAACAATATTCAAATTTTATTCAATTTAAAAAAAAAATTGATCTATATACATATTACATACATATGTAGGTACATGTTAAATCAAATAAACCTCAATTTAATATACCCATAGATAATTCTTAAATTTTTACTTTGTATTAAAAAATTGTAACAAAATTAAATAAATATCTATGTAGAAATATTATACTTTCCGATTAAATCAAAAATAAATATCTAATTACATAAACTGAGATATAAGATATCCTTGTGGATTGTAAAATGCATAGTAAGTCAACCTTAACGAATATAATATTGTTATTTTTAACAATTTATATTATTTTATTCTATATAGGACTCGTGCTCCATCTATTATCTGCAATAATAACACTAGTTATCTATATTATTATTCATTTTAAATTAAGATAATAATAAAAATGTCGACTGTAATTGAAATTAATCTGCATGACATTGTTAAAAACCTGTTAAAAAATCCAGTTAAATAAATATTACAAAAAAATTATATTCTTTAGACTTATATGACTAAGTTTGCATTTATATACATATTTTAAGTTATAGCTTTAACACGATGAAAATGGCAAAAGATAAAATATCTTCCTTTAAATCGAAAGCCTCATTTCTGATGTCAGATTTGATTGACAATGTAAGCAAAATGCTAAATGGGTTTTTCGATCTGGTCCAATACAATTTGCATAAAATGAATTACATAAAAAAAGAGATCCACACCCTGAAAAAGAAAAATTTGCCTACATATTCAAAATCAATATACAATTATATAAAATTTAGGAACTAAATGAGCTTGTTATAATTTTTTCTGTAAGTTGAATAATAATTAATTCTTTTGGTCATGCTTGTTATAATTTTATACTTGAATGTTTGACAGTTTTTAAAGTTTAAAACAATTTTGTTAAATATCATTAATTAATTTTCAGTTTTATTTGTATCGTAACTGCTCAAAGTAAAGAAGGTGTATGTTGCGTAACGAGTAACGCTTCATATTCACATAAAATTATATGTTGAATGTTCAATTGAAGTTTTCCTCATTTTCTCAGTTCTCAATTCATCCTCTCATTTCGTCTTTTCGCTACTAAAAGAAGACCTCAAAACTGTTATGATTATATTTATAAGTTCGTCTGAAGCGAACAAGTATTATTGTAAATTAAAAAGTATTGAAAAATGCTTGCATTTACACACGATCAATGATCACATATGAAGGATATAAATTACATGTTCAGTCAAAAATGAGCTGGCGGCTTACCTTTCTAACGATATTATTTTTTATTTATATTAAAAAATTATCTTTATAGGTCTATTAAGTGTAATTAATATCGAAATTATTTATCAAAGATAATCAATGATAATAAAAAAAAATAACACAAAAAGATGAATGGGTGGGTATATATTTTGTTTTTAGGATTAAAATATACATAATATGTATTATAATTAATATTACAAATGTAGAGATAAGTTAATTAAAACAATAATTAAATAAACTATATAGATAAAAATAAATGTACCTCTAGATTTTTATTACATTGAATTATTAATTACGTTGTGCTTGTGCTTAAATTTATTTTTATCTATTTTGTTAATATGTATTATATCTTTCATTCCATTAAAGTTTATTTTTAACTTCTAATGACTAAAAAATTGATTTTGGAAAGAAATTGAAATTATAGTGTTGCAAATCAAATATTCCAAAACAAAATACTGATTTTAATTTAAAAATAAAGTACATAATATATGGCAACAAATTACATCAGAACTCACATATTTATGGTACATCCACATACAATGGTACATCCACTCGTTAATATCCCTATTATTTTCCACGACAACATTAACTTTCAAACATTTCCACAACAACGAAAAACTCTGTGTTTAGGTAATTAACCGCTTTCTACTGCAACAATTTCTTTCAATGTAAAAAACTCGTATTGAGCAAGACTCGTCCTGCTTTTTACATTGCACTACATTGTAAAACAGACCCTATTACTATAGACGACGTTTCTTTATCGACATAATATTTGAATCTCAAAATTTTATGTTATTACTTTTCTAATTATATTATATTTACCATATTTATTTTTTATAATCAATATTTTAAACCTATCGGTGACGATTTTTCTTTTATTTTAAATTTTTGTAGATCATGTTGTATTGTAGTTTTTGTTGTATTAAAATTTTATTAATTATAAATATTTACCATTTAAATGTTAATTAATTAAAAAAATATCTATGACTTTATATATATTTCTATTTTATATACATTAAACATGTATGTATTTACAAGAGTACCCTAAAATCTTGATCTCAATAAAAAAAAGAATATGTGAGTTTTTTTTTAGGGTAAATACAAAAATCAAAAATTTTATTTATATTAATAATAATAATAATAAAAATAATAAAAAACAAATACAACAAAAACAAATAAAAAACAATTTGTAAAATGATTAAAATAGAAAACAGAAGAATATATGTATGTATTCAAGAAATAATTTAAATAAATTTGTGTATGCGCAACAAAATTACAAACATACTTATATATAATTATGTACATACCATATATTTTATATATGTATGTATTAATCACGCAGAAATAAAGTGATCAGTCTGGCATAGTAAAACATTTATTAATTTTGAGTATTTTTTTTTTGCCATTTAATGTTTTGATGATTGGGCTTGGTGTGGATTCGCATTTTCTTCTCTTATCATATTGTACTCTTTTTTTAATTTTTTTTTTTTGACTTTCTGTTCCTTATTCATTATTATTAAGGTGGAATCGCATTATACAGTAAACGGTAATAATCGCACATTTTAACTTGTTGACCTTTATTAAATACATATTTCATTTTTTAATTCGTTGTTTCTTCATATTTTTTTTGTTTTATTGTTTTAATTAAAAATGAGTTTAGTTTTTTTTTGTTTTTTTAGCTGGTGTTCATATTATACAAGACACGTTTTGTTATTGCATTATACGAACATTTTTTTTTGACATTATGTTCGTGCAAAAATATCATCAAAGTTGAACATTTTGTTATAGTTAATTTAAAAAAAATTGTGTTACATTTTGGAATATCGTTTTCCGCGCTTTAAATATTTAATGAAGCCAAATTCACAATTTATGAAGCCAAGCTAAATTAAATTAAGATAATTAGAAGATTGTGCTTTCGAAACGAATACCACTCGGGTAGTTGATGTTCCAAAAAGTGATTAAATCGACACTTAAATGAAAATGATAATGCCAATATTTTGGTAATATAAAATATAATAATTACTAGCATTAGGGTATAATAATTTCCGATTAAAAATACATAGAATAATGGTTCAAAATCTGGAAAAAGTACTCAAATAGCTTCCACAAAAACACATTCTTATTTTTGTCCTATCTTACATAATTTCCATTCAACACACAAGGGAAAATTTTTAAAAAATTTTCTGGTTGAGGAGCTTCTCCAATATTGAAGTGACCAATAGCCGCTGGTTGTCATACCTTTGTATGATTGAGTTACAAGCGGCGTCATAACCTTCATTACTGATCTCTATATGTTAGATCAGTTTTTCGGCTTCACCACATTCGGCTTTTTGTGAGATACCACATTTTCTGTGAAGGGCTTATGGACAATCTCGACAAAAAGTTTTTTGAGTTCTCTCCATTTCAGATATGATCCATGAAACTTTAGTACCTCTATTTTTGGCAGCTTCAAACTGCTGGTTGAGACAGTTGCCACCAGTTGTTATGGTGCCAAAGTTTTAAGCGATTGTACCAAGTAGATTTGGCTTTCCTCCACCCAGTCTTCTGTTTCCAAATATATTTCCATATTGTAACCAAGAGGAAACTCTTAGTCTTCTCTCAATTCTCAAGTCCTCTGAATGAGTTCCTCCACCTTTACTCAAGACCTGCTTACCGCTTCAGTCATGGTTTCGTAGTACTCAATGGGCATCAGGACGTCTTCCTCTTTGTGCGACTCAATAGACTTCAAACGATGAGTAAAAGAAGTAATCATTTCTTTCTGTCTTTTTATTGCTCGAACTAAAGCTTCACCCGCAGGGTCTGGACCTGCTATGGCTTCACATTTTCTCCCACTTGAAGGTTCATGGAATTCCTCATTATCCATGGTGAAAGTATAATATTTTTCAGTGCCTGCTTCTCCAGTATTTTGGGAACCATCTGCGCTTCTTGATGACTGAGGCGGGTCTTTAATTTGTTGTGCACCATTTAGCTGCTGCATTATGGTGGCACTCATTGTTTCTTAACCAGTTCTGATAATAGAACACATAATAGAACTGGTTTTCAAAACATAAATTGTCTTCCAGCTCTGCTTAATGAGGTGGAATCTGCTGGTGGTTGTCTTGAAATGCCTTTCACATTTCCTCCAACCTTGCCCTTTTCTCCTCATGGTAGCCTGGCTTTGCTTTCCTATCCTTTCCATATTTTCCATAGTTTCGGATGAAAACTTCAATGTCTCTGCCTAATTGCTTTTGTGTGATCAATAATTTTTGAACTTGTTCCATTTCGCCGGGGCCTCCAAATTTTGTCATAAATTAGTGTTTTAATTTATAGTTTAATAACCAGAAGATGGTATTTATTAATGATGGTTTAATATTGCAATTGATTCCTTATATACTAAAATTAAGCAAAATATACTTAGAATTATTCTCACGGGAACGCATAAAAAAATGTTGCAAGTTTTCATTTATCAATAAAATAATTTACTCGTGTTGAATATTTCAGACACAATTCGATATATTATTATTTTATTGCTATTTTATTAATATGAATTATTTTTTATTGAATACAAAAAAAGGTTAGGTAAGCTTTACCGTGAGAATAACTAAAAAATTTTAATTGCTAGATTAAATTATTAATTTACTAGGTAAATAAAAAATACTTAATTGCTATGTTAAAAATAATGCTTTTTACACCAGAAAATTTAACAATTTTTTTTTTTAAATTTTCCTTCCCCTCTTAAAAAGCTGATACGCATGCTCTGGGTATAGGCATAAAATAAAACAAAATAATTTAGAAATTTAAAAAAAACTTCTAACACCTCATAGCATTCATGACTTCTATAAACCTAAAAATATCACCTCCCATATGATTTTGTTCATTTTAGCACTCCTATATGTAATTCCATGAAGGATCAATTATTATTGAATGGGAAATACCCTTTATATTATAATCTATATTTCTTCCTATAAATATAAACAAAATATATAGATAAATAATAAATCATAATATGATATTATAGTGGAAAACCTTCAACACATAGTACAATAACAACATTATGGCATGGTTTTTTATTAGGGAAACCCACAGCAACAAGCATGTCAATTTTTCTTAATGAAGTCATAAATTCTGTAGAGAAAGATTATCAATTAGATACAATTTTAAATCATTTTAACATATATGCGTCAGTACGAGAGATCCGTTATCGAAGATTTCTGCACCTAGATGCATACAGAACAAACTATGGTTTTTCAGAACCGATAGTCAAATCTCAAAAATTATTTATTATTAAGTTTCTCGGTTATCGATTTTAATTATGCAAGAGAAATTGTCAGAAGAAAAATCACCATATTTTTAAATAACTTGTAGTTTATTATTTAGTTTACCGATATTCATTAGGTATTAGTTATTTTTAACATTAAATAATATTTTTATTTTCATTTTTTACTTTACTAATTATTTTTAAGCATTATGAAATTTTTATTGTTTAAATTAAGTATGTATTTGTAATTAACTTTACTTTTTAAGTAGTATCTGTAAGGGTAATTTCCCAGTAGATAAATAAATAAATAAATTATGTCACTTGAATAATAACACAGAAAGTTCAAAATGCAAATTTCGTTTAGGGCATCAAAGTGAAATTGACTTATTTATTTTTTTTTGGTCTATTATTGCTAAAATAATAAAAAAAAATAATAACTTAAATAAAATTAACCTAAAGTAGCTGTTTAACTTGTTTAAAAAGGTCAATTGTTCCTGATAAAAGTAATATGTGATTTTTCACATTTATTAAGTTGATATTCCAGATAAATGATTTAATTATCAATGTAGAACTGTAGTAAACAATGTCATTCTGTACATTACTAGAACTTATTTTTGTTTTATTCCAACACGATCGCTATTAACAGATTAACAAATTTTTTTGCATAGGCTTGATTGGTACGAATGTAAGAATATGTTAAATATATATTAATTTAAAGTTTATATTATAAGGACTGTAACCCTATAATAAACATCAAAATATATTGAATTATTTCATAGAATCACACTTTATATATACATATATTTGTAATATATGTCCCCACTCCTTTTCCATTCATATTTTACTAATTTAAAAATTTTCATATCCATATTATGTCATCTTCCTTTTTTAATAGCCAAAATAAATAATTCGACCTTTTACTTATTTTTTTTTTGTTTTTGTTTTTTATTTTTATTATTTTCTATTTTTACGTTTGTTTTTTTTTTAATTTTTTATATTTTAAAAACTTATAAAAGGTGATTGTCTTGTAAATTTATATTTCGTTGGTGTTTCATTTAATAATTTTTAATATACATATTTGAAAAAAAAAAAAATAAAACAAAAACAAAAATGCATCAATAATAGAAAAACAAGAATTTTTTTGCTTTTTTAATTTCAAAATTATAAAATATTATCATCATATTTTCCTGCAAAAATTCTGAAGAAATAAATAAACAACCAGAGGAAGATCTCTGAAAATAAAAACGAAAACACTGAAATATTTTGAGCGCACACTTTTTAAATTTTAAAATAATTTTTTGATGTTTTCAGAATCACAGTAAAAATTTACACCCACGTCTTTTGAATAAAAAATAAAAAAATAAAAAGAAAAATTATAAATAAAATCATTTAAATTTTTTTTAATATTCATGGAAAATTCGAAATGACTAAATTAGCTTTTTTTTTTGTTTTCATTTTTCAAATTTCTCTATTTTTTGTTTTTTTTTTTCTTTTGATTTTGGGATACAAACAAAGGAAAACCTAATAAATCTAATTACAAATTTGATTATTAGAAAATTTTTCAAAAGAATTTTATTTCTAAATAGCTAGTTTCAAGTTTTTTTTTTACTAATAATAAATTTCTAAAAATTTTATTTTATTAAGAAATTATTCAGTAATTTTTTTTTCTGTTTTTGAATTAATCATTCTTCATCAAACGGTAGACAAACAACATGTTGTTATAGATACACTTATGTTCAGAAAAGTTAAAGCAGTGATTCACAGAATTCCAGATAATCAGATAATTTTGCTGCAAAAATCAGCAACCACAATATCCTTGATTGTTGTTCTACTGAACTTAATAAAGAACAGCATTTAACTCTTGCGTAATTGAAATTTTATAAATTGGGATATTTTTTGTTTAAATTCTATGCCATGCTACATATATGAAATTAAAGTAAGCAACATTTTCAGTTATGCGACTAAATGCTATACTTCACTCCGAAATTGATTAATTAGTGTTCCAGCTCCTTCGAACTTTTTAATCCCCTTCCGAATTTTAATAGCAAATGAGCTTTTATTTTTCAAGTATTTTAGTTATCAAATTTATTAAATATATTTGCATTATTTTTAGAATCTTAAAATGTGAATCGTTCTATTCAAACTATTCATCTCTTTTTGTTCGAGTATTAATTGACTAATTAAATAACTATAACAAAAATATTTCAAAATAAAAGCGGTTTTTTTTTGTCTATCATCTATTAGCGCCAATCATTTATCTGGAACAAACAAAAGATTCACGACAAATGAAGTTTAGTCAATTGAATGTAGTTGAGTTTTTTCATAGGGGTCAGTATCGGAGTTTCGATAAAAACATGAAAAATACAACAAAAAATTAAAACCACATAATTATTCGATTCAGGGTCACTTTTTAGGTTTTTATTTTAAAAATTGTACTAAAATTGTTTTCGTTTATAATTGTAGCTGTAGTTTTAAATATTATTCGATTTTTTTTTTAAATCTTTATGTATATTCAATTTGTGTATTCTACTTTATAAATTATATTTTATTTTGCTTGGAAATGTTTTGCTTTAATTTAACTTGGTTTAATACAATTAAATTCAAAACTTGATATAAATAACACAAAACAAAGAAATATAATGATAAAAATAAATCTAATAATAACATTTACGTTTTGAAAATTTGGAATACTTAATGGTTGTCATAAAAACATATGATCCGTATGAAACTTCCGCCAACACCGTGATTGGTTTCTTTTTTTTTTAATTTTGACCCTTAAATTTTTTTAAAAATCGCACCTACTATTGTTATCCAATAAGTTGGTACACTGTTGTTATAATTTTAAAAAGAATGAAAACATTTTCTGTTGCTTTTCTAATAAAACTTTTACATCTTTTTAACACATACTTTTGGTCAGCATTATGAAATAATCAATCTAGCTATGCACAATTAGTTTTATTTTGAAATTTTGTTAAATTAACTAATTGAAATCTGAAAAACTGCATCTAATGTAACTTGATCTTCATAATAGCGTTATTTTTTTATAGGTAACCAAATTGGATTCCTGAATAATATTAAAGATCCGACCATAACGCATCTATCTGATTCTCGCATTTAACATTAATAAATTATATTTTCAATTGTAGCTAGGTGTTGTTGTTTTTAAGAAAAAAAATTTATCACGGACGTACGTAGGATATCACCAATAAAAAAAAGAAAAAAATACAACAAAAAATATGATATCAACAAACACTTTATACTTCTATATGCATCACACATCCATAATTATAATTGACAAGCATTTAGGGACCTGCGCAGTAGATACCTTTTCATTTTATTTTGCTTCTCCTACTCCTTAATGAACTTCTGATATAATATATAAGATGTATATATAAAACAAAAATGCGCACACAGTTGAAAATTTTGATTTTTTGATTTAATTAATGATTTTATTATTCAGCAAATACATTATGCATAAGGGAGATCTTATGAAAATAATAAACAAAAGCAAACAAATCAGTTATTATAATTTACATATGTACTTGCAAATGAATCTATGTACATATGCCAAAAAAAAAACAAAAAAACCAATCACTTGAATTCTTCATTTTTATCTTTTTGAGCAACTGTTTCTAAATTTTGATAATTTGTAGTAATAATATAGTTTTTATTAAAATTATGTATTATGTAGTTTATATATATACGTACCTCTTTAATGACAAAATTTTTTATTTTTAGTAATATTATTTATCTAAATGCCACTTACTATAGGGAATATATCGGAAACGAAGCAGTATATGAGGGACGTGTATTTATATGTCCTAAATAAAACTTACTAACCACAAAACTTTTTATTAAACACGAGTGGTTTCTGCTATATCGTGCAAAGTCTATGTCAGTACGTAAATTACTGTTTTTTTTTAAACTTTAAATTTTACTTCAACTTGAAATATAATTACTCAACAGGGGCCCCTAGTTCCTATTTAATCCAATAGTTGAAGAAAATTTTTTATTTTTGAAAATTTATAAAAACTCCAAATAATTTTAGTACTTTAAAAATACTTTCACTTTGTTGATTAGATTATTTTAATCAAATTATCATCAACTCGAATTCAATTTTTAATTTTTATGGTATGGCTCATAATGTGGCATACTGGCAGGGTATTATAAATTTTTCTTATGTATGTAAAATTTATTTGCTTAAAGTGAAATAAAATGTATATGTTGGTTTTTGTTAATATTTTCGTAAGTAATTCAAATAAATTTGTATTTATTCTATTATGCTAGGGTTCATAACATTAATGCATTATGTAGTTCTTAAAACCCATTTTCCATTAAGAGTGAGTTACTTGTTGTTAGTTTTTAAAATTTTCACACTGATAAGTTATATGGCATTGCGTTCCACTAAACTTAAAAATATATACATATTATTAATATCAAAAGACAACATGCATACATATCAAATCAATGTAAGTATATCAATATATATATATGTACATAATATGTACATATATAATAATTAATTTTTTTATATCTTATTCATTCATCATATGAATTGAAAGCTGTCAAAATAAAACGTGTCATAAAATAAAATAAAACGTGTCATTTTTCATAATTGAAATGACATGACAGACAACCTATTAAAAAATAAATAACAACAAAAATTGTTGCGAATGATGATCATCCTTGGAGCAATTATTTTTCGTTGTTTTTCATATATATTTCTTTTTCATAATCCTTTTTAATGTTTTAGTTTTTATACGTTTCAAATAAATAAAACTGGTCGTACAGAGTTTCGACTTCATCTTTTTATATACTAAAAGACATATTTACATACCTTAAATGACGAATAGTTTTAAATAGTAAATTTTAGCTATCTATAAAATAAAGAAACAAAATACCGTATAGTCGAGTTATAATGGATCCATACAAGAACCCGTATAACCAAGTTTTGGATACCTGGATTAGCTCCTTTGATGACAATGCAACTAGGAATAGGGCAAGTAAATTATTTTTAAAGTAAAAAAAAATAATATACAAAAAGTACCAAAGAGGGTGACTGAAACTGAATATACTAGTTATACTAAAACGCTAGTTAAGAATTGATTGTTGCTACACAAATTTTGTTTTTGACTTTAGTGATAATAAGCTAAGAAAAAAATATTGAATCAAAAACTTAATTTTAAAAAATAATTTGATACATCTAAATTAAACTGCTATAAAATAAAGTGAAATCAAACAGTTGACATTTTTTGTTTTGTGAAAGAGTTATTTGGTGTAACAATTTGAGCCTTCCATTCACTAAATATTCGTAACTACCGATGAGCTATACCGAATTGCATCATAAAGTGCAAAGGAATGCTATAAATACTATTTGTAGAAAATTTTAAGATTAACTTCAGATGAATACGAATGTTAAAATTTTGTATAGATCCAAATTCTAGTTCTAATCAATTCTGTCGAAATTTTCAAATAGTAATATTATATGAGTAGATATATACTGAATAAATTTTTGTTATGACTCAAGAATTTTCAAAAATTTCATCATCCTTAGTAGAAATTTTTTTTTTTTTTTTAATTTTTCTACGTTGTTTGTTGCTTACATAAAGTTGAAGGTTAATATTTTGGTATTATGTTATGGTTGTTGTTTTTGTTTTAGTTTTTCCAATTTAAAATTTTTAATTTTTCAATTTTATGGTTTGTTTTTTTAAACCTTTTGAAATTAATTAATATTGCCATCGACTTCAACAATTTTGAAATTTATTTTAACAAATAGAATTTTTTTACAATGTTTAGAAGTTAGATTTGCGCTTCAATTTATTGGTAAATATGTCAAACATATTGGAAAATATTTTTTTGTAATAAGATCAGTTTTAATAAAATAAATTATATAGCAAATTTGAGAGAGCTCTGACAACAACTTTTAATAAAAAAGTTGGAAATAAATTTCCAAATTTATTTTCAATCCCACAAAATATACCATTCAGCTCTCATTGTCACGCAGCTACAACGATGTATACGAGAGAAAAACTTTTGAATTATTTAGCCTTAACTAGAGTCGAACTCAGATTTCAGACCCTAGGTTAAGTCACCGAAAACTATAGAAAGCATTCCAAAAGAACCGCGTTAACCGCGTAATTTGCTTTTAAAATCAAACTAGAAAAAATAATCCTCTAAAACAGTTTAAAGCAAAGAGTAATAATAAATAGATTCATTGTGCTGTGGCTTCAAAAAGGCACACTTATTTTTTTTATTATTTTTTCATTAATATGTATTTATAGGTACGTACCGGCTACCGATAGTAAATAATGTAAAAATTTCTTAATACAATATAATCTCATTTAAGTTAAGTATAAAATTCACAGATGAAATTCTTAAAATAATAGTTATTACTATAGTAAATAAAAGTAAGAAAATTCAAACTAAACTTTCCAAATGTATTTTATTAGTTGCTACTACAAGTATGCTTTTAAAAATTAATATATCATCACACTAATTTCGTCATATATCCTTCAAATCATAAATTCAATTGAAATATAAGACCATGACCTCAGATATCTTTTTTGAGAACTTAGACTTTTTTGGATGCTGCTACGGAAAAAAATTCTTATCTTTGATTTTCCCTTTAAATTCTAAATAAAGAAAAAAGAAATCAGAACAAAAATAAAAGAAAAATAATTTTTGATTCACATTTATTTTTTTTTAATGGATTTTTATCTATTAAAATGTATGCGTCAAACGTTTAACAAACACACAAACATAAATTTATAATATGTATAAAGAGAAAATTTAATTGACGTCAAAATATATGAAATTTCTAGTATCCAAGACCCCGTTAGTTCATTTTTATAATTGAAATGATTATAGTAATACAAAATACATATGGTAGCATATGGATATAGATATACATACATGTTTGTTTGTGTTTATATATATCTAAAAAAAAATCTCTGAATTAATAGATTATATGCACAGATACACTACATGCATAAGCAAGTGTACATAATAATTGTATAGTATAAGAAAAATAATGAGTTAAAATTTGAAAATTTTGAAAAGAAAATTTGCCGATAGTTATAATTTGTTAGATATGAATTAAAAACTGCATTTTTTAAAAATTTCAAATTTTGAAACAGAACAAAATATTAACATTTATCAGAACCACCTAGTTATATATACTGATTAAAAACTTTACAATTGATAAGAAAAAAGTAAAAGCCACTTTATCTTTTGATATACTTATTATGTTATCGTACAAAGTAAAAATCAATTTGTTGTATGTATTCCAGTATTGAGCAAATATTAAACTTTCATTCGGAATTCAGTCTTCAGTTTCTTTATGATATGATTTCTTACACATTTAATTATTCAGAAATTTTTATTGTTTAAAAAATCCAATTGATTCGAGATTTGTTTTCTCTACCAGAGATCCAGTATGGCGTATAAAAAAAAAAGAATTTTCGTATACTAAAATAAGGACGTCCATGTAAGGAGAGATATATATAGTTTTCAATTGACTGTACTTCTTCATCCACACTAATTTTTATTTATATTCTTAACAAAAGTGCTTCATTTGTTCTGCAATGACCCACATTGCCCAATATGATGCGTTTATGCAATTAAAGGTTCTAAAATTTAAAAAAAAAACGTAATTATATCTAATTAGTTTTGTTGTATATAAATTCAGTTCAATTCACGTAAATCGTTCACAGTTGCTTCCTATAGTAAATTTTCTTAATGTTTAATCTTTCATAATAAAAGCAAAATCGTAATATTTTTGTTTAACTTCGTTTGTTTTGATTTAGTCGCAATTAATTAAATACACACAATTTAGTACCGAGTATTCCTTTTTTTTATCAATCGCCAAAAGTTTTTATTCTACATTTCGAACTTTTAATCTTAATTTGGCCAGGTTATGATCTTTTTAACCTTTAATTGCAATTAAAATAATATTTTGATGATATTTTTCAATTAAAAGTAGATGATTATTATAATTATAATATTCATATAAAATCACAATGATCAAATGAAAAAAAATATTATTATTTTTTTCATTTGCAAGCTATCCTAGTTAGAACAATAAACAAAATGATTTGATTATAAATTCTAAAAATGAGGATCCAATGAAGCATCCAATGATGTTTCAAATTAAATAGTTTAAAAATTTCAAAATTTCTGACATCTAACAACATAAGGTTAATAAAATAATAAATTGTCTTACATTGCAATACAAAGATAAAAAAATGAAAATTATGCTATTAAAAAAGTCCTTTAACTTAAAACTTGTATTTAGTTGTAATAAAATAGATAAAACAGAATAAAAATATTAATTTAAAATAGGATAGCTGCGTGGAACAAAAATGAAGAAAAACAATAATTAAAAGTTTTTATTTAAACACATACACAAAATAATTATAACTGTTATAAAATTAAATTGTAATTTAAATATTAAGTTTCATTTATATACATGAAATTCTGAGTCTAACTAATATTATTACAGAGTATACTTTTTACTGAATATATTTAAAAAAATACATAAGACTAGACTGGTTATGATTAGGGTCGTAAACAAATTCTACTTCTAATTCTACTTCTTGAAATTTTGTTTCTATTATTTCAAATTTTTCTACAGTAAGCCAAATACAAAAAAAAAATTATAATAATCTACAATCCGAGAATATAAATCCCAATTTACATTTAAATTCTTAACTGATCATGACAATGTGATCATGCCAAAATTAAAAACTACAATTTTTTTATAAATATTTTCACTATATGTATAATAATTTATGAAGAGTAATTCCCTGGCCAAAATTACAAGGTTGAATATAATTTTAGATAATAATATTATTATTATAAATAATTTTTTTATTTTTGTTTACAATTTTTGACTTAGTCATCTTATAATTATTTGATGTGTGGGTTCTGTGTGTACAATTATGTAAATAGACCTTCAAGTTTTACTTTTCTTCTGAAAACTAATGCTTTCATCTTTTATTTTTTTTTTTCATAAATCCCTTTATTAACCTTCTTCTACGAATCATTACTATAGTTAAAACAAATGTAGAACAATATTCTATTCTTGAACTCTATTTTTCATTTCTGAATGAATTACAATATTATTTTTAATACTTAAGTAATTTCAATAAATATAGTATGCAACATTAAATACACTTAATTTCAATTTCGAATAAAAATATCAAAATATTACTTTTTAAGTTACTCTATTAGTTCTATTAGTTCTATTAGTTATCATTAAAAAATAATAGGTTATAAATTTGCCTTAATAAATGAGAAATTTTTTAAACGATTTAATTATTTATAGTCTGCAAATAATATCATATATATTTTATCGAGATTCAAATATCATTTATCTCTTTTATTTTTATTTTATTAAATACTACCGGTTAAACAATAATTTATGATATAGCTCTAAACATGAAATAGAATAACTAACAATTACAAGATCAATCCGTACATTATCTATCCGCATTCGTACATCATCTATCCGCATCCGTACACCATACTATCCGTACTATCACACCGGTGTTACAATGTAGTTCTATAATAATTGTAGTAATTCAATACTAGTTTTATTACATATCATTTATTTAATTGTTATTTAGGTATCAGGTTGAAAAACACCAAAATAATCCGGCTAAAAAAATAATGGTTAATATTTAGTATAACATTAAAAAATGTGTTATAGTTACAAGAATAATTTTTTTTTCTCATTTGTAGCGACCTCTTTCTAACCTCGTTCAATATTAATCATAAATAATAATACATAAGTATATACCGTAAAACTATCTTTTATATAAAAATATTATAGGTATAAATATAAAATATACGAATACACGATTATAAAAATTTCTATAGATTTAATATGGTATTCATATATTTTTGTTTTAATTAATAATAAAAAAAAAAATATGTAGAATTTTTAATTTCCAATAAAAATAAAATAATTTTTTTCTTTTTCTTAATTTGATAACCATTAAAATTATGATGATCATCTGTTGATCTCATGTTAAAACTAAATTTGTGAAATTTTTTTTTTATTAATATATTATAATATAAACCTATTCATACACTTCGTAGTAGACTAATTATTATAGGTACATGTACATCTATTTCTTCTTCTCTTCTTCACATTACACTTTTTTGCTATTTTAATCACACTCACTCTCTAGTCTCTGTATTTATATTATTAATATATTTATTAAATGACAGACAAACAACCCTGTATCATTAATTTTTTTAAACTGAAATTACAAAAACAAAATATGAACGGAAACAAGACGCTAAAAAGTGTTAAGAAGCCACTGGCGCTACGATTTAAATAAAATTTGTTATCAATTATATTATTAACCAGTTGATGGCGGGTGGCTATTTTGTTTTTTTTTTTTATTGAATATTAATTAAATTTAGATTTACATTCTGTTTTTATAATACAAACATATAGTTATATACACATATATATAAATGAATATTTAAATTAAATTTTATGTCTACAAAAAAATATTTTTTTTTTTTCATTTTACCTTTTTTTGGTATTTTGTCTGATTAGAGTGATTTCTGTAATCTTCGAGTAATTTTTATATTTTAATTTATTTATTGTTTATTTTTTTTCTCTTTTTGTTAAATATTATCTTCAGTAAATAAAAATAAAAATAAGAAACAAAATAGAATTTAATTAAATATTAGTATTGAAAAATTTTCCATTGGAAAGATTATTACAATTTTTATATTTTATTATTTAATTTTATATTATATTAATTTATTGATATATATTTATATAAATAGTACTTATGCATGTGTGTATATATACCTATATAAAAAATCAGTATTAATTATAATTTGACTTCTGAATTTCTTAATTATTCTTTTTTTTTAAGAATCTATAATTTTAAATCAATTAATAATGTGACAAATTTGATAAAATTCAAGGACGAAATTTTTGTTATAGAAGTAAAAAATGCATAATCACGAATTACACAATGATAGATATTTTAGTCTACTGAAATAAAACTTTTTTATTGATTTAAAAAATTTGTATACGTTAAGTGACGAACTAGACTTTATTCTTTGTTTTATCATTTTGATATTTATAGTACTGCATATCAAATTGAGCCTTAAGCTCGTCTTGGAATCTTCCTTTAATACTTATACTAAAAACTCATATTAAGCTCAAAACTAACGGAGAAATATATTTTTAAATTTAATTTAATAGAGAAAAATGATTCAAGTATATGCAAAACAGCAAAAACTCGTGATATTTTTAATCAATTTGTTAGATGGTTTTCTTATGTTTGGGTAATCTTACAATATTTTTCAGATTAGCTTGTGAGACTTACCGAGACCTCCACAGATTTTTATTATATTTTCAATATTTTTTTTATTTTCTAAAATATCAAGAAAATTGAATGTGAGAGTTAAACAGAACTATTGTAATAATGCGAATTCAAACATTAACAACCAGAGCCTATTAAAATTTAAAGAAAAACAACCTTTATTAAAATTAGTTATTATCCCGACGACAGAGTAAATGATTATAAGTTAAGCTACTTGTTGCATACGCAAATATAATACTGATTTCAATTAATAAATAAATATTTTAACTTATAAAATTCATAGTAAATAATGATGAATTTAGTTCTTTATAAATGAAAAAAAAATGTTATCTACTTTATGAGCAAATATAAAAAAATTCAAATCGTCAATAATACAATAATTATGTATTAAAATAAAAATAAAGAAAACAGATCAATCGATCAGCTGTTTTTTTTTTTTACAATTTTAAAATAACCTCCAAGTATTTTTGAATTAAGATCAAGATTATCAATTTATTTATCTATATTTAAAGAAAATACAAAATTGGGCCATTACTGATTTTTAATTATTAATTATATAAAAAAAAAAAAAAAAAAAATTATAAAGAAAATGAGAAAATTTTCTTCTTAAAAATAAGAATAACCATGATAACATTTATAACCTGTCCTTCAAAGCTTGTCACTCATGATTTTTCTTTCATTTTGATAATATTGAACGTAGATTACTTCTTAATAAATTATTACTTATTTAAATGATAATAGAAAACAAAATTGTAAATTTTATCAAATATTATTTAATCATTATATACATATACATGTATGTATTATCTATTCTATATAACACAGAAATAACTATATGTTATATAAATTTTGTTAAATAATTTCATTTAAAATTTAATTATCATGAAAAAAACATTTTGTTTTTTTAAAAAAAACATTTTAGTTCAATAACCTTTTTAGTAAAATTTCAAAATACGAAAAAAACTCAAAACAATTTTTTTTTTTTCATTTTAAGAACATTAAATTATAATATTAGAAAATTTAAGACACAGTAAATTGTCTTAAAATATTTTACAAAATATACAATAAGTAAGTATACGAACAAGGGTGACTAAAACAGAACTATTAAAAAAAATGTATTAAAATTAGAAAAAACTTGTTCAGGTTGACAACAAAAAATTGTTATCAGGGGCCAGGGCTCACCCATAATAATAATGAAAATTTAAATTATTTATCATTAGCATCAATATCTTGCAACCAATTCAATAGAGTATAAGGCAAATTTAAGTTATTGTCGGTCGAGCTATATTAACAAAAGGCTCAAAACATTTATGGTAATAATAATATAATAATAGAAAAAATGTTGTATACTTATTTTCAAAAATCGATCCTTAAATATTTCTTGAACATTTTAATTTGAACATTTTTATTTCTTGAATATTCAAATCATGAACATTTGAACATTTTGAAACAGATTTAACTGTAGAATCAACTGTTAAAATAAATAAATAAATCTTTTACATAATTAATTTTTTACATAAATAAAATAAAATATTCTAGTAGTGTAAAATATAAAACCCGAAAAATTTCTTTCAAAAAATTAATTTATATTAAATTACTTTAATATTTAAAATAAATTTTTATGTTAGTTTCCAAATATATACATATACTCTTAATTTTTTATTCTTATAAAACATATTATAATTAACATAATATAAATAAAAATATATTATTATCAACTCTGTAATAAAAATATCTATAATTAATTTAAGATTAAAATTTTAACCGATTTCTAAAAATAAAAATTTTTATATTAAGTAATTCACCTTCTTAGAGGTCTTCGCCTAAATATTTTACGAATTAGAATTTTAAAATTATTATAATTTTTTTAAATTTGAATTTAAAATACCAATATGTAAATGTAAAATAATATTTCAATCAAATTAAATCTCATAGTTAAATCTTATATATATACTTACTAAATATTTTTGATTTACAAATATGAAAATGTAATGTTATAAAGAAAATTTAAACTATAGAATATAATTATGTACATATAGCTATACGCAATTGAAATAGTACTCATCTACTTTGTGTCACATACATTCATATCTCACAGCACCACATATATAGAATAGAATTTATTTCAATAATTCTATTCTACATTGATATCAATTGGTTATGTAAAGTAGCAGAACAGCATTTTAGCCCTCCTGCCTACTATATAAAACTATAATTTTGATTAATTTAAAGAATGCTAAGAAAGCAATTTTCTTATAAAATAAAAATTGAAATATTTTTTTGATTTCCTTTAAAATTAATATTTATATAAAAAAAAATATTAATTCTATTATATAATAAATGGGGATAGGGGGATTCTTGAGATTCTTTTACTGCAAAAATTATTAAGCTTCAAATAAATTAACATAATTAAATTGTATACACGTTGCCTTATTTTTTTATTTTTATTACTTTGAAAATATGAAATTAAAAATAAACTAAAACATATATTATATTAATAGTATTTGAATTAGCTGTGCAAATTCCATGTGTGTAAGTGTGTAAGTAGCCTTCTAAATAAAGCCATTAATGAATACAGAAAGTTAAACAAAAATAATCCGCTACATATAACTGTTTAACGTTTAATTTTGACTGAATTTGAAGATAATACATTTTTAATTTTTATACAGAGTGTATTATAAGTAGTAAAATTAAAAGGAAAATATTGGGCTATTTTCGACAATTATATATATAATATCATGTTTTTTTGATCAGTGTTATAAGACCATAAAATAAAATCTTATTAATTTTTTACTAATAAAATATAAGTTAAGTAAAAACTAAGCATAACACATATTCATATATTTAAAAATAAATCTTAAACCAATTTAATTTGTAGTGTTTTATTTTGCAGACAATCAATATTTTCTCATTTCAAATTTTGTTAAATTTAACAGGAAATTTATTAAAAATTTTTTAATATTAATAAATTAAGACTTAAATATATCGAATGCATCAACAGATATAACGGTTTTTATACAAAAACATCAAAACAACAAGGTAACTTTCAAGATACAAGGATAAGATGCACCACTAAAGATATATATTTTTGGAAAACTAGCAATTCCAGCTATCCTTACGATATGGTAATTAGGTTCTACGCCGATACAACATCTCCCTCAGAATCCCCAAAACTTGTTTTTTTAAGTAAACATAATATGTAAAACTATTACTTGTAATCGTAATTGAAATACTATATATACATATAACGAATTAATACATAAACAAAGCAAGTTTCCTTAATCTATGTACACATGCTTTTTGATGAATAGAAGTATTATAATTGCTAACAGATTACTATAGAGCTCAACGTTGAGTCAGCTGTCATTCTTTTTAAAATTATCTAACTAAAAAATTTATTAGCTTTTTCATTTCAACAGTAGAAAATAATTTTATACTATAAATTAAGGTGAATTTTATAATTTGGATGTATTATATATAATGGATTGTGATGGATTGTGTTATACATTGGTACATAATACACAAATGGATTCATATTTCATACTGTTCATTGGTATTTTAGGTACCAAAATGTGTATTTTGCTTTTTGTTTTTTTTTAGTTTTTTGCAAAATTTTTAAATTTTAATAAATAAACAATTATAGCAACCCTTGAAACTTGTTTTTATAAACTCTAAAAAAAAATACAAAAACCAATAAAAGGGTTCCTCGTTTCATTCATTTATATTTTTACAATAAAATAGAAATCACCCTAACTTATATACACTAATTCTGGTATATTTTTATAATATAAGTACATATTATTCTATAATATGTATTTATTTAATGTAACTACATATTTAATATTATTATTATGGCGCATTCAAAATTTTTTAAATTCTTTGAATGTGTAATAATATAAAATTTAAAAAAATATAAAATATATAGAAGCCACACGGTTAGGACCCGACATCATATAAATCTTCAGTAATAATATGTATATTTTTAAAGAAACCAAATCACCAAAAATATTTCACTTCTTTCTTTTCATAAAGTTATTATTATACTATTATATATATGTACATATATGTATGTAAAAATACATATATTATGTAGATGTAATTTTCCATTTGAAACATGTTACCAAAACAAAAAAAAATCATGCAAGATATACACCCTTCTTCAACATTCTGTTTTTATACAGTCGATAACTAAATTATTTATACCAAATGACATCGCACCGATAAGATTAAAATAAAATTTTAGATAGCGTATGCAATTAGTGTGTTGCAATACAAAATTAAATTTTATAATTTTACTTTTTGTTATCACTGCTAATTTTACAATTTGACAAATTAGAGCAAAAAAAAAAAAAAAGTAAGTTTAGTAGAGTTTACATTATTAACAAGAAAAAAAAATGTTAAAATTATTTTGTTAAAATGTTTCCTAATAGACTAAAGATATCAAAATTCGATACTAACAGTTTAGATAGCGTGTGCAATTATTGTTATTGTTGCAATACAAAATTAAATTTTATAATTTTACTTTTTGTTATCACTGCTAATTTTACAATTTACCAATAATATAATATAATTTAAATTTAAAATTTTACAGTATGACAATTTTAAATTTTAAAAATTGTTATGTGAAAAAATAAAGTAGACTGCAATGCTAACTATTACTAATTTTTCACTTATGTCGACTTAAGATGTTGTTATATAATTGCCACAGAATAAAAAATTAAATAAGTACATTAGGTCTACCATCATTACCAGAAAATGATACATTCGACCATTTTGACTAATAAATAGTAATTTAGAGCCCACGTAACTTGTATCTACACCCAAATAAAGTAAATTTTAAACATATAATTTAGTAACTTCTTCTTTCAGTTGTATTTTTCATTATGTTCTGGTCATTTTTTCTTCTAGGCTGATGTTTTTTTAGAAAAAAAATAAATATACCTTTATCAAATAATATATAAAAAGTTTCAAGCATTTAAACTATTACAAAAAATTTTTAAACTCACAATCCGTTAAATTTAATTGACAATTTCAAATGCATGAAACATCTGTTATCCTTTCGATAACAGTCCAAATCGAGCCAAAATCTCGAAAGTATTGTACATTATTGATGTATGATATAATATATTGATTTATCCCGCGTGTTCATCCATCTAATGTCATCATTCACTTTTAATCTGAAATTTACCTGAATAAATAATTTTGGCATCAACTGTACCACTGTACAAATATACTTTTATATCCGGAAAATTTCTTTTCTATTTTCTTAATAGGAAGTTCTAATGTTTCTTTTTTAATGAATAATTTTTATACGAAAATTTTTAACACATAAAATACCTTTAAATTTATATTTAAATATAGCATTTAATTTTTTTTACTTTTTTCAAATTAAAATATGTGTAGACACTTAATAAAATTTAACATATAAATTTACGATAATGAACTCTTTATAATCAACCTTTCTAAAATTCATGAACAGAGGAAACTAAAAAAAAATGTCTTCAAAAAAAAAAAATCACTTCAATTTTCTTTTTTTTTCTTAATTTTAGATTCTAATTATAAAATGTCTGCTCTTATATTTGATTTTCATGGTGCATTTATGTGTGCTGCTTCCGTACAAAAAACGTAAGAAAAGAAAAAAAAAATTAAATTTACACTAAAAAAATTAAAATATGTAAATACGTACTTGTGGGAAGTATCTTGGAACTTAAGTAAACATATTGCCTCTTCTATGATTTTAGAAGAACTGTCATAGAATTTTGCTTGCTTGCTTAAGTCTGACATTATAAAGATTATAAATATTTAAATCAAATACATTGTATATTGTATACCAGTGTCGTCACATGCTTTTCGTTCACATCTTAATCGTTCTCTAATCATTTCTCATATAGTAAAAATTTTGGTTGGAAGACATATTTAAAGGCACTACATGCATATGTACATACTACATACATGTGTTCACAAATCACACATAATAAAAAATTACAATTTTACTTTAATTTATTTTCTTTTTGTTGTTTTTTTTTTTAATTCCAAACATCCTGAAATGAATGAAATCAACTTTTAATTTTTTTTCTAGTTTCCATGTTCACAGTCCAATACTCCAATGACTATTTTTTTTATTTCAGATTTTTTAAAAGTTATTTTGTTTATATCTTTATATGTTTACTTTTTTCAAATTAATCTTAAAGTCATTTTTTGCAACTTGGTAATTATGTAAGTTATCGTTCAGTTTTCAAATTTCTTCTGTATATTATTTGCATTGAATTATTATACCGCAACTGTTACATCATTATCAATATTACAATCTGACATCATTATTATCTTTCAGTACTAGGTAACTTTATTTTCGTACTAAATAAATTCTTGATGCTCATTGAAATTTTGTTGAGTCAGATAAAGTAAAAGTAATAAAGAAATCAAACCTTAATTGCGAGTACTAATCTTTAGATTATATTTGAGATGTTAAGTGAGGTTTTCGTCAAATTAATTTTGTTTTAAGAGACTAATGGAGGAATATTATGAACACCCATCAAACGATTGTAGAAAAAATCACTAATTTGTAAATTAACATGTAACGGGTTTTGTTACAATGTATATGATTTATTACAATTTACTTAATATTTAAAAAAATAGATATTTGAATGAACAAATTAAAATTATATTGTATTATGAAATTTGTTTGACCCACCACACCATTAGTTGATTTCAAGAGAATGTCAAAAAGGAATTTTTCAAAACGTCAAAAAAGTCTTATGATTTTCAATCCCACTACTTTTGCCTTTGTTTAACTATACGACTATACCATTTACTGGTTTTAACGAAACGTCAAAAACAAAAAAAAAAAAAACAGCCATCAAATTGGTTTGAACTAAATGTTAAAATGGAGTTTTTTTTGTAATTTCCACAATTTTTCTTTTGTGAAACCAAGATTTATTGATTTTTTAACTTAATCAAAAAAAGTTTTCAAAACTTTAAAAGTTCAGTTTTAGTTTCAAGACTTAAATCTGCGATAGAATAAAAAAAAATCGTACTGATCTAGTAAAAATATGTAAATGTGAAGGAATTCTGGATTATATGAAGGAAAATTTTTTATTTAAACTTTTCTAAAACGATTTTCTCTTGAAAAAAGATATTTTTTTTTCTTTTTTTTTATTATTTTTATTTAAATATTTTTAATTTTTTCGCTATGCATCAATAACATTCCGGCGGCATATTAATACACCATGGTACACCGACTGACTGCAGATCACTCACTACTATATTATTGCAAGAATGAACCCATAATTCTGTGTAGAAATTTTTTAAGTGAAGATATTTTTATTTCCAAGTATTTCTAATCACTTATGTAGTGTAAATTCACGTTTCACAATAGTTTTTTTATAGATGGAAACACTTTTTTTTTTGTTATTTTTTATTTTGTAAATAAACCTACGCTTTTTAATGTCAATAGTAATTTTATATTTTTTTATTATTATTTATTTTGTGTGTGTTTTTATTTTGATGGTTCATTTTGAGTTTAGAAAATCTTGTAAATTAAATCCTGTTTGGTGCTTGTTGCAGTATAACAATTTACAAAAATGTAGTTTTTTTTTATCATTTTTTTATTTTGTTTTTAAAAAGGAAATCACGAAATTCTAATAAAAGAAAATTAACATAACCATAGATAATGGAATAATTAATTAGTATTTATTATAATGTTATAATGTATTATTCTTGGAAAATTTTTCTACAAGAGAAGTGGAAATATTTATTGGCTTAAGTTCATTAAGGTTTCTTCTAGTTATTTATTCAATTTTGTCTTCGCTAATTTATTTTCTAATTCGAAAGATAAAAATATCTGGATTATAACAAAATCTGAAATTTGTTATAATTCTTTATTTTAAGATCCAATTTTCTTTTGTTTGATAATAATAATAATACCGACATTATTCAGTTTCAAATTAATTAAATATTTTTTATATATAATTTAATTAATATTTTTGACCTTCCAGTTTGACTCGTTTTTCTATTTTAATTGTCATAAATGCATAGAAGATAGAAACCAAAACTCATGCCAGTTATTGTAGCTAGAGTTGGATGCCGAAATTTATATAAAATCTGTTCAAAAATAGTATAGATTAATATTATAATAGATAGAAAATTAGAGATCTGAATGATAACAATTCAGATGAAAAGCAGCAGTAATAACTACCAACGATTTAACCATCCAGTTATGTGGCATAAAATAGGCACAACCTGATGCTATTGTTTTGTGGGCAAAGAAGCACCAGTCTAATTAAGTAAACAACATAATTAAGTTGTTCAGAGGTAACAAAAATAGCTATTTCCACCTAATTAGACTGGTGCTCCTTTGCCCATAAAACAGAAGAAATACTAACAGAATAAACAAGGGTTGTGTAAACCTAAATTAATTTTAATAATTCGTTCGTTCGTTCGTACGTTCGTGTAAATTTCAAGAAATTTTCGAACGGAAAAACATTTCTAAGAATTTGAGTGTTTTTCCGAGTGTATTTCATTAAAATTTAGAAAAATCAAACAAGTTTTTAAACCTCTTATGTATTTGGAAATTTTTTAAAATAAATGATTTGTTCGAATAAAAAAGTTTAAATTTGAGAGTCTTGAATTCTAAAAGCACAACAAAAAAAACTCAAATTCAAACAATACATACATGTTTCTTGTTATTTTAAACTTAATAATATGTCAATATTTTGTTGTTATAATACACTTTTTATTTCAAAATGAGCATATTTGTTACTTTAACACAACTTTTAACATTTCATTTTATGTTAATTTTAATTTAATTTGAAATTTTGTACGCGAAAATAAAATATTTTTATTTATTTGCAATAATTGTTTTCGATTGTAGCGTTACTTTTAAATTAAAGAAAAATGGAAATTTATTTCCTAATCAAACCAAAAAATCTATTTTATTACAAATAACTATTGATATTTAAAAAAAAAAAAACACAACTTAATTAGATACTTTATTCTTCATCAGTACTTGAAATTTGGGTAAATTCGATTAAAATTTTATGAAATTCGAATTTTATTTCTTACAATATTAATATTAGCAATACTAAAAACAAATCTAATTATCAACTATAATGAAAATACATTTTTTTTTTTGGCAAAAACAGTTCAAGATGTAGAAAAAATACAAAGTTCATTTCTAAATGTTAAATTATACTTTTATACAATGTATGTATGTATATGATGTCGGTAGTATTCAAATTGATAACTTAATTCTTTTACAAAGTAAGATGTTCAATTTTGAATTTGTATTATAACATTAAAGTTAAACCACTATGTTTCTTAGTTGCAACAAAATGTCAAAAAACAGTTTTTTAAGATGTCACAAGTTATATGTAAATTGATCGTAAGAATTTTTATATATGTATGACAAAAAATTCTTTTTTTTTATAAAAATGCATTACAAAAAAAAACTTTTATTCTACATACTTAAAATTTCAAGAAAATATAAAAAAAAAAATTAATTTCACCATAAAATTTATTTTTATTTAGAAATGCGTTCTTATATTTTCCTCCTACAATAATTTATTTCTTACAAAAAATATAAAAAAAAGAAAAAATGAAGTATGTCATTCTATCAATCTAGTTTTCAATTTACCAGATTGAAATTGTGTACTTTTCTGACTCATTGATTTTTTTCTCTTTTTTTTATCTTTTGTCTCGTCGTTCTATTTTTGAAGGAATAGTGAAAACGTACCAATGCATTCTTTTTATTAAAACAACTATCATACGCTGCCGATCGTAAATATTTACTACTTTATCTACAAGTAGTTCACCTAAATTGTAATTTTCTTATGATTATTGTCTCTACAGCAGACTATGCTCATGTTTTTTGTTACAAAATAAAAATAGAAACAAAACAGAATACAATTTTTGAAATTTTATTTTTTTTATGATATTTGATATGCATTTCAAACTATTTGAAATATTGAAATATGTATAAAATTTTGTAAGAATGTATTTTAATATATACGTATGTATGTATTTTTATTGTAAATAATTATTTTTTTCCAATGTCCAATTAGGCGTTAAAGAATCAAAAGTAAGTAAACACAAATGCAGATATTTCGATAATAATATGTTCTCTTTTTCAGTTTATCTGCATAATCTATGAATTGTATTTCCATTTTTTAACCCATTTGTAGAACCGACCACTTTTTTTGCTTTACATACATAATATAGAATAGAAAAATTTACATACATAATATAGAATAGAAAAGGTACTTTCAAAAGAAACTAAATATATTTTCATTTTACTATAGAAGTATAATATAAATAAAAAAAATTAAGAAAAACAAAAACAAAAAAAAAACCAAGAATTAAAACCAAAACAAAAAAAATCTTTTAAATAACACAATCAAAATTTTCTAAATAAAGTTTAACTAAATGTCAATTTATTTCACAATTTTATTAATTTTATGACTGAATTACAAGTACACAATATTTGTAAAATTTATTAATTAAAATGTTTATAAAGATTTTGTAATTATTTGTACGATTTTCTGTTTTTCGAATCTTTCGAAAAATATTTTTAATATTGTTGGAAATTTTATATTTCATACATCAATCGTATTCAAATATATTAAATATATAAATAAGTATAATATGTAAATGAATGCTTTGGATAAAAAAATGATTAAAATGCATTCTTCGCGTAATTGATTCATGTCTATCATTAATTACCAAAAAATTAAATATTTTATTTTAGAAATTTAAGTATATATAATAGAAAATTAGTCACAAGTTCGTATTTGCTAAAATTTCATGCTTTCCAAAATCATATTTCTGCTTAATTAGTTTTTATTTATTACATACATACATATACCTACATAAGTTTCAAAATTTTCCTTCAAAGGCGATTTCTTTAACTTCAATTCAGTCAACTTATTTCAACAAATAGCTATCACAAATATCAATTAATACAATCAACACGTTTTTTTAATTTTAATTTTTATAATTAATTGAAAAAAAAAACAATAATAGAGACAAAAAAAACTTTTATTCCAGTTTTAGAATTTTTGGCAATTCATTTGACATATCATTTGAGTTAGTTAGACAATTAGTGTTAAAGATCTAAATTATATTAGTATTAATTTTAATTAAATTAATTAGTATTAACTTATAGGTGAATGCTACAGGTGTATTACTGCCTGACAAATCTAAAAAAATATATACATATATAAATAACAAATCGAAAAGTAAAAAAAAAAGTAAATACAAATATTATTTATAAAATAAATACAGTTAAGTGCAAAAGTAAATTTACAATTTATTATTTTTTTAAAGTAATTTTAATTTTTGTTTTCTTTATCAATAAATTTAATTAATAAATCAATAGAAAAAATTGAAATTTTTAATTAAAACTTAAATCAATTATAACAACAATTCAATCATTTGGTCGAAAGCACTGTTCAAGGAAATGCAAGTTCGAATGTCACTTAATTATATTTTATTTTTATATTATACATTTTTAAATTGATTCTTCATTCTACTACAAGGTAAAAGTGTGAATTGAAATATAGATCTACCTTACAATTGTATAAAATTATATAAGATTTGGCAACGATGAGTAACATGAGGAACGCCAAATCTTGTAAATATAAAATCAATCAGTAATTCAATACCGTATACCTTAGCACAGCACAGTGATATTGCATTTAAAACGTAAATGATCAATATATTAGCGTCGTATAGCAACTACATATAGGTATAATATTGACATGTAATTTTCTTCGTTAATTGAAGCTCTCTATTAAATGCACTAAAAAAGTTCGTTTTCAAAATCAATTATTTATTTTTTTATATATGTATGTACATTACATATATACATTTATTTTTGAACATAACTGTACTATCTTTTAATCAATTTTAATTTTGCAAATTATATTTTGGCAAATTTGTCACACTTGAAATAAATCTATACACATAGATAGATAGATAGATAGATACACACATATTTGTCGTATGAATTCAAAAAATAAATATAAATAAAATGTTTACATAACTTTTGTTTTTAACACAAAAAAAAACAAAAAATAATTAAAAAATAATTTAAAAAAAAAATTAAAAACATAAAAACCACCATCTACGTAAATTTTTTCAAGGGCTTTGCCAAAATCCGTTTTAAATTTAAAAATAAATAAAAATAATACAAAATTTTGGATATAATACGAATATGTACATATATATATACTGACTAACTTACATATACATATCTTTATTTATTTATTATTATTTTTTTAATTACAAATTAGTATATTTAATTAGTATGACTTCACAAATTGTTGAGAAATTTTTAGTCAACTAAAATATTACGAACGTATGTATACATATTTATATTTCTACAAGAATTTTAATGTTATGTACATATCTGTATCTAGAGATCAAAAGTGTGTAAATATTTTTTCAAAAGGATCATATTATAATTTGTTTGATGGTTTTTGTTTTTAAATATACATACTTATATTTGGTAATAAGCTGATCCCAATTTTTGTAAAATGTCAAAAATAATAAGGATAAACGACTTAATTGCTTGGGTACACTTTTAACATATTAACTAATTTTTATTTGGAAACTTAGATTTACTTACAAATTATTTTTTAAGTTTATGTAAAAAAAATATTTTCACAATAGGAATTTGAATTCACCATCTACGTGTTAGTAATCAGATAACATAGACTGACGATCAAACTCTAGATAGGATATCAGTGAATACATAACACTTATTTTGAAGTTATAATTGAATACATCATCAGATTGCAAAATGTATTTTATTTCAATAGACATCCTGTTAAAGTTTTGAATTTACAACTGCATACAAGTAATAAACACTATTAAAAATAATACATAATTAATTTTTATGTAATCCTTATTTTGTATCAAGATATCTTTAATTCAACCTAACAAGATTTTTTTGATAAATTAAGGATTTTAACTTTTAATACAGTTATATATTATTACATATTTCTTTATTTACTATAATTTAAATAAAATATAAATAAAAGTGAGTATTGCTATTCTATCGGCTAACTAAATTTAATAATGTATATGTTTTGTATATTATTGAAACTATAAAGGACCAACAATACTGAGCGAAAAAACTGTTCTATTAAAATATACTTTTACTCAGTACCATTTTTAAATAAATATTAATTTCTTTTTACGAATATTAAATTTTATAAGGAGCAAAAAATATTCAACTTTAGTTTTTGTTAACTTGTTTTTTATTCTTTTTTATTTTTGTAAAAATGTATCTCACATCGTAATTGATTATAAATTTATTTAAAAATTTTTCAAAAATTTTCCATTAATAAATTTTTTCTTTTTGGAATAGAATTTAATATATTTTTTATACATGTAATTTTATATACATACATTATGTTTAGTGTGAGTAAATAATATTTTATATATAATTATGTATGTATTTAAAATATTAAAATAATTTTTAAAAATTTTAAACGGTTTCTTAGAATAAATCCTCAAGAATCATCAGTTCGCGCAGTTTATCTTTATACATATACTGAAACACATAAATACAATTACATATTTACATATAAAAATGTATATTGTATATAAACATATTATTTTTATTTATAAAACAAATAAAATAAAATGTTTAAACTAAAACGGGGGAGGTTTTTATGTTATTTTATTTTTATTTTCATTTTCATTATATACTTTTCTTTTTTCTCATACATATATTTTTAAATTTGCCGAAAAACATGTGATTAAAACAATATATTTATAGAATATTTTAATTTTGTTATTTTGTATTATACTTTTTTTGATTTTTTTTTTAATTACATTATATATTTATTTTATATATTTATATTTAATGTATATAAAATGTACTTATTTAAATACATACGTACATATGTATACATTAATTTGTTTTTGCGCCGAAATACTTTTAAACTTATACCAAAAAATTTTATATTAAATATTTTTGAAAAAAAAACTCGGAAACGGAAACAAAATTGAATAATGGACATGGTATTTTTTTTTTTCAAATGAAAACTTATACATTAAAGGTATTTACGCAAATTTGTATAGTCGTAAGTAAAATACCTCCAAATAAATTTATGCGATAAAAAGAAACAATTTTTTTTTTATCTTGGTATCATATAAAAAAGTAAACAAATTTAGCATGAAAATGTGAATTATGAAAATAGAAAAGAAAATTCTAAATAATGATAATTATGTGATTTGTCAATAGTAATAACTTGATTTAAACATAATGTGATAAGCAAACATAACCCATTTTAAACAATTAACAAAAAAATATATAAAAATATATAAATAAAATTTATAGATAATAATGTAATAATTAATCAGATAAAAAAAATTTAATTGAGTCATTATAGAACTGTTCGTGAAAATTTTAAATACAAATTTAATAATGAGTTGCAAAATGCAATCATATTAATTGAAGAAAATAAAAAAGTATAAACTGATGTCAAAATGTTTATATAATTTCAAGTTTTATATAATATTATATTGTTAAATATTTAATAAAATGTTATAACTATGTGGTTGTAAAATATTTTGTCAACATGTCAAATGAATATGAATGAATTAAGTTTTATTAAAAGTCACTTAATAATTTTTTGATTTTTCGAGCTTCCTAAAGTTATTACATTTACATTTTAAGAAAACGAAAATAAATTAAATTTTAAGCTTAAGTAACAAATAATAAACGTGAAAAATTATAATGTCAAAATATAGAAAAGTAATATAAATAAAAAATCTTAAAGAAAAATAAATATGATAAAAAAACATTTTAATTAGTTACAATGAATGAATTGAATTTATTAGAAAAATCAGTTTAATATAAGAACTTCGTCAAAAATATTTACAGTGAAAGTGAATAATATAGTCCGATAATATATTTGAAAGTGAATAATATAGTCCAGTGATTGCTCTGTGTCTTCACTAAAGATATTTAGTCCCTTTACACATATCTTCCTCGCATCGCTAGTAAACAATAATGATTTAAGTTTGGTCGTCATTAGAATAAATCCTCTACATATAACCATAGAAGTTTGTCTAAAATTAGATTCAATGAATTAATTTTAATTTAGCTAAAGTTGGGGATTATAAACTCTAATCATAACTTAAATCAATTACTTAAGGGTGCGTTTAAACTATATTTTATTCAATAATAGTGTATTTTATTTATATAATCAAATTTGTACTTGTACAACAAAACGAGATAATTTCAATATATTTAATTTGCGAAAAACGATTTAAAATTTTGTATATTTATATAAATCGGGTTTGAAATATTTCAATGTGTTTTTTGTAATATTTAGTCTTTTAATATCAATTAAAACAAAATTATTTAGTTTGTTGTTTACATTTTGTTAACTTTTTTGATTTAAGAGGGCTTATTGTAAAAATAAGTTACTATTAGACGCGAAAAAAATTGAATTGAAAATTTCACTCAAATTAAAATGTGATATTTAAATAAACCAGTATTCAAAATTTGTCACTATTGACAAAAAGGATAAGTGTGTACTTTTTACTCCATTTTGTCACTCGGAAAATAAGTTTTAATGGGACTTATCCCAGTTTGTCAACCCAAAAAGGCTATTTTATGGTTGTATTTATACAAAGTGTGAACAGGTATATTTATAAGTTAATGATGTGAACGTCTTTATTCGGAAAAATACTGTCCTTAACTCCTTATCTCGTTGTACGTAATGAGCAATAGAGGTTTAGAAAATTTATCAAAACATAAGTCGCCAAAATATCGTAGTCATTTATTTTTAAATATTGTGTTCTACATTATGTTTATCAGTGCATAATGGTGGTGTAAAATTCTGATACTAGATTAATAAGCCTTATTTTTCTAAGTATACCAAACCATCTTTTTGATTCGTATTTCAAGAGTAATGCAACTATATTCATTAAATTAAATTTATAAATCTCTGTATCGAGTGATAGTAACTCGCTAATATTAAAAATAAAATTCAACATAAAACTTGTTATCATTTGCAAATCATAATAAGTTGTTAGATCTTCAAATTGAAGTTCAATGTCCTCCTGGCTTCTAAAACATTATTCATTTTTCTTTTTAATATCAGAATAATGTCAAATTCTGAGAGTTACAAATTAAATTTTCAAAATAGCAAAGAAAAAAAAAACAAACATATAATTCATTTTCTAAATCTAATTTGTAAAAGCAACATGAATTATTAAAATGCTGAAAAAAAAATTTAAAAAGTTTTGATATTCGAAAAATTCATCATAATAAAATTTTAATGAAACTGGTTTGCGTCATGAATCTACTTCATTGCTTGATTAATAGTAAAATAAATATAAATTTTACTGGCATAGTAAAGATAAATAAACATGATTAATATATAGCCTAGGTGAATCCCGGCTAATGCATCTAACTAAAATTGATTATAGTCATAAAAAGAAAAATTAAATAATTCTTTTTCTATATAAGTACATATACCGGGTGTTCCAAAGCATGCGTATCAGTTTTTTAAGAGAGAAGGCAGCCGTTATTTTAAAATTTTAAAAAATTTTAGAAGGACCGGAAAACAGTGTTTTTTAAGCTCAAAATTCGCTAAAATTGGCCGAAATCGATATTTTAAAATGGAATGAGGTACTTTTTTCTGTTCTCAAATTCGGGTTCTACGTCAAAAAATAAAAAACTTGTAAAGTAAATAAATTTGTTTTTGTTTTTTGTTTTTTTTAGTTTAAACTTTGTAGGTACCCAAAACTGAGATAAAAAAATATGATAATATGAAAAACAAATTTATTTATTAAAATGATTATTATAAATTTTGGTTTACCAAAGGAAAATAGAAGACATTTTTTTTAAATTTTATTAATTTTAAAGAAAAATGCTGAGAAATAAAAAAAAAATCATTTAACATAAGTTTTTTTATTTTTGTTGTAGAATCCAAATTAGCATAAAAAACAGTACTTTTTCCCATATTAAAATTTCGATTTCGGCCAATTTCGGAGCACTTTGAGCTTAAAAAAACTTGTTCCGGTCCTTTCCGAAAGTTGAAAATATCAACAATCGTAGAGCACCCTCGATTTTAAAATAATGGCTGTTGCTCCTTTTAAAAAGCTGGTACGCATGCTCTGGAACACCCGGTATATGTATATCTACAAGTCAAAATATCCATTACTGCAGGTCAGTCTTAAAATTAATCAGCTGATTTCATAGTTTTTTATTTTATTCATTTATTTTGGTTATCACACTTTTCTGGAAAAAAAGATTTTTAAAAAAATTCAATATTTTATCATTTTTTATTTTCATATTTTTATTTTGTCACAATTCGTGTGTAATTACTGGCACGAGGAAATTGATTATTTGTTATTTTACTCGCTACCCACTTTTTGCTAAATTTGTTTTTTTCTTTTTTATTTTTTTAACGTAAAAATTGGTTTATTAAAAAAGTAGGATTATATAAATGACATTGAAATTTTCATTAAATTTTCATTTGTACAGAATAAAGGTTATTATAACAACTTTCTGAAGTCAAATACATTTTTCTTTTTTAGTTTTTAATCTTTAAGGTTTTATTCATACACAATGCATGATTTATTCTCATAAAGAAAGTTAAAAAATATTTGTTTTTTAATTTCAATTTGATTTTTTAATATAATATAATATGTAGGTTTGTAGTATTTTAATGACATATGTATGCATATTTGAAAGTGAACTATGTGAAGTTGGATTTAATTATTATTTATTAGTTTAATTGTTAATATTGACAAATAGAGTATCTATAAATGTTCTTTCAATATAGTCTTCAATTCTGAATAATGTATGACTGTTTTGACGCAGGTTGTTCGAAACACTTGTGTAATATAAAATTTATTTGACAAAATAATTATTTAGATTGTTTCTTATTTAGTGTTTGACATGATCACATAACTTGCAACAATTATACATTCTTACATATTACTTGAAATTAATAAATCTAATATTATTATCTTATTATATCTGATATATATTTTCATACAATTAATTTAGTTTAATTTTATTCATTACTTTTTGTTTTTTAATTATTAAATCGTTGTTTATAGAAAAAAAAAATTTTGAAAGGAGCTGAAAAATTCTATAGGGTTCATAAGGTCATATTTTTTTTTTATTTTTTCTATTTGTTTTTCTTTTGGGAGGAAAGTACTTCGTAAGAGCTCGTAAATTCACCGTGGTTCGAGGTATTAATTAATTGGTAGTTCTATATATAGTACTTTTAGATATATTAGTAAATAAATTCATCTGTACTGCACCGACCCATCTAACTTTAACACTTATTTATAAAAAGTTCATTTGAAAACATATTTTCACTTTATAGTATAACATCAATATCAATCTTATTTTGATTAATTTAATTATCAAAAAAATGTACACAGGTACAGTGATAATAATAAATTTAATAATTTTTATTATGGATGAAATTTTTTTTATCTTGTCTTTTTATTGTATTTTTGTATTTATTTTAAGAATTCTCTTAAAAAGAATTATAAAAAATGACAAATTTTAAGGAAAATTAAAACAAAAAAGACAACAAAGAAGAAAAACTTTAGATTTTTTTTAGAAAAGGGAATCAAGAAAAGCCGACGTATTCTTGTAAGATTTATTTTTGTAATTTTCATTTCTAATCTATTTTTGTAGTCTATAACAGCTGCTATATCAGACATTTTATGGAAATTAAATTTAAAAAAATTCTATATTTATACTGTCTCGGTTTTCTAACGGAACTAAAATTTTATGTTGGAAATTTATTGCATAATAACGTAAAGGTTTTATTCATTACCAAAATTTGAAATGACAAAAATATAAGATGTGGAAAGATTGTGGAATAATTTTCTTTTTTTCAAATTCGAAAAATACTGTTTAATATTTTAAATGTTTTTCAAATAACGTTTAAAAATTATTCTTTTCCATAATTTTTCGTTCTAATAGCAATTATGTAATAGAATTGATAAAAATTACAATTCAAGTATTTGCTCACCCACTGTCCGAGTCAAATTAAAACTAACCAAAAGGTGATAGTGTTGTAAAAATATTTTGTTATTCTTATTTTTTTCAATTGAACTCAAATTCACCACTCTGATGAAATTTTGGTAAATTGTTATCAAACAAGTTCTAATATGTTTTATTTTTTTATAAATTTTCTACAATTAATTTTTTTGAGCTGCAAAGATCATATTGAGATCAGTAGCCAAAAACTATTATTTTATTCCCCAGTTTTTTTTTGTAACATGTTTTTAAGTATTTGTTTTTTTTTTTTTTGTGAGCTTTTAAATTAAATAATAAAGTTCACCAAAAATGTAGTTCAATTTAAAAGTAGAAAATTAATTTAAAATAACGTTTTTATTTTGATAAATATACAAAAATACCAATATGAAAGAAAAAATCATAAACAAATTTGTACGTCATTTGTCAGAAAATTGCATCTTTTTTAATTTATTTTGTATAAGTGTTTCATAAACTACAGTCAAATATGAAAAATATCAACATAAATATCAAGTCGGTTGTCGTTGAACGGTATAGTTGATAAACTAAACGAAATAAATATATTGGGTGAGAAATTGGGTTAGAAATTGTCAATTATATGACTTTGAGGCGGAACGGCACGATAGAATCAATAATGATCTAAATAAAATATCTCGAACTTCTTTTGATTTAAATCTGATTATCGTTGAATAATATAGAAGAAATACAATCCATACAATATCATTCATTACCTAGGATATAATTTTATTTATTTTTTTATCAAAGTTTGAAAATCACTGAATTATTAGCTATTTGATAAAAGAAAACAGTTCAATGGCTTTATTCTTGTTGTTGTTTTTTATTATATTGTTTATTTTATTGTTCTAAAATATTCTAAAAATATTCATGGATAATTTTAATTATTATTATTATTTACTCATATATATATATATATATATATATATATATATATACATATATGATTTTATACATACATAAATGTATATTTTATTTTTATTTATTTCAAAATAATATTAAAAATATTCTAATATAGCTAAACTTCTAAAATGCAATAAATTTGTTTTTGCAACAGGCGATTTTTCACCCATTTATTATTATTTTCTTGTGCTTTTCTTTTTGGCAATTTTTTTTTTGTTTTTGTAAAAAGTCCATACAAATTAAAATAAAAAATTTTATACTTGAAAAATTTTAAATAAATTTAAATGTAAAAATTATATACATATGTATATATTACGAAATAAATAACATAGCTATTTATTTTATTAGGTAGAGTATATAAAATGCATTTTTCTTTCTAATATATAAATAGAAAATGTACTCTTTTAGTTTCAACTTTCTTATTCTTTTTATTTTTTGTTTTTTGTCATAATCGAACGTCATCATCTGATTTCAATAACTCTTGAGAAATATTTTTTTCCAAGTGATTGTATTATCAAAAATAAAAATATTATTTTTATAAAGAATAGTCATAATATTAAACTCATAGCTAAATTTCTATTACTTAATGTAATAAATTATTTTTAAATTACATATGTACATATATTGTAATAAAATAAATTACATAAAAATTTTAAAAAAATAACAATTTATTTAATTTTTTTCCTTTTTTTAATTACAGATTATTTGATAAAATTTATATATTATAAATGAACGGACCGGGCGATATACCAATTTCAAATTGTACTGCTACTGAGCGACCCTGCGGATTTTCAATATTACCATCCCTCGGTATGTCTTGCAGAGGGAGAGCAGAGGCATTTGCCCGTCATTTATCTTCCAAATTAAGAACACTTGGAAATTCACAGGTAAATTTAAAATGATTGGAAATTTTTTTTTATGCATAATTAGTGAATTTTTAAGAGTTTTTATTTATTTTTTATTAATATGTAGTTTGTTAATTAAGTTATTTATTTTTGTTTTATTATATTTTGTTTTTTTTAATATATAAATAAAAAGAGATAAAATATGTAATTTTACATCTTAGATGATAAATATAATATCGAAAAATATTTAACGTAATCAATTTATATTATTTTTTTTTGAAAATACATAATAATCATTATTTTAAATTTAGGATATATCCTGTAATATACAAGAACTAAATAACAAAAGGATTCTAATCATCTAATAACACTAAATCACAGTACTTTTTATGTATTTTATATAATAAAATTTTATAGCTTTTATTTAATTCAATTTAAAATTTGTATATATAACATTTTTTTAACAGCAACAATTAAATTAATTTCGATAATATACTTTTTTATTTTAATTTAATTTAATGTTTCTGTAAATTATTATTCAGGGTATCAAAACTATAAAATTTAGTTTTTATAAAAACTTGTTTTCCAGCGTTAGAGTAAAATTTTTGGTATATTAGTGAAAATAGTCGAATTTTCACCTTTTAATTTTACTGATATGCTTATCATACAGATACACGTATTTCGTCTACTACTTGCAGACTTCTTCAGTGTTTTGTACTCGACTGTACATTTGAGTTCATCAAATCAACTATGCATTTGATGGATTTTTGTTTCATAAAAGAAGTTATCCAATTTGGTAAAAAAAATAAATGTACGACATGATCAACGATACGAAATGCTATATAATTTATTTATTGTTATAATTCTTATAAGGGTTGCAAATGAGTTGAGTCTAATAAACTCTTATTTTGATTCCGCCGCTCATAGTTAAAGTATAAGAGCCAATTCAAATTTAAATCAACTATACATTTGAGTTCAACGATAGATTGAGTATGCGATTTAAATCAATTCAAATTCAATACATTTAATTGTTTTATTATTAGTCTTGATTCATTTTTATAAATTCTCATTTTTATTTCAACTAAATTTTAATTCCTTTGCTTAAATTTAACAATGAAATAAGAATTCGTATTGAATTTGAATTGATTTAAATCGTACTCAACCCATCGTTGAACTCAAATGTATAGTTGATTTAAATTTGAATTGGCTCTTATACTTTAACTATGAGCGGCGGAATCAAAATAAGAGTTTATTAGACTCAGCTCATTTGCAACCCTTATAAGAATTATAACAATAAATAAATTATATAGCATTTCGTATCGTTGATCATGTCGTACATTTATTTTTTTTACCAAATTGGATAACTTCTTTTATGAAACAAAAATCCATCAAATGCATATATTTTGATATACAGCTAATATTTTCAAAGATTCCTCATATTTTACACAACTACCTTCAAACTATCTTTAAAAAACTTTATAAAGTAAGGTATATTTTTCTATTAATAATTTTATTTCAATTTTTATTTCCATCGTATATGATGGCTAAACAAGACTTCAAACCAGAATAAATCAAATTCCGATTCTAAATTTCGGTTTGATACCCTGAAATATAAATCTTTTGTATTATATATTTTTTAAAAAAATAATTTGGGGTCGCTTAAGTAGTATAGTAGTAATAGTACCTTTACTAATTTACAACAACATGTTTTCAATTTAATTATTAAAAGAAAAAAAATTATTATATAATTTTATTTCATAAATTTAGAATGGTGATTCTCCAATTCATGATGATGATCCGATATTAAATGGTACTGGTCCAAATACATGGATAACACATGTCGATCAAAGTAATCAAGTTGTAACAGCACTGCAACCATTACGCCATACAACTAGTCAAGACGCTGCCGATTCATTTTTTGATTTTGATTGTGAGGTTGAAAGTCCTGGTAGTCCTGTTGATGAATGTGAATATTCACGTTTAATAGAAACAACATCGAATACACCACATGAATGTGCTCCTGAATCTGGTTATATATGTTCATCACCAATAACAACAACTTGTAGTAGAGCAAGTAGTCAAAGTTCCGATGGTCCATATTTTGACCCAATTAGTTCAGATGGTGAACAATTAACTGAATCATCTATTAAACAACAACAGCAATTAAATGGTCAAATAAAATGTAATAGTAAACATACAACTTCACCTGTAGATGTTACAGATAAAACAATAATTACAACAAATATGAATAATAATAATAATAATATTGAAAATAATGGGATGATAATGAATGGACATTGTATATACAATATAACAGATGCAGATGAAGTTGATTGTCATCATATTATTAATTTAAATGAAGAACAAATTGAAAAAACAATAATAGCAGATAAGAATAATTATCAAAATCATGATGATAAAAATATTATTATAAATGATATTAAATTGAATAATGGAATAAATAATTGTAATAATAAAGAGAATATAATAATAGATCATACAATTAATAATGAATGTTGTAATACAGAAAAAAATAATGGTAATTATTAGAAAAAAAAATATATATATATATAATAAATAATCAAATTAATTATAATTAACTTTAGATTCCACAAAATCAACAACAGAAATAATTAGTAATAACTGCAGCATATTAACAACAAATTATGATGATGATATTATATTAGAACAAAATAAAATACTGGATGAATTACAAAAATTTAGTGAAAACAATGATTCAAATTTAAAAAATGATAATTGCCTTAATGAAATTAAAAATAATGGAACAGATGTTTTAACAAATGGACTTAAAAATATTCTCAATTTAGAAGGTAAACATTTTTTTTCTATTTTTAAAAGAATACTTAGGTAAAATTATCAACATAACATAATTATTATAGATCATAAGTTTCATAAATAGAATTATTGAAATACAAAACATTGGAATTACGATACTACTTACATATATAATATTGTAATATAAAATTTTACTGCAGTTCTTTTTTTTTTTTTTAAGTTTATAACATTTATTAGTACTAAATATGTATTTTATTACTTTAATGCCGAAATTATTTTATTTTGAGTGATAGTAATAACAGACATTATTTTTTGGGCGTTGCAAATATAAATTTCAAATATGTATGCATGTATAAAGTTCCTCGTCGCATTCCGATTAGAACTGTATACAGGCATATACTGTACAATTTAATTCGAGACTGCCTAATTATTTTTGGATTATTGCCGCGTAAATGCTAATTATAGATAGATCTGGTGAACGAAATAACAACCGCCAGTGACTACTCGGTATCTTCAAATTTTAATTTAAAAATAAGATCAATATGTACTCTTAATAATGTTTCATAATATTTTGTATTATAATTTAGAAATGAGAATCGAACTTTCTGATTGCAGTTGAAAAGACAAAAATTGGTCTAAGCTCTGTCAAATTGTTATTAATATAATACTCCTGTACTTTTGTACATATTTCAAGGATAAGGATATTTTAATAGATAAATAAAAAAAAATTTTTCATATTAATATTTAATGTTGCATAATGACATTTTTAATAAAGTCTAAATAATGGAAAAAACACCCTCATTGATGCCGAAGAATTTTAAAATATCTAGTTATTATAAAAAAAGTTTAGTTTAGTGACAATAAATTTATTATAGTGACAATCATTTTGTTTTCTATAAGGCCAGGCTTTCACTTGCTGTGTTCAGGTTGATCTGTCTTGCGCCCTATGTGTTAACTCTACGACGATTGTTCCCGTTAGAAGACTTAGCCGCTTTGTCCAATGTGTGGAAGATCGGTAAATTGCTCTTCTTCGGTTGCTGAATCCGATCGCCTGGCAATGTATTATAAAGTATAAATTAATAAAGACGTACATTAATATGTAAATACATATTACTTTCTTAACCAACGATACTTTCATTTATTAATGGTTCATTTCACCTACATTTTGACTATTCCTATATCCTATCTATATCCTACTCCTATATATAACAAAAACAAAATTAAGTTTATAATCTAACCATATAATAATAATTAATTAAATCTTAAGAAAAAACAAATTTTTCTATATAATTAGATAAAAATTTAATTTCAACTTTCAATTTGTACCTTATCAATATGTATAGATTAAAACAAAAACATATTCCCAGATTTTTTCAATCATTCTAGAAGATATGAAAATACTTATCTATGTTCATACTTTTAACTTTAAAAAGATTAATTATATATTTGAAAAGATAATAACTTTGCTTATCTACTACTAGCTAAATTTTGTTTTTTTTTTTTAAATTATTTTTAATTATTTGTTTAAAATTTCAAGATATAATGTGTACTTACGTATCAACTGTGCGAAAAATTTATTTACACAACGCAAATTACACGATTAAAATAATAAAACAAGATATGGATATAGCCAATAATAAAACTATCTTCTACATTATTATAAATTGTTATGTTAGCGAAACAATTTTATTCTGGAAATTTATTATTGCATTATTTGTTTTATAAATAATTAAAAAACAAAAACAAATAACAATCTTAAAGTATTTATTACTTTATCACGTAGTTACTACTATCCTACTATATATGCAGTTTAAAAGAATGATCTTGTCACTGATCCTTCTTCTTCCTAGTCATAGGTTCTTGTCAATTTATCTCTTGCGATTGATGTAAATTTTTGAACCATTATATTTGTCTGCTTGCTAATTTGAGTTTTCCGTCAAGAATGATCTTGATCAGAACATATTTCTTCGTGTGACGAACTAGTTAAAATTACATCAGAAATACTTCAGTTTTCAAGATTTGATAATGTTTAGGTTTAGGTTTACATTACATACATAATAGGTATAGATTGAAGGATTTCACGAATAGATGTAGATTAAATGTGTAAGGGGTCAATCATGAAAGTTTAGTCATATAAGTCAACTGGGTTGACAATTGCAAGTCAACCACAAATTTGCTGTTGACTTTGAATAATTAAGAATACTTTTTTTTTTTTTTTTTTAATTCTATAAAATTTATTACTTAGATAATAATTAATAAAATATTTTTAGGAAATTTTTAACAGCTGGAAAAACTAGTCAAAACTTAATATTTAAATAGATATACAAAATTTAACAAAAAAAAAGATTAAAAAAAAGATTAAAAATTTGAAAAAAGTATATACGTATTTAAAACAATTTATAATATTAAAATTGAAAGCAAAATTATTTCTATTGTAAGTAAAATGTCAAATTACCATTCATAATAAAAATATAAACTAACTCAATGCCTGCAATGGCAAATAGTGAAATCAATTTTATTCAGTAGACTTTCATGATTGAGTGACTTATTTTTGTTGACTTATTTTATTAGAAAAAAGTATAATGTCATTAGACTTTCATGAGTGACCCCGTAGTCTTCACTGTCTTGTACTATAGGTGGATAAGTGTAGAAATATATTGCCATTGTAAAATTTTTATATGAAAAAATATTCTACAAGACTTGTAGATTTTTACACAAACCTATTGTACTCTTAGTATTGTACTGCAGTTGTCATTAAATACTTTTTAAGTTTGACATATTTTTTAATTGAATTAAAATTTTAACTGAATTATTTTTTTAAGGTAGTTACATACAAATGAAAAAGAGAAAGTTGTTTCTCACTTATTCTCATAATTATAAATTAAATTCATATGTAAACAAACCGCTGTCACGATTCTACATCAAAAGTACAGGGATGCGTTTAGCATTTATGGCGTCCAAAAAACTTTTCTATAATAAAATTATCAATGAAAGAGTAAAAATTTTAGCATATCAAACTCTCATTAGACCGGTTATTTCATATGGTGGACCCATTTGGTTCAACATAAGTGCAAATCTAATGTAGAAAATAAGAAAATTTGAACGAAAATGCATAAGAGCCTGCGTAAATCTACACAGAAAACCCGAAACGTACTACAAACATTTTTATTCAAATAAATGTTTGTACCAAAAGGCTAGTATCGTAAGATTCGATAATTTTTTGATAAAAACAATTCGTAATCATTTTAATAGATCTCTTACCACAACAGAAAATGGTCTAATATCTCATATATATTACCATAATGAAGAGTACATTAAAAACAGCATGAAAACGGGATTTATAGCACCCGAACATTTTATTTATCTTGATGCTAAAGGGTATATTCAAAACCACGAGCATGTCCCTCTATTATATCACTATAATAGACGGGCTACATGCAAGTGCATAGAATATAACCCGCACATTTTAGAGACAAATTCACTCAAATATGACATGTATATCCCAGATAAGGATAAAAAAATAATAAACACTCATCTCTGGTGGTTAAACCAATAACATAAATAGATTATCTAACTTTAGAACAGGCTTAGGGTAAGTTAGGTTTAGCATAGGTTTAGTTAGATTATAGATGTAGCTTAAGTAATTTAGGTTAGTTCTAAGGTTTTTAATAAAATAAATTTAAACAAGTTTTGGTTTTTTTATGTTTTCCAAAATATAAACAAATATAAAATATTTCTTACGAAAAATTTGTAAAAAAAAAAAGACTAACCCACAATTATAAGAATGATGTAAACTAAATAAATTTAACGTAGTTTTAAGGTTTAGTTATTGTCAAACTTAGAATAAATTTAGATTTTGTAAGACTTTTTTCTAATTGTAACACAAAAATGAAGTAAAAATAAAAATAAAAAGTTAAAACAAAAAAAAAAAAGTACAGGGATGCGTTCACGAAATCATTGTAGATCCATTGTAGAATTTCCATATTATACAAACAACAAACATACTTTAATAATTCTAACTTTTTCTACTATTTCCAATAATTTTTCATCATTTTATAATGAAAATAAATTTTGAACAAAATTTCTCCAGTACGAAATCGTTTTGTCCTTTCAATGACGTTATAATCCAATTTTATAGCTTTCATCTTTCATTATCTTGCAAGCACCATAAACATATAACATAACCTAGCCCAACATATTAATAAAAAAAATTACAACTATGTAGTAAGTACACACTATTTTATACTAAAATATTTTTAATATAATAAACTAGAATATCAGATTTATTTTCGACAAAAAAAATATTTTCAATAACATAAATTTCATATTTATTTATGTAGATACAAGTAAAAAATATTTCATTTGTATGAACACATGTATGTATGTTTGTAATAAAACAATTCGCCGGCTAGACGACGAGACCTCACACCATTTTTTTCAATTAAATCTTATCTTAAATATTTTTATGTTTATCTCAATAATAAAAAAATATATATATTTATACAAATGTATATATATGTATGTATATTCTTTACGTCATTACAAAATCAACAAAGAATTTTTATTTTTATTTCTAAAGATTTAGAATTATTAAGGCACTTCACTCCATACATATTTTCTTATATCATATCGTAACGTAACTCGTAGCTGCTCATACAATAACGGTTAACTGATCTTACCTGTTCACAGGTAGATTATTTAATTTTTAAAGTACATATGTATATTATCACTATACAGTATTCAATACACTAAGTAAGAAAGCAAGAGTGAATTTATTTATACATATTATATATACAACTAATATACACATGTATGAAAAAGAAGAGATTAATAATTAAGTGTGTTGGAATTTATAAGTTTTTAGAGATTTTAAATAAAATAACGAAAATCGAAAACATGTAGTATGATCATGATCAGTTTTGGTCAAAATATTAATCACAATCTTATCACTAAAACAATTTTTTTTAAAAATGGTTTATACTGTATGATTCACTTAGAATCAATTTATTTTTAAAGGTAGAGAATGAACCTAACCTATATATTAAAATATCCAAAAGGATCTTATCAACGTTTGAACGATAGGTACCCTAATCCAAAATAAGGACAATAGTGTGTCAAAGTAGAGTCATTTTTTTTAAAGAAGAAACTCAAAATTTGTATGAAAAGAAAGGAAGACAAAATAAAGGAATTTTTCGTATTTTATTCCCTTTGTATGACTGCATTGTTGTGTTGTGTTGTGAGCTTATAAAAAACCAGCAGTGTCTAATCATTTTATCTTCAATTCCCTATGTTGGTGCGTATACGTACAAGATATTTTATCGACTTCATATGGAATTGAATTCGAAAATCCTCTTCATTTATGGATCATGTACATTGTACATATGTATGAATTTTATATGATATCGTAAAATTTTTAATCAATTTTCTCACACATTTTATAAATATTAAAAATTCCATAATATAGGTACAATAATAAATTTATTATTTATGTACAAATAAACCCACACAAGTGAACCAAAAACTAAATAGTATATATACTATACATAAAGTTCTCTCCTAAAAAAAATTATTTAATTTTATTTTATTTAGATATTTGCGAATATTAAATAAAAACGACGAAATAAATTAAAAAACAAAAAAAAAATTAAACATAATTAACCTTTCCAAAATACAGATCATCAGTTGCTATCAGCCACCGTACAGCAATATAAATAATACTCCGCGAGCCACATACATAATAATATAAACAAAACCAGATTGTATCTATCATTCCGATTCAGGCTGACTATTTTATTTTAAAGGTTGAAAATATGAGCAGTGTTAATTCAAATCTCAAATGATACGCATCGTATTTTTAAAATTGTATTCGTTTTTTACGCTAATTTGAACGTGATTTTATTTTTTTTTTATATACAAAAAAATATAATTAATCTAATTAAGTTTTGAAATTATAACATTGTTAAAAAATTACTATAAATTTTAATTACATATTAAAATTAACGGGATTACATTTCAAATAAATTTATTTTAAAATGACGATAAAATTATATTTTAGAGGTAAAATAAATAATTGCATTTCAAATTTTCATTTAAACTTGCAAAAAAAAATGTATGCTTCTAGTTTATTATTTTTTAATAAAATAATAATAATAGCAAAAAAAAGGAATAAATAAAATATAAAATTGTGAATTTTTAAAAATTAGAATTTCAAATTAGTATTTCATGAATATTTCTTTAAAAAATGGTTTGATTTTGTATATTAATTAGTATATAAAAAAATACAAAAATGGATTAAATTTAAATAATTTAACTAATATGTTTTTATTTATTTAATTTTTTTATTTTTAGTTTCTGTTCAATCAGCCACACCAATACCATTAAATGATGAATCTCAAAAATTATTTGAACAAACAACACATAATGAAGAAATTACAGCACATTTAACAGAAATAAATCAATTAGAAAATTCAAATTCAAATTCAATTTCAAATAATAATAATAATACAGATGATAATCATTTAGCACCATCAAAAGAGGATACAGATGATGATGATGATTGTAGACCGCAACGTGTTAGAAGATGTTCATCATTAAAAACAGGCAAAACACCACCTGGTACACCAGGACGTAAAAAAATTGTACGTTTTGCTGATGTATTAGGTTTAGATTTGGCTGATGTTAAAACATTTATGGATGATATACCAAATATACCAGTATCAGCATATCAAGATTTAGAAATAGCTGAATCAGAACCGCCTGTACAACTTGGTCCGAAAGCTGAAAAAATTTTAATGCCATTATTTCAACCACCTGGTTGTATACCATCATTTTTAGATATGGTGCGTGATAAACAAGTTAATTTAGAGAATGCTTTAATATCAGATCCAATTAATTTAACAATAAATGGTTCAGTACGTGTACGTAATTTAGATTTTCATAAATCAGTACATATACGTTATACATTTGATAATTGGCGTACATTCTGTGATGTACCAACAACATATGTTCAAAATTCATGTGATGGATTCTCAGATAAATTTACATTTGCAATATATGCAAATTCATTATCAATTGGACAACGTTTAGAATTTGCTGTACGTTTTCAATGTAAAGGACAACAATTTTGGGATAATAATTATGGAGCAAATTATTGTTATCAATGTTTACCATCAACAAATAATCCAAATAATAGACATATATTACAATCACAGTCTGGTTCATTGCTTAGTCCGACTTCAGATGCTTGGTGTGTTTCATTTTATTAGAGAATATAAGAATATATATATATATAAAAAAAAAACAATTAACTTACATAAATTCATATTAAATATAATAAATATATATATATATATAACATATATATATTATACACATATAGTTTTAAAATCTATTATTAATCAGTTTTAAGGAAACAAAAAAAAAAAACAAAAAAAAAATTATAAAATACAAAACAAAATTAAGGCAAAATAGAAATTATATATATATATTGAAACTGAAAATTTTAAAATTAATTTATAAATCCTATTACATATATATATATACATACATACAAACAAAATTAAAAACGGAAAACATAAATTACAAATTACTAAATGATAATGAAAAATCAAAAATTTAATCCTTCCTGTCCCAAAGTAATTTTAAAACTTTTTAAATTCAAAATAACTGGGTCATTTCATTAACGATATCTATTTTTATTTTACTTTTTTTTTATGATTTTAACTCTCTTTTATTTATATTTATGTATTATTTTGCAATTATTAAATTATGTTATTATTGTACAATTAATCGAATACATACATATACATTGTAACTAAATATATATTTTTAATTTTAATATTGATTGATTACATGCTAAAATTACGGTCTAATGGCATACTGTAGTGTTTGTTTAGAAAAGAGATGTAATCGACATAATTATTTTTTTATATGTATAATATTTAGTAGTTATAATTATATTATCTTGATGAAACTCTTGAACTGATATTAAAATAAATAAAAATCTATAAAATTATTTTAAGAAAAATTTAATACCCACCCAGTCTAATTTTAAAAATATATAATTAAATTTTGAGGACAGCAAGGATCTTATTAAAATGCATCTATTGCCTAAAATATATATTTTATATAAATTTGTATGTTAATTTTAAACGTGTGACTGATTAGCTTGATATTTTTATTTTTTTAGTAAAGTTCGTATAATATAGTGTTGATAAATATAGTTTTTTTTTTTATTTTAATTATTATTATGTTTATTATATTTTTTATTTTAAAAATTCTTTAATAAATTTATATTTGTTTTTGTTTTAATAATAAGTTTTTTTTTTAATTATTATTAATAATTAAAATTTTTAAACAACAGAACAGAAATTGGTGAAAAATAAAAAAAATGATATTTCATCACAGAGAAATTGCATTAATTTGGATTTTAATTTTTTATTTTTCAGATTAAATTACGTAGCTGTCAATTCTCAATCAATCGGAACTTAATAATTTCGGGTGTCTATGCACAGAATAGACTTGATGCGTATTTTTTATTTTTATGTGCAGCAGAAAAAAACAATTTTATTGCTTAAAAGCTTGACAGCTGCATATTTAAATCTGGAAAAAAAAAATATAATCTAGTTTAACTTTCAGACGACGTTTGTACCGGAACACTATTATAATAAATTAATTGCCTTTCAATATCGGTGTATTTCATATAATTTTTATACATATTTATTCAACTTATACTGTAGCATCACTGCAGTCTACGACAATATTTGTTTTTTTTTTATAATTCCCAAACTTGTGTCATGAACACTTTAACTGTTTTTAAAGGACACATAGTTACAACAGTATTTTTCTTTTTTGAATTTTTATTATCAACTAAATTAAATTTTGAAAACTATATCTATTGCAAAGTAACTTCACTCTCTCTCATTAGAAGGATATAGTTCCATTTTATTTTAATGATATTCAAATTGTATTCCAAATTAATTTCAAAGAATAATTAAAAAAAGCTTTTTACAAGATCGATGGTCTGACTGGGATTCGTGCTTGACCTCTTCTTATTAGGAGTCAGATAACATAATGACTGGCAAAACAGGAATCAGCTTTACGAAAATTTAAAAAAATCTGTAATCAAAAAACTGTTCGAATTATTAATAATGCAACCTGAATTTTATAAATTTGTTTTAGTTGGTTAGATAAATTTTAGTTTGATTCATTTTTTAACCAACCATAGAGATTTTATAAAAAAAAAAATTTTCTTAATATTTATTAAAGGGGATTACTACTACTATTTTATTAAACCCATTAATTTAGCTTTTTTTAACGAAATATAAATGTTATATGTTATGATAATATTTATATGTTATGATATATTTCATTTTAACTTGCTTTCATTCATTGTACGATAGAAATTAAAATAGAAAAACTTAAGTTGTCTTTAAAATACATCACAATAGATATTAAATGAATACGTTAAATTTTAAATTTTGTCTTTTGGTGTGGTATAATTGAAAACCGTGATCAACAATTTTTTTGAGGCTATTTTTTTTCATACAATGTATACAATTAAAAGCAAACGTCAGTACTCACTTGAATGTTAGTTTCTAAATTTCAAAATATGTATACACATTCGAAAAAAATAGAAAATGTATTTTTTTTTTTAAAAAACTTCCATTTTTGCGACGAACAAATAAATAAAAAGTAATTAGCAAACACTGATCTTTATATAATCTATTAATGATATTAATGATACAAAATATAATATGTATAACATAATATATAATACAAAAAACATAATACATATATAAAATTAATGTACATATGTTATTAAATCTATAGATTAATTTCTTTTAACAAGAAAAATATATTATTAATATTGCAATTGATAAATAAAATGATTATTAATTTTCTATAAATAAATATATTAATTTATTATAATATAAATTTCTAAATAAAATAATACATAAAATGAAATTCAGTTCAGTCGAATATTTGCAAATTACAATATGAAAGAAGCTTGGTAATTTTAGTTGAACGTAGACTGAATGTTTTGAAACACACGTAGTCATAGAAAATTACAGAAAATTTCCCCAACTCATTTATTTATAATAATCAAAAGCCTTTATATGATATAAATCATCAGTCACAAGCACAATAACCCACAATAGTTTGTTAAATTTTTCAAGTAAAATCAGAAAATACCTTCAGATATCTGTCTTCAAATTATGAAAATGTTACTAAAACAAAATGATGTAAAATGGATCTTTAGTAAATTAATGTGATAATTATAAAATTAAAATTTTATAATAACTTAAAAATTGTAATTTTTTAATAATCAAATTGGAATTGAATTGAATTACAATTTATTAAGATCATTGGGGGTTTTTTTTACCATAAACTGTTTTTTGTTTTGCTTTACATTATAATACAATGTAACAATCGCTATAAAACAAAAAAACTGAAAGTACAAAGAAGTATAGTATAAACTTTATGGAAAAAAGTATTAAAAGTAAAATTAAAAAAAAAAAAATTTTTTTTTTGAATTTCTTTGAATATGTTATTGGCTCTGGGAAACTGAATAATACGTGCATCAATTAGAGTAATAAAATACACTTTATTACACAAATACACTAACTTTAAAAAATGTTCTCAATGAAAATATATTTTCAATATACATTACATATGTTTATATCATATTACATATGCACATAATTCAATTTTCTTTAATTCATTATAAACTATAAACTTCATTTTATAATCTTTTATTATTGGCCGAACTTGTTTTTTATAATATTTGAGTTATATTTTAATTAAAGTCAAATTTCATGTAATAATGCTAATTATAATTTTATTTGATTGCAAATATCGATATTGCGGAAGCAATATACTTATTATATAAGGTTACTTACAACTACAACTCTATATGAATATTACATTTCAACAAAATTACTAGTAAAAGTAAATCGTTTTTATTAAAAATAAATATAATCAATTTTAATGTGTATTTCTATAAAATCTAAAAATTATTATTTAAAAAACAAATATTTATTTTTAGAAAAAATTAAAACAAAAAATTGATAAATTATGTTTTAGATTTCTATGAATTAATATTTTAAATACATTACATTTAAAACTCAAGTAAATAAATATTTTAGGCAATAAATATGTAGCATAAAGAATATATTATAAATTCGGTCACCGTATATGTAAAAACAATGAATAAGAAATTTCGTAGTTTTTTTAGTTTAATACGCCAATTATTAGTTTAATACGTCTAAAGAACAATATGTAAGAACACTAAAAGGTATATCTTCTCATAATAATGAGATAATAATGAAACACTATGTTCATTTTTAACTTTTAGAGTTGATTTTATGGAATTCGAAAAAAATTTTTTTAAATCATTTATTCTTAAAATTAAAATATTGCATGTTCATTGTTTTTGCATATATCCAACGATAAACTTTTACAATAATTAGTTTAAAAAAAACTAATATGTTTTTTATTTTATATTCTACACCTAAATTTATCAAAAATTCAACACAAAAAAGAAAAATTAGATAATTTGTTTTAAGTTCAAATTACTATTTTAATTTTTAATTACTAAAACAATAATTTTGTGAAATAAATTACAAAAAAAAACATTTAAAAAAACATTAAAAAACTTATTAAAATAATTTTTTTTTATTAATTTTAAGTCATATTTTGATTATAATTTACACAAGTTTTATTTAAAAGTAAAATGTTAAATAATAATAAATTATGCAATCATAATAATATATAAAATATATTTATATAGGTAAATACATATAATTATATTTTGACTGAATATCCATCCTTTTAAATTTACAATAAGTATGGAAAACAAAGTACATAACATACGTCATAATATATATATATATATACACAGTGCAAACGTACCCTAAAGTTAAGTGCACATGTGTGCATATACATATAACATATGCATATATATGCATATTTCAATTACACGTGGATAATGAGATTAGATTATTTAATATCTTCTGAAATAATTTTTAAATGCTGTTAAACAACTTATAATAATTTATAATTAATATTATCAGATAAATATTATTATTATTCTACTTTCTCTATACATATTTATATTTTAAATTGCCACAGAATATAATATAATGGTAATAAGTTATTGACGACAGGATACATATTTCAATTCTAAATAATAAAGACAATCAAAGGTCGTTTAAAATTATTGAAATTATGTATAATAAAAAAATAACGCACAAGTTATTATTAAAATGTGATGACTAACTAATAAATATTAACTGGTCTTGTGTATTTGAAGTTACATATGCCAGGGTAGTCTGTGAACATTGAATAGTAAAGTCAACACCTAATCGCGTAATGCAACTTTCATTAAACGATTTAGCATTTTAAAATTTGATATTCTCTAACATGGAAGAAGAGGAATGTTTTACATAATATTTGGTTTTTCAATTTCAAATTGCAAATTTTGTTTAGTCTTTGGCGTATTGCGATAAGAACTGAACAAATTTTTGAGGCCTCATAACTCTTAAAGGGTTAAGAAAAACCGCTCATTTCCATGCCACACCAATTTTTGTTTGTTTCTCATCTAAACAAAAATTTCTGACTCTATTATTCGATATCCCGGATTACCTTATATATTTATTTAATTTAAATAAAAAATAAATTTTTATTTTAATTTATTTTTCTACTTTTAAAAACTTTAAAATAAATACTACATCTACATTATACATTATAAACACATATGTACCATGTATACAGAACTGTAAAATTAGTATAAAATTTCAAAAACGGGTACAATTTCAAATAATATGTATAATAAAAAATAACAAAACAAATTTATGAACAAATTAACAATAATGTAGATATACGTTTTATATATATAATATACATACTGTTATACACTGAAAATTTGGAAAGTATTAATAATGAGTACTACAGACTTATGGACATTGGTCATTTTTAATTTATAACCAATATAACTAAAGCCAATAAATATGTACACATTTATTAAAATAATAAATATGTACACATACATAATACATTGTACTAGAAATTAATAATATTATTTATTTGTGATTATACATACATATAATTTAAATAAAATTACAAACAATTATACTGTTTTATATCAGTTTAAAAAAATAGTGCAGAATTATGTAGTTGCATAAAAGTCTTATTTATCAATTTATAACCAAATACAACAAAACAATACAAAAAACAAAAATTGAATTGAATATTGAATTTAAAATTAATTAAAACTCTTCTGAATATCTTTGGACTTTTTTGAGACAAAAATCAAGAATTTAAAAAAATTTTAATAGCACAATAATCCAATAGATATGCAATTTTTTAAATTTAAAATTGATATTTCTTTTATCGTAACAATAAATTCAACAATACATGCATTAAAAATACATGCAAAAGTCGACCTCAACAATAATAATATTATTGAACTAATGCATTAAAAATAATACCTTGTACACAATGCATTACTTAAAATAATTCAAATTATTTCAATTATTTTTTAATCGAAAGTAATTAACGTAATTTAATGCATTTTTTTTTTAATTCAAAAGTAATTCAAATATGTAATTGAAAATTTTTTAAAATAATTTGACTTATCTTAAGTAATTATATGTAAATTTATTATTTTTTAATTTAATGTATTTTATTTTTAATTAATAATTGTTATTAATAAATTATTATTAATTAATTATTATATCATTATTTTAATTCAAATGAAATAATCAAAATAAATTTAATATTAATGTATTACAGAAATAATACATCAATTCACCTCTCTTGTGACAATAATATTATAATATTGTTTCAAAAATGATCTCTTTACTTTTATGACTTAATACGTAAATTTAGACTTAAATCAACTACGTTATACAACTATGTTATACATAAAATACATCTTAAACCTATATGAATATGTAATTTGAGCGGATTGTTTTTTTTAATTAATCTTGTCATAAAGACATATATTAAAAATTTCAAAATAAACCAAAATTTTATATAAATGTAAAAAAATTTAAATAACATCACAGTTATTATCATATAAATATCACATAACTAAGATTTTAGTTAACAGTTTTTAGGAAAACCTAATTTTCTTCAAAAGAAAATTTCAGAAATCTATCCAAAACGGAAAATCAATATTTCTATTTTGTTCAAACATGACTTTACTTTTTACAAAAGCAACAAAAATATATTAATTATGTTCGTTTAGTAATAATAATATTTGGAGAGCATGCGAACGAATATAACATTAATGATTAATCTAGTATACGATCATTCTTTTACAAAATTAAAAGAACATCGAAATAATGGTACGCATGCTAGACGTCAGTAACGCGTAATTTAAATAGAACCAGTAGCTAATTAACTAACAAGCAACATTCCTTCATATTAGAAGAAGAAGAAGATACTTGTCTTGTCTGCAGCAATGTAACAATAAGTTAAAAAATCTTAATTATCTAAAATTTATATGACTACAGCTGTATATAATTTTTGGTATAACATAAAAATATAAATTCAACGGTTACAAAAAACTTTACAAATGCTATACAATGTTTTGTACTAAACTCTTAAAAATTTTCAAACATAATTTTTTTTTTTTTTTGTTATATTAATCATAGTCGTTCTCATATACACAATTTAATATATTATTAGAAAAAAAATTTTCAAGAATCGAAAATTGTGTTACACAATAACATTTTTAATTTTTTGGATTGAATTCTGTTCTTTACTCTATAAGTAGTCCTTTATAATTGATCGTTCAGATAATCGAAGTGTGTGTACCATTTTTATTTTTTCTTCTGCAGCCAAAATCATTTAATAAAAACTTAAAAATTAACTTCAAATTAAAAAAAACATACCTACATACATATTAAGTCACTCAAATCATAATCATAAAAAAATCACACAAAACTGTATAAAATATGATGTATAGGTTACGGATGCATATGCATAATTATTTTTGTCTGTTGGTAAATTTAATAAATCCGACATTGGATACAAAAACCTTTTTTCCAGAATTTTTTACCTTTAATTTTTGCTGAACGTAAAAATGGCTCTACTGGGTATACAAAAAAAAGTATGTATTTCAATTCGATAAATTGATATTAAATATTAATTATGATTAATTATAAATTTATTTAAGCATGCAATGGAAAATTACACAATACACATATGTAATCAAATCGCATAATCAATGAATTTGACTAATATCGATAAATTTATTATATTATAGTCACCGATAATCGTTCATAATTCTCTACCATAATAGACTAAAAACAAATGACCATTGTGTTTTCCGATATATGCATTAAAAAAGTGTCTATTATCATTGATTACATAATAATATACAGAATAATATTTATGAATTATTTTTAATCAATGCTGTCTGTTACATATCTATAAGAATATAATAATGAATAAAATAACAGTAAAAATAAATTAACATACAAATTAAACTAATACACTATTGAGGTGTAGAAATAGCAATTGCAATATTTATATTATAGTATTTATAATGTACGAGCAATATTAAAATCGCAATAAATTACAAAGCTTGGACAATTTACGTAAACATAGACATAGAGTTGTAACATACGTAGATATTTTGAGAACTCGACGTTTAGGTACGTTTACCTAAACTCCACTTTATTATTTAAAAATAAAAAATATAAACAATTTTTATTTTTGTTCATGTAGATGCTAAAAAAAACAAACAAAACAAGCTTTCCATCTACACAAAAAAATAAAAATAACTTTTTTGTTGTATTCTATTATTATTATTATTTTGTTTTTTACTTAATTTAATTTCTTTTTAATTATTATATAAATATTTGATTTTTAATTTCTTTTCTGTAATTTACATATTATATACACTTTTTTGCAGCCAAATTCAACATTTCGTCAAACAAATTAAACAATTTCTTTTTCAAATTAAACAATTTTTTTTATCCAAATTCAACAATTTTTCTAATAATTTGAAAATAATAAGTATTATACATAATTCATTAATACTAGTATCAGTATGTAACAAAAGTCTGAAAACATTATAATTTTAAAAAGATTTTTCTTAAAAGAACTAAATTTTGCAATCCAAAAAAACTATTTAAGAAAAAATGTTGAATTTGGATAAAAAAAAAAAGTTTAATTTGTTTGAAGAAAAGTTGAATTTGACTGCAAAAAAGTATATACATTAAAATTATTTTTTTTTTGTTTTTAGCTATAATTGTTATATACATATTATATACGTATAGTTTGTACAGATTCGAATCACACTAAGGGCGGGGACTGATATTTTGCAATTGAATAAAAAACTAAAATGAATTTGATTCGAATAAAAAAAGAAAAAATGTTACTGAATGTATATAACAATTATAGATTGTTATATATTTCAAATTAATTTTATATTATATAAAAATTCTTATATTATATAACATAATAATATTATATAACATAATAATATTATTTTGTTGTATGTATTACAATTAATTTTTATTAATTTACATTAAGTTTTTCCTTGTTTTACAAAATAATATCATGATTATATTATATATATTGCATTAATGAAAAATTTAAGAACAAAAAACCGAGTAAAATAGATAAGTAAAAAATAAATTATTATATAAGAGAAATGATAATCATTTTAAATATATATATATTTATATATTATAATACAGACATAAAAAAAAACTTTTTATTTTGTTTTATTTTTTATTTTAGTATCTCTTTATCATTTTATTATGTTTTTTTTTTTAATTTACAGATTCAATATTAATGTACTTAGATTACATTTGTATTTAAAGTTACATATGCATATCCTTATTATTAAATAAAAGTTAATGTTATTTATTTATTTATTACTGGAATACATAAATTTATTTATTTATTTATACTAAGATTATTAATGTGCTAAAATAACGAAAAACTACTTTGCATCAGGTCCATCTTTTATCTATATTTATTCGAAATTTAATACTGAATATGTAGAGATAAATATTCTGAACTGTAACATTATTTGTAAATAACATTTAAATTTTTTTAAAGACCTTATTGTACATTATGTACGGTACTACTACTTTTTTAATTACATGTTAGGAACTACATATGTTTTTATTTATTAATTCTCCTAGCTGATCAACTCATTAAATGTGTAAAACTACCTCTATTATGATTATCAGGAATTAATTATTTTTTGTCATTTAGTTTATCTCAATGACAAAGGGTACACTATTACAGAACCGAGTCATAAAACCTATAAAGTATTTTGCTTTTATTTGTAATCGAATCCAACGCCTTTCAGTTGTTTGTGATTTCTGTAAGTGTATAGATTTACAAAAGAAAATACCGAGATACAAAAGAAAGCTAACTCCAAAATATCGACTGAAAGCTGAAGAAAGTTAAAATAATTTAAACCTAAATTTGTATAATTCAAAAGTGAATTTTTCCAGTTACTCACCTTTTTTCAAATATAGTAAAAAATAACCTCAATTATTAATATGAATATTTTATTAAATTTAAATTAACTGTCCAATTTTTTATTTTAGTACAATTACGAATATTGTTTTTAATTTTTTATCACCTTTTTGGTTTTTTTTTTGTTTTTGTAATTTATATGAAATTAAAATTTAAATACATAGTATCAACAACATAAATATAGTAAAGTATGTACAAATATATAATTATATGTATGCATTAATTGTTATTTGAATAAACTCACAATTTAAAATAATGAAATAAAAAAAAATAATATGTATAATATGTATGTATATATAATTGAATGTTTAAGAAAATAATATTCCATATTTAAAAATATCTGTAGATATACTGCCACCTGAAATAGAACGAATGTTAACAAAACTACAAAAATTAAAAATTTATCAACTATAATTAAATACTACAATAATAAACATACATAAAAAGACAGAAAACAAAAATATATCGAACGGTAAAATTACAAAACTAGTAATGGTAAATATTTAAATAATTCCATATAATTTAGTCAAAAAAAAATGATATATAATAGGCTTGGCAGATAGTAATTTAATTTTTAAATTGAAATTAACATCAAATAACATTAAAATAATAAATTTTTACTTAACCGACACTATACATTTTTTTGCTCTTGGTTCCTAATTTTATTTGATATTTATTTTTTTATTTATTCATTTATTACATTTTTAAAATACCGACGCACCCACTCAAACGGTTTAAAACATATTGGGACTTAAAAGACATTTCGGGTGACTTTTCTTAGCTCCAGTTTTTAAATAAGATCAAAACTTCACTTAAATTGTGTTTACAATAAAAGTGTAGACGTTTTTAAACAACAATATAGTTGTAAAAAATAATTTTAATGAAAAAAATATTTTAAGACTTTTACAGCATCAAACTGACCAAAAATTCTGAATAACTACCAAAGTTTTTATCCATAACCAGATTATGAATCTATATACATTAAAATTTATTTGTTTAGTAACAAAACCGTTAAGTAAATATTTATTGCCAAAACCTTTTTTTTATATTTCATTACCCTTACAATATTTATACAAGCGTTAACACTAAAATATCAATCATTTCATCAGACAATAAATTTAATTTAAAAATAAATTTAAACATATTTTTGAAAAAACTCGAAATTTCGAAAAAAAAAAAGTTTAATTAATAATTTAATTATATTTCATTTCAATTATTAGTATTAATAATGTAAAATAGTGAGTACCTGGGTTGAAATACTCTTAATTGAAACCAATATTTGAAAAGTAAAACCAAATCAACTTAATAATCTTAATGAACCAGGATTATGTAAAAAAAAGTGAAAATAGAAAAAAAATAAATTGTAAATATACAAACGAAAAATATTTAAAAAAAATATCAACAATGAAAAATTTGAAAATTTGCACTAAAATAAAATTTTTTTACATGTTATATACAAAAATGAATGTCTATAAATAATGAAATAACGAAAATAAAATAAAACAACATACCTCAATATAAACTGCCCATTATAAATGTAACTATAAACAATTTATTTAAATTAAAAATAATTAAAAGTTGAAAAACAAATATAAATATATGAATGTTACTATTTTTATTTTATAAAAAAAAAAATTAAATAAATATTTGTTATCTAAATTTAAAAACAAAAACAAAATGTAACGACTACATTAAATAAATATTATATTATCATGTCTATCAATTTAAATGTACATGTTTGATGTAATATAGTTATTTGTTGTGTTAGTATAAGTATAATTTAAAAATTGCATTGAAAAACCAAAAAAAAATAAATTTTAATCGTATATCTAAACACTTTAAAATACATTATTATGATAGTTTTTATAAACGTTATTAATTTTAAAGATGATTGAAAAACTTTTGAAACTACTGAAACACTGTATCAGTATAGAACTGCAGTGAATAAACGACAAAAATAACTGATTGAACAGAATAGCATGTTATTAAGTAAACCCTACCGCAACTATAAAAGCTGAATTTTCAATAATCTAAAAAATCAGCTTCAGAATTTATCTGATTGATTTTCTTTAACTTTGTAACGCAGAAAAAAATTTAAATTATTATATGAAATTGAGTAAACTAAACAAACTAATTGATTGTATAAAATTAAAAAATTAAAAGTAAATTAGACCAATGATTAGACTTAAAAAAAAATTATTATTTAAAATTAAATAAACGAAGTATTAAAAATATGGATATACCGGGTATTCCAGAAGAGGCGTATCCGCTTTTTAGTAGGTGCCGTTATTTTAAAATTAAAAAAAAAAAAATTTATTAAGTAAATCGAGGGTGCTCTATCGATTGGTGATATTTCCAACTTGCGGGAAGGACCGAAAAAGGGCTTTTTAAGCCCAAAATTCGTGGAATCGAGATTTTCAAATGGGAAGAGGAACTTTTTTATGCAAAATCGTGGTTTACGGCAAAAAATAATACACTTTTGTGTAGTAATTTTTTTTTTGTTTTAGTCTAAACTTCGTAAAGTAAAGACCCAAAACTGAGTTAAAAAAATATCATAATATGAAAAACAAATTTATTTATAAAAATGATTATAACTATTAATGTTAATTTATCTGATTAAAGGAAAATATGTAGGATTTTCGTTTTATTTTTAATAATTTTAAAGAAAAATACTGAGAAAACAAAAAAAAAATTACTTTACAAAAGTTTCTAATTTTTTGAAAAAACTGATACGCATGCTCTGGACCATCCAGTATAAAGAATCACATTTAAAATATGAAAGAAAGATTAAAATTTGAATTAAAATACCAAAAATTCTCATTTTGAATAGTAAAGTTCAAAAATGGTTTTTTATTCAAAAATTCTAAAGTTAAAAAATTTACATTAGGAAATGTTAACAAAAAAACTTTTAAAGTCTTAAAAACAAAACCAAAACAAATGTGAAATTTTTAAAAATAATTAAATTTTATTTTCAAAAATTCCAAATTGAATGTTGAAAGCGTTTGTATTCCCACTCATTTATTATAATATCTTACGATTAGAAAAGTGGTACCAAAATTTGTAGACGTAAATTTGGTAAGAGGTTAATCAAACATCAAAAATGATAGAAATCCACCTTATATGTATATTTAAGATAAAGGTATATTTCTACGGTAGATTTATGTTTTTTACCATTTTACAATCATATGTCATTTGATTTTTACAATGGGAACGGATGTTATTTTAATATTTTAGACATCAAATTTTGTATTAACATTTTTTTTTATCAATCGACGTATAAAACAAAAATAATTAAATAATTTATTTGATCGGTATTTTGGAAGCAACATACCTGCTTCTCAGTGTTTGTGACTAATTATTTTCTTAATTATTTCTTCATATTTATATCCTAATCTCTAACAGTGAACAGGGAACAGGTATAGATAATAGATATTAGATTGTAAAACAATTTGGGGAATGGATATACTCACCCCTATTTAAATTAATATAAACTAGTTTAGAAGAACGCAGGTAAAATATGTAGCTATTTTTTTATTTATGAAAATTTGAATAAAGAAAATATAATTTAAATTATTAGAAAAAGAAATGCATACATAATAATATAACTGTTTTACATTTGAAAAAAAATATGTTCAACAAAAGTTAAAGTTGGCGCATAAAAATAATAAAAATTCAAATTTTCATACGAATTTCAAGTGCCATTGTCGGTAATCAGACTAAACAGTGAATCAACCTTACATCTAAAGCTATCTTAATTAAGAATTTTGAACAAATCGCGTAGATGTAGACGTTCTACATCTATATGTATGTTTAGTTACACTACGTTTACAGCTAATAAAATTGTCCAAACTCCCTAACGGGCTATTATGTAATTACTTTTCACATTTCATATTTAAACTCAAATATATGTACATTACATATATCATGACTGGATTAAAAATATAAAGCGTAAAAAATCAAAAAATCATTATGATATAATTCTGATACCTATACTAAATAAATAATAATGTTACTTAAAGTTAAAAAAAAAATTTAAATTAATTAATAAAAATAAAATATAAATTAAGTATGAATATTAAGAGATTCAAGAGCATGAACATAATGTTTGAAATCAATGAAAATTATAACAAAATTGTGATGAAATCCAGATAATAGAAATTATTTAATAAATAAATTTATATTTGTAAGTTATATAACAAATAAGGTATTATGAACAAAAAAAAAATTCGAAAATACAAATAATTATTAAAATGCAAAATAAAAATTGATTTAAATAGCATTATAGTTCCAACGAAAATGTACTATTCAAGTTTAAGGCGTTTAACACACTCTATGCTTTTATATGGACAAGATTTATAGTTCTAGATCAAAAATTCATTGTAATGTATATGCAGAAATAGTAAATGTAGAAAGAGAAGATTGAATTATTGGAGCTAGACTATTTTTATTTCTGATTATACTCGTATGTACAATGTGAATGTACCGACTAACTTTTCCAATATTTTTTTTTTTTTTCATTTTTATCTTTGAAAATTGATGGCTTAAAGTTATTACCTATGTATACATAACAAATGTACATTATTTATTACAAAACAATATTTTGAATTTAAAATGTTTTATGATAAAAGTACATAATTGAATATACGTATGCATAATATAAATATTATATAGTATTATGTAGTGGTACCTACAATGTAAATATATTTAATAATTTTTATGTAATTTTATTTTTATTTTCATTAAAATAAACTGGAGAAATATTAATCGTATTTTCGAAATTTTAATTTTTTAAACCCACATTTACCCACATTTATTATCTATGTAAGATTTAGTGGGTATACGCATAATAATATAACCAATATTTTTTAGATATAATATAAATTTAAAAAAATAAAGAAATAATATATATTTTAATAAATAAATATTGAAATATATTAAGTACATTAAAATATTAAATTTAATATTTTAGAAAGTTAATTAGTTAATAGAAAGCTTTCAACTTGTTAAAATAATTAAAACATATTTTTATACAGAAAAGTGTTAGTGATTGGCAAACTATTTCGGAGATAAAAAATATTATGAAAATGAAATTAGAAAACAACAAAAATAAATAATAAATCAAAATGATATGTATATTAGAACAATTTTTTTTATATTACATAAATATAAATTGAATAAAAATATTATACATACATATATATCATTTTCTTTTAAAATTTAATAAAAAAAAATAAACTTTATTGAAACATAATCAAAAATTCAATGAAATTATAAATTTTAAAATATCTATACTGTTTAAAATTTAAATTGATAAAATGTATGTAAATGAATGTATAATTAATTTATCTTACAAAAAACTAGGTCTGTAAAATTTTAAGTAAAATTCTTTAAATTCCATAAATTTAAATATACTGATTTTTAAAAAAAAGTAAATTAAGTACATAATATAAATTTAAAAGATTGACAACAAAATTCAAAATCACCTATAGGAAAAACAAAGTTTGTGCTATCAACGAATACGGACCAAAAATAAAAATGAATGTCTCTATCTATCTATACTTTAACAATACAATAAATGTTGCAGCTTCTAATTTTTTTCTTTTTATTATGTACAACTAGATAATTTGCCGTCCACCTTCATTTGATCACTACGATCACAGTAAAAATCTAGTAATCTTATTTTTTAATTCTTTTAATCTTTTGACAGGATCAGAATTATGATAATTTTCCAAATTCGATTTCATTTTTCATTTTGTTAAATTGATTTTTTTTGTTCTGAATTGATCGAAAATTATATATATATGTATTCATATATTGTATATGATTCCTGATTACGCATATGTTCTTTGAACAGAGGGTAACGTCAAAGACAGTAAATATATATAAAATAGTAAGATCCTAAAATGTTCCATCTCAACTCTGATCTTTATACGATCAAACTACTTTTGTGTATCTTTATATATTTAATGTCTTTGGTAACATCATATTGGGTAAATTACATTACAATATGGTATACTAATTGAAAAACATTCCAAAGAATATTGAATTTCAATTCGATCTCGGTTTAAAGAAATAAATTAAAATAGTAAGCTTATGTGTAATAAATTCAAATATAAGGTTGCTAAAATTTATTTAAAATTTTGAAAATGCAAAACGAAAATAAACATTAATAATTAATTGATTTCAACTAGGTATGTATGTATACAAAACATAACATATACATACATATGTTCCACATTTTGAAAATTTGTATCAAAAACGCTTAATAATTAATTCAGTTGAATGGAATATATGAAAAATGTTAAATTAAAAGCAAAAAACACAGGTTTTCATTTGATTTTACCAATATTCATTAAAAAATAAATTTTTGTTTCATATTCGTTTGATATGCATAATTTTATAATTAAAGTATGACATATATAATATGTATATGTATATAAAAATATTAAAATATGTATAACCACAAATTAATATTATTAATTTGTGGTATAACTATTATATATAATATTATGTAAATATATAATATGAATTTACTCAAAATCAGTACATGTTTTTATGAGAAAACTAATGCACATGCGCATGCATAATATATATTTACTTTTATTTACTTAAAATAAGGTAACATGATAGACTGAAATGAAGAAAGTTTAAGGAAACGTTGATTGAAGCAACAAAAAAAAAAAAAAAAAATCAAATATTTTATGTTAATTTTAAATTTTATATTTAATTCGATTTAAAAAAAAAACACATTTTAATTTTTGTAAAATATGTTAATTAAATGTTCGTTATCTAACTTGTAAGTAATAATAAAAAATTAACACAAATTAATTTAATTTCTTTAATAAATAATTTGAAATAAATAAGTTTAATTGGAATAAAAAACGATATATGTATGTACATATACTTAGGTACAATAATTCAAAAATATATTAAATATTTAAGGTAATTTTCTTAAATAATTATTATTGTAATTTAAGTATTACCACATTACCTACATACATACGTGGTATTACATAATATGTACAACATATGAAAATAAATTTACTGCAATGAGGATACAATGGGGTTCATTTAAAATTTACTTATTATTTTTAGAAAGAAAATATAATTAATAGTTTATACATTTGAATGTTTTTTTAATTATTTATTGCAGACTTTCTGATTTATTGGCTGGATTCATTCAAAAATTGTATGACATTGGTCCATTTGAAACCCCACTTCGCTTGAGGTTTGTATTTGTATACTTCGAAGCATATTTCTTGCAATATCTGCTAATCGCCTTACTCCATAGTCCATATAATTCTCGCGTTCAATATCTTCTTGTTGGGAAGCTAATAATATTTCATTTAAGCAAATAAGTAATAATATTCCCATTTTTGAAGCTATTTGGATCCAAAAATTTATTAAAACTTTATTTTTACTTTTTTACGCATATAAGTCCAAACTTTTTAGACAATAACTCCAAAACTTAAATAATTAAAGCATAACCTGAAATTTTTACACGTTGTTTAAAGATTATAATATTTCTTTATGCATTAGTTTTGTAAAAGTAAGTAAGGATTTTACTGCTAAAATAAATGAAATAATGGCAAATTAAAAATGTCCATTAGACTTAAAGTCAACTCAACAGTGGAAAAAGCAGCTCGAAATTCGAAAGGATTCGAGGGAAAACAACTCGAAACTCGAAAGGATATAAAATTTGTTTCCATAAAACTTAGATCTATCTCTAACTAATTACTTCTTTGAGAAATCCTACTAAAACGATATTACGAGAAGAAGTTATGGAAAAAATAAACGTTAATTTTCAAGGTAAATTAATATATGTATGTATGTGCTAATCACAAATTCAAAGAATTTAAAGAAAAAAAACTATTTGTAAATTGTGTATGCCAAATCTCCGTGTAAAAGCAGTTAGAGTACATCCCATATAGTAATCGGAATTTTATATATAAAATAAGATAAAGTTAAGGAAGAAGCTAAAAAGCAATCAGAGCCTTCAATCGCAAATGGCCAAATAATAAATCTGACTGAAGTGTAGTCCAACTCATTTGGCTCGTAATGAATCATAAATTGTTCTATCATTAACAGATTAAAAATCAATATGTACCTAAGATGATAGAGGTCATTACGACAGTGAAGCATTTCCAAACTTCAACAGTACACCAACCTTTGAATTTTTGAATTATATCTGAACTGAGTGTAACATAAATTGATATTTAAATTTTCTTGGTTTCAGCAGAATTAAGTGATGAAGATACAATAGTGATTTTGAAAAATAAACAGAAATGAGTTTTTAAAAAATATTACTTGTTTTTACAAATTTTAATTGCTTTTGAAATTTTACAATATTTTACTTGCTACTATTTTCAATTATTTTTAATGTTTAAGCGCTTCACTCTGGGTACCGAAATATATTTATTTTACATTCATAGACAGGGTGGTTTGGAATTATTACTTAAATTTCATGACGGTGATACTTTTAGGGTCCACATTTTTTTTTCCTTCTTTCTTTACTGTTAATTATTTTTAATATTTAATGCGCTTCACTCTGGGTACTAAAATATATTTGTTTTATTAAAAAAAAAAACAGACTACCTTTATATTCTAAAGGCCCACATCCCGAAAGGGAAAAGGGTCTATAGTTGGCCTGTATATTTATCTGTCGAACAAGCTTTGACGTTAATAGGGTCATGGGGTGGAGTAACAAAGATTATGAATGTTTATGTGCTTTACGCCCGCGAAGCAAGGCCTAGAACATGCACTGTAGTAAACAAATTGTTAAAGGTTGTATCAATAGATGGAATACCACAGCTCATTAACTCATATTCGGTGGCGGCAAAACTGGAACTACCCTCAGCTCAAATATGAAAATAGGTCGGGTGTCATCATACTTGCCGTATGATGGCACCCAAAACCTACCAACTAACAGCTTCCAAAAAACGATTCAGTATGCTGAAAGAAACAGGCTGAAACTGTTGATCGGTTGTGATATGAACACACACAACAGAATATGGGGCAGTATAAAAGATAACAACAGAGGTAAGTTTTTACTTGATTATCTTGGTACTATGTACTAACATGAATATACTAAGTAAAGGTGATAAGCTAACATTTATTTATTAATAAAAATCGAAGGGAAGTCATTGATGTTAGCCTTGAAAGCATCAGACTTGCACAAAAAGTAAGTAAATAGTATGTATCTGAAGAGCCGTTCTTTTCTGATCACCGCCATATAATTATTAAACTGGAAAAAGAGTTTATGGAATGATGGAAGAAACTGGATGTCTATAGACATTGAAGTTTTGATAGGGTACCAAGCTATTACAACTTCCTTTAAGGAATCTTGCCCAATAACGGTAATAAAAAAGTACATCTATCCTAAATGGATGAATAGAGAACTATTAGAGAGCTGCGGAAAAAAACTAGGCAAAGTTATAACCGAGCTTATGAAGAAACAAGGAACCCCAATGAGATCAGTGATCAGAATCAGCAAACCTTTAGACGCTTCAAATCAGAAAGCAGAAAGGCAAATAAAAAAGCTTGGAAAGAATACACAGAGTAAATAGAAAAAACAAGAAGGCGGCAAGACTAAAACAAATTTTAGAGACACATTCCCAACCGGAGCTGATTGAGCGCCAAGATGGCTCAATAACAACAGATATGAAAGAGGCCTTGGAAGTACTAATTACCGAAAACTTCCCAGATAGCTTAATAACACAAGATGGAGGGGTTTACCCAACACCATCAATTACGGAAACGTATCCAAATATATTTGAAATAGATAATGGAAGAATAGAACAGGTGATACAAATCTCCGGAAACAGATGAGATTTACCCGAAAATCCTTCAGGAAAGGGAGTAATCTACTACTAGCGAAACTCGCACATATATATAAGGCATGGCTATACACCAAAGAAATGGAGAGAGGCGAAAGTTCTTTCCAAAACATAATTAAGTCAGTAACCCCAAAGCAAATGCGTACACACCGATAAGTCTAACACCATTCCTACTCAGAAGTTTGGAAAGAATAATAGAATACGAAATGAGACTGAAGATTGGCAGAAACTTACATTTTTGTTAACATGCGCACATTAAAGGTAAATTAGTAGATTCTGCCCTACATAATGTAGTGTATAGAAAATGCCTTTATGTTAAAGGAATGCGGCCTAGGATGTTTTATAGACATCAAAGGAGCTTTCAATAACATAAAAACGGAAAAAATAATAAATAAACCTGAGAATATGAAAAAATTAAAGATTTTATTATAAGCTGAACAGCATCCATGCTTAAATATAGAGTAATACAAACAAGCTCTGGTAGCGAAAAAATGCAGGCCATACTTAGGAAATTTACTGTTCAAGGAGGAATACTTTCCTCCTACTATGGCTTGTGGCAATATAAAAACAATACTAGACTCCTTAACACAATTAAGAGACACAAGCTAACATGCTATGCGGATGACCTGGTTATACTAATAGTTGGAAGAAAAGAAGAATTCTGGGGACAAAGTTGCAACAGGTCATAAATCTGGTTCATAATTGGACACAGGCAAATGGTCTAAAGCTTAATCTCAGTAAAACGGAATAGGAAAAGAGAGGTAGGAGTATAAACCCTCCAAGCACATGAGGAACGGCGCTGAACTTCACACAGAAGGTAAAGTACCTAAGAATAATTTTAGATGCAAAGCTAAGACCAATGGTCACAATACGGGTCAATTGTCTCTTGGACAAAAAGAAACACATAAAAACCCTTATAACACGCAGATAACCGACACAGATGGAACGAAAAAGGACGAAAACTGTGGGATAGAAATTTTTCGCGGTGAATTAGGAATCTCGAAATAACACAGCAGATCAACTCGCAGAGTATGCAAATAAATGGGAATTACGCACAAGTATGTAGCGTGTGACGCGCGGGGGACGTGTATGAATGAATGGAGAAACTTCTCGGGTGCAATCCATACAAAAAGATTTTGGGGAAACTCAAACGCGGAAAAAACAAAGAAAATAATATCACTGAACAGAGCCGATCTGCAACTCTACACAGAGATATGTAGAGGGCCCATGCTACTGGGAAACATGCTGCAAAGCTAGGGGTTGTAGAGAGTAACCTACGTAGGGGGTGCGGAGAGAGGAAACAGTGCTCAATGTACTCTGCGTTTGTCCAACGCAAAGAACAAGGAGGGCAAGAATCCTAGAAGGGTATTATTGACAAAATTTCTCAGATGTAGTGTACAAGAAATCTAATGAAGTGCTTCGGTTCATGAAAGATATTAGCTGGCTCAACGACGGAGTCCGATAAAAAGCCAGAAGTGTGGTCGTTGAGAGGGAGTACAACTCCCTTTTAAAATATGTACTCCCCTCGTTCTTTGCGCTGGCTCAAAAACGTATAGTACCGTACTTAAATTAAACACGGAAAGGTAATTCTATCTTAACTATTATCAAGAACATAACAAAAAAAAAGTAAATCGAATTAATAGCAAATTAAAATAGCTCCAAGAAGATATGAATATGACCAATATAGTACACCGCATTGTAGGCTAATCGAACAACTTTTAATGAACATAATTCTCAATTTGTAAGCTTATTTAAGGAATTACAACAAGCTGGACATTTAAATATACTGGTGAACCAATTATATCTAAATTTGAAACTCAAAAACGAGACAACTTCTCTCTATTTAACCCACACCTATTGTGAAAATTACAAAAAAAAATCTTAGAAAATGATGACGGAACTCAATCTATGTTGAAGGTAAGACCGTATTTGATTATATTATTAATTATCATTAATCGTATTTGGTTTAATATTTTTTAGTTTATTACTGTCCATTTCTATGCATTCTTGTTCTACACTTTGGCGTTTGCTTGAAGAATCAAATATGAATAAAATCGACAAAAGAATCATCTACAAAAAATAAAAGAAATATCCAAAAACAAAAATCATATCCGGGTATGTTAAGCCAAAAATTGTAAAGATGCAATTAACAAATAATAAAAATGTCATATATTATTATTTTATTATTTATGATTTATTACATTCCTATTTATTATAAAGTAAATGGTATTGTATTGACTGTAAAGTCGACTATTGATCATCCAGGAAATCATTTGGGAAATGTTTCCCCACTTAGATTTACAAAATGGGTCAAAATCACATTTCAACGTAGTAGTTACATATATGTATATAAAAAATAGAACAAAAAATTATAAGTATTAAATAAAAATTACATTTAAAACCAAATTTCAACAAAATAATTGTATTTTCATACACAAGCAAGATCTTTTTCGTTTACATAAAGACATATATAATTTTCTCTACTATAAATTTTTCCATTTTCTTTATGACAATTTAACCAAAAATTTTTTAAAAATTCTATTTTACTATATAAATCTTCCCTGTCCGATATATTTATTCGATTTAAGTTTAATGAAATAAAATCTGGATATTTAACATCACTGTTAAGATTTAAAATTTCTAAAGTAGAAATTTCGACAATATTTTCACATTCTTCTAAAATAATTTTCCTAGTATTATTTAAATGTTCAAGTACATATTTAAAAGAAGCACCAGTTAATCTATTGTTATTACTTAAATTAATTAATTCTAAATTTTTACATTTCGATATTAATTTAACAATTTTATATACATCTGAATCTGTTAAATTACAGTTAGCAATTTCAATTTGTTTGAATTGTTCATTTGATCCTTTTGTAAGAAATTCATAAAATTTCAAACCAAAATCGGAGTTTCCGGTACTTGTAAAACTCATTGCTAATTTTTCTAATAGACACGAATTTAAAGAATTAAAAAGTTTATTAATACTATTTGCTGTTAAATTGTTGAAACTAATGTTAAAATCAACTAATTTTTCAAAATTTAAATTATATTCATAAATATTTTCTAAGCAACATGACTGTAAATTAAGATTGTTTAGTTTATTTGACATTCTACAAATAGTTTCAAGTTTTTCTAGACTATTATTACCTAATGGATTAAAACTTAAATTTAATATTTCCAATTCAGGAAATTTTAAATCCAAACTATTTTTTGATTGTGTTGCTATCAAATAACCTAAACCTTCGGATGTAATACAATTTCCTTGAAGATTTAGTATTTTTAATTGTTTAAGAGTTGCTAATGATTTTCCAAGTTGCTTGCATCCATCATTTTGTATAAAATTATTAGACAAATTTAAAATTCGAAGTGTTGATTGATGTAAAAGTGCTTTAAAAATCGGTTCTGTTGAATTTGGTGTTAATGCCCACTCTGATAACGATAAAATATTAGATACTTGTGATTTTTCTAATGTAGATTTTGTGTTCTCATCAGATACTGAAACGTATATTAAAAATTTAAGATTTAATTTAATTTTTTTTAATTTATGTTGAAAACTTAGTATTTTAATTTTCAATATTAAGACTTAAGGTATACGATTACTCAAAAAACTAACTTTGATTTAATTGATGGCACATTTCTTCATATCTTTCCGACAAAGGTGAAATTTTCCACTCTAAAACTTTTGAAGTTATAATATTTTCATCTATTGCTACAATTATCATATCACTTTCTTCAAATCCGAATCCATCAATAGTCATTAAACGTAAAGTAGGCTTTAAACCAATCAAACTAAAATGAATACATATATAACAATGTTAAATAGCTTAAATTCGATCATCAAACGGAAACTTACTTATAGTATCTTCTTGATGCTTCTTCAGCCAACCATTTAATAGTCAACTCACCAGTTTTTTTCCTTTCAACTGGTACTAATAACAATTCATCTTCAACTTTAATTCTAAATGAAATGGTTTGATTAACTTTTTGAGGACTTATTCTAATTACAGTTTGATCCTTTTTTCTTGGAGATTCATACACAGTTGTTGTAGAATCTGGTTCAACTTCTATCAAACAATCTACTGAGCCATTAAGTGTTGAGAAACTATCACTACGAAAACGACAAAATCCTTTTTCCAATAGCGACGGCTGGTAATTTGATACATTTGATGTTTTACTAGTATTACTAGTCATACTGAGAGTTCTACGCATTTTGGGTACATTTTTTCTTCTATTTTTGGAGTCCAGTAAAATGGAAAATGCATTCTGTTTACTAATGCTCTCATTATCTGATGAATCTGTGTCTGAAATACATTTTTGAGGAGTTGGTAATGTATAATAACTACGAGAATACGTTGAAATATTTTCTCCGTTTTTTGAAGTACTTGGATCAGTAGCATATAAATTATCTTTTAAATGAGATTTATGTTTCTTTTTACGATGAGAAATATCATTATCTAACCAATCATCATCGACCTCATCTTCTTCTAGAAATGCTCCACGTTTCTTATTAGACAATAATTCAAATGTTTCTGGTAAAATAGTAGTAGTTCGATTTGGGTGTTTCAAATTTTCCATTACATTTTGATACTCTGTTTTTGCACTAGATTTTTTATTTATGCTTATTTTAGTTGTAGAAGCTTCTCTCAAAATATTTCTCGATAGCATATTACTTTGGTCAAAACTATTTTGTTTAAAATTTTCTCCAGCTCGGCTGGAACATGACACATTTAATATTGAATTATTTGAATAATCATTATATTGGATATCCGAATCACTATTCCGGCAAGTGGCATAAGCAATCCGTTTCAATTTTTCTATTGAATTATCTTTGGGTTTAGTAGAGTTTTTCAAAGAGAATGAATTGATTTTTTCTCCTATTTTACTTAATTCAAATGCCATTTTTGCACGTATTCTTTCATATTGATCCTGCTCGTCATAATCTAAATCTACAGAATTACGCCATTTGTCCAATATATTTAATGCTGTATCCCCAAAATCAGTTTTGAGAGTTGAGTTTGCTCCTCTTTCTAATAACAACTCGATAACATCTAAGTATCCATTTGAACAAGCGTCATAAATGGGTGTAATTCCATCACAGTTTGTTCCACCTTTATCGTTAATCGCAGAAACTCCACCTTTATCTAACAGAATTTCTACTATATCTCTAAAGCCATGGTTACACGCTTCATGTAATGGCAACCATCCTGCATGATCTCTTACATTTATTGCATGACCTTGATCTATTAATCGCCGTGCTAAATCTAAATTTCCAGCAATACAAGCTTGATGTAATTGTGTTTCCCCTTTATTATTTCGTTTTATTGTCAATGAAACTCCACCACGTTTTCTTGTAGAACGTATTTTATCACGTTCTTCTGAATCACTATTGGAATCAGTTAAACCATCTAAAAAAATGTCTTCTCCTATATCTGGAGTATTCTCGTCTGCTACTAAATCCTCTGAATCAGTGTCATCATCTGGATTTAATTTCTCAATGTTAATATTTTCTTTAAGTGCATCTTCTTTTATATCATCTGCAATAGAATTCATATTGTATTTCAGTGCTAACTTGTATTGTCTTAAAAGTACAATTCTCTGCATTTTATTATTCTCCTTAATTTTTTTCGACTCCTTAAATGCATTTTGATAAACTTCATAAATCGTCCAAAAGGATTTTATTTGAAGTTCACATACTTCGGCTATATTACAAAGAGTTGCAACCGCTTCTTCAGGAATTTCTTTATTAGCCTCATATTCTTTCCATAAATATTCTAAACTTTTATCATACTCCTTGTTGTCTTTGTAGGTTTGATACAAGCTAATATAGATTGGAACTAATTGCTTTATACTATCTCCGTTATTTTGTGCACATTGAAGTGTTTCTAAATAATATTCAATTCCTTTGTTATAATTTTGCAAGAGACAACAACCATCACCCATTTTTTCATATAAACGTTTTCTCGTACTGTAATCATCCATATTTGTTTTAGTTAAAGAATTCAAAGTATAACACATTGCAGCAACTGCAGAATTTTTTTTTTAATAAATTACAAATTTTTATATATTTTTTTTTAATTACCAATTTTTAAAGTATTTTCAATAGTTTGTCGATCATTTAAATCAGGCGTTTTCAATTTATATGCTTTAATTAAAACTTTCTTAGCACTTTGAAAATCTCCCTCTTTATTTAAAACTTCAGCTTTTGTTATTAAAGTTTCACAAATCTTTTTAGTTTTTTCTGGAAGACGGTCAGCTACCTCTAAAGCAAGATTGCAAAATCGTAAAGCAATAGATGAATTATTTTTTTTACATTGATATAAAAGACTCAAAGACACATAACACAAATGAAGTAATTCATAAATGTCATTGGCCTTACAAATCCTAATTGCTTTCTCTTTATAATCAATAGCTTCTTCTAAGTCTCCCATATGCTCTTTAGCCACACCAATGTTAAGATATAATCGTGCTTGCATATCTAACAGTTCAAGTTTGCTTATTTGACCAGTTAATCTAGAAACAAAATTATTTAAAAAAAAAGTGTAAATCAATAAAATTAAAATACAATTACTCCTTGACTATTAAGAGACTTTTTATGAAAGCTTTTTCAGCATTTTTTAATTGTCCCATAGCAGCAGATATATCATTATTACTTTGTCCATGTAATAAATATGCACGCCCTAATGTAGCATACGCTCTTTGTTCTTCTATTGTATTATTTAAATTTTGGGAATGTTCTAAAAGAAAATAAAATTAACTTTAAATTAACTGGCTTGAAAAAATCTTCTTAACTCACTTAAGTATATATTAATATGTTTGAGAGCATTTTCAAATTCACTCAATAACATAAACATTTCCCCCATCATTCGGTGTGCTTTTGCCATTTTAAGAATGAAGTTTTGTCCGAGTTTTTCATATAACGAAGATTCTTCCTCATACTCTTTTATTGCTTCGAAATATCGTCCAGATTGATTATAAAAGTTTCCCAAATTGTTACAGGCTTCAGCTGTTTGTTCTTTATTACCTTCATTGAGACCCTTTTCTTTCCGTTTTTTAAGTCCTAAAATCATTTCAATATTTTATTTTTATTATTGAATCTTCTATGTACAGTATTCTCTTTTTTTTTCAAATATATGTGTAGTGTACATTTTATATTCATTGATATTGATTAAATTAAAAATCGAAATTAATTATAACTTACGTTTTTCCTCATATTCCATTTTTTATTAATAAATATTATTTATTTATTTTTGCCCAAATGTATTTGAAATCAATTTGATATTTGCCTCCTTTTTACTTGTCAAAATATTTTACAAGGAAATTAAAACCGCATTGCCATGCATACTTAAACCTGCAGAAGTAATTCTATTTTTCAGAAAAAAAAATTAATGTTGAAAACACAATCACGACGAATGACGAGTGACGAGTGACGAAATCACGGCGAACTATTCGCGACGAACAGATTTTTGTGTTTTGAAATTTCAAAATTTGTCGTCGTGATTGTGTTTTCGACATAATAGTGAATCATTTCAACTAGAAACCTTTAAACAATATTATGTGATTACGCCCAAAGAAATTATTACGAAAAAAAGTAATTCCTATGATAAAGAAAGTATATAATATATAACAGCTTCTTTTTATTTATTATTTCTTTGGTGAAATTTCGAACAAACTTCTAGATATAACTAAATATAAGTTTTCGTATTATTTCTTTGATCGTGTGCGTGTCGTGTTAATTAATGTGAAAATATTTAGCTTCAATCATAATATAAAGTGATATGAAAACTCAGACAACCTACAGTAATTGTAATCTCTTGTCTTGCCAAAACTGAAAATGATATCTGTCACCACTTGTAAGTTGTATTGTAGATTCAGTTTGAACTGAATCTGGATTCTAGCACTCTCTTTTCTAACCACGTTGTACAACTCCGAAATTTAGATTATTCGTTAATCGTTATTGCAAAACTGTAATGTGAATTTTATTTTCTTTAGAACTACGCATTGGGCCTCTGTAAATTGGTATTTTCACTGCCCATTACCTTTTGCTGTAAATGCTATTCTTTCCCTCACATATCTATCGATTTGTAAAAGTAAGAGCTTTTTTTAAATAAGACTTTCACGTTTTACCAAGTTTTACTAAAAAAAAAATACCAACATATTTCATTAAAATTTTAAAAGACGGAAATGTAAAATGTTCATGTAACGTAACCCTAATTATAAGTGTTACCAACATGTACATTAGCCAACAGGTTATGCAACTGTAATGATCTTGCAGTGGTAGGTTGTAGTCAACGAATTAGAATTCTAATTCGTTGGTGTAGTTTTTATTTTAGTATGTATTTTAGAAGATATATAGATTATAGATGATAGAACAGTATTACAATATTACATCTATTAATAGAGTATTCATATGTAAATTTATATAAATTTTCGAGTTAACATGCAATCCTATTCTGAAATAGCATACATCATGACTTTATTTAAAATCCAGTATTCTCGAGCAGTTTTTACCAATCTATACAAAAGAGCAATAAAAATCTTTTGATGGTACATATGGTTTATATGATGTTTATTTCTTGCTTGAAAACAAATTTAAAATGAAATTCTCATGCACTATTCAAACATCTCAAACTTGTTACTAAAAAAAAATACCATCATTGAAGTATTGAACAAATACGACTCGATCGGCAATGGAACTGGAAAAACAAGCAGTGAAAATACCAATGTACAGAGGAACATTAGCTATCAAAATTTCAACCAATCTAAAAAGGTTTGCTTAAAATTTTTTACTTTTCTTTTCGTTTTGCTACCAGGGTCAGTGGCGGTGACCGGTGTCGATTTCTTCAATCAAAACAACAATCAAAATATTTCTTTGGCTTTCAAAAAAAAAAATAATCATGTATGTAATGTATGTACTACAGATTAAATGCTAACGTTTTTAATTCAACGGTTTCAATCACATATTGAATGAATAAAAAGAAAACGGGATTTCGATCGAATTAGTGTCCAATGGTCGTGGCTTTAGAACTTTAGAAATAAATTATAAAGATTTATATAAAAAAAAAAACAATTTATTTTTTCTTATTTTAATCTTTAAAAATTTAAACTAAAAAATATGCAGAATAAAAAATTTATAAATTGCAAAAATCAAGACAAAGTTTTAAGATTATAAAATATATGTTATATATTTTAAATCTTCTAATTACATTTTCTCTAACATTTGTTTTAAAATTTCATTTTTTTCTAAGTCACTAGCTAATAATTTTCTTTGTATATTTAACGTTTCTTTTTCAATATTTAATAACTCATTATCTATTTTTAACATTTCCTGATTATTTTCTTTACTTTGTTCAATTAGTACACTAAAAAGTAAATTACTTTTTTTTAATTCTTCCAACAATTCATTTTTAATATATTTTTTTTCAGTCGGTGATATAGATGGTGACGGTTGGAATGGTAATGCTGACGGTTGTGATGCTGATGAGGAATGCAATAAAGCAAATTCTTGAAATAAAATCTTATTTTTTGGCTCCAGAAAAACTAAAAATATAAAATTACGTCCAAAAACTTAATATACATATTTAAAATTTTCATAATATACTTTCATCCATTGTGTCTTCAAATTTTATAGAGGGCGAATTCGTATAAATCTCATTTATGGAGTCGAAAAAATGCCACTCAGATGGCAAGCCAGTTAGGTCAATTTGTTTTTTTTCTCTCCTAATGAAAACGTATTTAAAATATTTAATTTTTATACAAATAATTAAAATCTCACTTGTATCGAGCTGCAAGATTATGTATTTTATTTTTTATTTCTTCCGAATCAACATATATATCATTATTTTGAAGTTCTTTTTTGAACTCTGCAATTATGTGAGAGTTCCTCTTACATTTTTTTAATTCTCCTTTTTTTTCTGTCCACAATTTAATTAATTTTCGAATTGAATCTTCGCTCCAAATATATTTCTTTTTATATTGTTTCCTTTTCATTTCATCAATTCAAATTTCACTTAATACTGCTGACAGATGTAATATCAATATTATCAATATGATATCAACTACAATATTCTCGACATCTATATTCAGGCCCTCTTACAGACAAACATAATAACATTAACCTAATAACGTCGTTTCAATTTGAATACCTGTGTTTAGACTTAAAACAAAAAATGCTCAAAGTGGCAATTGAAATTCCACTTTTTTCACATTATATTAAAAAAAAAAATTTTAATTTAATTTTTTCATTCTTAAATATGCATTTGAAAAATTCTTTTCCAACTATCTTTACTAAAAAGAACGTTTTTAAGGTGGATTATGACTTTTTTGATCTGCAGATTTTGATCAGAATTTAAAAAAAATTATTTAAATTAATTGAGTTTTTATTCTAAAATTTTTCATAATAGTGGTGGATAATAAACTTTCCATTTTCAGGAGATATTTCTAGTAAAAACTTCAATAGCTCTTCTGAGAAGATGTTGTATCCGCGTACGACTTAATGACTATATCACAAGGATACGTTGTGTTCCTAGCTTTCCAAAAATATATATCTTGAATGGCGCATCTTATCCTTTAAGGACGAAAAAGACATTTGAAAGTATTTTTGTTATTTTGGTGTTTTTGCACATAAACCGTTATATCTGTTGATCTATTAAATATATATATATACGATAATAGTCTGAAGCATATTTTATATTTTTTTGATGATGATTGGCACTGCCGTTATGGAGATATTGTAATTCAAAGTAAAAAATGTTTCGAAAAAAACAAGCTTTATTTTCGTTCTTTAAAAACCCAATACCTCAAGATTTTACCATAAAACCTTCCCAATATTTAAATACTGTTGGAAAGGTTTCTTTTTTTCTTCTTTTTTCGTCTATAATTCATACATACATACTTTATGTCTGTGTCGAATAATTTAGAAAATATATTATTTATTTTCTGAAAATCTTGAGGCTTACTGCCAAGTGAATCTATATTTTATATATCTATAGTTTTATATAATTCTCTCTTCACGTTTAAAAATCAAAACCTATGGCGGCCTTCCAAGGCGATTTCATTTTGAATCTGTTTGTACTGTCTAAGTAGGAGATTGGCCTACTGTAGAAGACCGCTTTGATAACTTTATCTGCGCCTACGTGGTAAGACGACGCCATATTTTCCTGCAAGTTGGCTCTGCGATTTTATCCATCTTTGACGTTAAGATGCCTGACGTTACTATGTTTACTATGTGTCATGTCACATACTTTTGTCAGTTGTGTAATTATTATGACCGTTCCCGTACGCACATCTTGTAAAAACTTATCCAAGTTTTTCCAAGTTTTTACCAGAAGTCGTTCCTGTACTGAGAGTTTTTTCTAAAAACGAGAGAAAACATATGTTTTCAACTTCGTTCAACAAAGTTCAACAACATTCTCTCGAATAAGTTTTTGCAAGTAAAATTTTAACTTGTAAAAACTTATACTTTAAATTTTTGTTATTGTTTTTGTTGTTGTTGTATTTTTTAGGTTATGTTTTTATTTACTTTTGTAATTTCTCATAATAACTAAATAATGTGTCTGTTATGCAAAATTTTGTTTTTTAAATAAAATTTATTAAAAAAAATGAAAAATATAATTTAGTGGAGGATAAATTTCATAATTCTTTATTATTGTAATATATGTATAATTTAATTTAATAATACGGATACACTTGATAAGGATAAATCGTCAGTTAAGTCTCTATAACAGCAAGCTTCATGACCCGCAAACCATAAAAATACAGCTATATGTTTTTCTGAGCTACATTTTTTATCTGCACGTAGGTTTGCAAAACTTTTAAATGTTTGCAGTTCTTCATGTAAATATTTGAAAACATTTTTGCTTACACGAAAGTGTCTTACAAATTCCTCTTCACAATAACCTGGAGCTATTTCTTCCAAATAGTTTCGAATGCAATGTCTTTTGTTTTTATGTAAAAAGTTCTCCAACAGCACTTGCTTTGGAATTACATTCCTTAACTCTTCAGTTTCGCTTTCACTAAAAAATGTAATAAAAATGTAATCCGAATCGCTACTTAGTAATATATATTTTTTATATCTTCCGCTGCCATTTCGTTTAAATTTAATTACAATTCTTAAAAAAAAATACCTCCGGAAATTCAAAATGATTGTTTATAATTAATTTAATTTCAGAATGTCAGATTGCTTGTCAGCTCAGCTGTTTGACAGCTGCAAGTTTTTACAAGAATTGCGTTCCAGTACTTTTACTTGCAGATGAGAGTTTTTTTAACTCTTTTTTCTTTTTTTTTTTTCTCTCATTTGCAAGTTTTTGCCAGAAAAGTACGGGAACGGTCCTATTATGTTATTGTGTTGTATGATATATATATATGAGTATTGATATAGATACTGGTATAGGTAATATGTTGTAGTTATATTAATTATTTTTATAGATTATTAATTTTTTTTTTTATATAATAATATATAATAATAATAAATTATATCGAACCCGTGACTACCACATCGTAATTTAAAATTCTGTGCTCTAACCGATTAGGCCACGGAAGGGATCCACTTAGAACAGAAAAATCTTCTGAACATCTTTTTTGATCTTTTTTGAACTTTTTTGTTCTATTTTTGCTTACTCTCAAAATTCTTTGTTTAACTGTCAAAAGTTAAAGAAAAAACAACAACAAAGAAGTTGTCCAAACAGTTCTGAAGAAATTTCAGAACAAAAAAGATCAATTTAGAACAGTTTCGCCCAATCTAATGAACACAAAACAGAACACTTTCGGACAAAAAAGAACAAGTAACGGGAACTAATGAACACAAGAACGTGTTATTTTTTACTCTAAAGCGTTTTAGAACGTATTAGAACAGTTTACTGAACACAGCTACTGAGAGTCAGATTGGTAGAGAAGCACTTTTTAAACAGTCAACGGTCCTTCAGACGTTGATGCATTTACATGTTGCAAGCGCAACAATTTCGTATTACACTATCGTTCCGCCCAGTCGTCAACTATTTGCATTTTTTGTATTTTTTAGTGTAAAATTTTTTAACTTGATAACATCGCTCGGTAAAATAATCATAAATAAAAATATTTTTGTCATCAACTCAAACCCTGAAAAACACAAAAATTCGTTCCGCATAGCATTTAGCTTTTTGTCTAATTTCTGTAGAAAATTGTTTGTTTATCACAAAAATAAATCTGAACTCACAAATTCATATCTTTGCTTATTTATTTACTTTAAGTAGGCATTTGTGAAATACAGCATGTGAACCAACGAATTAGAATTCTAATTCTAATTCGTTGATGTGAACTGTGAAGCACAAAATTTTTTGATGAAAAAATCTCTCCGCGACGTAACAAAATTGTCTCCACAAAAAAGCCTAAGTGAAAAAACATGCATATGTATCAACGTCTAATAAGGCCCATTTGCTTGACAGTTAACCTTCAGTGAACATCTGAACAGTCATGTTTTCCAAGTAGTTTGATAAGTGTGCAGGCTCCTTAAATCAATCGAGAAGTCAGTTCAGCACGCACCACATGGACATGTTATTGCTAATTGTTTTGTAAACAACAAAATAGTTTGTATTGTATAGTAAAAAAAATTACATTTCAAACGTAATTTATATTTATTTGTTTTAAGATATAAGAAAAATGTCGCGTATTGGATATATTGGTCCGATTTTTCGCACACTTTCATTTAATTTACGAATGTCAAATAAGATGCAAACGAAATCATTACATTATAAAAGGTATTCTCCATTTTACAATTTTGATTTCCATAAAAAATACTATCAAACAAAAATGATTGAAGATGAAAACAAACTTAATGCGAAAAAAGATGGATTTAAATCAAGATTAGAAATGAATTTACATGATAAAGATTATGAATTATCGAGTGACCCAGACGTTTTTGGTGGACAATATTGTTTATCAGACGAATTAGAAGATAAAGGAGATTTGAAAGAGGAAGAATATATTAAAGAGTTTCCGAGTGGAAATAAGGAGCTTATTAATTTTTCGAGACAAATAAAGAAGCATCTTAATAAAAAACAAATAAAAGAAGCTTTAGATGTATTAGAAATTGAAATGAAAAAAGAACGAATTCATCCAGATAAATATATATTTAATCTATTGATAAGTGGTTGTGCAAAAGTTGGATACGCTCGAAAAGCCTTTAAATTATTTTTTAAAATGAAGCAGAGTGGTCTAACTCCAAGTGAAAGTACTTATACTTCTTTGTTTAATGCATGTGCAAATGCTCCTTCAATTACAGATGGGCTTAGCAAAGTTAAACGTTTAAGAGAAATTATCATAGAAAATAGTTATCAACTGAATCAAAAAAATTACAATGCAATGATAAAAGCATATGGTCGCTGTGGCGATTTGCATTCCGCATTTTCATTGGTTGATGAAATGATTGAAAAAGGATTCGAAATTGAAACTTCAACTTTTAATTTCTTACTTCAAGCTTGTGCTTCCGACAAAGATTTTGGTTTTCGTCATGCCTTACTAATTTGGCACAAAATGAAAAGAAAAAATATAGCACCAGATATATATACTTTTAATACTATTATTAAATGTGTTAAAGACTGTTTAATCGGGGACGTTGATACTATTAACAATGTCATAAACAGTATATTAAGTGATGGTACAACAAATCATAATCTAAAAGAAATTGATATTGTCAATGATGTATGTATTTTGTATTTTTTATTTACTGTTTGTAGTTTTAAAATTAAAAATTAAAATATTTTTTGTTTTGTAATTAAAGGCTATAAATGAAACCACGGAAGAAATGCTTTTGGTAGAGCAGACTAATAAGTGTTCTAATCTTGAAATTATTCCAGCCGAGGAAACCACATTAAAACTTTCAACAAAATGTTTAGAGGACAGTGCTCCTAATTTATTCTGTTCGACTCCTCATTTGGGAAATTTAATTGAAATAAAAGAAATTCGTACGCCTGAAGAAAGATTACTATTATTAGGTGGTTTTCTTGGATTTTTGGAGGAAATGAAATTTAATAAAATAACACCGAGTATAGAAACGTTTACTGCGCTTTTAGAAGTTGTACCAGCCACTCTTTCAGCAGAGAAAAAATTAATTTCTATTATACGGAAATTAGGTTTAAGAGTAGATATTGATTTTTTTAATACATTAATTAAAAAACGATGTATGCGATTGGATTATAATGGAGCAAAAGATGTTTTAAATATGATCAAAACTGTTAAATTGCAGCCAGATATTTATACATATGGCATACTTGCACTAACATGTACAACTAAAGATGACTCTAAAGAGTTGGTATATAATATGAAACAGAAGAATATGAAGTATGTAAATTAAATTTGTTTTATTTTTATTCGATAAACTAAACAATATTTCTTTTAGAATGAATATTGAAATTTTGGGTGCAATGCTTAATCAAGGTTGCCGCATTAAAGATTTTGAATATGTTTCTGAAATAATGAAAATAACATTAGATGAAAGAATTCGTCCAAATGAATTTTTCTTAATTCATTTATCAAGATTTAATAACAATTGTGCCAAAATGATAGATGTAAGGGTAAGTCAATTTAAATATGCAATTTGATTTTGAAATTAAATATAAATAATATTTATGTTTTAGCATCCTTTGACTAAATCTTCTGAATTTCAAACTGATTATAAGAAATTTAAAGAAAAATTGCACACTTGGTATAAAGCAAATGGTATATCAGGTCTTGAATTAGAAGAGCAAATAAAAATAATTAAGGAAAATCCTTACAAAAAATTTAGAGAAAACACAAAAGATGAGGTTTATGGTAATAAAAATAAAATTAGAAAATTGATTAAAAAGATAAAAATGAATGATTTGAAAGATGTTACGAAAGAAGAAGATAAAGCCGAAAATATTAAATTATAGTATTTAAATTAATTTTTTAGTCTTTAAGTTGTTGTTGTAGTAGTACTCTTCAATTATCAAGATATAAAAATTATTTTAATTGTTTGTTTTTTTTTGGCCCTCTTTCCAGATTCGATGAATTCTTATTAAGTACTATTTCCTAAATTAATTTATTCTCTTAAACCAGTACTTCGGTTTGGGGCTCCAATTTTAATATTTGTGAACATACACATACGTCTGCCTAGGTATCCTACAAATTTCTCAATTTCGGCAAAATTAAAAATTTATAACGAAGAGGGTATGTGAAGAATTGAAGTGTATAACAAATAAAATTATTTTTTTTTTGTTTTTATTTTTCTAAATATTTTAATTCTTTTCCCTTTACTGTTTTCTGCATAGTTTTGCTGGTTTTGCTTTTAATTTCAAATTTTTCAAATAACCGTCAAACTAAAATGAATAATTAGAAGTTGAAGCAAATTGAATCAAGTCAATTTACTACGTATACGTGATAGCTTGGGTATTTGACTTGAATTCTTCTTGAAATCTCAAGCTGTGTATACAGTTGGCCAGCTGACAAGCTTGAAACAAACGACATAATTTCAAAATCAGCATTCTACAAATAATAATTAAATAAATTTTTGAAAATAGTCGAATATCTAAATCTCTATAATCTATAATTATAATAGACAAGCGTTTAAGAACCTGCGCAGTAGTATACAGCTTTTCATTTTATCTCTCTTAAAAGCTTTTTATTATTATCCTTCATAAACTCTTATACGTAAATAAGTTCAAAAAGCGTTTTTATTTTATTCGGAATATTCCAAATATTCAGATCGATTTTATTTTGCAAAAGATGGCATCATCTATTTTTAATAGAAAAAATTAATTTTCACTTGGCTGTCATTTATTTATTATTATTTATTAAGTTCAAGTTGTACATCAACACATTTTATGATCCAATCAAAATATAAAGCAAGAAATAATCAAGAAATTTAAAATAGAGATTTGCTTTACAACATAAGAAATTATAGCTAGAATGTTACTTAATCAAGGTGCGGAAGCAAGAATATTTTTGGGAAACTATAATGGAGAACAATGCCTAATTAAGGAACGATTTATAAAAAAATACAGACATCCTGATTTAGATAGTCAAATAACAAAAGAGAGAATCCGAGCTGAGAGCAAAGCAATGAAACGTTGTACTGATGCCGGAATTCTGACTCCTAAAATTTACAATGTAGATTTGGACGATCGAAAAATCTATATGGAATATTTTGCAGATAGCATAACCTGCAAGGAATTTATAAATGCTCGTTTATCAGACAAGTCGACAGAAACAGAAAGAAAATTGTTAAAATTGTGTGATACAATTGGTCAAATTATTGGAAAATTACATCAAAACAATATTATTCACGGAGATTTAACAACTTCTAACTTCTTAATAAATCCAAAATTTAAAAATAATTTCGATGTTTATGATTTGATAGTTATTGATTTTGGTTTATCTCATTATAGTCAAAGCGTTGAAGATAAAGCTGTAGATATTTACGTATTAGAACGAGCCCTTCTTAGTACCCATAGTGAAATATCACAATTATTCAATTTAGTAGTAAATGCTTACAAAAAACTTGATATAAAACAACTAAAAGATGTAATATCAAAGTTTGAAGAAGTTAGAGCTAGGGGAAGAAAACGTACAATGATTGGTTAATTTTATAATAAACACTAATATACAAATTAATTAGTATTTAATTTATTTTTGATGTATTTCAGCTTACTCTAACCCAAAAACCTTATTTGAATTAAGTCCATATAAAAATATTTCGGATATATGTATACATATCATTTTATAGGTATTGAATCGATAAAAATTAAATAAATATCTCATAAACGCCCACTCATACCACCGGTAGCTAAAATTGCTTCTCCTGTAATGTATGAAGCTTCATCAGAAGCAAGAAATGAAACAACATTAGCCATTTCATTAGGTTCTCCTAATCTACCTAATGGAATTCGTGCTAAGGCAGCTTCATGTGCAGTTTCTGATTCATAAATCTTGAATTATAAAATGCTCAATTTAATGCAATGCAAATTGTAAGTAATTAAGTTAAGTATTACCGCTTTCGAAAAATTTGTTTTAATTATTCCTGGTGCTAAACAGTTTACTCTTATACCTTCTGGAGCAAGACTTTTTGCTGCTGCTTTTGTCAAACCGATCAAAGCTGTTTTGCTAACTGAATAGGCTCCCAAAAGCTAAAAATATAAGCAAGTTATATAAATTACTTAACATTAAATTATTTCTTTTAACAGAGAATGGATCATATCCTGCTATACTAGATACGAAAGTAATGGAACTTTTTTGTTGTTTCCTTAAGTGAGGTAAAGCTTCTTTTGCCAGCAAAAAACTAGATTTGACATTTATATCAAATATTTTATCCCAAATAGCTTCATCACAATCTAATACATCTCCTACTGCAGGATTTGCAGCTGCATTTGAAACTAATATATTCAATTGACCGTAATGTTTAATGGTTTCTTCAAAAAGAGTTTTTCTGTCAGAAGCATTTCCTACATGACATTGAACTCCTAATACATTCAAATTAGAACTTTTTAGCTCTTGAACAGCTTTATCTACGTTTTTTTGTTTTCGGCTGCTAATAACAACCTTTGCCCCATCTTCAGCTAACCTTTTTGCTATAGCAAATCCTATACTATTATTTAAAAAAAAAATTGAATAATCTTTTCGATTAATATTTAATTACTACTAATACCCATCTGAACTAGCTGTAACAATTGCTACTTTTCCTTCGTGTCTTTTTTTCATCATTTTGTTAGATGACATTGAAAAATATTTAATTTGTTGAAGATCAGCAGCACAAAAGATTTTCAAACCTAATATCACTGTTTTTGACTGAACAGCTTTTTTATTTATTATTGACAGCATTCGTTCAGCTTCAAAGTTCAAGCAGCTAAAGTTTAATTTGTATTCTTGAATTATGAATATAAATTTTAATTTGTATTCTTGAATAGTAATAAATAAAAATAAATAAAACTACGGTCACAGAAAATTTTTGTAGATAAACAAAAACAAGATAAGAAATCGAGCGAGACTCGATATTTTTAGATGAATTATGTTGGTAGTAAAATGTTTTTTTTTCATAAAATTATACAAATTACATCAGTTTATTCATCATCATTGTCCTGCAACCCCATCCGTGAGACATAGAGCGGAACATAAGTTTACTACTTTTGATATTTATAAAATCATTGGAAATAGTTAAAGAAATTTTATCACTCAGGAATAGAATAAGCTCGCTGAGTTGTTCATAATCCAGGTATCCATTGTTTATAATCCATTTCAACCTTCAGTACTGCAAAACTTTTGAGTATGTACACCAGAGTAGAAATTTACTTTACCTGAATTTTTTTTAAGTATACAAACCAGTTTGGTAAAAAATGTAAATACTTGACACTGCTCACCACCAATATTTTTCCAGTAATGGTAAACCACTACATACTGGAATTTATTTATAATTTTAACGAGAACTAAAAATTAAGCATAACAATGTAAAACTTTAATAAAGGCTTGATATTGGACTATTTAACTGCAAGAAGAAAATAAATCTAGAATCGTAGGTTTAATCACGTTATTTAATTTTTAGTGAATTTGTTTGAGAAATCGGAAAAAATATAAATGAATTATAATACTTAATTTGTGATAATGTAATGGCTTTTTATTGGTACTGGGGAAGTACTGATGGGGACTTGTATTGGTACTGGTTACTGTATATTCTAAGTGCCAGTATGTTGTACTGATACTGGAGTTTGAACAAAACCCAATAAATGCTGCCTTTCTACTGTTACTGGAATTTGAACAACTTAGAAAATCGACATACCAAAGGCGAAAATAATACTGAGGCTCTCTAACAAGCTGGTGTGGTAGAAGATCTCAAACCCTAAACTTTCCAAAATTGAGGATTTAAGTCGGAAGATTTAAGTTTGTATTTATATTATCTTTTCACAAATTTATTGAAAATTGTCTTCATTCCTATAAAAGCGAAGCAACAAGTATAAATAAAAGTTATTTAGAGAGCATACTCAAAAAACAAAAAAATAGTTAAAGCTATTAGATCAAATTTTTAATTAAAATCTCTTAAAAATTTTATAATTATCTTAACTACATAAAACATATTTTTTTGGTATTTAAAAATATAGAAATTTTATTTAAAAACAAACAAAACAATAAAACAAAAAAAAATGTCCAACAACCAACTTTCCTATAAGGAGTTCTGCACATATAAATTTTTATAAATATATAATGTATATATGTAGATATATCAAAAAATTTTATAATCTATAATTTCATTTTACCAAAAATATCATTTTTAAATATCTTAAATTATTCAAAATTTATATTAATACATATAAATGTGAAGACCTATGTTACTTCATTCTGTTGATTCACTCCATTACCAATATCAGGTTTAACAGTTGCTTGAGCAGCAGCAGCAGCAGCTCTTGTATTAGTATAAAGAGGCATACCCATAAATCTTGGAATATTAATATTTTGACCTGTTTGCTGTCCTATATTACGTCTAATTGGCGATAAGCTTTGTCTTCTTTTAGCTCCTGCTACACCACCTGCACTCGGTTTGCTAAGTACAGTTTGGTAATTAAAATTTCCTTTACCAGCCGAATCTGGTAAAAATGATTTCGATGGATACCAAGCTCGATATGTAAAAAACCAAGTTAATATCGCGAAAATACCACTAAGAACTTTTTCTATCATATTATGATAATATAACATTGTAGATACTAACATAATATCCCATAATAATTGCAAACATGTCATTCCAATAAATAATGTTCGAATAGCTGGCGTAAATCGTTCATATAAAAATTTTAATTCCTTCATTTCTTCATTGGTCAAATATCGTAAAGGATTCGTACTTATTGTTTCTTGCATACTTCTATTATACAATTCATTTCTAATATGTTCTTTAATAGATTCCCAATTTACTATAGGTCTTGCTTCTTCTATTAATATTAAACTTGAATAAATTAATATAAACGCATGTCCGGATATATCAAAACCATGCCACAAATGACCTGCTTTCAGACATTGTGGTTTTGCATCGAAATTTCGTACTGTACATCTGCCATAAGTTGATTCAATAACATTAAACAATTTTGTCCATATAAACCAAAACATTGTGGCTATAACAATTCGGGGTAAATGTTGTCTTAAAAATTTTTGTGTATTTCCACAGCATATTGTATAAGATGTCATGAATAAATAAGGGACCGTAAAAAGTAAGGTCCAAGCCCAACCCATTTTCACAAAGTATACATTAAATAAATTATCAGATCGTGAAAAATATGACTTTGGAAAAGGAGCAAAATCACCTAATAGTGATATTAAGAATAAACTACCTAAATAAATTGCCACTTTAATATCAGTATCAAAAAAGATTGTCTTTTTACAAACATGTATAATCATCATTACAAGAACTTCCTTAATTGATGAAGGTTTCGCAGTAGGACGTGTTCCTTAAAGAAAAAGAAAAAAATTAATTACAACTTTTACAAATCATTTCTAAAATCTATTTAGTTGCAATTAAAGCATTTGCAATTAAAGCATTTTCCTAAAGATTTATTTTTCCTTCTAAAAAAATTTTTTTTCAAAAACTTTGACAAAAAAATTGATTTTAAAGTTACTTCTGTTCAATATGAATTTGATTCGAAGACTTTGAAGACTTACGATTGATAAAACAAAATAAGGATACGGCTATAACCTTTTTTTTTTAGTTCACTTTGTTTACTGACTAACTTTATTATTTTATAATTATTTCTAAATCGTAGATATATTTTGTCTCATTATGTGCTATTGAAAAACTTATTTTAAAAACGGCCGCTACATTTTTTCTCTAGATGTAAATCATTTGAATGATTCAACTTGATACATAAAATATTATATCCGAATGTTTTCATTTAGTTTTTTATTAAGAACTTTAACTTTCTTTTTCATATATGTACATATAATTACCTTTAGCTTCAGCTCTCGATGTTTCTGTGAATCCAGCACGGAAGTTCATATTCGACGTAGATGAAGAGCTAGGAGGATTTTGAGTTCGTATTGGTCTTCTTTTAGTAGCCATTTCTATTAACTTATAACATATATTACTAAATTTGTTTGCGTTTTTAGTATAATTTGGAAATATTTATTCATTTAACAAATTCTATTCAGCTTTTATTCTCTTCAATAAATCATTATCGTATTTTACCTGCAATTTGAGTATTAAGCCTATTTTTATACAAATTATATAAAAATATGACAAAAAATATTACCTTTTACCTTTAAATTTCTATTTGGACCCACAATAAATAAAAATAAATTATTTATATATAGCACTCAACTCAATTTATCCAAATAGGAAATATTTGGAAGGCTCAAAAACTGGTTGAAATATATGTCAATCAAATGTTAAAAAAATTAGAAATCATCATCATACGTTTTAATTTATCAGTGCGCCATCTGCAGAATGTCGAGTCGATGAACAGATTGTACACATTTCTAGCATTTGTGTAAGGCTGCAATTAGACATTCGATTTAGTTGTACAAGTAAGTGTATAGGTAAAATTAGATACGTATTTACACCTCAAATAAAATCCATTCATTTAGAAAGATGGTGATTTTAAAATTATTTTCTTATTTTCAAATTCTTTAGATGTTCTGTTGTAACTGACCCTCGTCAAAACAAAAAAAATAAGTAGACGAAGAAAAAATAAGACACGTTTTGATATTAAAACTTTAAATTAAAATTAAAATATAAGAAATATCTATTTATATGTTCACTATTTAATATTTTCTTTGGTGAACAAAACCGAAACTAACCAAATCATAACCAGTATAAACTGGGTTGGATTGTATATTCCCATCGTTTAAGTTCTGACAGCACATAAAAACCATCTCGCCTCTATACACTGGTATTTCCTTTGCCTGTCGTTTCCCTCACTGCCGGTCGATTGTACATTGGTATTTACATTGAGATGTTTGAATGTGTGTGTAAAAATCTATAAATTTGTTTTCAAGTTCAAGAAATAAACGTCATACGTCGTATAACGTTTTTATTTTTATTGTTCTGCAAAATATTTTTATTGTTATTAAAAACTGCCCCAGAATACCAAAAATTTTGATATTTATTTTTAGTAACACGTAAAGATCTTGGTTAAAAAAAGCTCTATGTGTCGATCGAAAAATGTGTGAAGGAAATATAGCAAAGGGTAACAGACAAAGAAAATGCCAACGTACATAAGCACAATACATAGATAGATTATAAATAGATTGGCATTGGTAGCAAGGTAAAAAAACTTCAAACACTTGTATTTGATTTGAAATACTGGAAAACATATGTTAACTTTTGGCTGATAGTAGCATTTAATGATTAATTACTAATGTATTTGAGAGAAAGAAATAGCAACACCAATCTACCAATAGAAGTATAATATTATTATAATAGTATTCCTATTATATCCTTTGAGTATTATAGTATTCTATTTCAATTTGCTAATCTATTATTACAATATTATTTAATATAATTGCTAATTAAAACTAATTAATGTAATTTCTTCAAGAATCGTGCGTAAACAGTACACAGTCTACCGGGTACTTTAAAACAATTGTAAGAAAAACCCAACCTTGTTATATTCAAAAATGACATATCTCTTGAAATTGATATTGCTTCTAGGGTAAAATAAAAAAAACAAAGCGCTAAATTTTTACAAATTGTAAATAAACAAATTTTTTTACATACTAATTAATATTTTGTAGTTTGTTTCAATTTAATTTAAAAAAAAACAAAATAAATTCAGTTCAATTAAAGGGCGATTATATAAAAATGATGCAAAGAAGAGGAGGAAAACGAATACGTATGGATGACCCTGTTCCTGAATATGAAGAAGGAGGGTGAGATTTAGCGCGTTAAATATACATATGATATTTATTAAAAACTTCATTTAATTAAATATGAAAAGTAATATTGTATTAAATGAGGCAAATTAATTTTATTTTCAGAGAAAACTTAAATGAACATTTTTCTGATGGAATGGAACACGAAGGTGCAGCAAAACGTATGACTAGATTAAGAGCTAGGGGAGGAGTTCGAGATAAACCACCTATTATTGATGAAGATGAAGATGATTTCTTTACACCAGTTGTAGTGAAAAAACGAAAAACTCCTGCAAAAAAAGCTCCTCAAGAAAAACCTCGTAAACCTGAGAAAGAAAAAGTTACAAAAGAAAAAGAAGTTGAAAATTATGATATAGAACGAGATGTAACAACTGATGAAACGAGCTTATATTTCATAATAAGACATTCAAGATCAGCTATAGCTGTAAGTTTTATCTTTTAATATATAGCTGTATAATGCAATATAATTTTTGTTTCTATTACAAACAATGTAGAGCATTGTAGATGATTGGATTGAGAGTTATAAGAGTAACCGAGATACTGCACTGATCGCTTTAATGCAATTTTTTATAAATGCAAGTGGCTGTAAAGGAAAAATCACTGCTGAAATGCAACAAACTATGGAGCATACAGCTATTATTCGTAAGATGACTGAGGAATTTGATGAGGTATTATTTATCAAAATAGAAATAATATAGTTTAAACAAATTTTATTTTTCCTAGGAAAGCGGTGAATATCCTTTAATTATGCCAGGCCAACAATGGAAAAAGTTTAAAATGAATTTTTGTGATTTCGTTCAAACTCTAGTTAAACAATGTCAATATTCTATAATTTATGATCAGTTTTTAATGGATAATGTAATTTCATTATTAACTGGCTTGTCAGACTCTCAAGTAAGAGCTTTTCGTCACACGGCTACTTTAGGCGGTAAGCTATTGAATTTAATTTCCTGATTAATTTTTATATTTCTTTTGGTATTGCAATCTATTTCAGCTATGAAACTTATGACAGCTCTTGTTGATGTTGCTCTTTTAGTATCAGTGAATTTTGACAATGCTGCAAGGCAATATGAAGCAGAGCATGTTAAAGTAAGATACTATCGAGTTATATTTATTTTCTAGTCATAAATAATTTTATTTTGCAGAGTAGAGATAAACGCGCACCTGAACGATTAGAATCACTTATGTCGAAAAGGGCAGAATTGGAAGAAAATATGGATGAAATAAAAAATATGCTAACATATATGTTTAAATCGGTATTTGTGCATAGATACCGTGATACATTACCAGACATTAGAGCAATCTGTATGACTGAAATTGGTGTGTGGATGCAAAATTTTTCTCAAAATTTTCTTGATGATTCTTATTTAAAATACATTGGTTGGACGTTGCATGATAAAATTGGCGAAGTACGACTTCGTTGCTTACAAGCTCTTTTACCTTTATATAATTGTGAAGAATTGAAAGGAAAACTTGAGTTATTTACTTCAAAATTTAAAGATAGGATTGTAGCTATGACATTAGACAAGGAATTTGAAGTGGCCGTTCATGCAGTAAAATTAGTTATAAGCATTCTGAAGATTCATCCAGACATCTTAACGGACAAAGATTGTGAAATTGTTTATGAACTTGTTTATTCGTCTCATCGAGGTGTAGCACAAGCAGCTGCTGAATTTTTAAATGTTCGTTTGTTTCATTTAACTGACGATTTGGAAGTTTATAAAACCAAACGTGGCAAAAAACGATTACCAAATACTCCTTTAATAAGAGATTTAGTACAGTTTTTCATTGAATCGGAACTACACGAACACGGTGCTTATTTGGTTGATTCTTTTATTGATAATAATTCAATGGTGAAGGATTGGGAATGCATGACTGATTTGCTCTTAGAGGAACCTGGACCAAACGAAGAAGTTTTAGATAATAAACAGGAATCAACTTTAATTGAAATTATGGTTAGTAGTATTAAACAGTCTGCCACTGGAGAAGCTCCTGTAGGAAGAGGAAGTAATAGAAAAGTCACTTTAAATGCAAAAGAATTAAAGGCTATTCAAGACGATAAAGTTAAACTAACAGAACATTTTATTATATCTTTACCTCCTCTTTTGGAAAAATATCAAGCTGATGCTGAAAAATTAACGAATTTGCTTTCTGTACCACAATATTTTGAGTTAGACATATATACAACTTCAAGACAGGAAGCAAACTTACAAAGTTTATTGGACAAAATGAGTCATATTATGTTTATTCACACTGACCGTGAAGTATTAGAAACTTGCTCAAAGACTTTAGAATATTTGTGCACCGAAGGTACGGCAACGTATACAAGATGTGATATTGCAAGAGGAAATATTATTGACCAATGTGTGAACAAATATAAAGAAGCTATCGATGACTGGAGAAATTTGATTGCGGGTTCGTGTTTTTTTTTTCTCATATTAATTACTTTAAAAAAATTATTTGTTTTACTTTTAAAGGGGAAGAATTACCAAACGAGGATGAAATCTATACTATTATTATTTCTTTGAAAAATGTTTCTATTTTGTATTCTTGCCATAACTTAAATCCATGGAATCTATTTGATTCTATATATCAGGATATAGATGAGAGTCAAGTACGTAATAATACAGAAAGAGGATTACCCAATGAAGCTTTAATGTATTGTATTGAGGCTTGCTTCTTTTCGATAACATGGGCACTTTATCATATTGAAAATAATTGTGAAAATTCAAGTATTGAATCATCGTGTAATGAGCTTCGTATTAATTTAAACAAATATATAAATGCAAGTTGTGAACTAATAAAGTATGGAAAAACTTCTTCAATACGTGAAGCTGTAAGTTCATAAATAATATATTCTTACTTAATTTAATTTTAAAAATTTGCAATAAATAAAATATTTTATTTTAGGCATACATGTCGGTGTGCGATTTATTTATTATATTCTCGGATCAGCTTTCCACAAATGAAAATCCTACAGTTCGCACATTGGAATATAAAGCTTCAACTGATCAACAATCGATTTTAAATCAATTTGTTCTTCAAAATGTATTTACATTACAACAAGAAGGTTAGTACTTGAACTTATTTTTTTCTAAGTAATATTAATTTCTATTAATGAATATTAGAGGGACACGACGAGACTAGAATTGAAGAGTTACATAAAAAACGAAATTTTTTAGCTGCATATTGCAAATTAATTGTTTACAATATAATTCCAACAAAGTCGGCTGCAGATGTTTTCAGGCATTATTTAAAAGTAATTTACATTTAGAAGAGACTTTCTCTTAGACGAGACAATAATATGCTTATTTTTAGTGTTACAATGAGTATGGAGATATTATAAAAACAACTTTGGGGAAAGTAAGAGAAATCAATAAAATCAATTTTTCGATGACATTATGTTTAAGTTTAGTGGCTTCATTTAAAGAACTGCAACAATTATCTGAAAATAATATTACTGGGAAATCATCACAAGAGTTTAATGAATTAAAGGAATTGGCAAAAAGGTTTGCGTTATCGTTTGGTTTGGATGCCGTTAAGAATCGTGAACCTATTATTGCCTTACATAGAGCTGGAATTCTTTTTGCTGTACAGGAAATTCCAGAAGATCCCGTTGCTGCTCCGACTAACTTATTATTTTTGGATGTATTAAACGAATTCACAAATAAATTGATTAAACAAGATAAAAAAGTAATGCTAAGTTTTTTGGATCGCCGAATTTCACCTGGTATGCCATCAAGTCGTAGCGATGATTGGCAACCTTTAGTTTCTTATAGGAATTCTCTCTTACATGGGGAGTCAGATCAAACACAAGCACCTAAGAAAGCATATAATCGAAAACGAAATGATCATGGTGGTATATTTATAAATGGGTTTTCAATTGAACATACAATAAAAATGTTATTTTTTTTGATTTTTTTTTTCGGTAGATGACGACGATGAGGAGGATGATGAGCATGATGCTGATTATAGAGCTTAAACAAGAACGAATTAAATATTGTTTCACCTCAGCTTTAAAATTGAAGATGATAAATCAATCATAAATTTATTTGATTTAATAAATTTTATTAAAGTTAAATAAACAATTTTCTTACTTTTTTGTATGCCTTTCGAAAAAACCTCAATATAACAAAACAGAAAGTATAAAGTCACTGAAAGAAGAGTTTGCACAACTAGATTAATTTTTGAGTTTTATTTTATCGTTACATATAGTAGTTCTTTAGTTTTTATCGGTGTATATAAGCAGTTTTTGACATTTAGGGAGAACAATTTGGTATTGGGGGATTCATTTGTATTAGAAAAAATGCTATGATGTATGAACAGATACAAGGACATTGACGTGGCTCAATCATACAATCATACTTATAACGATTCTTTAGCTACAAAAAAAATTAAGCGGGAGTTAAGCTGGGTTTATCTCATTCATCACACCAATTATCCAAATAGAACTTTTGCAAAGAATTTATTTCTGAACTCGAAAATATATTTTTGCTAGCTAATTGTACACTTAGTTTACCAATTTTTTAAAAAAACATGATTAATTAAACACAAAAGTTTCAATGCGTAAACTAAATAAATTTAAATAACATGTTCATCTTTTCATCACATAAAAATAAACTAAATTACTATGATACTAAATTTTACACGAATAGTCGTTAAACTAATCAGTAATATCATGGTAACATGCATAAAAAATATTGTTGTGACAATATTTTCTTAATTCTGGCGTTACAATGCTAAATCGTGATTACTTTTTGAACTAAACACCATTTTTTTTTGTAAATATTTTTGAATATTTTGTTCATTATTCTTTGGTTTTTTTTCTTTATTTTTTCAAATTGTGTATAATTAATAATAGTTATGTAACTCTTAATAAATGTTTGTGATATAAATAAATTAATAAATAAACTAAATTCTTTTTGTTTTTTGATTAATTTATTTTTTGAGGATCTACATATTATTTTTAGAGATTGACTTTAGCAAAAATAATATAAAAGTTAAAAAATTTTAAATAAAACTATTTTATTTGATATTTTAGTATTTTATTTGATTATTACAGGATTATTATATAAGCGGAAGTTTTCAATTATTTTTTTTTTTTTTACAAACTAGAATAAAATAAAACTAATAATTTAATCAAATTACTAGTGTATAAACATTTACCATTTAAATATAATAAACAATTATTATCTAAAAATACATTTAATTTCAAATCTATTATTAAGAATGCATGCATTATCAAATACATTTCAATTATAATTATAAAATTTAAGTAGAATGAAATTTTTATTTACAAAACAAAATACATACAAATATACATTAATTTTCAGTCTCATTTTAAAATATCCTACTTATAATAACAAAATTATACATACATACTGGAATTTTTAATTTACAAATTAATTAATTTTTGTTTTGGTTCATTTGCAATAAGATTAATCACATTTAATAGACTAAATTCCATATGAAATAAAATAATTTAAATTTGAAATAAAAAAAACAAACCATTGCAATAACAATTAATGTATTAAAATTAATTTTAAAAAATTATTTTTACCCTGAAAGGTATACCATTTGAAATACTTTAACAAAGTTTCACTTTTCAGTCATAACTATGATTTCGGTTAAAATTTATCATTTGGATAGCTAAAGCCATTTGGTGTGTTCATATAGCTTTTAGCTTCATTGCTGAACTGAAACAAAACAAAAAATGAAATGTATTAATTAATAATTATTATTGTTAATTTGTTAATTGTATTAAATATCGTAGAAAATTATACAAAATTGAATGAGAATGTAACTTATGACAGAAAACAACGTGTTTATAACGATTGACGATAATGAATAATCGAACGAAGTGAAGCAGATGAAAAAAAAAAATTATATATAATCATAAATTTATTTTCCTCTTATTGGTAAGTTCAAGAAATTTATCATATTTTTCAAAACATTTACATTAAAATTTAATACATTTTTGGATTTGTTTTGAATTGAATTTATACAATAATTTGTTACAAAGTTAAATTTACTTTGTATTAGAAGATAGGTATCAACTTATAATATTTAATTGTGAAAATGGTAATCAAAATTAATCGTGCACTTGTTGTATAAAAAAAAAAAACAATTTAAATTTGAGCACGGTCTCCTTGATTGGTTGATTGGTCTATAGGGCGGACATAAGAGCCAAGATCTGTTGGTTTATATCCTATGCACTTAGGCTACACCAATCAGCGGTTTCACCTCTGCCTTTCAGCAGACTCCATTGCCAAGCCAGCTCCAATTTTAATAAACCTAATGATTTCCGTCTGTTTTTCCCTTTTTACTTCTGTGAAGTTTTCCCAGTAGTAACTTACTGATATGTTCGCTCTTCTCATTCTCTGTGTTGAGCATATGCAAACTACGTGACGTGAAGTAGAAATAACTTACTAGAACCTTTTGAAAGGTTCGTCACCAGCACTGCTGAAGAAAGTATGTTACTTTCGAAATATCGATATTTGCAATCAATCATTAAAATAGTTATTAGTTAACGGAAATCTGTGCAAAAATTAAATTATTTAAGTATAGATTGTAACCTTATCTGATATCTCTCATGTTTTTTAGTACTTAGAGATGATAATTTCTAATAATACTTATCTATTATATTTAATTTACTATACTCTCCTCATATTAAACTAAATATTAGCATAACCATTGATTAGCAATTATATTGTATATAAAAGTGGAATATAAAAAACTGAATGTAAATTATTTAATTTTTTTCATATTATACTTTTGTACATACTTACATACATACATTTTTTTTTTTTTTTTTAATGCCAAAATAATGGGATAAACACCCTAGCTGCTTTCGCAGAATTTTAACCAGTTAGTGTAGTAATAAAATAAAAGAAAGTATAGAGGAAATAAATAAATAACATAAACGGAAAATAAGAATGGAACAGATGAGAAATAGAAATAGAAAAAAAATAGTAACACAGGTTCACAGACAACTTAACAGAAATTGATTCACTCGTTTTCTAAAAACTTCCAAGTTGTATTTTTGGGGGAACACATGAGGCGGTAGAGTGTTCCATAGTTTAGAGGTTCGGTTAACGAAAGAATTTTTGTATTTCACAGTTCTGGTTCGAAGAGGCGAGTATTTCGTTGGAATGGTTTTATTTTTGGCATAATACTTTTAATTTCGTCAGAACAATTACCCAATAGATATTTATAAAACAGAGTGGCTGCTCCTACATTTCGACGGTGACTCAGCGATGTTAGATGCTGTGTAACATCTCCATCATTAATAATTTTGATGGCTCGCTTTTGTACTTTATCTAAGTACTGGAGGGTACTGTTGGGTGCACCGCCCCAAATATGTGAGTTAAACTCAAGTCGTGGTCGAATGCATGCCTTATATATTAGAAGAAGGTTGGATGGTGTAAAATATATTTTACTTCTGCTTAAGAATCCCAAACATTTCGCGGCATCTGTTGCAATTTCAAAAATGTGGTCTTTCAAAAATGTGAGTTTTCAATATTTACATTATCGAAAAGGATATTTGGTAATGAAGGACTTTGCTTTGTTGATATTAGGCAGCTCTGGGTTTTTGAAGCGTTAAATTTTACCCTATTTACATTTCCCCATGCTTGAATTTTTGGGAGATCACTGTTTAGAGCTCGAGAGATATTATTTCGTTCTCTATTTACCGAAGTCTAGGTCACTTCAGCAGCTTTCTCAAAAAAATACAAGGAATCAAGGGTGCTGTCATCAGCAAAGCTATGTATATGATTTGAAGACGTGGATAGAAGATCATTTATAAAGATTATAAATAATGTTGGAGAAAGAACTTGAGGCACACCAGCATTGATATTGAATTTTTGGGACATAAACCCATCCAAAACATTTTGTATTGAACGGTTTGAAAGGAAACTTTCAATCCACGTGTTGAGTAAATTTCCTAGACCAATTGCTTCTAGTTTTTTTAATAATGCTGCATGCCAAACGCGATCAAAAGCTTTGGAGATATCTAGAGCGACAACTTTTGCTTCACCGTATTTTTCTATGCATTGGTGCCATTTTTCAGTCAAAAAGGGCAAAAAATCACCAGTTGACCTTTTTGACCTAAAACCATATTGGCAATCGCTTAGAAGGTGATTGCTGTCTAGATATGTTTTTAACTGGAAGTTAATTATAGTCTCCATGACCTTTGATAGTACTGATGTTAAAGCAATTGGCCGGTAGTTTGAGGGATTTCTAAGGTCACCCTTTTTTGGGATTGGCTGGACATGAGCTATTTTCCATGAGGATGGGTAAATACCAGAAACATATGATTTGTGGAAAAGTTTGCTCAGCGGTCTGGCTAGGGTGTTTGCACAATTTTTTAGTACTAATGGTGGGATGTTGTCAGGCCTGGTAGATTTGTTGGAATTTAGATCCTTTAGAACTTTTGCAACAACTCAGGGACGGAAGTAAACTCTTTTAAGTGAGCATTCAGTTGGTTCAAAGGCAGGTGGAGTTGCTGTTGTTGCTGGTAATGTAGAGTTTGCTGCGAAAATTTTTGCAAGCAGGTCTGCCTTGAGTTCGGGGTCTGAAATAACAACATTGTTTTCAATCAGCGGAGGTGTTGCTGATGATGAAAAGTTTTGTTTGACTATTTTAGCAAACGACCAAAAATTTTTACTACCTTTTGGGTAGTGAATAATTTGTTGTCTTAGGCGACTATCATATTGAAATTTTTGCTGTTTTAATACTCGCTTACAGCTTTTACTAGCCTGTTTATAAGCTATCCGGTTGCTTTCACTCGATATGTTCTTGTAGGAGTAGAAAGCTTTCTTTTTGCTTTTGACTGCTTGCTTGCATATGTCATTGAACCAATTATATTTTTGAGTTGGTTTAGCACTCTTAAGTTTATTCGGAATGAAAAGCTGCATTCCGAAAACTATAGTACTAGTTAATGCATTTGCAGTGAGATTAACATTTCTGTGAAGAAAGATAATATTCCAATCAAAATTTTTGAAGAAACTGTTTAAACCATCCCAATTGGCTTTATCGAATTGCCATATTTTTCGTTTGGGAGGAATTTTCTGATTGCGAGAATTAGAAGCTATGAAGCGCAAGTTAATAAGGCAGTGGTCAGAGTTGCCTGTAGGACTATTTACAGAAATGCTATATTTTTCCGGATGTGATGTTAGAAATAAGTCCAGAGTATAAGCACTATGGGTTGAACAATCTGGAATACGAGTAGGTTCTTTTACCAAATGGGTTAATTGGTGAAGGGAGCTGAAAAGCTCTACATATCTACTTTCTGACGTAGTTTGTGCTGAGTATTGAAGCCAATTTTTGTTGTGGACAACCACCCGCAATTGTGATTTCTGTTTGAGGATGCTATTAATAGAATCTGATAATTTATCAAATTCTATAGTAGAGTCATTGTTCGAAATATTTGGATTTCTATACAAAAACAAAAGTGTATGATATGGCTTCCTATAAGAAATTTTACCCAAAAGTAGTTGAATTCCGGATTGGAGCTAGTATTATATTTATTCAGAATTTGGTAAACTACATCATTGCGGACATACAAGGCAATCCCTCTACGAGGGCTAAAAAATGCCTCAAGTTTGTAAACCGTTACGCTAAACCTGTTAACGTCTGCATTTGCAAACACTTGAGTTTCATTTAGAGCTAATATAGCTGGATTTTCAGTGGAAAGATGAACGTAAACTCCGAAATAATTTGATTCTAAGCCGCTTATATTTGCAAAATCAAGATGGAATTGTTCTTGCATAAATGTACTGAGAAGCGATCAAGAATAAGTGAAACAAAAGAAGAGAACGACAAGAATAAATAAATAAAGTAAGTTAAATAAATAAAAAAAAAATATAAAAAGATACAAACGATACATAACACAGATGCTGCCTTAATAATTGCATTGAACCCGACTTGAGTCATTCCTACGTACAATAGTATATGCACCTTATGGTACGCAGCAACAACGAAATCGAATTCAATACAATATTACAGACGCAAACATTTGCTGTGAAATTTAAAATTTACGTTTACATTGTTGTTGTTAATTTTTGTTAATTTAATATTTAGTATTTATATATTTTTGATAGTATTTTAAGAGAAAGAGAAAGTAAATATATTTAATTTATTAGTATTAATAATATGTATACAATTTGAACTCGAACATGAACCTAATGGTGGAATAATGATACTACTATTTAATTAAATTTCAAGTAAATTTCTTATACACATATCACATAAATTAGAATATCTTCACTAGGTTATGACTCGCATATGATATTTATTAGAAACTCAGATGAAAAAACATTAATTCAGCGTTTTTTGTTATTTTGCTGTTTTGTAATCTTTTAAACTAACCAACTCTTTCTTTTCAAATTAGCTGTTTTTTAAAAAAATTTGTATGATATAATTACTAGAAATTTTAAGTACTGATGGCACCGGTATATCATACTGATATTGCTACTTCAAAATTTTCTAGTAAAAAAAAAACCTACTGGTATCCTTTCTAGTATCCTTCTTCTGGCATTAGTATCTCAAAAAAAAAAAAACAAAAAATAAAGTAAATGAAATTTTGTACAATCATCTAAAGCTAAAATATGTATTAACTATTAACTAATCAAAATAATCTACAATTTGATAATATTTTGAAAATATTTTAAAATATAATTAAAACGTAATTCAAGTTAGCCAAGAATTTAATTTTAGAAATGAATATTCAACGCCCCCATTAAACTTGTAGAATTAAGAGATACAATTAAGAAAAACATAAACAATAAACATTTAGTCGGTACGGTACATACATATATTATTAGTATTACCTGGTAGTTATTACTAATTAGACTTGATTGTTGAAAAATTAATTAAGTTTGAATTGCTATACTTTAAAAATAGGATATCTTAGGGATATTATTATCTCTTATATTGTAATTTATCTGATTTATGATTGCAGACATACACCAAAGCTATGGTGGATTTAGAGTTTTGTTACTACACTATATAATAATAGGTTGAAAATACTAAAAAACCAGCCGAAAAATATTAAAATATTTACATTTTTAATTTGAATTGAATAATTTTGCACTTGAATTTAAATTTTGAAGATAATTAGTACATTTTAAAAAAAAGTGATAGTAATTTTAATTATTGAAAGTAAATTATTAACTTTAATACCACTTCATACATAGTTTTTCTTATTTCCTCATAATGTATGATCAAAGAATTAAAATGTTTTTGGTATGACATACATATATGTATATGTATGTATATGGTAGAAAGTTTTTTTGGATGTGATGTAAAATCTAAGAAGTAATTTTTTCCAAATAATGGTTACGACGTGACATTGAATTAAGTAATTTTATATGGATTTTTAATATAGCTTACAAGTCGGGAAAATTTATTCAATAAAATATAATGAACAATTAAAAATTAAATCTAACAATAATTAAACGGTACCATTAACAATTAACAATTAAAATATAAAAATGGAAATAACAGAAGTTTTTCTTCAAGAAGTAAAATATAAGTTGTTCAATAAGAGCCAACCCCAGTATATTTAAATAATATAATCAAAGTACCTAATTTTAAAAAGATTTGTTTTTATGATTTATATAAGCGGTTTCATATGAATTCCATGTATCATAACTTTTTTGATGTGTTCGAACTGCTACCTGGGTGATGTGTTTAATGGGACCGTTTAAATATTGTTAGATTTAATTTAACTAATTTGTTTTTAAATAAAATTTGAAGAGCTGGTATAACTAGATGGCAAGCTTCCTCATGACTCATTTTCATAATTTTGCATTGTTTCTACCGTAACATCATTCGGTAATGAATTGTGTATTCAATTAGGATGATACATTAGAACTACCAAACTTTATATTTATTTTTACCCTGAATTTAATACAATCATAAACATCAAGGGCAGTAGAATTTTTCCCGGCAGTAAGTATGGCACAAAATGCTAACATTTTTTTGGCTATTATTTCATTCCAAATCCATGAGCAATGGAAAAGTATGCTAAAATAGTACTAACAAAATAATTTTGCTTTTTATATGGCAATATGGCATATATATAATATACGATATTTTCATTTGATGATGGCTTATGTGATAAAAGTTTTGCTTTCGTTACATACATACTTGTAAAATAGATGGATATGAAACCATATTTATACTCTATCTCTTGTCAACCATGATATATAAAACATAACCAAAATGATTTGATAACAAACGCAACCATAAAGAAACTGACAGTTGAACGGGAGATAGAAGAAATTCTGCATTCGATCATTGATTATAATTGTGATTGGGTCATTTTGCATTTTGCCTAATTAATAAGAAATATATTTTAACTAATAAAAGAATGTAAAATAAAGAAGTATTATATTTATGTTTAATAATTGTTTTTCAATCATTTTACAATTCAGAAGTGGGATAAATAAATCCAAGCAAAAGCGAAAATCATAACTAAAAGGTTGAGGTTATGAAAAATTGAAGCACATGGTGGTAGTATTAAAGTGTACGTATAATTGGGAATTGCTAAACGAGATAACCTAAATTTATCGAGAACGTAAAAGACAGAAATATTATTGATATCTTAAAAAAAATGGAACGTGAGGAATTAAATAAACGAACGGTTAAAGAATTAAAAAATCTACTAAAAAATTTAAAGTTATCACAAAATGGAAATAAGTCATCATTAATTAATCGGTTATTAAATATTGATGATAATAATAGTAGAAATGAATCAGTTACGTCAATAAGAAGTGAAGCACGAACGATCGTAGAGAATGTTGGAAGTGATTCGGCACGTAATGTCACCTTCAACTCACCAGTAATAAATACATCAACGCCTGTAATGAATTGGAACGGACAAGGAAATTTTTTAACCTTCGGACCAAGAGAATTAATGGAAATTCTCCCTGAGTTCAATCCGGAGGATAAAAAAAGTTTAACGGCAGAAGAATGGTTAAAGCGAGTAGAAAAACTTAAAACATTTTATAGTTGGGAAGATCCATTAGTCCTAATTTCAATTGGACCAAAGTTCAAAGGATTAGCTAGAGCGTGGTATGATCGTACAGATGATTTTTGTACATCATGGAGTGATTTTGTAAAGCAGTTTAAAGTTAAATATATGCCAATTGTAAACGATGCCGACATACATATGGGTATGCTAGGAAGAAAACGTAAAAATGACGAAACGCTAATGGAATATGTCGCGGAGATGTCACGACTCGGAAATAAGGGTAATTTAAAGGAGAATGCCATTGTTAAATATTTTATTTTAGGCATGCGTGATGAGCAATTATATGCAGCTTTTCAAGGACAACGTATTGACACGATAGCAGAATTGCGTGATAGAATCTCTTGGTGTGAAAGTTTTAGAACCACAAATATAAGGGAAGTAAAACAAAAACAGAATACATTTCAGCAAAAGCCGACTTTCAAATCGATTACATCTGAAAATGCCAACAACGAACAAAGAACACTGAAGGAAGAAAAATTTAAAACGTCAACGCAGTGTTTTAATTGTTACCAGTCAGGTCATTTCGCCAGAAATTGTCCTGCACCACAACGTCGATCTCGTTGCACCAAATGTAATCGAGTGCATAAACGAGGTGAACCCAGTTAATGTCCAGATGTTTCACGAGTAGGAGTTATCGAATATTCAAAATCAACACCCTATCATAAGATTGTAATGGTTAATAATAACGAAATGGTAGGACAAATAGATTGTGGCAGTCCTCTTACGCTGATTGCAAAAGAATATGCTGATAAATGTTTAACTGATCGAAAAAACTGTAAAGTCAACTTCGCTGGATTCCTAGGAGGAGAATATTGCTCAACGGAAAAGTCAAATGTCGAACTAATCATCAATAACGTAAAATTAAGAATAGATGTCTATGTAGTAAACAGTAAATATATGCCCGTACCATTGTTAATAGGACGCGATGTGCTAGATCACCCAGATGTAAAATTTTATAAAGAGAACGGAGAAATAATTATAGAAAATAAATGTTCTGAAAAAGAAGTTAACTGTGAAGTCAAACGTGTAGTGAAAGAGGATGAAATAAATCAAGGAACGTCGAACGCAAAAGAACGAGAATCGTTAATCAAACTATTAAACAATTTTAATGAATTGTTCCCTAAAAATATGAAACAACTAGGATTAACTAAAGAAATCGAGATGAGTATCAAATTAACTGATCAGAAACCAGTACAACAAAAACCATTCCGAGTGCCATATGCAAAAAAAGAAATTATCGATGATAAGGTAAACGAATTAATGGAGAACAACATAGTAACCCATTCAACTTCAAATTATTCGAGTCCTGTATTATTAGTAAAGAAAAAAAATGGAGAAGAACGTCTATGTATCGACTATCGACAATTAAATTTAAAAATTGAAAAAGAAATTTGCCCCACACCAAATATCGAGGAAGAATTACAAGTGGCCAGTTCTTATAACTATTTCACCAGTCTTGACTTAAATAGTGGGTATTACCAAATACCAATAGAAGAAGAATCTCGTAAGTACACAGCCTTTATAACATCAAAGGGTTTGTTTGAATTTAAACGAATGCCGTTTGGGCTCAAAAATGCCCCAACTGTCTTTCAAACACTTATGTATAAATTAAAAAAGGAAATAGATATAGATATCCAAATTTATATGGATGATATTTTAATCGGAAGTACAACAGTGGAAGAAGGGTTACAAAAATTAAAAATAGTATTAAATAAAATTAGAGAATTTAAATTAACATTAAATTTAACGAAATGCAGTTTCTTACAACAAACAATAGAGTACTTGGGTCATCATATTTCACCTAGCGGAATATCACCTGGCTCGATAAAAGTAAAAGCAGTACAAGAATTTAAACAACCAACGAATGTCAAAGAAGTACGTCAATTTCTAGGACTATGCAGTTATTTTAGAAAATTTGTACAAAATTTTGCTAAAATTTCAAAACCAATTAACGAATTATTAAAAAAAGATAGCCAGTTTATTTGGTCTCAACAACAAGAGATAGCTTTCAATACGTTGAAACAAATTCTGTGTAGTAAACCATTATTAACCTCATATGATGTAAGAATGATTCATGAAGTTCACACCGATGCAAGTTCAGACGGTCTTGCTGGAATTTTATTACAACAAGACGGGAAATACTTAAAACCAGTCGCATACTTTAGTCGAACAACAAGCGAATGTGAAAATAAATTTCATAGCTACGAACTGGAGGCTCTAGCGATAGTTGAATCGTTGGAGCGTTTTAAATACTATTTATTAGGAAAACGTTTTACTGTAGTCACCGATTGCGCATCTTTGAGAACAACTATGTCAAAAAAAGAATTAATCCCAAGGATTGCACGGTGGTGGCTAAGACTTCAGGAGTTTGATTTCAATTTGGAGCATCGTAGTGGCAGCCGCATGACTCATGTTGATGCCTTGAGCCGTGCACCTAACGAAAAAGTGGTTAATGAACCTGAAACCGCTTCTCTGAAAATAATGGGAGTCGAAGTTACCCTACTCGACTGGCTGTTAACTATGCAAATACAAGATCCTGATTTGAAAACTATAATTGACAATCTACGTTCAGATAAAGTAGATAAACATCTTGCTAACGAGTATTGTATTGACAATGAACGTTTATTTAAAAAAATCAATCAAAATAAAAGGTGGGTGGTGCCAAAAATGGTACGTTGGAGAATAGTTCGTGAATGTCATGATCTCGTCGGACACCTTGCTTTAGAAAAAACACTTGAACGTATTCAACGATGGTATTGGTTTCCACGCATGAGGAATTATGTGTCAAAATACTTAAGGGCTTGCGTCGAATGCTGTTATAATAAGAAGCCGGGTGGAAAAACGGAAGGGGAGATGCATTTCGATGAAATTGAACCAATACCTTTTCATACTATACACTTGGATCACTTGGGACCGTTCCCTAAAAGTAGTAAGGGGAATATGCACGTGTTGGGAATTTCAGACCCATTTAGTAAATTTGTAATATTGCGAGCTGTTAAGTCTACAAATACGGCTTCAGTATTAAAGGTGTTAGACGAAGTAACAGAATATTTCGGTACACCAGCACGGATCATCACTGACCAAATTGAACGAGTCAACCGAACGATCTCGACAGCTATAGCTTCTTCAACAATTAATGAACGTAAATGGGATCAAGAACTCCGAAATATCCAATGGTCTCTGAATTCTATGATATCTTCCACAACAGGTCGTACTCCACAGGAAATAATATTCGATTTTAAACCCCGCGACATCTTGAAAAATAAAATTATATTGGCGTTACATGATGAAGTAACCGACGAAGATCGTCAACCATTAGTAGTTGTCAGGCAGCAGGCCGCTGAAAAGATCATGGCCGCACGACAAATGTGGAAAGAACGATTTGATAAGAAACATAGGCAACCAACAAAATACGAAGTGGACGATTTAATAGTAGTGGAGAATGAACCAAATAGTACGGGACAGCCACGGAAAATACAACCGAAGTTTAAAGGACCATATGTAATAACAAAGGTTCTGGAAAATGATCGTTATTTAGTTGTAGATATTCCCGGAGCTCCAAGGAAAATACGTCGATATGCTGGAGTTTATTCTCCAGACAAAATCAAGAGGTGGTGCATCCCGGAACCAGACGATGAAATCGAGGACGATTCCAATTTTCAGGATGGCCGAGTTGTCAACCATGATATATAAAACATAACCAAAATGATTTGATAACAAACGCAACCATAAAGAAACTGACAGTTGAACGGGAGATAGAAGAAATTCTGCATTCGATCATTGATTATAATTGTGATTGGGTCATTTTGCATTTTGCCTAATTAATAAGAAATATATTTTAACTAATAAAAGAATGTAAAATAAAGAAGTATTATATTTATGTTTAATAATTGTTTTTCAATCATTTTACACTCTGAAACTAAATAAGATAGAAGCTAACGGGCCAGAAATTTAGAAAGATTAGATCTTAAAACTTTTAGATTAATTGTTAAGTCAAATTACCCGAAATTGGCGTTGGGATGAAATAATACTTATGTGAAGTTATATTTCATTAAAAATTAACTTCAATCAAAAAACATGTACAAAAAAAAAATAAACAAAGTATAAGCATGACTATGAAACACATTTTTTTTAATTAAAACAAATGGGCGCTGGCAGTATTATTAATATAAATACATATATGTATATATCTAATATGTATGTATGTATATTAAAAAGCTTCACATTCTTAAGAGCAAAGCTAATAATTTATTTAGATATTTTTTTTGCTGAAAAAATTGGAAATCACTGGTATAGAATGTAATATCAAATATCTGTTATATCTGTAAGAAAAGATCTGATAATATCTGTTATTTCATTAATTGAGCATTTGTTTCGTAGATGATAAATATTTTTGCATTAAAATTAAAATCACTAATCACAACCATGAAAAACAACCACATGACCACACTACAAGACATCATCTGTTTGCACATTTTAAAAATTTTATAGTAATTAAATTATATAATTTTGAAAATATTCATAAGTATATCTAAAACACGGTACACCTAGATATAAGTTATTTTGTTGAGAGGGTCAGATGGTTACTTAATTTTAAATTTATGCATAAGTGTCATAAATTTTAATATTTATTACAAATTAAATATGTATGATATTCGTATTATTATAATATATATACCTACTCTATAAAAAGGTTATGTACAAAATATCCATTTCAATTACCTGGTGGCAAACGTTTTCTAGTGAATCGATCAAATTTTAATGGTGATTTATAATCTACCATAAGATAAATTTTATTTGATACATAAACAATGATAAAACCAATAATACTAGCTAATAAACTTATAAAAATAAATGCCAATACAATTGGTATATATGCTATTATATCCAACATAATAAATTATAAATTATTTTTAATATTTTCTATTATATTGTACCACATTAACCGATATTAATAATCGATTTACTACGACAAAAAATTAAATATAAAATTAAAAAAGAAAACAAAAACAAAAAGGGAATAAAAAATCACGAACGTGAATTTCTAATAAATATTTTCCACTTTTATATTCCAAGGTTTAAATACTTTATATTCTTTTAATATTTATATTTTTTGATAATAATTATTATTTATTTACTTTTTAATTTTATATTTTATTTTGTTTTTATTAAGTCAAATAATTTAGCGATTTTTAAAACTTTTCAATTGAAGCTCAATGATAAAACTAAAATAAAATATTCATTGTAAAATTTTATTTACTGAATTATAAATAAATATATGTTACGTCTCTATCACCGCATACTTTTTAGTTGAGTTTACACGAATAAAAGTTTTGTTTTTCGATTTTTTGTTTTTATTTTTCAAACAAGCACATTATTAAATATATTTTTGTGCAAATATATATAAATACATATTAAATATACAGTAAAATCCGTTTATAATGACTTTCAATACACGAACCAAGTTCGATTTGAAACGTTATATCAGAAATTATTATAAACAATTTCTGATTACTATTTGATATATAAGTATATGTATGTATTGCATTTCATTTCAAGTGAATCGCTTTCTATTCGATCTCGAACCAATAACGTTAAGGATTTGATATAACCTGAAAAAACTTACGTAGACGCGTAGACGTAGTGTAGCCAAACACCCGTAAACATAGAAATCAACATGTTAATATTGCTACAGCTACATTAGTTTTGACACTACGTCTAATAGTTATTTACCAAAACTCTCAACTAGCTAGTATTAGTATTAGTGATTCAATAATTTATTGATTAAACAGCTAAATTTATTAATAACCAAATTAAAAAAGTTTCAACTGACATTAAAATCTCATATCTGGTTCATCACTGGTTAATTCACAACCAAAATATCTGATAGGTTTGCCAAAGCTCTATCCTCCCAATTAGAATGAAAAAGGATAAAATGTGGCAAATTCACTGACGGGAAAGTATTCTAATTTTTTGGTTAGTACGTTATTATATATTTACAACTGATGATTTTCTTAAATGCATACCTTTTTTCCTGACGTCGTTATGATATTTTATAAAATTTGGCTTGCCTATTTGGAAGCAATAAAGGCAATATCCTTACATAAACGATTCGGCGAATTTTTTTAAAGATCATTATGGAACATATATATAAACCCGAAATGAAAATAATCTAGATCAGTTCAATAACAAATATCATTATAAACAGTTTATACTGTACATTTGATAATGTAAATATAAGTATGAATTTAATTTTATATACTTAAATATAAGAGTATTTAATATATTATTGTTATTTTTTTGTAAATTATGATAAAATAAAAAGAAACTAATATTCTCATAAAAGCGAGTATATTTTAGGGATATATGTATACATTTAAAGAGCTTTTGTTGTTTAGTTTCCAATTAATTATTATAAATCTACTGTTATTATTAATTTAAATAAACGTTTTTTTTTATCATTAAATTTTTTTATTATTGTAAAAAACATTTTATCAATTAAATTATAAAATTTTAAAAGGCAGATTTTAAGCAACTGTTGAAAAATTTTTTAATTTAATCCAAATACATATTTTCATTTTCTATTTTTTTTTAACGTCGATCTAACAACTGAAACCAGTTTAAACATACGTTGTCAAATATGAAGATGCATCAAAAAACACCAAAATTGAAATTATCCGGAGATTTTAAAACAAGTTGGTGAAGGAAATTATTAATGCTACTAGGTACTGTCGAAACAGTGATCTTCATAGATATTAAGTTGGACCTACGGGAGCAAGATATTAAAAGAATCAATGAAATTTATGCATGTACACATAAATATAGAATTCCTGGACAACTGAAGTATTAAAAAAAAAACTTGTAGAAGTTAAACCTTTTCATCTGGCCTTATAATAAATAAATTAAAGAAGATGAAGACTTTTGATTTGACTTCAAATTACTCTTGAAAGAAGTAAGATAGCAGAAATTTTATCAACAAAACTAAAGAGAAATGAACATATACAAAACGGAAAAATAAAGCATTAAGAATCAACTGGTTCTGAAGAAATGCCATATGAAAAACATGAGGCATTTCTACGAAGGTGGTCCACTGGATATAGACCTGTGTAATAAGATCAAGGTCTGGTGTAAAGTTGTTCAGAAGACAGACAAAAAGAATAAAATTAAAAACCCTAATGCTGTATAGGCATTGGCGTCACAAGAGCAACAGCAAGAATATCCCTAGTGATTGTCATATATAAAGCTTTGAATTCATCAATTCGACTACATATGACCATCAAATGAATGAAAGGCGTCAAACAGAAAAACATTACATGAAAAAATCTCCGAACTAAACATTAGTGAAGAGACAAAAAATATTTACGGTAGAGTAGAGGAAACTGGGACTACAATGTGGTAGATGACAACAAAATTGGCAGCGGAAATTCTTTTAAACAAATGACTAACCCTAAGAAATATCGTTGTTTACTCTTACAACCAAGGAGGTATGTAAACACTAAATGAAAAAGTGATGACAGTCAAAGAAGATGCCAAAAAGCGTATTTAGGTGGACCAAAAAAAAAAAAGAATACAGAAATAACGACCAAGAAATGCCAGCCATTCAAATGAATATATGAAGAAACTCTGAAGGAGCTGTTCACGACGAATATGTACCCAATACACGAAGAGGTTCCGGATGTGGAAAAAGTAAAAAGGATATTATCACTCAATAGAGTCGACGGGAAAACTTCTCAAAAGTAAGAAATTGGAAAGTAAGAGAAATACTTTAGTTTATCAAATATGTAATCTAACTCGGCGACAGAGTCTGGTACATTTCAGAAGTGTGATCACTGAGAGGGTGAGTATAACGGGGTGAGAAATCTGAGTGCGAGTAAGACTTATTTCAACAATTGGCAAATGGAGATTTAAACTTTCAATGTTTACCAGTATATCATACGTGTATGCCATGCTAAACAGAATTACTCTAATGATACTAACAAATTTATAATTGTATCTCACAATTTCTGAAGTTTATTTCTGTTATTGTTTATACCGGTTATATATAAAAAATAAAAGAAAAATGTATATCAGGGTAATCAAGTTGTCATAAAATATTTGGAATACCATATACGATAAGAAAAATATATTAAAATTTTAAAAAATTACTATCATTGAGTAAATTTTGAATAATAAAATATTTTTAAATTTTGGTGTACATACATGATAGTTTTTCAGATATCAACATATATATACATCAATAATACAATACATAAGTATGTATACAGGGACGGTTTATATATTGAACTCTTGTTTCACTATAATTCAAGTAAAAGGTATCTGTTATTTTAACATAATGTATGTATCAATGAACTAAGTATAGTGGATTGACTTTTAAATGAACTGTGTGGTACTAATAGTAATGACTAATGTTCCTAAGATTTCGAAGAAAGAGTAGTTTTACAGAGTTACTGCAATAAACAGGGTGTTACAATGTGGTATTAATTGCACCAGATTCATACAAAGTTTTGGTTTATGCATTTACAAATTATATTAAGGCATCTAATCGTTGGCTTGAGATAGATTGTCATATTGTTAATTACATATTGTTAATAAATTGTATATATGAATGATTCTTCCATCTCGTAAAAATTTTTCAATTATTTATTTTGTGTTTATCAGTACACAGAATACAGATTAATTAATTTCTAAATAATACCAATACTGTACCATAAACTGGTACTTTTAAAATATAATTTTTTTTAGTACCTACATTTATTTCTGTTTTCTACATTATTTTCTAAATTTTTTGAATTCTACATTTTCATCGTTTAATGCGTTCACACCATAAAAATTTTTTCTTATATACAGTCTAGATAAAGCTTGTCTAAAAATTATAAATATAAATAATTCAAAAATAAAAAAAATTTAAGAAAATAAAAATGAGTGAGACACAAATCTAATTTTGATAATGTGTATCGGTCAAAATAATACAACATTAATGTAGATAAAACGATTTAAAATAAAAGCAATAATATAATTAAGAAAGAAAAAAAAATACCATAACGAAAACCATAATAAACCGACGGTATCAGGACATGACATAAATATATTTTCGTAGATAAAGAATTCGTTTAACTTAATATATAATATTAAACAATAATACGAAAATGCGTCTACCCAGGTACAGATGTAGATATTATATGTACGTACTACCACTATGTAGTATATGTACAAAACCTTCAGTAAAATTTATTTCGCTTTAAATTGAGGCACATAATAATAGATGCTGCCATTAGCAATATTAACATTAGATGTGGTTAGACACAATGGTCCATTTAAATAATTTCGAAAACTACCTCAGTAATAATTTGATGAAGCAACAATGAAAACAAAACATATTCAACTTGAACAAATTCAGGATTTTCAAGTGGATCATTTGATCGTGGAATAGGTGATGTTCCAGTTTGTGTTATTATAGGGATCTCTATAAAATCACTTATGACTTGGTGCTATGGTAGGGGCGAATTACTGTAGCTGCCATCCCCTTTATTTAAAATGAACTAACTAACTGGTTATGAATATTAGAAGTAGCTAAAACAAGAAATCAAAACTAGCAGTCTCATAAAATGGAACTATTCTATGATAAATACGAAATTACTCTACAATATATACATATACTTATGTACATATATAGTTCTTCACATTTAAATTAATTGATATAACAAAAATTCTAAACAAAAAACTACTGTCTGTAATTGCATATACATATACTAAGTTTCGGCATAAAAACAATTAGAATGTTCATCCCATAGCCTTGAAATTATTAAAAAATAATAATAAATAAAATCGCTAAATATAGGTCAAGAATTCTATGTTTAAATTTACTCAATATCAGCTCTAGTTTCACAGAGAAGTTTTAAAAATAGTTACCTAGATAGTGAAAATTTTTTAACGTTATAAATTACTGCAGAACTTTATTTCTTAGCTACCTACAGACGGAGACACTTGGTGTCGCCACATTCTGGCCACATTCTCGCCACTTGCCTATACACGCAGCAACATTTTTGTACATAAGAGCGACTACCGTATCTTAAAAACAAAATTAGTATGAAATGAATAACGGTCAACGGATTAAAAATGTATGAGTATTCAATTTGTTTGTAAAATTTTGTTTGTTTTTGTTTTTTAAAACTTATTTCGCTTGTTAAAGAGTTTTTAAAAAATTTACCAAGAAAACAAACTAGAAATTTTTTAAATGAAGAACAAATTAAAATCATAATTTATAGGATTGCATTTAACAAGATTGTATTATATTACCATAATTTAAATTGAATTTGTATGTAAAAATAAAATAATTAACAAAAAAAAAACCTATTTAACATTAAGAAAAGCAATGTAGATATAATAATAAAAAATAATAAAAAGACTAAAAAAAAAAATATATGAAATAGGCGTAAATTTTCTGTTAAATGTTTACATCTTAAAAAAAAATTTGAACTGAAGTATCCAAAATGTGTCTACACATCACTACACACGTAAATATTTTATAGACAACTTCAAGAGACACCAACGAAAAATCAAAAATTTTTGATTTTACGGACACCAAGTGGCTGTATTGTGTCTTTTCACTACAGATGAAGACACTTTGAAGGCAACTCAAGAAAATTTTAATATTAAATACTTGGAGGTGACACAAAGTATCTCCGTCTGTAGGTAGCTTTAAGAAAGTTTGAATTAAAATACAAGTATAATGTTGTCTTTTTTTGTGATTACCTATTATAATAAAGTTACATTTGATATACAAAATTTTCTCAATAACCAATAACCAATACAAAGTTTTATATATTAACTTTTCGTCAATTTTTTTAAGTTCTCTAGATATGATTATTGTTTTTGGCTGATTATTATTTATAATTAATGGTGTTGGAAGTGGTATAGATCGTTGAATGAAAGAGAAAATATATCCTACTATCACATTTTATTTGAATGCAATGCCGTACCTCACAAAAGATATTAATAATTCGAGATATATCGTATATGTACATAACATCTTCTGATTCAGAAATTATCATTATCGCAATAATAGCGTTTGTCAAGAACATTTTGAACAATCAAACGGTTGAGTATGTATAATAGATCTGAAAAGGTCACGTCCCCATATAAAATCCAACCATAAAAAAAATGAAAGAACATTTTCTTTGCGAATTTTAATTCTGAACTAAAGTTTTATTGTTTTTTTTGTTTAGTGTATGTGTACATACGAAAACTGGCATTTAAATATTATAATAAATAATAATTTTGTGCCAAGATTTCAGGACAGGTGAATAAAGATAAATAAACTGGTAAAAACAAACACATATGTATGTTGTCCATAATTTTGGCAAATTTTTATTTTTTAATCTATCTTAAAATTCATGAGCAATTATTATGTGCGTATCTGAAAAATAAATTATGTAAATAACCAACGAAAGCTTCAAAGTTAATAAGATTACATTTATATGTGTATTAAATAAATATCTTAACTTAATAATTTCGTTACGATCAGAAGTAAAATGATAATTTTATTTTACACATAGCAATCATAGCATAGTAGTGTTATTAATTTGTGGTAATATAAAAAAATTGCTTATATACTTTCTATATAAGTCTATATAATAAATTATAAAATATAGCATACTCACATGTTATAATATTATGCAACTACTCATTGATATTCTAACTAACCTACATTATTATATTATTATTATTATTTTAGAATTTCGAAATTATTAAAAAACCAAATAATAACAACAAATAAAAACAAATATTGGCAAAGACTTTATGTTTTTTAACAAAAAATTTAAAAAAAAAACAAAAACGTATACAAATAATTTTATAAATATTTAAATTTCTTTAAATAAATTATTTTAAAAAATTGTTTACCGTTAATGAGTATGGATACTAGTATAATCATATTGTTGTATCTATATAGATATTTAATATAATATTATGTATATGAAATTTTATTAATTTATTTTATAAAGTTGATTTTTATGAATGCAATTGAATAAACGGATTATACTGAAGACAATGCAGTTTTGCAATGCATTGCTAAAGATATATAAATAGGGTAAAAATTAAAATTGTTATTATACGATAAAAAAACATAGATATATAAATCTCCATTCTGAGTCTATCTAAAACTGTTAAGAAATGGGTTTGTTAAAATCTCTATTTTTCGAAATACCTAATCTTCATTTGTACTAATTTGCTGAGAATATCCTTTTTGAGATTTGCATTATTATTTTTGTTCTATATTCTACATTATTTGCAAATTTGCTCCTGTCATATTCTATTTAAATTATTGTCATACTAAATTAAAAAAAATTTTGAAATTTTTTCTAATTTTTTCTAAAACTAATAAATTAAGAGAAAAATTGGTAAAAATATTTTCAGATTCACCACATAGTGCAAGTAAATTCAGTTCGTTCTAAAATAATATTTTTTTTCTAGCATAGAAAATCCTTTAGTTTCAAAAACTGTTTATTACTTTAAATTTCGAGACTCGAGAGCTTAAATAATTCAGTATAGCAAATAATTAAGTATGTACGTTTAATTATTTATGGTTAACCATACCGTTACCCCCGGTTCTATATTCAATATTTTTCAAAATGAAACTTATTCTTTTTAAAGTAAGCTTGTGTAATTCTCCTTTATTCGAGTGACTTGTCAAACGACTTTTGCATTGTAGCTATATAGTGCAGTAATTTTAATCAAATAAGTATATATGTAGGTATATAATGATGTAAATTTAATATAATTAACATTTATAATAATCACTAAACATTAAACTACTCGACCTTTGATTAATATTATTGTTAATATTATTAAAAAGAGTTTCTTTTTTGTTCAATTCATATGACCAGTCATTTGTATATCAAATTTAATAATTTGATGGTAAGTATAAATAAAAAAAAACTTTATATACAATTTAAAAGGGATGTAACACAATACATATGAATTACAGTATTTACAGTTACAAAATAACAACTCTCAATAAAGTTCTAGAAATTAGCTTCATTATTATTTAAACATAAAAAGTTTAATGAAGCGTACATACGGAAGCCCGTTAAAAAATCCCTATTTTATGAAAGAAAGTGTTTAACACTCGTTTTTACGAATTACAGTTTTTCAAATTCCTGTTTTTTTTTTACTTAATATTTTATTTTATTAAATTAAAAAATATTTTTAGTAAAAACGGATTTTTAAAACCGGAATGTCATAATTACAGGATTTTTAAAAACGCTATTTCTTAAAAATGAGATTTTGAAAATCATTATTCGTAAAAACGGAATTTTCCAACGAGCTTACGCGTTACGCTCCATTTAATAAAATTTAAGAACTTCTATCCTTTAGTTATATATCACGAAACTATCACGAAACTCTGTATGTATATTCACTAAGACGTCAATTCTTAATTCGATTTAGGTTCAATAACTTAATTTAATATTGATTCAACTTTAATGTAACTAACTGTAATCTTAAATGCCGATAGTCTTTTCTCTATATTCTATGCATAGTCAACAATGTTGGATGCTTAGATGTTAGTTGATTTGATAGAACTTGATTTGATAGAAATAAAATGTTATATATGTACATTATATGAAGATTAGAGATATAGTCAAGTTTTATTTTCATTAATATTTTTAAAGTAATGTCTAATATAAAGGATTAAGCGTCAACATATGTTTTATATTTGTATAAATTACAAAAATTTTAACTGAGTAAAATAATCAATGAAATACACTCAATTTTATATATATATATAAAAGATATACATATATTAAATTTAATCTTAAGTGTGAACTACTATAAAATAATTAATTAAAATTATCAGTATGTGTACTTAAGATTTGTATTATACTTATATTATTTAGCTGCAGAATTATATATTTATATATCTAGGAAATATTTTTTAGATTAGATTATTGAAAATAACATACGATATTATATTTTCAGTCTAGATGTCTAGAACTAGAACAATCAACATTCAACAATAGAATAAAACCATCAAGATTGTCAAAGGCATTAAAATAATATATAATATGTATGTATTATGTATGTGTATTTAATCTTAATGTTTTTAATATTATATTAAAAGTCTAGTCAAATAACTTACTATTGATTAAACAAAAAGAAAAACAATGGATAGAAGCTGATACAAGTTTAATAGTTTGAAAAATAATTCAAAATAATTATTAAAATATATAGGATATATTAGTATTAGCAAAAATTATGGTATGGTATGATGTTGGTATATTAAAAACTTTTTTTTTTATTTTAAAAGGACTTTTGATCAATACAAAAACAGAAAGAAAGTTATAGAAACTGAATACATAAGAACTTAACATTGATTACTTTTCCTCATTCTCAATTTGATTAACACAAGAAAAAAAACACAAATGTAGGTAAAATGAGAAAAAAACAACAATATAAGACAGTTTCCTCGACTCTAAATGAGTCTAGAGTTAACTTTTCTTTATTACATCATTGATTAGTATATATTATATAACTGGTTTTTGTTTTTTTTGTTTATTTTAATTTATAGAAATTTTAAATTAATTTTTAAGTATATTTCAAAGAAACAAACGGTCCTCTTTAAATATGAAAGTTCTATACAATTTAATTTAATGTTAAAATTATTAAGAACTTGTTAGATAGAGGCTAACTACTCATGCTTCAATATGATAATTTTTATTATATTTTAAATTATAAAGCGTTTTTATAAAAGAAAACACTACTTTTAGTTCCAAAAATAATTAAAAAACAAAATATATATTTAAATATAGGTAATTAAATTAAGAAAAAAATTTAGAACATTTTCGTTTTTTTGAAAAAGATTCGCTTTTTACAATCAATAATTTTGTTTTCTAAATTTTAATAATATTATTTATTAAAGAACTGAGTAATAATTTGTTAATTTCTTTGGAAACAAAGCATATAAAATTTAATTAATGTTTTCCTTATGGTAAATAGGACTTTTAGAATACGTACTTTTTAGTTAAGTTTTTAGTTTTTTCATAGGATAAATTTTTTTATAAGTCACAATCTGTTATATTTTGTTTTTTTTTTTAAATTATAGGAAATTGTACAAGTTACATGTGATATGTTTTGTTGTTTATTATAAGTATAGTATGGATATTATATACAAAACAAATATTTAATAAATATATCTGTATATGAATACATAATTAATGATTTTAATTTAAAGTTTAACTTTTGAACCTAAAAAGCCGGTTACAATTAATTGTGCTAAAAATATATTTGTTTTTTTTTTTTAGCTGTTTTAAGCTTTTATAACCAGTTTTTGTTTTAATTTATCAAACCTGTTAATTTAATTTAATTAAAAAAAATAAAACTTTAAAATTGATAACATTTGGATTCTTCAGTAAATAAATTTATAACGAATTTTAAATAAAAATTTCATAATTAACTTAATAAATAGAAATCTTAATAAATAGTTATTCATTGCATGTTATAAATTTAATTTATTATTATTGACATAAATAGAAGTATTATGTTGTTAATGATTTACTTTATATTAGCTATAATAATGGTTAGGTTAGTTGCTTGCACAACTTTTTGTATTTTTATATTTTCATCTTCATTACGTCAGAATGGTTCTAGCTCTATTTTTTGAGTATTAAGATCAATTGACCAAAAGATATTTAATAAAATAAAACATTTTGTGTTTTTACCATTTAATTTATTCAAATATCTCAATGATCTTGATCAAATCTAATAGAATAATTAACTATTGCGTTGAGTCTTCTTTAGTTTTATTTATTTTTATAATTAATTTTTATTATATTTGAATAAATTTACCTTGAATCTTTTTATTTCATTATTTTAAAATGTATAACCTATTTGATAAAATGTTTCAAAATATATGTACATATACATGTGTATGTACTTATTATAAAAAAATCAGCTTGCTCATTGCCTGCGATATTGGTATGGCCTGGTAGCCAAAAAATAACAATTGAGCTTTCTGCTTGGTGTATAAGCTCTTGGATCCGTGGATAGTTGGATGTGTTGCGGTGAGTGATGAAATACCTTGTATACTACTCAAGGAATCGGTACAAATGACGTACTTCCCCTTTGGTTGAGTTAACGACACATATTCGATTGCTTTCATTGTGGCATACAGTTGTGCTGTGAAGATACGATTTCGTCCTTTAGTCGAAAGGAGAATTAAAAATATTAGAAGACAAAAGACTTATTTCTCAATTCTAATTTTCGCAAATGGAAAAATGTAGTTACATAGTTAGAAAGTTTTAGTTACAAGTTTTGCTATATATATATATCAATTCTTCAAATATTATTATTTTAATAACGTTGTGGTTGTATCTTATATATAAAAAATTCGGTTGTTTACTACAAAAATATTAGTTATAATTTATTCAAGCAATAACTTTTGTATTAGTATACGATTCTCATCCCATTATCGGTGGTATCGGGTATTTATATTTATTTTAAAATAATTAAAATGCAATAAATAGTTAGAAATTATTTAAAAATTAAATTTAGTAAAAATTTACTAAAAAAAAAAGGTTTTAATTTAGTATATATAGCAAGAACAACACTGAAATTTCATAGTTACAAAATTAAAGGAAAATGAGCTAAATTATGAACCAGATGATTTTACAATTTTAAATATATTTTCATAGTACCAAATAGTATACATATATTATTTTGTATAGTGGATACAAAACATTACAAATTGTATAAACAAAACTCCATAAGCTCAACATTTTAGTGAGTTGAGTGGCAATTATTTTGGGTAAATCTACACATCTTATTGCATAACATATTGGCAATAAGACAGTCAAGATGTAGTATTCAAACAAATACACTCAAACTCAACTGTAACCAATTTTTTACTAAGGTATTTGTTTTTATTGTGCTATTATAACTACTCACAAATACATACTACTATGATTTCCTACTTTACACTTACTTCTTTCTTAGAGCGAGGAAACTCAAATTGTTTAAAATATATGAATGAGTATCTGTATAGATAAATAAAATGGACAGATGAAAATATTACAATGGTAAACTTTGTGTAGGTTTTCATTATTTTTATATAAATATGTGACTAACATTAAATAACAGATGGTAGTAAAATGAAAATGACATTTAAGATGAGAAAAAAATTAAAACTATTAATAATAATTTTAGTTCCAGTATTAATTTTAATTGTGATAATTTTTAATTCGATAAACATTTCACATCTCACTGAATATCAAGATAAATATATTACAGTTCAATTACTTCATGATGATGATGATGATAATTATAATTATCACAATGATATGAATACTCCTGAAATAGTTTCGGATCGTTTAGTGAATTTAACAAATTTTAAATATCTAATTAATAGTAATATATGTGAAAGCTTTAGTACACAATTACTTGGTACATATTTATCTTAAAATGCTTAGGTAAATTGTATTTTATTAAAATTGTGTAATTTTAGGAATAATTTTAGTTACTTCTTATGTTGGTCATGATCAATTACGCTCAGCTCATCGTCAAGCTATATCACAAACTGAACTTCAAGAATATGGTTTTTTGAGAATTTTCTTACTAGCAGATATCCCAAAACATGATAAATTTATTACTCAAAATCAAATTAACAATGAAAACTTGAAATTTAATGATGTTATCCAAGGAAATTTTAATGAAGCATATAGAAACTTAACTTATAAACATTTAATGGGATTAAAATGGATTACAGAGAAATGTAATAATGCAAAATATGTTATTAAAGTTGATGATGATATTGTTTTTGACGTATTTTATTTAAATAAGTTTTTAAAATATTTTCATCCGATACAGAAATATTATATGGCTGGTTATATTTTAGCAAAACAAAAAACTATTAGAAATCAAGGAAGTAAATGGTTTGTTTCAGAAAAAGAATATTCTGAAAATTATTATCCAGATTATTTATCTGGATGGTTGTATATAACGAATCCGCTTACATGTAAAAAACTTATTTTGAAAAGTCAAAAGGAACATTTTTTTTGGATTGATGACACATTCGTAACCGGGATTATAAGAAGTAAATTAAAGATTCCACTCATCAGATTTAATGATTGGTTCTCGGCTAATTCACAATTTTTAGAATGCTGTTTAAGGGACTCTATTAATTATTTTTATGAATGTGAATATTATGTTGGTCCAAATGGTGGTGATTCAAAACTAATAATAAATTTTATTCAACAAATTAAAAAATGTTACTTTAAAAACAAATTATGTAAGGAACGTCCAAAAAATAAATCTTTAAAAAGCACATGTATTGCAGAGGCAAAAAATTTACTAGAAAGAGATCATGGAGAACCATTTGTACGTGCCATTAAATTGTAAATTTAAACAGTCTAAAATGGTACTATTGTCATTTTTAATGGTGCTAATTTTTTATTGTCATATTTTTAAAATTCATGTTTTAATAAAAATAATTAATTAATCTTATTTAAATTATTTATTGTAAAAATTAAATTCTGCATATAGTAATTTGTGTTAATTTTTGTTTTTTTTTTCTATTTTACACAAGACAAATTAATTCTTATTTTCTTTGTTTAAATTAATGAAAAAGTATATAAAAATTTAAATTTTATATTTTTTGGTAATTTAAAATATATTGAAATAAATTTTGTAATTTCTTTCAATTATTCTATGAAATTTTCTCTAGTAAAGGTGATACGATACTTTTTCTTTTTACGGTTTAATTTGTAGCAACAACAGCAAAACACAGAGAATGTCAAATTAATTATTTAATTTTCATAGATCATAAAATGAAATATAAATATATTATTTTTGAAATTATAGCAAAACCATATCGAATAAGTCGTCATTAATCTGTTGGTTCCCTAAAATTTAAATAAAAATGTTTTTATATTAAAAGTTCATTTCGCTTTGTTCACTATTTACCCTGAATATGATGATTTAGCGTGTTGACCAGAAATCATTATTTCATCATCTTGATTACCACTTGATTTTTTTACAAACTATAAACAAAAAATTTCAATAATTTATGGAAAGAAAAATATTTAATATGGCTAGCATATACCATTGGATTTAACATAATATCCTCCTCCATTTTATTAATTTGTTTATTTAATTCCATTACACGACTCATATCCTCTTCAATTTTAAGGAACATTTCAGGTGAACAATATTTTTCAGGATCATCTTTGAATATAACCATACCATCTTTTTGGTTAATTGAAGCAAAAATTTCTCCAGATTTAATCTGTTTTTGAACAAAATAAAAGAACAAATTACAACCAATTGTACTAAATAATGTTACTTATTAATAGTATTAACCATATTTAAAATATATTTTTCAGCTTCTACAGCACTAGACAATTGAACTCTACTTGCTACATCAGCTAATGATAATGTTAAAAAAGTTTTTGTCAATCGTTGAATATTCTTTTTGTATAACGATTGTGCGACCTGATAATTGAAATTGATTAGTGATAAAATTAAAAACTAAAATCAAAATAAAAAATTTGTTTACTTGTTTGACAAGTCCTAAATTAATGTCCCTACTATATAAGTCTCTATATTTGTTTATGACATTTCGTACTTCATCACTTGACGATGTTCCATAAGCATTTACTAATTCTAAATATGCTAGACTTAAGGGTTTCATAAATCTTGAAATATGTGAATATTTTGGTATATTAATAACCTACAATTGAAAAAATGGTACGTGTATTTGTCGTACTTTGAAATTTTAATTATATCTAAAAATTTCTTACTTTTCCATGTAGTATTAATGAAACGAGAATGAATTTTTTATAAGCTTCCAGCATAATACAAGACATAACCATTGCCGGAGTTGAAACAGCTACTTCAAAGAAATATAATGCTCTTTCATAATTTTTAACGGCAGTATAAACCATTCCGCCATAATAATAATATAACAGAAAATATTTGGAATCCACGTGAACATCCTAAGAGGAAGTGAAAATGGTAAAAAAAAAAGAATGATTATAATTTATATTTTAAGTGGTTTTAAAGAAAGTTTTGCTAATCAGAACTATGACTTACATCTGTTGTTGCTATCGCTGTAACATCAACATCTATACAGTTTAAAACAGTATTAAAACACTTTGCTTTTAAGCTGACCAAACATAAATCCGCATGTACGGAGGTTAATTGCGTTTCATGCAAGCGTACTTTTTCAATTGCTGTTGAAAAAATTTTTATGGCTTGTATTACATTAGGCTGCGCTATCATATAAGTAGTAAAAACGTGACAAAGTTCAAAATCTGACAATGAAATATAGATATTTATATATTAAGAAGTAATGTAGACGAATTTTTTATCTTACAAGTCGGTGTCGCATAACGTATTTGTTCACCATTACATAGATTGACAAAATCTTTTACATGTTTGACAATATTGCCTGCTTCAGCGTTAGATTTCTGAAACAATATATACGTATATGAAATAAATATATATAATATATTACCATATTTTTAAATGTGCTTACAATAATATTAACCAATTTTGCTAGAAGAACATACAAAACACCGAGTGAATGCTGTTGTATGTCTAAGGTCTCTAGTACATTGTCCAAAATATTATAATTTTTGGTTAACAATTCGAAAGATTCGTTTAAGTATTCAGCTAGCTCTCTAAAGTTTCCTATAATAATATCAAATTAAAAAAATTATTAAAACAATTGTATTTAAAATATATGTACATATATATATATATGAAAGGTTAAAATTTTCATGTATAATGTCGGAATCAAATATTCTATACCTGAAGAACTGAAAGTTCGCACATTGTTAACATAATTTTCTAAGGCTGATGCCATAATTCTTTTTAATACTTCTATTTTTTAGCAAATGTATGTAATAACTCAATTAATCTCGCATCACTTTTTTAATTTTGTTGTAAAAAGACTTTTTGACTCAACAATAGTTTACGGAATTTTAACTAATGTCACGATAATGAAATCTGTCAAAACCTTATGAAAAAAACCTTTTCCCCCATGTTTTACTATAATTGACATTATTTTTTGTTTCATAAAACGAGTGTTTTCTTTAGGGTGCGTTCTTAATGGATGACTATGGTAATGGTGTCAGATATTCATAACTATAGATAAAAATTAAAATATCAAATGGTTTTATCCTTGGTGTAAATCTAATATCTGATTCGCGTTTAGAATTTCTTCAACTTGAAATATACTTCTAATTGATGACAGCAAAATTCTTATTAAATATATAAATCAAAGTTAAAAAATATCGATTTAAATTGTCGAAAAATTGTTCTTTTTTACATTCTTGTTTAGTTTTACATTATCACATATCGTAATTAAAAGGTTTCTATTAAATCAATTACGAATATTTTAATTCATTTTCCCTAGGGTCTAGTTTGTTAAAGTATTAAAATTTTTTTTTAACTTAAATATTGTGCTCTATTTCATATACAATTAAAACTGTTAAAATATTTTACGTAGGCTATGTATAGCAATCAGAAAAATTAATACCGAAATTTTTATATAAATTTAGGAAATAAAAAATATTCTAATAAAAAAATTCAGTTTATTCAATTTAATTATTTTACGGATCCGTATTTATTTGAATAAAACGAAAAAAAATAAACATTATGAACAAAGTTATAACTGAAGGAAGCTTCATTTTTGCATTGTTTCGTATGATCAGAAAGAAAAATTCTGATGCAATCTAATCTTAAATTTACATTTATTTAATGTTTAATTTAACTACGATATAAACTCTAATTTCAAATTCAATACAAAAAAACGTTAAACTGAAATGATATGAACCGTAAAACTATATTAACATAATAGTTTGTCATAACTATTTCATTTTTACGTATTCATTTTACTGTTCAGTTTACCCAACATTTAAGATTATAGAAAAGATTTTTAAGAAAGTGAATTATATATATTTTATTTTGTACAACCCTCTAGTTTTTTAAAATTAAGTAGTGTCATTCAGTTTTCTTCTCATCTGACAAATTACGAAGAAGTAAATTTGTGCTGTTGAAAAAAATTTAGATAGTTGGAATTGGTTGGAATTACTAAAATGAGTGAGGCAAAGAAACATGATAATGGAGAATTAAGTGATAATGAAGTTAATGCAACTAAATCTTCAAATAAGAAAAATAAGAAGAAAAATAGAGGTGGTAAAAACAAAAGTAAGTGTTACTAACATGTATTTTGCTGCCTTGTGGTTATAAAAAATTACGATGGTGATTAAGTATAAGTGTTAAATGACTTAATTAAAATTTCAAGATTTATATTGGTGAATATTAATCACGTATAATTAATGTTTTATTAATAGGTGAGAAACAAACAGTAACAACCAATGAAACAATGAAAACACTAGACACTTCATCATCTTCAAATACCCTTTTATCGCCGAATGCCGAAAAATCGACTGAAGAAATAACTGAAAGTGTAAAAGGTTCGAAATACAGGTTATATATTTTTTGTTTAAGTTAAAATGAATTTAAATGTAATTACAGGTTTGCTTGATCACTTAAGCTTAGAACAACGATTTTTTCGAGAAAATTTAACTAAAAAATTTGCATTTTGGTCAACTCAGCCTGTACCAAAGTTAAATGAAGAGGTTTCGACAAACGAATTTATTGAACCTGATAAGGAAATATCTGAAGTTCGACCTACTCCGTATACATTACCGAATGGCTTTACATGGGACACGTTGGACTTGAACGATTCAACTACGCTTACTGAGCTATATACTTTACTAAATGAGAATTATGTTGAAGATGACGATTCTCTATTTCGTTTCGATTATCAGCCTCAATTTTTGAAGTGGTGCTTACAACCTCCTGGTTGGAAACAGGATTGGCATGTTGGTGTACGAGTTGTGAAATCTGGTCGTTTAGTGGGTTTTATATCAGCAATACCTACTCGTTTGAGATGTTATGAAAAAATTCTAAAAATTGTTGAAATTAATTTCTTATGTGTTCATAAGAAATTACGTAGTAAACGTGTGGCTCCAGTGTTAATTCGAGAAATAACACGTCGTGTGAATTTAACTGGAATATTTCAAGCTGCGTATACAGCAGGTGTTGTTTTACCGAAACCAATATCTACTTGTCGTTATTGGCATCGATCTCTAAATCCAAAAAAACTAATAGATGTAAGCAATTTCCTTATCTTTGATTAATTAAATAATGAAATAATAAAATAATGGTTTTAGGTGAAATTTTCTCATCTAGCTAGAAATATGACAATGCAACGTACAATAAAATTGTATAAATTACCTGAACAACCAAAAACAAAAGGTTTTCGAAAAATTGAACAAAAAGATATGAAAAAAGCCCAAAAACTTTTAGATGAATTTTTAAAAAAATTCAAACTAACGCCAGTTTTTTCATCAGATGAATTTAAACATTGGTTTACACCGCAAGATGGTATTATAGATTGCTTTGTGGTTGAAAACGAAAAAGGGGAAATAACTGATATGGTTAGTTATTATAGTTTACCTTCAACGGTAATGCATCATGCTGTTCATAAACAAGTAAAAGCAGCTTATTCTTTTTATAATGTTTCATCGGGGACTCCTTGGTTAGATTTAATGAATGATGCTCTTATATCTGCTAAAAATATTCAAATGGATGTGTTTAATGCGCTCGATTTAATGGATAACAAAGATTATTTAACACAACTGAAATTTGGTACTGGTGATGGGAATTTACAATATTATTTGTATAATTGGAAATGTCCAAGCATGAAACCGGAAGATGTAGCTCTAGTGCTTATGTAGCTCGATAATTTAACTGCACATGGTTTTGTAAAATGGATTTTAGTTTTTCTTAATTTTAGTAAAAATATAAACAAAAAAACATTCAAATGTTTTAATTATATTCTTACTATTAAAATTTACTATGTTGTGTATAAATAAGTTATCTGACACACACATAGTAACAAACTACGCACTTGGATACTCTCATTTCCTTTAATGTTAAAATAAGTAAACAAATTATGTAAACTTGAAACAAACTTGTGAAAGACACCTGCTTTTTATTTAGATCTACGATTTTTGAAAATAATAACAAAACATTACTATAAAACATTGCTTTTACTTTTGCAAGAATTATTTTATATTTCTATAAAAATTTTATAATTTTGTATGGAATATAAACGTCTTTTTTTTTATTTATATAATAATTTGAAAGCAAATTTGAAATATAATAAAAAAAAATAATAAACTAAAAATGGTAGTCAAATTAAAATTTATAAGTAATTAGACGATCAATTTAACTAGAATACAAGTACATATATCTAATAAAATTTTCATGTATTAAATATAAATTAAGTTGTTTTTACTGCCTTTATATAATACTTTAAAGATATACAATTAACTTGTTTTAAAATTTGTTTATTTAATTTTTGTATATCAATCTTTATTTTTAAAATAAAATACTACTTTATACATACATAATTATTTTTTTTAAAATTTTGTTGAAATAAATGAATTAAATTAAATATAAATTTCTATTTAATTTTTAAGTCAAATTGAAATTGTTAATTATGAATTATTTTTTTTTAATATAAGATGTGCAATTTTAAAATTTTGCACAAGACAATTCGCTTCTAGAAATATCTAAAATAAAATTTTAAAATTGAATTGTTTTAAAAAGTTCAAGGATAACAAATATTTCTAAGGTGAAATGTAGTTGAAATAATTGTAGACGACCTTGTATTTTTTTTCTTTTAAAAATGTATATTTATTGCATATCTGCTTCCGTTCAAAAGCCAAACTAATATCCATAAAATTCTAAAATAAAATCTTACAGAGAATGTCAAATTCTGATTATGAATTGCTTTACAAGTAATAAAAGTGAATTTAAAATTATAAAAATGATATTTTTTAAACAGAATTTATTACACATATTTTATGAATTCTTCTTTTTTCGTAAAAAATTCACTAAATAAGTGAAATACAATTTTAATGGAATTTATATGAAATTAATAAATGTAATTATTAATAAATATGCTAATTTTCGCTAGGAAAATGAATAAGAGTAATATCTGATGAATTTCTTTTGATTTTTCCAGTTTTAATTTAAAATCTAATATTTAATATTTTAAAAATAACGCTTCCAACTTAAGAAATAAAATTTCTTGTAAAATATTTAGCAGTATCTAATCGTCTACTTCCACACGGGTCAACTTTCATCACTTTTTTCCTTTCCTTTCATTCCCCCTTTTCTATAAACTAATTTTGCTAATAGAAAGGGGGGGAATGAAACGAAATGAAAAAAGTGATGAAAGTTGATCCGTGTGGAAGTAAGTATCTAGTATAATTCAGTTTTCTAAGTTAATCTTGTATTCTAGTACTCTAAAGCTGTTCGAACAATGTATGTTAATGTAGTACGCTAGATTAATTCAATACACTAATACCTCGATATATGGCACCTCATTATGCGTCTGTTTCGCAGTTAAGGCATTTTTGATTGTTTTTGATAATCAAATTTGTTTTTAGTGATATATTTAGATTTATGGAATAAAAGTCGAGTTTCCTTTCACTAATCATTTGTATTTATTTTGCAAATATCGATATTTCGTAAGCAACTTACTTCCTTCATCAGTGCTTTGCGACTAATTAATATTTATACTAATCCTTACATATAATTATATAATTTGAACCCTTAATAATATGCTCATTTTGTTAACAAAAGTAATTCCTTAATAGTGCTACCTAATCTACAGTGTTTTTTGTATAATTATTATTTATTGAATTTAAACTAGTCTTATATAATAACCCTTATTCTAGTATTTATGATCTTAATTCTACCTGAACCTGATTTTTAATTTTAAAGTAATCTAAATAATGGATTGTTCCCCTGTTTCTTTATACTTGATAAATTTGAATTTGAAAGGTTTTTTCGGGAATTTCTGCACACATAACATACATTAATTAAATATGTATACGATTTTCTATACGGCCTCAAATCTTTTTTTTAGTCGCATGTCGAGGTATTGTATAGAAATTAATGTCAAAAAAACTATCAAAACTGTCAAAAAACTTTTACTGGAACGAGTTATTTTCAATTACATGAATTTATATGGTAATAAATGATTCGGTATACGGCATTTTTCTTTGTGGCCCATTTTTATGGAAAAAGTAAGTGCAGTATATCGAGGTATTAGTGTACCACTATTATCTAAAAAAGTGGAGTACACATTATAAAGCAATGCTTCTCAAACTTTTTTATATTGCGGCTCCCTAAACTTGAAAAAAAAATCAATCCTCCCCAAAAAATAATACTAATAAAACACCATTTATCATTATATTTTTTTAGCAATATTTTTATTACAAGTAATAAAAAACCAAATAACCATCAAAATTATTTCAATAATATGATATAAAATTAAAAAAAATCTCAAATTTCCTATTTCACCGACTATTTATGTAATAATATGCAATCACATTACTTAATGAGAGGGATGTGATTGCATATTATTACAAATAATCAATATCCGGTGCAATTTTAGAAAATGCTAATTCCAAGGTTTTGCACGATCTATGTTTATTCTTTATTATTAACAGTGAAGAAAAAGCTGTTTCGCAAAGATATGTTGTCAGTATGATTCAGTATTATTTTTTTAACTGAAGTTGAAAATAATTTTTCATTGGTGATAAGAAACTCATTTAGAAATGGGAACATTTCCATATTTCCTTCGTTAATAAAATTTTACCATAAACAAAGCTTTTGTTCGAAAGCAATAAGCTTTGTATTCAAAACTAAAATGTGGTATATTTTCCCTCCAGAGAAAGACTTAATTCATTAACTTTAACAAAAAAAATTTGCTAAATAGGATACAAGACACATCCACTTTTCATCACTAAAGTACGAAGCAAGATTTCGTTTTTTATCTAAAAGAAATAGACGAAACTCATCTATAAGTTCTACAATCCTATTTAAAACTTTACCACGTACGTGAAAGCCACCTTACTTCAGTATGATTTCTTTACATAAAATATTAAATAATCTCAAGTTTACAGCACGTTTTTTTACGAAATTAAATATTCTCTAAGTACTATGCAGTGAATATGTTGCGCATCTGGCGATACTTTTTGAGCTTCTGCTTTGAATCCCGAAATTCTCCCAGTCATTGCTGCAGCACCATCTGTGCAAACACCTACACATTATAAGATCCTGCAGGTAATATAAAATCCTCTCTTAACAGTATAAGTTTCTTTGGTTTTTGCAATTAATAGCGAAATTTCAAAAAATGCTTTTGGCAGGTCATCATTTATTTTTGTGTATTTTGAAAGCGAACTAGTTTGTCCATAATTAATTTAATCGGCTGACTTTATTTGATAAAATGTAAGTGGCTTATTTTTGTATTCAGGATGCAAAATAGCTAAATGACGTACTAGTTTTCCTGGCCTCATACTGTCGTTTGATAGTTGGTTGAAACAAATTACACACATAGGTCTTTCTTAATTATTGATTGTTGACGAAAAAAGTCCATATTTCAAATAATCAGTATCATATTTACGAATTTTTACCTGACGTGTATTATCTTGTTCGACTTTTCTTTTATTACTAGTTGTTAATATTGATGTTGACGGAGAAGTTCCTGGTAAAGTTGAATCTGTTACAGACGGTTGTTCTACTGATTCTTCTACTTGTTCATTATTTTCTCGTTCTTTATGTAAAAATACATAAATATTTCGCGGCTGCCTTGTGAAAGTTCTACGGCTCCCAGTTTGAGAAATACTGTTATAAAGTACTAGACTAGATTAAGCAGTGCTGTGTTGATATTTATTTAATTATTTATTTACAGGCTTAATTCAAGCGAGGTACATATTTATTATTTATATGAATTTAAACAAGTTTTAAAATTAATAAAATAAATATCAAAAATTGTGAAATAAATTAAAATGTAAATCAATGGTTACCAAAGATTATTAGTAAAATAGGTCTTTCGCTCAACGAAAAGTTAAAGGTCTAAAATGCTTCATCAGATTTCATACAAGTAAACTTAAAAAAAAGGTTTAATAAAAGAAATACTTATATTTTAGGATGTTGTGCATAACAAAGTTATTTCAACAACAATCTGCTTTATCTGAGGTATGTTGAAAATTTTCACACCACGTTTTGTACCGTCTGGTTTTTAAATTTCATATCTGCCAAGATTTTCCCATTACTTTTACGCCATAGTAAAATTATATACTAGGTTGTGAATGGTAATCACGAGAATCAGCCTCATGTCCATGGACACATGAGGATTTAAAATTAAACTATATTGAAAAATGTACACGATGAAAGCTAAAATGGAATTGGAAAAAAGTAGTGCTAGTAGCACAATAATCAAATGATAACTAATAAATATCTTATTATGGTCTTTTATAATTATATAAGTATATAAGGTATATTTATCTCGCGATTCATAAACAATATTTTATGCATTCATGTGTAATTACATAATTTTTAAATAAAAAAAATAAAAACAAGACCAATTTACTTGAAATTATTTTTTATTTATACAATGATACAATGAAATTTTCTTTAAATAGAACTACATAAGTATTTTAAAATTTTTACACCAGATTGTAGTGTATGCATCTACATTTTTTATGTGAGCAAAAACTAAAGCTTTTTAACAGGTGGTAATAATTTGTATATTTAGATTTTGCAATTAAATGATTATTTTTTTTATTCATTCATTACTATAACGGTGCATTTAAACGTGAATGGAAGTTCAATTGATCGTAATGAATGAAAATAAAAATTTTCGATCAAGTATAATGAACATGTAAAATTTTCATTATTAACAAAACAAAGAAAAAAACAGTGTACAAAAATGCGTGATATATATTCAAGGTTGCTTTATTTTGATCGATTTGGTATTAATAACCTTTTTTTAACTTCTTGAACCTTTATCAATAATAAGATTTTTTAATTATTATTTTAATTAATCTTAAATACAAAAAAAATAAAAATTTTTGATATGTACGTACATATGTATTAATAAATTTATTCTTTTTTGGATTTTGTAAAAATTAATAAACATTTGTTGATTGACAAATAAATAAAAAAAATTTTTCCGAATATGTAAAACTCGAATATTATAAAAAAGAAATTATTCAACTCATACGTAACTTACTACGATATTACATAAATAGATCTACATTTTTAGACTGATTTCGATGTTTTTTCAACTGTTTCACTTTATTTAATGAATATTCTATAGCAGGGTCGCCCAAACGTTTGATCGCGATCAACCAGTCGATCTTTCGATTTTTTTCAGTCGATCGGTGTAGTAAAAATTAAAAAGAAAGTTTTTTTTTTATTTTTTGACTTTTTACCGTCAGTTTACCACCAATTTGATAAAAACTTGAAATCATCAGAGGAAATTCAAGATGTGGGTATTTTTAATAATTTTAATCGTTCGATACCTAATGATAATTTTGTTATAGAAATGAAATAAAATTTTTGTGGACCTGAAACGTAAATCATCGTCAATAGATACATGAAAAAAAAACTAACGGTAATTGGGTACCCAGTAGAAGATGTCTTGTCATCAAAATATAAAATAAGAATAGTTCGGTACCTAATGATTATGTATCATACTATCACACAAGACTACACACTAATCATCTTGATTCTTCAAAAATAGAAAATGAAATTATAGTTCTTAATTCTAATATATATATATATATATAATATACATATATAGAATATTATGATATTATTAATATAAAATCAGATGAACTCTGTTACAATTTCAACAAATAAGATAAAATAAATTACAAATAAATCATCATTTGTCACTAATAAATAGTATTGAGATATAATTGTTTAAAATAGTTGAATGTTTTCCTTTGATATTTTACTAAATATGTTTATCACACAGATAGGTACGCGTATTTCGTCGACTATACTAGTAGACTTCTTCAGTGTTTTGTACTGAGTCGAGATTACAGCAAAAGCTCAACAACTATACAAATTTTACTCTAACACTGAAAAATAAGTTTTTGCTAAAAATTCAAATATATTTAAAATAATTAGAAATTAGTTTGGCAAATCTTAGATGAAACACTGATGTATCACAAGTAAATTGGTCATATTATTTATCAAGCAATTTATTGCACTGCACTATAATATTAAATTGCAGTAATGATTAAGCTGCAAGAAAGCGTATCTAACAAGATTCCGGTCGCACTTTCTGATAATTGATATAATATAAATAAAAATAAATTATCTTACACAAAACAGAATTCGATTCTTAGAGCCCCGGCATCTAATGACCTGGTCCTCCAAGTAAATAAAATTTCATGACTCAAATTTATTATAACTCAAATTGCAAATAAATCAAAATGTAATTTATCGGTTTTATGTTAAAAATAAAATTTTCAAAGTTTCAAAATTTTTTTTTTCGCGATGGTATCAAAATAATAAAAGATATATGTATGTATACAAATTAGAATTTCAAATTATTGAATTCCTATTTTTACATTTAGCATGATGGCATTTTAGAAATGTAGCGAAAAATATGCGATATTTTTTTCACAAAACTCAAAATTATATTAAAGAATTCAAAAACATTTTAATTAGTGATAATTAATTTTTTTCCAATGAGGGGGGGTAGTCAACGAATCAAATCACTTAATTTCAATACATAATTACTTTGGCAATATACATTTCAATTGAAATTAAAAATATTTCAGATTTCATTTCAGATAGATTTCAGAAATCGTATTTTTTTTTGGCTTATATTTGTTATCAATGTAGGTATATTATCAATGAATACAAAATATTGAGATGAACAAATGATAGATAAAAATGTATAAAATTGAAAAAAAATAATTGTGCTTAGAAAAATTTATAATAAAATAAATTTATAACTGTTAGGGTACGATTTTACAAACTTGTGAAAAATTATGCCTACTGAGATTTTTTCTGAAGATAAGGGGAAATATGTGACGTCAGTAACATTCTCTCAAAAAAGTTTTTGCAAGTTTGTTAAATTTAATATTTTAAAAACTTATTCGTTAAATTTTTATTGTTGTATTTTCCTAGGTTCTGTTTTTATTTACTTTTCAGATACGCGTCTGTCATTTTAATTAATTTGTCCGGCATGGTATGGACATTGGCTATTATAATGATATAATATCGGAACGTGATTATGATTTTTAATATAACAATTTTTGTTCAGAAAAATAAAATGTTCAGGGAACTATGAATCCCGTGAGCAAATATGATAGGGTTCCTTCATGTACTTTGACAGATCTTGTTTTTAATTTTTATTAACTCGCTTTTTTACAACAAACTTAAGGCAACTTCATTTTGAAGACCACACTGCGTTTTTGTAAGAACAATTTTGAGATAAGTGTAAACATTTACTATGATCTGGATAATTAGGTACTGGTTTAAAAAGCATAAAGTAGTAATCAGTTGCAAAGCTATAAAGATATGAATTTTTGTATCGATGGTGCTTCATGCCTTCATGTGATGATTTATTTATTATTATGACTGCGCCGCATTTTTATTACATGCGTTAATAACTGTTATTGTGGTAATATCCAATGTGATAATAATGACTTTTAATTGAATTTGTAAAATCGTTTAAATATATTTTTTTTATGCTCTTGATAATAACTTACGTACGGTACTGCAAGTTTATAACTACAATATCTACAATATTTCGACCATTTATTTATCAAATTACTGGCTTAACTCATTAAATGTGGAAAACTACTGCTATTGTCAGGAACTAAGTTTACTAAAATAGAATAGTTCAATTTTATTTCATTTGTTACCCATATTATATTCTCAATTATTTTTTATCATTTATTTTAACCCAATGACAAAGGATGCTCTGGACCAAATCGGAAAATCCATTAAGCATTTGTTTTTGCTTCATCGGGAATCGAACCTAGGACCTTTCAATTGAAAGGCAGGTGCTCTACCTACTGTGTCACCCAGCGTTTACTCATGGTTGATTTCAGGTTGGATTGAAATGAATTAATTGGAATGCTAAGTATTTCGTTAATGTTATTAGACTGGTTAATCATCTCCAGTTTATAATGCTTAGATTAAAGTTTATGTTTAGTTTCCTATGGGCTTCTTTTCATTCGAAAATTCAATATGGTATAATTTGTTGAGGAAGAATTTATTTTTATAAGATTAGTCAGTTACTTGCGCCTCATAAACATGCTATACGAAGTTTTTAGAAGCAAGTTATTCTCCATCTTTTGCATTATTTTTAATATTTAAATAAATTAAAAATAATTTCCATTAGAAATTTATTTTATGATCACACTAACATTATTTTTTATGAAATCATTGGGTATTTAAATGTCAGTTGCACAGCACTACCAGGTATAACTTCGGTATAAGTTATCATAATTTGAGTTGTTATTTAGCTGAATGAGGTTTTGATGTTTTTGTGCAATTTAAATTGTACTTACACTACTTAAAGTAGACCCATTGTATTTATTTTCATGATAAAAGTTTAAGAAAGCTTATTTTCTACTTTTTTACATACATACTAGTATTTACTTAAATTTGCAAAATTATTTTAAAATTTAATTTTTTGTATTTAAATTTTTAGTTTTTTATTTTGCACTTTTCATCCATTACTGACACGTAGTATATATAAGTCATATTTGTAATTTCATGAATTTATTAAAAACAAGCATCATTCGATACTTGCTTTATGGCAAAGAATGGGAGCTAATATTGAATGAATTTTGTGTGGACATATACTCGTATAAATGCTTTAATTTTGAATTATTTTAAATTAAAGTTTAAAGACTGAAAAGAATTTACTTTATTACAACTATATTATATTATATCACATATTGAGAAAATACTGAAAAATAAAAATATTGATTAATAAAAAAAAGAAAAATGTTTAGAACTACATAAGAGTTATGAAGCCTCAGGAATAAAAATTAGTGAAGAAAATTAATTAAAAGTATTTGAAAAATATTTGATCCCAAAATATGACGATCCCAATAATCTCAAACAAAAAGCTATTAGAAAGATTTAATGAGAATGCAAATATTTTATTTATTTATTTTTTTTTTTAAAATCTAATGGTTTTTTTTAAGCCTATAATGGTAAATTTATTGATAGTAATCTAGTAATTAAAATTCATGTTAATAAACTATTTTTCTTTAAATCTTAATTGGCTACGTTTTTAGAATACGAAGTCTTATCCTATGACAGTTTCTTTTTTCTTTTTTTTATATACATCTATGTATATTATAATTTTAGTTTTGCCACAATTCGAACGGTTATACTAGTTTTAATCTTCGTGTTGTATCAACATGCGCCACCCAGCGTTAGTCATGTTACCCAATGTTATCATTGTCCAAAAGTTGGATAGCCTCGGCATTGGTATGTTTTTGTAGTATATTTTTATGACTTTGTGCGATTGTTTTGATAACGCTGTTTATTATTTCTACACCCAAATCCTTGTGTAGATTATTATTGCGTATGTACCACGGGGCATTTACTATACCACGTAGTACGTTGCTTTGGAAATTTTGTACTATGTTTCTATTACTTTACTTTGACCTGATAATGGGTACCGGTATCAGATCGAAAAACCCATAAAGCATTTATTTTTTAAGCATCGGGAATCGAACCTGGGACCTTGGATGAAAGGCGGGCGTTCTACCTACTGCGCCAACCAGCGTTAGTTACGTTACCAAATGTTACTATCGCCAATGGTTAAAATCGCTGTATCATCAGCAAATGTGGCAACTAATGCTTTCTTCGAATGTACGCAGGTCACTAGTATATATGAGATAAAGGATTGGTCGTAGTACACTACCTTTCGGAACTCCTGCTTGACTTTTCTTTAATTCAGAATAAGTATCTTCTTGTATAAGTATGTCTTATTCTGAAGTAACGTTCTAATAGATATGATTTTAATATTTTTGAGAATTGAGCAGAAAGAAGTAAGTTTAGTTTGTAGTTTAGACCTTCATTTAGGCTTTATCAAAAGCCTGTGCAACATCTAAAAATATTGCTGAAGAAATTTTCTTTTCTTCTAATGCTTTTTCTATAATATTGGTAATTCTATGAACTTGATAAATTTTTTGTCTTATCTCTTGGATTTCTAGTTTGTTGCCATTTTTTTCTCATTTTTCTTATCTCATAGGTTTACTCTAGAATTTCTCTGGGGTAATTGTTGCCCTTCAGTTTACTTATGGTTGTTAGAGTATTTTGCCACGCTGATTATATGGTAAATTGTTAATTGGTTTTTCCACTTCAACGTTTAATTGATCTTCAGTACTTCAGTTGAAGAGGTATATTCAATTTAATTTTTTCTTCTAGTGTATTTCTAAAACCTTTCCAGCCTGTTTTGTTATTGGTCAGGCTAGAATTTATCGGTTTCGAAATAATACATTCACTTAGTGTTAATAATTTGGTTCTAGGTTTTCTTCTATCTGCATATAATTGCTTGAAATATTTTTGAAAACATAGAAGTCTATTAAGTTTTGTATTTTATTTGGATCTGTGGGCCAATATGCAGATTTTCCTGTTGATATGGTTTCACATGCATGGTTTTGAGTCGCTTTTAGCAGCTCTTTACCTTTAGTAGTAATTATTCTTGATCCCTAATGTGTGTGTTTTGTGTGCAAATATTAAAAAAAATTATCAAAGCATAAGGTAGAGGTCATGCCAAAAACAATACCTACTATAGTTTCACAGTATCATACAATACTACAGCAAGAGGTAGACTAAAGTCAAGCTGATATTTTGACTTTTGAAAAAGAATTAACTGATGGAGAACAACTGTCCAAGATAAGTTATAATGTTGGAAGATTGTGACCGACGTCAAAGTTAACATCGAGTTGTAAAATCAAGGTATGTACAAAGTAAGCCTCAAAAACACAAAATAAAAAAGTAAAGTTGATATAGTTGGGTGAAAGCATACATGAGAGCAGTAATTGAAGTACATTAAGAAATGGGATTATAAATACATGGTTTGATTTTAAAAATATGCAGCTTAGAGTAAAATAAGATAGAAAGAATTTTTTATTTTACTGGGAAAGTCTTGAGATTCATCAACTATCGATTACTTTTAAGTTAGTATGATTCTGAAGCATTTGTTAAAAAATTTTATTAATTCTAATGTTTTTTATCCAAGTAGTCTCCAAGTAGAGTTGTTGTAACAACCTTAATGTAAAAAAATAAAATGTTGCATCAATTACAATATGTAATTAATAAAAGTAAGATAATTTAATAATTATAATAAATATAATATTAACTTCTTACTAGTTTTCTAGTTGAACATATATTCTTTTTTTCATATAATATTAGTTGTTAGGCATTATCGTAACATAATCGATTGTATAAATTTGTCGAAATTTGAACTATAGTAAATTTAATACATATCGTCGGTCGCAGGCTTGGTTGATCCATACGCCAAAAAGTCATCTTGACAAAAATAAGTTTAAATTTTGAAAGACTATAAAAATTAAACTGTTCGATAGAATTTTTCTACATTTGGCCTACTTATGTATATGCCCCAAAAATATGTTCATACAAATTTTTAAATTAATAACCATTGGCTTGTTCATTTTAAAAAGAAAATTAAATTTTACCTTTGATCCATATTCAATTTTTAAGTGAATTTAGCTTTTCATTGTATGACGTGTATCAAGGGTAGCGCACGTGGATCAAATAAGCAAGCATTAAATTTTTCTTGAAGTAAGAAATTTCTATATATTCACCAAAACAAAAAACATAAAAATAAAACACGATATTGTTTAATTTTTAGTTTTTATTAAATAAAACAAACAAAATATTTCTAACATAAACTAAGAATTGCTTTCATAGCAAAATCTTATTCTAAATATTACGTAATAACAGTCTTTTATTAATATTTTTGTTTTATAACATTCATCTTATTAAATAAAATCAAAAATAACAAATTCATTTACCTTAAAAATAATTTCACAGATTTGTTAAGTAGCTTTAATCTTAACTAAGAAATTAATATTTTTGTAATTAGGTAACTGTATAATTTTAATTTTTTAAAGTAATTGCAGCCTTCACAGCCATTATCTTGTGTAACATGATAGTACGTTTGAATTAGTATAATATTTATTTAAGCAAAGAAGTTAGATAATATACGTTTTCACGAGGAAGATATTTCAGTAAGTCCTTTATGTCACTGATTTTATTTTTGTCAATTTTGAACGACTTCGAAGTAAGAGGCTGAACATTAAACAAATTTTTTGGTTTTGCAAGGATCTTCTTGGATGGCTTCCTATTTATGCTAATGTAATTATAGTCCAAACCCAAAAAGGATGTTTTATATTTAATAGTAAAAGGTTCATCCTTTTAAAGTTTAATTTTGCGGCAGGGATGGAAAAATTTTTAAAATCGTGACGTACTGTCATCTGAATTACTTTCAAACAAATTTTCTTTGACTGCATTTAGTTGAGTAACTTTACAAGATGCAAGGGGCTATGCACTTCCAAGTTTTTAAATTCCTGTCAATGAAAGAATGAACGCAATCAACCTCATGAATATATGTACTTTATACCACTTGAATATTTTATTATACTTCAACTTCTTGAGTACCTCTTTATACTTCAACCTCTTGAATATATACTTTATATGTACGCTCTTTATATATACGTGTCAACCATGATATATAAAACATAACCAAAATGATTTGATAACAAACGCAACCATAAAGAAACTGACAGTTGAACGGGAGATAGAAGAAATTCTGCATTCGATCATTGATTATAATTGTGATTGGTTCATTTTGCATTTTGCCTAATTAATAAGAAATATATTCTAACTAATAAAAGAATGTAAAATAAAGAAGTATTATATTTATGTTTAATAATTGTTTTCAATCATTTTACAATTCAGAAGTGGGATAAATAAATCCAAGCAAAAGCGAAAATCATAACTAAAAGGTTGAGGTTATGAAAAATTGAAGCACATGGTGGTAGTATTAAAGTGTACGTATAATTGGGAATTGCTAAACGAGATAACCTAAATTTATCGAGAACGTAAAAGACAGAAATATTATTGATACCTTAAAAAAAATGGAACGTGAGGAATTAAATAAACGAACGGTTAAAGAATTAAAAAATCTACTAAAAAATTTAAAGTTATCACAAAATGGAAATAAGTCATCATTAATTAATCGGTTATTAAATATTGATGATAATAATAGTAGAAATGAATCAGTTACGTCAATAAGAAGTGAAGCACGAACGATCGTAGAGAATGTTGGAAGTGATTCGGCACGTAATGTCACCTTCAACTCACCAGTAATAAATACATCAACGCCTGTAATGAATTGGAACGGACAAGGAAATTTTTTAACCTTCGGACCAAGAGAATTAATGGAAATTCTCCCTGAGTTCAATCCGGAGGATAAAAAAAGTTTAACGGCAGAAGAATGGTTAAAGCGAGTAGAAAAACTTAAAACATTTTATAGTTGGGAAGATCCATTAGTCCTAATTTCAATTGGACCAAAGTTCAAAGGATTAGCTAGAGCGTGGTATGATCGTACAGATGATTTTTGTACATCATGGAGTGATTTTGTAAAGCAGTTTAAAGATAAATATATGCCAATTGTAAACGATGCCGACATACATATGGGTATGCTAGGAAGAAAACGTAAAAATGACGAAACGCTAATGGAATATGTCGCGGAGATGTCACGACTCGGAAATAAGGGTAATTTAAAGGAGAATGCCATTGTTAAATATTTTATTTTAGGCATGCGTGATGAGCAATTATATGCAGCTTTTCAAGGACAACGTATTGACACGATAGCAGAATTGCGTGATAGAATCTCTTGGTGTGAAAGTTTTAGAACCACAAATATAAGGGAAGTAAAACAAAAACAGAATACATTTCAGCAAAAGCCGACTTTCAAATCGATTACATCTGAAAATGCCAACAACGAACAAAGAACACTGAAGGAAGAAAAATTTAAAACGTCAACGCAGTGTTTTAATTGTTACCAGTCAGGTCATTTCGCCAGAAATTGTCCTGCACCACAACGTCGATCTCGTTGCACCAAATGTAATCGAGTGCATAAACGAGGTGAACCCAGTGAATGTCCAGATGTTTCACGAGTAGGAGTTATCGAATATTCAAAATCAACACCCTATCATAAGATTGTAATGGTTAATAATAACGAAATGGTAGGACAAATAGATTGTGGCAGTCCTCTTACGCTGATTGCAAAAGAATATGCTGATAAATGTTTAACTGATCGAAAAAACTGTAAAGTCAACTTCGCTGGATTCCTAGGAGGAGAATATTGCTCAACGGAAAAGTCAAATGTCGAACTAATCATCAATAACGTAAAATTAAGAATAGATGTCTATGTAGTAAACAGTAAATATATGCCCGTACCATTGTTAATAGGACGCGATGTGCTAGATCACCCAGATGTAAAATTTTATAAAGAGAACGGAGAAATAATTATAGAAAATAAATGTTCTGAAAAAGAAGTTAACTGTGAAGTCAAACGTGTAGTGAAAGAGGATGAAATAAATCAAGGAACGTCGAACGCAAAAGAACGAGAATCGTTAATCAAACTATTAAACAATTTTAATGAATTGTTCCCTAAAAATATGAAACAACTAGGATTAACTAAAGAAATCGAGATGAGTATCAAATTAACTGATCAGAAACCAGTACAACAAAAACCATTCCGAGTGCCATATGCAAAAAAAGAAATTATCGATGATAAGGTAAACGAATTAATGGAGAACAACATAGTAACCCATTCAACTTCAAATTATTCGAGTCCTGTATTATTAGTAAAGAAAAAAAATGGAGAAGAACGTCTATGTATCGACTATCGACAATTAAATTTAAAAATTGAAAAAGAAATTTGCCCCACACCAAATATCGAGGAAGAATTACAAGTGGCCAGTTCTTATAACTATTTCACCAGTCTTGACTTAAATAGTGGGTATTACCAAATACCAATAGAAGAAGAATCTCGTAAGTACACAGCCTTTATAACATCAAAGGGTTTGTTTGAATTTAAACGAATGCCGTTTGGGCTCAAAAATGCCCCAACTGTCTTTCAAACACTTATGTATAAATTAAAAAAGGAAATAGATATAGATATCCAAATTTATATGGATGATATTTTAATCGGAAGTACAACAGTGGAAGAAGGGTTACAAAAATTAAAAATAGTATTAAATAAAATTAGAGAATTTAAATTAACATTAAATTTAACGAAATGCAGTTTCTTACAACAAACAATAGAGTACTTGGGTCATCATATTTCACCTAGCGGAATATCACCTGGCTCGATAAAAGTAAAAGCAGTACAAGAATTTAAACAACCAACGAATGTCAAAGAAGTACGTCAATTTCTAGGACTATGCAGTTATTTTAGAAAATTTGTACAAAATTTTGCTAAAATTTCAAAACCAATTAACGAATTATTAAAAAAAGATAGCCAGTTTATTTGGTCTCAACAACAAGAGATAGCTTTCAATACGTTGAAACAAATTCTGTGTAGTAAACCATTATTAACCTCATATGATGTAAGAATGATTCATGAAGTTCACACCGATGCAAGTTCAGACGGTCTTGCTGGAATTTTATTACAACAAGACGGGAAATACTTAAAACCAGTCGCATACTTTAGTCGAACAACAAGCGAATGTGAAAATAAATTTCATAGCTACGAACTGGAGGCTCTAGCGATAGTTGAATCGTTGGAGCGTTTTAAATACTATTTATTAGGAAAACGTTTTACTGTAGTCACCGATTGCGCATCTTTGAGAACAACTATGTCAAAAAAAGAATTAATCCCAAGGATTGCACGGTGGTGGCTAAGACTTCAGGAGTTTGATTTCAATTTGGAGCATCGTAGTGGCAGCCGCATGACTCATGTTGATGCCTTGAGCCGTGCACCTAACGAAAAAGTGGTTAATGAACCTGAAACCGCTTCTCTGAAAATAATGGGAGTCGAAGTTACCCTACTCGACTGGCTGTTAACTATGCAAATACAAGATCCTGATTTGAAAACTATAATTGACAATCTACGTTCAGATAAAGTAGATAAACATCTTGCTAACGAGTATTGTATTGACAATGAACGTTTATTTAAAAAAATCAATCAAAATAAAAGGTGGGTGGTGCCAAAAATGGTACGTTGGAGAATAGTTCGTGAATGTCATGATCTCGTCGGACACCTTGCTTTAGAAAAAACACTTGAACGTATTCAACGATGGTATTGGTTTCCACGCATGAGGAATTATGTGTCAAAATACTTAAGGGCTTGCGTCGAATGCTGTTATAATAAGAAGCCGGGTGGAAAAACGGAAGGGGAGATGCATTTCGATGAAATTGAACCAATACCTTTTCATACTATACACTTGGATCACTTGGCACCGTTCCCTAAAAGTAGTAAGGGGAATATGCACGTGTTGGGAATTTCAGACCCATTTAGTAAATTTGTAATATTGCGAGCTGTTAAGTCTACAAATACGGCTTCAGTATTAAAGGTGTTAGACGAAGTAACAGAATATTTTGGTACACCAGCACGGATCATCACTGACCGAGGAACGGCATTCACTGCAAAATCGTTTGAAACATATTGTAAAGAGCATTCCATGAAACATATTAAGACCGCCGTACGAACACCTAGGGCCAATGGCCAAATTGAACGAGTCAACCGAACGATCTCGACAGCTATAGCTTCTTCAACAATTAATGAACGTAAATGGGATCAAGAACTACGAAATATCCAATGGTCTCTGAATTCTATGATATCTTCCACAACAGGTCGTACCCCACAGGAAATAATATTCGATTTTAAACCCCGCGACATCTTGAAAAATAAAATTATATTGGCGTTACATGATGAAATAACCGACGAAGATCGTCAACCATTAGTAGTTGTCAGGCAGCAGGCCGCTGAAAAGATCATGGCCGCACGACAAATGTGGAAAGAACGATTTGATAAGAAACATAGGCAACCAACAAAATACGAAGTGGACGATTTAATAGTAGTGGAGAATGAACCAAATAGTACGGGACAGCCACGGAAAATACAACCGAAGTTTAAAGGACCATATGTAATAACAAAGGTTCTGGAAAATGATCGTTATTTAGTTGAAGATATTCCCGGAGCTCCAAGGAAAATACGTCGATATGCTGGAGTTTATTCTCCAGACAAAATCAAGAGGTGGTGCATCCCGGAACCAGACGATGAAATCGAGGACGATTCCAATTTTCAGGATGGCCGAGTTGTCAACCATGATATATAAAACATAACCAAAATGATTTGATAACAAACGCAACCATAAAGAAACTGACAGTTGAACGGGAGATAGAAGAAATTCTGCATTCGATCATTGATTATAATTGTGATTGGTTCATTTTGCATTTTGCCTAATTAATAAGAAATATATTCTAACTAATAAAAGAATGTAAAATAAAGAAGTATTATATTTATGTTTAATAATTGTTTTCAATCATTTTACATACGGTAAAATAAGTATATATATATATATAAATAAATGTACATGAATCAAATTGATATTAAGAAAAACTGTTTAATTTTGATCCATTAATTTTGAGCATAATTTGATAGCTTATTACACTAATAATGGTTATGGATCAGAATTGAATTGAAAAAAAAAATTATAAATTAGTGATCCATGTGTATTATACAATAACGTGGATCAAATAAGCACATATAATTTCAATAGTGGATATTTCATATATTTCGTGATACAATCACGAAAATTTTGGATATAGATCAAAGTTGCATACAAAATTATAAAAAAAGTGGATGTGGTTCAAAGTTTCCTCTCATTATCGCAAAAAGTATTAGATATAAAAAAAAACGGGTAAGAAAGAGCATGTCGTAAACCTTAAGAAATGGTCTAATGTCAAAAATGTTAAAATATCGTATGGATCAACCAAGCATGCGGCCGACGATATATATATGTAGTTACTTTAATAAAGTTTTATTTGTGAACCGAATTTAAAAAAATGGTTTATATGAATTAAAATTATGGTACTACGTGGTATTACGGTATTACATTAAATGGTAATACGTTTTGATCCGACTCATTTACGATTATGAGTATATATACTAAAAATAATATTTTCTTCAGAATTGAAATTAATCGATTTGAATGTTTCGATTAAATATATTGGTTTATTTTTCTTATTTTCAAATTAATTTTTATGTAAATTTGTTTCGGTATTTATTCTTAAATTTGAAAAAAAAGTAATAAAAAGAAATTAATATGAAAAGATATTTGATTAAATAATACTGCAATTTGTAAATATATTTTCACACTTTAATTTGCTTACAAAATTTTATTTACATTATATTATTTAAGTTATAATATGTGCACTAACAACACACATACGTATTATAACAATTCAATTAGTCGCTATTTTTTAATAACAAAAAAAAAAAAATGGTTAAATTGGAAAGCGTGATATTAGTTAGAAAAAAAATTAAATATTTTATAGGTTGCAACATTTTTGTTATTAATTCATTTTTATATTTGCTTAATATATAATTGAGATAGATAGATACATAATGCAGATACATGTATTATCTATTGCATTGTATTGTATTATATTTAATTTTTATACAAGTTTGTTCTGCATTGTCATTCTGTATAAAAAAACCATTGTCCTTTAAGTTAAATTTACAAAAAAAAAAAAAAAGTGGGTGATGATTGTAAATACACAATTAAAATATTTATCAATAATCTTTCATTTATTAATATTGTAAATAATTTTTTGGGCAACTTTTGAATGAAAATAATTAACGATACATGCCAAAAGGTCATATAATAATTTGTAACTTTTTCGATATAACCTCGCATTCTGAACGAATGTATTTTCTTTTCTACTTTTGTAAGTTGATTATTTTTTTAAAGTACATATATTATAATAATATCTAAACAGTAGGTTAAAATTTAATTATTTGGGTGTTATTGTTTGTTTGTTATTTATTCTAGACTTCAGGGGCCTATTTTTAATTATTATTTAAAGTTAAATCATGTATAAAGTAATGACAGTACATACATGTATAATACAGTATACAGGCATAACGAAATTCCAATTTTTTGATCTCTCTATAATGATTTTTTTTTTAAATTAATTTAAATGTGCTTTTCAAAATCGTGCTTATTGTTTTTAAGCCTCGTCATAGCTAAAAGTTCCTGAAATATTTTCTTTTAATTTTCTTACGTTCAAACCGCATGAACGTAAATTAAATTAGTCTTTTGAAAGGCAAAATTTTCTACTAGATGATTGGTGAATGATGGAATATTTAGAATCTTTTTGTTTCCTCCATGAAAACTCTAGCATAAAACATCAGTTATTTCAAAGTATTATCACCTAAGTTTTATAGTTGACGTCTTAAATACATGCTGGGTGGCACAGTAGATAGAGCACCTTCCTTTCAACATAAAGGTCCCAGGTTCGGTTCCCGATAAAGCAAAAAAATACATTATTGATTTTTCGACCTGTTATTGGGATAAAATAAATGACACAAAATAATGTATAGTATATATTATAATCTTGTAACAACTTAAATAAAATGGAGCTATTCTATTTGAGAAGTAGTTCCTGATTAGCGGTAGTTTCCACACTTAATAAGTTGATGATAGGAGCATAAAAAATAAATTAATAAATAAGCAGGAAGAAGGTTTTTGTTAAAGTCAGGATTAATAAATAAACTGTTTTAAAAAAAATTAATTTAAAAAACTTCTCATTTCCATGTGGCTTTTTTACTGTTTTGTATCAATCTTGTACAATATTTTACTTTTCCATTTAAACATTTTACTTTTCACTTTAACATTTTCCACATGAAAAAAAAGAAAAACACACCAACCAAGCAATAGGAAAAAGTATTCCTTTATACAAAATTATTTTGGGTTCGGGTAAGGAGGAAAGTGGACGACAGAGGAGAATTAATATGAAAATTGCATTGCTGAAAGTTACAAATTGTAAAATGGAGCATTTCTATCGGAGAGAAACATATAAGATGGAAGCATATTCCACATTTTAACAGTTCTTACATTAAAGAGGATGTAAAGAGGAGGGTTACCTGGACACTGGAGTCATCAATTATGTGTAGGTGAACTGAGATTTTGTATCTTGTCAAGGTAATCTATTGAAGTTTGGGTTGCGGCAGTCCATTGTGAGAGTTACATTTTTTTTTATAGATTTTCGGTAGATCTTTTGAAGAAACGTAAAAAAAACCCTAACATTTGGTAGCTTTTTAGCTATTAAAATATTCATAACGTATTGTTTTGATTACGTTTATGTATATTAAAAAAAAAAAAACATGAAGTGTGACAAAATTAAATATTTCAAAACAGTATTTTGTAAATTCAGAAAATTGACAAATAAAATTGACGAATAGAAGCAATGGAAATATTACTCGTAAATAGAAATATAGCAATTCTGCTATGTAATCACAAAATATAATTATTTGTAATAAAGAACAAAAAAAGATAATATATAAATCATTTTCTTCTAAAGATTTGCAAAAATTTCTTATTTAAATTTTTTTTAATTTTTTTAATTTTTTTATAAAATAATTTATTTTTGACTTATTTTTTTATTTTATTGAAAAATTTGGCGTTATATTTTAATGTGACTATAAACGACATCGATTATAACAGGATTGTGATTACATACAAACGTTTTTGACTATAAACGAATTTAAATATACATAAAAAAATATTAAAAAAGATGATTACAGTAAAATTGTTGACTAAAAGCCTATAACCAGTAGATAGTGACTATAACCGATTTTTATGGAATTGAAAAAAATTGTTTAAAAAATGTGACCATGTGCATCATCATAATTTTCATAAATCATATATTCCTTGTATAATAATTTTTACTCTGAAGAATCGCAGTATTGTCAATCATCTTTCCTACCTATAGTCTTTTATTTTATGTGTAGTCAGCTCTTATGATTTGATGGCACCGAGATCTTATGGGTTGTCGTATTTTGTTTTCTCGTCGTTGTTGTATGTTTCTTTATATTTTTCTATTATGTTGATAATTATTCTTCCAGTTTGTTGTCACACTATCTATAATTACACACATAGATCTTGATGCATTCTAATATTTTTTTTAATTTGAAAAAATGAACTTAGAAAGAGTTAATTTTTATTAAGTTTTATGTCTAATCCTGTTGTTTATGTTAGTTATGATGTTATATATCCAGAAGTAACATCAACGAGGTTACAAAGAAGCAGATAAAAAATATTAAATATTTATGTCTATGAATTCTGTAAAATGCAATAATTACACAATGTATTGTAAATAAATATTCAAAATTAAAATCAATACACAGAAAACCACTTCAAAACAAAAAAAAAAAATAATAAAAACATAAATTGAATTTTAATTTTTGGTTATGTTTTTATTTGTTTCTAATTTTTTATATTATGATTTAATCTTAATAAATATTGCACATTTTTAATGTATTTGTATCGGAATTATAAATTCCAAATTATTTTAAGTATATATTGATATAGGTAAGACAAAGAGTTTACCAACCGTGACCATCATGTCCATCATTATGATGTCCATAAACTATATTCAAAAAAAAAAAAAATAACAAAACAATTATGAAAATTTATAAAGAGATTTAATTTTATTATAAATTTACCTTGAGGATGATGAGCATGTCCAATTCTTTTAACTACAGCATTAAATCCATTATGCTTATCAGCTGTATATTCAACAATACGTTTTGTTCCATCAGCTTCATGTAATTCATAGGCACCTTTAACATGATCACCATCACGATGTTCCCATTGATTTTTATTATCTCCGGTGTGGGGATCCTTTACACCATATTCAAATTTGTAACTAGGATGTGAATGATAATCATGATGATCATCATGCTCATAATTATCCTTACCACCATGATACGCAACTTCATGATGTTCATGATGGTGATGAGGTTCTTCATGTTTTACAACACTGGCATAACTGCTGGCATGACCATGATGATATCCAGCAGATACTAAAGCAACTAATCCAAGAAATACAGCAAATTTAAATGGAAACATTATTTAATTTAAATTTTTATTGTTTTTATTATTATGTTAGTTATAGAATTGATAGCTACTGACTGATATTATAAAATTAATTTTGTTGCACTTTTATATACAATAGTAGTGTATAAATTATTTTCAAATAAATGAAATATACAAATAATAATTTCATTTCATTTATTAAAAGTTTACTACATAATAATCATTATTTTTCGTTAAATTTTATTATCAAGCAATAATTTACGATTAGTAGTAGGAGGAAATATTATTAAAATATTGAAATCAAAAACTTTCGAAATTAACAAATTACGGACATTATTTGCAAGGCTATTGAATTAGTCGCTTAAAAAAGACATAAAATAATGACCAGAGGATTAAAAATTCAAAAAAAAAAAAAAAAATCAAGAAAATATAAAATAAAAACATGTTAAAATTAGAGCGTTCTATTTGGCTAACTTTACTTATTCAAATATTTTTATAGAAACTTTATTTTAGAAATACGGAAAATATTCCAAATTAATTAATCAAAAAAAAAAAAAAAAATTAAGTAATCATAATTTTATTAATTATAGTAGTCATTCATGGAAAAAAATGTATATCTATTTTTAAATTTGAAAATTATTTAGTTGATTACAATAGTTCTTTATACTAAGTATGTGTACATATGTATGTTCGGGCAATGTGTAATGGGAGGGAAAAGAAATAGTTTTTCCTCGTCATGTATTGTTAATTTTAATTCACTGAGGTTTTATGGACTATTATTTCAATTCATACTAACTCTTAAATTTTAACCTAATACCTGAGTCCTGATGAACTATGGGTTAAATTATACCAAAAGAAATAGCTAAAAATGAAATTGAACATCTTGATGTTAATGAGTAATTATTAAATAGAAATTCTCTGATGGCGATTTAGGCAACTAAACTAAATAATAGTATTTCTTCTGAATTTACTCATAGTAACGTTTTTTTTTTTTTTAGAAATGTATGCATCTTCTGATGCGGTATAAAAATACTATTCAGTATATCAAACTCAATTCTATAATAGGTCCAATCTTATACCGCTAAAAACTATTCCTGCTTGTATATGCAATACTACTTTAACATTGTCTTTTTATCATTATTTTTTTTTTTTATTTAAAATTTTGTTTATTTATTGCCAATTTTTTTCAAATAAAAATACAATAAATATACAATTTCACAAATAAACAAGTAAATTCTAATATAATTCTTAAATCTACCTACTGACAATTTTATGTACTCTAGGCTTATAAACTAAATTAAATACAAATGAAAAGTGCAATATAAATTGTTAAATTTTTATATATTATTTATATATGATTATTATTTTATATAGGAAAGGCAAAACAAAACCTATGCATATGTAAATTATTCAAGTTAAAAGAGAGTAAAAAAGTAAAAGTTAAAATTAAATATAGCAAAAAAAGGTTGACTGAAGAATGAAGACTGAAGACGGAGAGTGAAAATATGAAGAGAAGATTTGAAGTTGATAAATGATAGAGTAGTAAAGATGAGAAGAGAAGTAATAAAGAAGTAAAAGGAGAGAAATACTACAGCCACCCAGGGTTGCCAGATTTTTACTCAGGGAAGTAGTCTAAATTTTAAAGAAAAGTAGCCCAAAGTAGCCGATATCAAAAAATATTGAAAATAAATAAAAACAAACAAATTTTTTTTATAACAATTTCATTTTAAAAAATAAATTAAAAATAAGAAATCCATTTATAATACATTACAAATTCATATAAAAATTCACATGAAAAAACAAACAAATAAAAAAAAATATAAACTTAAAGAGATATTGCATTATTATCATTAAATTCTATAATTAAATTTGTTTAGTCTTCTGTATCAGTCTCTGCAGTATTTTCATAAATTTTCGTATTGAACTAACTTAGCCTTTTTTGTGAAGGTGAAAAATTATTACAGCAATCATTTTGTCTATTGTTTTATTTATTCGAATTCTCATTAGAGCATTCAAACATTCAATTTGCATTTTATTCCGGGGTTTAGTTTTTATTGCATTCATAAAAGAAAATGCTCTTTCTACAATAGCGTTACTTACTGGTAGAGAAAGTAAATTTAGTGCACACTTTGATAATTCGTGGAATCTAGGCTCGCCTATTGCATTTGTCACTTGCGATACATGAATCCAAAACTCTGTAGAATTTGTTGGTATTTCGTTAGGGGAAAACACTGTAGTCCAATCGAACCATAAAAGTTTATTCCACTGATCTTCAAGTATCAAAATATCTTTAGAAGTCGAATTGCTATACAATACAAGTGGTATACATTTTCAAATTTTTGACGTATTTGGTTTAAACAAATTGCTGGTGCAAAGTAATTTATTTTTTTTAAAATATTAGTATTATCAGAAAGTCGTTTATTTATTTCTTTTAGTAGTTCTACAATAAACTTTAATATTATTTTTTTGATGTTCAAAAGGCAAGATTTTTCTAGTTCAATTTCCTCTAATTTGTTTTGAAATTCAAATCCAAGATCGATTTCTTCAGGAAATTTTAAGTTATCGTCGTCATAAATACTTTTCGAACTTACATTAATATCATTATTTATACTATTATTTGAATCAGTTTTAATGATTTTTATTAACAAACATTTAATTAAAATTTCAATTTCATTCTTTCACACATTTCACACATTTCAAAATTCTGGAAGATTCTCCCATTCTTTTCTGTATTTTTTTCATACTTTCCCCACTTTCCCATAATTTTAATTCTCAAATAAATATTCCTTGTAAATCTATTGTTTTATAACGTAATAAGAATTAAATTTAAATTATGAATTCTTACTTCAGCGTTGACAATTTGACATATTAAGTTATGACATATTCAGTTTTAGTGCTGGTACATAGTATTAATAAATAGAGCTGGAACTTGAGTATGTACTCGATACAAATTTTGAAATATTTATTCATTGACTTTTGAAATATTCATTTATATCATTTATGTAATAAATTTTAAAGACAAATGAAAACTTAAAATTTTTAAACAAATGAAGCCCAATCTAGCTGAAAATTAAGAAGTAACCAATTTAAGAATTTTGGTAGCTAAATCAAGAAAAATGTAGTCCAATTGGCTACAAGTAGCCCAATCTGGCAACCCTGCAGCCACCAATAATAGCCGTTTTTTTTCCTTGTAATCTGCTACAATCTGTTTCATCTTTTAAAGATAGTGATTGACTGTACATAAAATTTATTTCGTTGTTGTTGCTTTCGTTGCTTATGGTTTTGCTTGTTGTCCGTCTTTTTATATGATAGAACAGAGGCGTATTAGACGCAGATTTTTGTAGAATTTGTTTTGAACCTAAATATGTGAAACTTTCCGGCGGCAGACAACCGTCTGCATTGCTGCTTCGTAGTATGCGGCATTTGGATAATAATATCCCCTTATCATCTTTTTATTATTAGGCATATAAATTGTTAAAAATCATTCTTTACCCTAAGAAATCAAATCCCCAAGGCTCAAAGTACGGTTTTTTTGGCATATAAATATATTTTGTTTATTCTATAAGGTTTTGGAATCTCTTTTTTGAATTTCAGTGTGGATTCAGGAGATAAAATTAACTTCTCTGGAAGCTGATGACGCTATTTCCTGCGCAGTTAACAAAAAATATAAATAAACACTTTTATTTTCGATCTGTTCAACTAATAAGGTATGCAGAGAATATTGACATCATAGCCAATTCCCAAACGACGTTTATCTAAGCTTTTACCCATATTGGAAAGGAAAGGAAACAAATGGGTTTGATAGTAAATAAGAAAAAACATACATGTACGTCGTCTACAAAAAAATAGATCACGCAACATCGTACTAGTCAAAACATCGCTATCGGCATTTATAATTTTGAGCTAGTTCAAGAGATTAGCCACCTAGGATAATTTCAGAGATAATTCTACAAAGGAGATCATTGTGGAAATGCGACGAGGAATAACCCTAGAAAACTGTTTCTGTTCGATTTGACGAAAAATCTCTGAACAAAACTCCAAGCTGGAAACACCTCTAAATCTATATAACGCTTGTATACTTCCAGTTGTAGGCTATACGGATCAGTATTGTGGACAATGCCCAAGGAAAATAAGGATGTACTTGCTGTATTCGAAAAAAAAATTTATCAAATTATGGTTTTGAAAATGTTTATTCGGTTTTCCGAATAATGTATAATGCCGAACTCTAGGAGCTGTAAAATGAGGTGGTTGTAGTCACGAAAACTAATATCATATGATTAAGAGTGGAACATAAATCTAATATATGGGAAGTTTTGGGTTGCTTTCAAATTCTTTCAATTTAGAGTAAATATATTTATAGTGAGTAACCTTGAATTAAATAAAGGGAGGTTTTGTGTATATTGAGAAAAATTAGATTTAACATTAGTGATCATATTTTGAGTTACGGTTCTCAAAATATGATCTAGAATTAAAAGAACAAGTCTTTATATAACAAAACACAAGAATTAAAAAGAAATAATTAGAAAAGCAATGAAAGTTACCTTTATAATTATATCGAAAATCGGGGAGCTACCAAAAAATTAAAGTTAGTAAATTTTAAAGGCTACAAATAAAATTAAAAGCCTAAAAATTAGGCTTTAAGCATCACTTAAGTAAAATAGCAACTCATTATAGGTCAACAAAAATATTAATAAACAAGTCACATCAACAGATGATTAAACAGAACAGAGATTTAGTAAGAATAAGTTGGGGTAGTGTGACTAATTCTTTGAAAATATTTATTGTCTTGAAATTGTTTTACTCAAATAACATGAAAAAAGTATGGCAATATATAATATAAAAGATAATATGTAATATAAAAGTAGTATAACTGAAACTCGAAATTAAACTATAGAGTTGAGTAAACAGATCATCGCATGAACCACTGCAAAGTTATGCAAATTTGCAAGTATTACAAGTAATTAAATAAAACGTGCAAAATGTGCAATGAGCATGTTTTAATATGTTTCATTGTTTGACAAAGTGACATATTCGATATATCGATTTGTAATATCAATTTTTTTTCACTATGACAAAGATATATAAATACTTTAATGAGTTTTACATAACTTTTTCTAATTACTACTTTCTGTGAAGAGATGAATGGTGAGAAGTAAACAGCATTTTTAAATCAACACTTCAAGTCATATTTTTTTTTATAGAATTTCAACAACTAAAACACTCTGTGGAGAAATATCTTCAAAGACTGAACATACTGTTCATATTGGATCATATCATATACGGACCCTGGCAGAAAAATAAATGGTGTCGCCATATACAAATTAAATAAATTGGTAAACCCTTTCGTTTTGAAAACGACACTCGCTTTTTGTTACTTCGCAATACAATTACAAGTTTTTTTTTTCAAATTTATAAACAGAAAAAAGAATAATGCATTTGGATTCAAGAATGAAAGCAATTTTAACAAATGCATTTTTTTTTTATTGTTATTAAAATATCAATAAAAGTATTATTGATTAACTGCTGTTTTATTTTTATCCAATTCATTATTTATATACCTACTATAAAATTATAAATTGACGTGTAAAATTTAATTATTTGGTTCGATATTATTTATTTCAAAAATCAATTTGTTGATTTCTTAATAGATCTACTTTTGATAATTATTTAAAAGTGTTGATATATTTTTTATTTACACTTTGAAAATGGATTTTTTTGAAGACTGTATGAAAAAAGTCATCAATGAAATAACATTGAAGTAAAAGAAAAAATAAAACAAATTGTAAAATTGAAAATATTTTATTATTAGACAAATTAATATAAAATAATCGCTCAAAAGAATATCATATTTTAAGAGCTGATGATTATGAACGGATATCGCAGGTATGAATTCCATTTGTGGCATTGATGGTGTACAAAACTTTTAGTTGATATACAAAAAATTAAAAAAAAAAAAAATGATTGTTTGTATGTCAAAAAAAAAAATTAACTCCAAAGGAGCAAAGAGATAAGTCGATAATTAATCATACCAAACTACATCTGTAAACGAATCAATAAAGCCGTCAGCTAAATACATATTTTCTAAAAATTTCAATTCGGTTATTGTTATGTGATTATTTATGTTTATGACATTTTGTTATATTGGCATGACATAGAGATAATAAAAAAAATTGTTTTGTTAATAACATCATAGTAAACTATTAGAAAAATATTTTTGAATACAATAATTTTGAAATAGAGTAGAAGTCCAGGCTGAATACTTTTCGTTTTTTTGGGTACAAATATAAAAATAATTTTATACCGAAAAACTATTAGTTCATCAAAATCATCAATAGAGTCTTTATCTATCTGGGGAGAATGATGTGAAAATTTCCGACGAATTTTAATGCACTAAAAGGTACAACTTTTTGTTAAACTTAAAGCTAGTATTTTAGAATAATCATTAATATAATTTTGGTGCTATAAATTCAGATATCTTTAAGCAAAATTATGTTAATAGCGGATATGTCCGCTGAATTAGTAAATAAAATTGGCTGTATTTTACTTCTAACTTTAAGTGTTTTTTCGTAGGTTCTTTTCTGTTAACTGAGCAATTGAATCAAACGTTATAACAAGATATTTAGTAGAATTTTGATTTAATATGACGAAGATCCTATTATTATTACTGGAATCTATTGTTTTTATTGATTAAGTATAAGAGTTTATTCATTTTAAAATTAACGAGTGCAGTGAATTTTTATTAATTTAATTTAATTCTCGACATTTTGAAGCATCTGAAAATTTTGTTATTAAGTTGCCTGTATAGTTTATTTTTTTGTCTCATTTATGTTGTTGTCAATCGATAATACAGCCGTATCATCCGCAAAAATTACTATAGTTGCATCTTATGTATATCTCTTATAACATTAAGCAATACTGAAGATTAAATACATTTTTCATTTCTAGTATCTTTTCGATGATATCAGTTATTCGACGGACTTGTTCAACAGCTGATTATTCCACAGTTGAATGACGTAAAATGAAATAAAAAAACAAAACTTGTTTTCTCATTTCTAAATATAGCCATTTATTTCCCGCATAGATTTTTTTTATTAATTTTTTGGTTTTTATATTTATTTTGTAAATTATTTAATTAGATATTTATTTCATGTAGTCATTTGTTCTACTCCGTTTGTTTCAATAAAGTATTTTTAAAATTAAAGAATAAAAAAATGACAATAATAATGTCTGGAACCAAAACAAGGTTATTTTTTTGAAAGCTAAAAATCAAAAAAGAAAAACAAATACTAAATCTTAAAGAGTGTAGAATTGACAAAAAAGTTTTCAATAACTGTTAACCCTTTCTTATTAACAATGATTAACTTATAGTACAGTCGTTTGAAAGTGAAATCAATTTAAAAAAAGTGGGGTAATTATTTTTAATTTAAATAACATTACAAAAAAAAAATAAAATAAAATAAATGTTACTCTAAATAAATGTTCTACTATATTGTTTCATATTGGGTATATAAAAGGAATTGAATTGTTTTGAATTTGTATCAGATTTAATTCAACATCCTTGAATAACACAAATCATTAGATTAAAAAGTAAGCATGCAGTTAATAAAACTTGGATTTATTTTTGGATTAATAGCATTTGCAGTAGCTGGACATCATCATGGCCATGCAACTAGTTATGCTAATTTTGTAATGAAACATGATGGACATCATCATGGTGGTGGTTATGATCATCATGATCATCATTCACATGGTGGATATAAATTTGAATATGGTGTAAAGGACTCACATACTGGTGATAACAAAAATCAATGGGAACATAGTGATGGTGGTCATGTTAAAGGAGCATATGAACTTCACGAAGCTGATGGTACTAAACGTGTTGTTGAATATCATGCAGATAAACATGGTGGATTCAATGCTGTTGTTAAAAGAATCGGTCATGCTCATCATCCACAAGGTGATAATGATAAAATAAATATTTATATGATAAAATAAATATTTCGATAATTCAATAGATTTATTTTTTTCATAATTTTTTTTTTTGTATTTCTAGTTTATGGACATCATGATGGACATGGCCATGGTTGGTAAAAAATATATCATTATTTCTCTTCGAGGCATTCTCGATTCATCATTATTGGATTGCTTCGGCGAAATCTAATTTAATTAATTATTTTAAATTAATATTGTATCATTATAATTTAATTAAATTAAAATATGTATTTATTATAAATTGAATATTATAAGCCTTAAAATATCAAAAAATATGGTTTTATTACAATATATACAGAAATTTTGGTAAAACAGCGAAACAAAACGAAGTGAATGATAAATAATAATTAATTTTTATATATGAACTCTGATAATTAATAAATGAGAATAATGTGGAATCAATATTGTGGATCAAGTATAAGAATAAAAAACTTCCAATAGAAGTGGAGACCCACATAAAGAGAGACCACACAAAACGAAGAGAAAATTTATTATAATCTTGTCTGAAAGAAAATAGAATCACGAAAAATATTTGCAGAAACCAGTAAGTAATACGAACAATATTTTTATATATAAGTTATTGAATTTATTGTTATATTATGATAAAAACTACAAAGCAATTCAATTAGTTGCGATATAATATCAGGTAAATAAAAAATCGTATAAAATTGTTGTATAATAAATTGGGATACTGTAAAATATTTTGACAATAATTGTTTAACATTAATATGTGAGAAATATATACCATTAAGTAAAATTAATTTTAAAAATGAACTAAACTTTATTATTAGTATTGCTATTAGTAGCAGTTATAATAAAAAAATTGTAAATAACTTATTAAAGCAGAAAAAAAAGTCAAATTCTATCTTTCCAACTGAAGATAAAGTTTATTAAAAAGAAAAATCAAAAATAAATTAGTTCCCTTAAAATATTAAACGGTCTATTTTCAATATAAATAATTTAAAAGCTTTGTTAACCCAACAACAAAATTAAACCATATTATAACAAATTGAAAAAATTTGGAACTTACAAAATTCATTGTAATGATTGTGAAGCCCTCTACTATCTACATATAGGACAAACAAAACGTAACCTAAATGGACTATAAGTCCAAGAATACATATTAGATAGGAAATATTCAAATCCAACTTCTGAACACTGTCTCAACACATAAAAGATACTGGACGTAACTGGTTTAGTTCTTGATAAATATAAAATGTATGACCAATTTATAATAATGTACAAAAATATATAAGAACAAAAAATAAAAATTGTAGAATGAAAAACAATAAAATATTTCAAAAACTATAATTGTAAATAAATAGATAAATAAATAAAAAAAAAAGATAATAACTCAATATGAAATTATTCTAAAGTGTAAAGTGTACTTTGGAGTCTGTGTATTCGATAAAATTATATTAAAGTAAGTTTTTAAGATGGTAGAATTTCTAAACCTGTAATGACGATCACATTATCTAAATTACACTGCGGTGATATATTTAACAATCTAAATAATGAAATTGAAAACTTTCAGTTCGGTTTTCCAAAAAAAGCAGTTGTGATCAACTTACAACAAAATGCAATGGAATTACGTTTGAAAAATGAAAAGGTCAAATATTTATATGATTACAGTCATGTGCTTGACATTTTAGATATCTTACAAAATTTGCTCCAAATTGAGTATTTTGACAATATGTTGCACCAGATAAATAAGTAAATAAACTGTTATTAAATTTTTTTTTGCAATTTTTAAATATCTACGAATATTATGTATTTATGTAGGAGGTATTTGTACATAAATTAAATAATAAATTGAGAATATTGAGTAATTTCTCATGTTCTATTTATTTGAATCTTCGATATTAATAATTTGCGTGTTTTACCTTATTTATTTTAATTTTATATAATTTTTAACATTTTTATCAATTTGCAATTGATTAAATGTGAAATTTAAATATTTTGTATGGGTGTTTCTTGAAAGCTAAATAAATATGTTTTGTTGCATGTAAGTATGTAAGATGGTAGAACTAAAACACAATATTAACTGAGTATTTCATCAGATTGTTGGTTAAACTGCATTTTTTTTTTAAATAATTAAATTTTTCTATTGGGAAATAATTAAATTCTAATTAGATATTTAAATAAAATGTTTTCATTATTTAACCACAACCGGTTATAGTTATGTGTTTATATCCTCTTAAGCATTATAAATTTAATAATTGTTTTTAATAAAACATAATAATTTAGAAGACCTAACCGCGAATATTAAATAATTATATAAAATATTTTTGTAGCAGTTACCCACCCAAGTTGTATATTTTTAAAATATTACATAATTTGCTTGATTTTAGTCGATCGGTTCTATTTTTTTTTAGATTTTAAAGGATGTTATATTCTATTTTGAATTTGTTTTGCAAAATTTTCTGTACTCGTTTTATCATTAATTCGTTGAATTTATCATTTCTCTTCTTTATCAAATATAACAACACACACCTTATAAATTTTTATTCCAAATATATTTTAGTTAGTCAAAAAGAAAACTTGCTTTCAATTTCTGAAAATGCATTTATTTTTACTTGTGATCAGTAAGAAAATTTTTGATGTGTGTATTTAAGAACCACTTGACTTGTCGACATCTCTATGTAGTTCATTGATGATCATTCTCTGTTGTGGTAGCGAATGGTAAGTATATAAAAAAATTTTTTGTGTGGCATAAATTTAATTTAAAATGTTTTTTTGAATAAAATCGCTCAATTTCAACATAATCGGATAATTAATTAAGGGATTTCAATCACAAATAAAGTATTTTTTAGTTAGTTGATTATGAATAATGAAGATTTACCACATGCCACTTTGACATCTGATTGTTACTTCCAATATTAGTTGTTGAAGCGATTTATGTTGGCACAGATCAGATTAAACAAGTATAAATATTAAATAATGAATAAAAGGTACTAAATTTGTTTAATAATTAAATTTTCTATTCTTGATCAGTTTTGAATAGAATATTTTTCTATTTTGAAAATATAGAATTGAATTGTGAAATAAACCAATTGTCGTTAGTATTATTTGGAAATGTATTTGCATAAATACATTTCACGAGCTAATTCTTTCCACTGTTACCATAATTTGGATAAAAATACATTAAATAGATTTTTTACATTACCCATGCGTTCGGTATCATCAAATTGATCGTCAAAGCAATCATCAAATAAAATGGTTGACAGTAGTCATTTTGACTGCTGCAAAATGTTGATTACGGTCAATTGATTTCACCGAACGCTTCAGTTTGCGCATATTTTGATAATTTTTTCAGATATTCACTAAAAAAAAAAAATTAATAAATTAGTCTTGTGGTATTATTTGAATAACTTTGTGGAGTTAAACGAAAGGGAAAATGATAAAAAAGCAATATATCTAAATTAAAAGAAAAGATTGCATATAAAAGAAAAAAAACTCATAATTTTGGAAGCTTGCCAAAATTTAGAAGCAGGAGTTGAGCCAAGACTTAAAATACCAAGAGTGTACGATTATGCCAAAACTATAGAACAACTTTGTTACAACTAGCAACGTTAAATGTGATTGTCTCCAGCTTAAAAAGCAACAAAAGTATTTGATTGTAAAAAAAAATTATTTAGGTACCTATTTTTTTTCTAAATTTGATTCTGTATTTATAATTTCCAAGTTTTTTTTTTATTATTTTCCCTTTTCACTGAAAATTTTAAGAATTATTAACTTTCTCAATAATATTTTTTAATATTTATGAACTGTTAATATGATATAAAAAATGTATATGATAAAAATAAACCCTTTTTTCAATCCAGCAGAAAAGCAACAGAATTATTTTACTGCGGTTTTGACTCACTTATGACGATCAAAATGACAAATTTGATAAAACCGAACGAATGACACTTGCAATTTACAATGTCCAACGCTTGACCATTGCAGGTTGCGCTGCAATTTACAATACCGAACGCATGGTATTTTACATTATTACATTTACATCTTTGACATAATTTTTTATCAAATACTTAGGGAAACTTTTCACAAATAAAGATTTTTTTCGTTATATTTGAAAATAATAGAAATGAAAAATCCGAAAAACAAAATGGTATATGCAACTTAAATTTTATTTTAAAGTATAACTATAAATAATATCATCAAAAATAATAATAAAGATTAGTTCACGATTTCGAAATCAATCACATAATAAAAATGAAGGATATGAATTCATGATACAATTTGATACAATTAAAATATTTAATTTTATATTTTGGCTAACTATACACGCTGAACTGAATTATTAATGATGATGATCATATAAATTGAAATTGGCCCAACTTTCAGCATGTCCATGTCCATGACCATGTCCGTGACCATGATCATGTCCATATCCTTCATGATGACCATAGACTTGTGGATGGTGAGCATGACCAATTCTTTTAACAACAGCATTGAATCCACCATGTTTATCTGCATGATATTCAACAACACGTTTTGTTCCATCAGCTTCATGAAATTCATATGCTCCTTTAACATGACCACCATCACTATGCTCCCATTGATTTTTATTATCACCAGTATGTGAATCCTTTACACCATATTCAAACTTGTAACCAGTATGTGAGTGATGATGATCATGATCATGGTGATATTGTGCAGCTGCTAAAGCTACTAATCCAAGAGCAAATGTAAGTTTTAATAATTGCATTTTGATTGATTCCAAGTTGATTTGAACAATAGAACAATTCACTAATGAATGATATCTAAAATGCTTGTTCTACTTTTATTTATATATAAAATATTTCAGTTTAAACTGTACTATTATAATCAAATTTACTTTAATTTTTTTTTATTATTATTTTTATATTATTTTTTTTTTTTTGTGGAAATTACAAGTCAATATTTAGATACAAGTAATCGGTTATTTTTCATGCTTTCGTAATTACAGTTTAAAAGTAAAAGAAAATTAAAGAATTACCGTTCAAAGTCACACTGTAAAGTGTTAATCAAGGTTAAAAATTTGTATGCTAGTTAGTTTATAGCAAGCTTTTATGATAACAGTTATTAACAGTTATTAAGGAAAGATATATATATAGAGGTTAGGATACAGTTATTGTAAATACATATAATTATATTTAAAATTAATTTCAGAGAATTGGAAATTATTGCAATATTGAATTTGACGAGCTCACATCAAGATTGCGGTGATATAGGGGCCAGATCCTAATCCAAGAAAATACCTAATGGTAATGCTGTTAGCCTTTTGATAAAGAGGCTTTGATGTTTTGTTTGCAAAAGTTTATAATATTTTAAGCCCTTATTAATAAAACATAAACAAATGAAGCTTCGAAACCGCCTTGTCTTGTCTTATTTTCTATGGCTTTAATTTTATAGACATAAGACTAAACAAAGTTCTTTCAAAATTTTAAAAATCTTTCAGGATACAAAACATTTCAAAGAATTTTAACAAATTAGAGCAACAATAGCAATTATCAATGTCATATTCGAAAGAGGTGTGCAAATACTTTAAAAATTTAATACCGTTCTATATTGAATAATTTAAATAAATTTGAAATTTTTTTTCCCACCAATTTCAATACTCGTATAAATTTTATTTACAAATATTTTGGGTATAAATGAAAGTAGAATTCAAAATCTTAGTATTATTCAGTCGTGAATTCTCCTATTGTTAAGATCAAAGAGGAAGCAATTAAAATGCAATTTTTAAAACTTATTTTTGTTGTTGGATTCGTAGCTTTAGCAACTGCACAATATCACCATGATCATGATCATCATGATCACGAAGATCATCATTCACATGGTGGCTACAAGTTCGAGTATGGTGTAAAAGACTCACATACCGGTGATGACAAAAATCAGTGGGAACACAGTGATGGCGGTCATGTTAAGGGAGCTTACGAACTTCATGAAGCTGATGGAACAAAACGTATGGTTGAATATCATGCAGATAAACATGGTGGATTCAATGCTGTTGTAAAAAGAATCGGACATGCTCATCATCCACAAGTCTATGGACATCATGAAGGAGATGGACATGATCATGGTCATGGACATGGTCATGGACATGCTGAAAGTTGGGCAAATTTTAATTTATATGATCATCACCATTAATAGTTAAATCAATTAACTAACGAAGCAAAAATAAAATATTATTTATATAAATTGCCTCAAGCAACTTTTGAACTCAAATTGAATTCAGTTAACAATTCTTATTTATTGTATTTATGTTGTATTTTATATTAAAAGTAAAATTTAAGTAGCATAAATTATGTTTTCTTACTTAACTCACTTTTTAGGAACATTCTCTCCCTATTATAAACTCCCTCTTGCAATAGATTAAAATGAATTTGTTTAATCAAAAATCTTTGTATTACTTAAAAACCATAAACATTCTATTAGGGATCACCCCATTATCTGGAAAAAAAATCTCGAACAAACAAAAATCTCGAAAAAAAAAATCTGGAAAGTAAAAATCTTGAAAAAAAATCACGAATTTTAAATCTTGAATTCGAGATTTTTTAATAACATTTATTTACAGAATAAAATCGTTTTCCAATTATAATATAAGCAAATTGAAAAGAAAATCCAAATATATACAGGGTGGTCCGGTTTAGAGCAAAAACTTTTTAAGGGGTGATTCCTTGGAGTATTTTAGGAAAAAAATTGTTCTAGAAGAGGGGTCTATCTTTAAATTTACCTGGGCTACAGAGAGTTAAAGAAAATCGGACTAGAAAAATTATGTCTAAAGAATATCCACTTCAGCTCAGAAGAAATTGAAACTAGAGCAACATCTTCTTGATAGCTTTTTTTAGAATTAATACACCTAATTAACGGTATATGTTGAATGAGTACCAGACTCACCGTTTTTGAATAATAACTGCATAAACTTAAAATTTTGCTTTTAAAAACTGCAAATTTTGTAAAAAACGTTGATTATCTCGAAAAAATTCGCTATTTTTTTTTTTATTGTGTTGATGCGCTACATCATCCCCTACAACTTTTTCATACACAACTTTCATATCAGACTTGCCGTTTTTCATGAAAATGTAATTATTTAAACGTTAAATATAAATTATATATATGTATTTACATACTTTATAAGGTCATGTTCATGGCTATTCCTTTTAAAAAGCTAATAAACGAACTTTCTTCTTTTTCTTCTATGACTATTAGTATATTTTAGAATTTTTTTTTAAAGCAGTATATTTTATAACTAGTTACATAAATCAGCTTTTATCATTAACGAAATATGTACATAAACAATATAAGAAATTCAATAATAATGTTTAGCGGCGGTGTGGGGTGACAGGAAATGTATATGTAATCAAAATAATTGAAGGGAATTAAAGAGTAGGATTCAAAATAAGCCAATCAAAATATTACAGGGTATTCCCTTTTTCCAGAATATTTATGCAAGTGTATATGAAAGATCCTGAACTAGGAGATGCTTTAGAGTTGTATTCAAAATAAGGGTATTCTCTTTTTCCAGAATATTTACTTTAATTATTTTTATGCATAGCCGCTCTTGGATGCAAAAAGTGGAACATATCCCTTTTTCCAGAATATTTACCTTAATTATTTTTATTCATAGCCGCTGTTGGATGCAAAAAGGAGAATATAGCCATTTTTCCAGAATATATTATACCTAATTTCTGGGATACTGGACCTCTCCAATAATGTCTCTAAAGCGCCTCAATTACGTCTGGCAAGTTTGGAAAAAAAATTTTCTAGGGCCTTTGACCTCTTTAAAAATTTCTGTAAGCGTTGTTCATTACGTGAGCCAAGTTCACGAATGTCAACATTTTTGCATTCAACATTTAATCTAATAAAACATGTTTTTACATGCTCTATAGTAAGGAATTCTATTTGATATACACATCAAGAAAGAGAAATATGTTATATACTCTTTAGGGGAATAAAATTGATTTGTAATAAACTTAAATAATCCATTTACATAGTTTTTATAAAATAATTTTATAAATTTGTTGTTTATGTTGTTTAGAAAAAAGCTTGCCATAAATATTTATTTTTGGAATTTTGTAACTTTGAAAATTTTTTTTTTATTTATTTTTTGAATTCTGGAAATGGAATTATGGAAATGGAATTTTTTGTTTGGAATAACGTACCCAACCCAGTATGTTAATATCTAGCTTTTAAACGCCCTAATAGTCTTTATAGTTTAGGAGATATATTGACTTAAGTGAATTTAGCCCCCAAATTGCCAAAGTGACGTAATGAGCCCTTAATGCCATAATCGCTAACCGACACTTTGCAGAACTTAATGCAACGTCACCTTTCTTCAAAATTTCAAAAAAATTCGGTTAAGATAGCTTTTTGGAACTATGTATACCTAATAATTTTTATTCGAGATTTTTTTTTTTAAATTTTTTTAATTCGAGATTTTTTTTCGAGATTTTTGTTAGTACGAGATTTATTTTTTCGAGATATCGAGGGTGACCCATTCTATTAACTGGTTATACTTACTTCGATAAACTAGACAATTAAAAACATTTTCCAATCGATAACAAGTACTTGTATTCAACTGAGTGTTGATCAACTATGCTGGCGAATCAATTTCTCCATTTAAAACTTACATTACAAATCAATTTATCAATTTTGAGCGGTCTGCATAAGGAGGGATAATTATAGGGAGAATTAGACCATGGTAAATACGAAACGTAGTGCAAAACAAAAAAATTATTTAAAACAGGGTTTGCATATTTCAGATTTGGATGAACAATGCAGGTATATAAAATTTTTACGAAATATGGGTTATCAACCTCTTTGGACTACATTTTGATGAAACCTTGTTAGGAATTTACTTTATTATTGAGTATACGCCAAAATGGCGTTTAAATGAAAGCTTTTCATCGCAAAATACAGAAGTCCTTATTTTGGCAAAAAAGTTCAATGTCCTTAGCTTCAAAAGTGTAGTTACCAGTTACCAAGTAGAGAAAATCGCCAGGTTGAACTAATCTGTGTACATTTTTTATTACTGAGAAAGAGTCTAAATCTGAACTAGATACAATATGAGGAAAATTTTATTGAAGTAGAGTTATATCATTGGATAATCTTATAGTTTCGGAAATTTACATATCATCTACATAAATATGGAAATACAACTATTACTAATGACATTGATCAAATCATTAATAGCTACAATAAATAATTATAGACCCAGATGACTCCTTGAGGTGAAGATGAGTTAGAAAATATTTGTCAGAAATACTTTACCTAATCATAGGACGAGACCATAGTAAACTACGTAGTGCAAAACGAAGCGATAATAGAGATTATTTTCTATTAGTTAAATATGAATTAATCCAATTAATTGTAATTTGTGGAAACCATATATTTTCAAGCTTCAGGAGAAGGATACTGTATACAACGATAAAAAACATGAAAAGCTTTGCAATGCCAATTGAACTTGTTATCAAACTTACTGTTAAGTTTACTGTAAGACTAATCCTAACAAATAGGATCAGATGAGAATGCTACTGAGGGACAAAAAATAGAATAATGGTTCTCACTAGCATTCAGTAGTTTAAGTTCAATAGTTTAAGGTTACAGCAATAAAATGCTGTAATTATAAAACTACTTAGATCTGTTTTTAAAGAAGATTTAAAGTGAAAACGACTTAAGACAATTCGGATAGTTTTTGGATTTGGCATAAAGAGTTTTTTCTACGACTTAGTACAAGTACTGAGTCTAAGTACTAAGTCTTGTACGATGCCTTATACAAAAGAGCTGATATGTATGTATTAAATCGTCTAGGATCTTAAAAACTTTTATTTTACCCATATGTAAAAGTTTTTGCCACTTTTGGCGTATTTTTGATCTCAGAACTGAGATTATTTGGTTACATCATGAATATATAGAGCAATTTCAGGTCAGTTGAATAAAATGTTTCTGATACAAATAAAAACATTGGCCTGTACAAAGAAATGATTGAGGCAAGCTAGTTATCAACTACATGAGACAAAATATTTTATAATAGAAAGAAGAAGTTCCGAAAAAGTGAGCTCAGTAAGAAAACACAATATTTTATGCTACTTAAACTTTAGATTTAATATAAAATACAATATAAATAAAATAAATAAGAATGGTTAACTGAATTCCATTTGAGTTCAAAAGTTGTTTGAGGCAATTTATATAAATAATATCTTGTTTTTGGTTAGTTAGCTGATTGATTAAGCTGTTAATGATGATGATGATATAAATTAAAATTTGCCCAACTTTCAGCATGTCCATGCCCATGTCCATGACCATGATCATGACCATGTCCTTCATGATGTCCATAGACTTGTGGATGGTGGGCATGTCCGATTCTTTTAACAACAGCATTGAAACCACCATGTTTATCTGCATGATATTCAACAACACGTTTTGTACCATCCGCTTCATGGAGTTCATAGGCTCCCTTAACATGACCACCATCACTGTGTTCCCATTGATTTTTGTTATCCCCGGTATGTGAGTCCTTTACACCATATTCAAATTTGTAGCCACCATGTGAATGATGATCTTCGTGTCCATCATGATGCCCTGCAGCTACTAGAGCTACTAATCCAAGAACAAAAGTAAGCTTTAATAATTGCATTTTGATTTATTCCAATTTAATCTGAACAATAGCACAATTCACGACTGAATGATACTTCAATTGTCATTTCCAATTTTATTTATACCCAAAATTCATGATAGGTGAAATAAAAATTGATTATGAGTATTAAATTGGTAGAAAAAAAAAGTAAAATATTTGGCACGAGTCAATAGGTACATATTTTGTTTTTACTTTTCACATTTTTTCACACAAAAGAAAGGTTAAAGAAAAATTATAACACTTGCATTCAAGGTTAATGCTTTTTCTTTCATAATGACAAGTGGAAATTATTTACTTTTATTAAGTGTGAAAAACATAATTTTTTCCAGTAATAATGGCTTATCTTAAATAAGATCCTTTAACTTTATTGTAGTAATCATGAATACGACTGACCAAATTCGAGTCTTGTAGCTATTTTTTAAAGATAGAAGCTTCGATTAGAACAGATACATTTGTTTGTCGCGTGGGAAAGATGGCCGAATTTAACAAACTATAAAGATAAGCCAAATCCAACGATTAGTTTATACTTATAATAAATTAGAATAAGAGCTAGAACATATTGTTGTTCTGTCTAGTATTGTAATAACTTCCAACTAATAATTAGTATTAAGTTATTTAACCTTGATTTACACTTTAATTCAACTAAGGAATTTTTTAAACATTTTCTTTTACTTTTAAAAACCTTTCTGAAAGCAAAATAGAAAAAAAGTTATTTGGTTCATACCAAATATTAACTTTTTTTTCACCAATTTAATGCTGATATAAACCATATTTTGTATATAAATAAAATTGGAATTGACAATTGAAGTATCATTCAGTCGTGAATTGTTCTATTGTTCACATCAAATTGAAGTCAATCAAAATGCAATTATTAAAACTTACTTTTTGGATTAGTAGCTCTAGTAGCTGCAGGGCATAATGATGAGCACGAAGATCATCATTCACATGGTGGCTACAAATTTGAATATGGTGTAAAGGACTCACATACCGGGGATAACAAAAATCAATGGGAACACAGTGATGGTGGTCATGTTAAGGGAGCCTATGAACTCCATGAAGCGGATGGTACAAAACGTGTTGTTGAATATCATGCAGATAAACATGGTGGTTTCAATGCTGTTGTTAAAAGAATCGGACATGCTCATCATCCACAAGTCTATGGACATCATGAAGGACATGGACATGATCATGGTCATGGTCATGGTCATGGTCATGGTCATGGACATGGTCATGGACATGGACATGCTGAAAGTTGGGCTAATTTCAATTTGTATGATCATCATCATTAAGTCATTCTCATAAAAATAATTAACAACATAAGCTGGGAGTTTATTTATTGAGCCATCTATGTATTTGAAATACCTCATCAATTAAAATCAGACATTCTCAATCATTTTCATTAGAAATTGACTGAATTACAAATTAAAAAAATTTTTTTTTTAATTTCCTACAAAATGTATTTCAGAATTTTGTAATTATGTAGATTAATTTTATATTAAAAATATAATTTAAGTAGCAAAAACCAGTGTGTTTCATTTATTCTTTTTAATCATAACTCAAATTTATATTTTTGAAGTATTCTACCGGAAGGACAATAATTAATCAATTTTGCCAAAAGACACATAATTAAAGTTTCCACTGATGGACCATTGCTAGAACAACCATTGGATGAACTTCAAGCGACATAAGGTGTATAACTTGACCATGACCAATATAAACATATTGATCGGAGGGAAACAATAAGATAAGCTTTGATGCGACATTCTTTATTGAATTATTTCAATCTTTGGAATTTATAAATCAGCTCGACATATGTGCAATGAATTAAAAATATAAAGAAGCAAAACTCATTTAAAAATTTTTAACGTCTTCAAAATATTTGAGCTTTTTGTTAAGTAAAACTTATCAGGATAAAAGAATTAAAATTTAGTTTACAAATTTAGTTTCGCCAAGTTATATAAGTTCTAGGAAGGGAAGAAGGATGGGTCAAATCAAAAACGTATGGCGGGAGCCTTACGTAACATTTGCCGACCGTCAGCAACCACTTTCCTTTATTATTTTTCTTTACATCTTGTGCTTCTATTTTTCTGTTGCTGTTTAATCTGAATTGGTCTGCACATACTTGCTATTTGAATAATTATTTTAAAAAAGTTTTGCAAAATATTTTTCATTGAAATCTTTATTGCTCATTAAAATTTATGCTAATGGTGTATTTTGCTTTATGGAATTCGTTGCTGTTTGTGGTGGTTCTTATTTTAATAAAATGCAGCCTATTCTCATTGCTCAAAAACACTGTATAAAGATAGTTTTGAAAAAAAAATAGACTAATTCTTAGTTTTCAGTTATTTAAATAGTTGAATATTCCACCACTTAGGTATTTATATTTGTTTAAAACGCTGAACATTTTTTATAATAGATTGGGCTATCTCGATCACCGATTTACAACTAGATATAATCTTTAGAATTAATAATTTATATTTGTAAATGATCCAAGAGCCCGTACCTCTCATTTTTGCCACCATGAGAGCCACTTATCATTTATGATTATATAGCTTCACATTTTTTTTAATATATTACCGTATTCTCAAAGATCGGACAGATCATCTGTTTCATTCTGCAAAACTTTGGCTATTAAGACTGGATCACCTTCAAATTGAATCTGTTTTTCCTACGACTTAGTTTTTAACTTTAATTTAGTTTTTAACTATAATTTTTTAATTTTCTTTCAGTCTTCTAGTTATTTCTTATATTTTTTATTCTTGCTTTTATTTGTACTTAATTCTGCTTACTCTCTTCAATTATTTAAATTTTGCTTTAATTTTTATTTTTTCATTATATAATTTTATGATTTTAATTTTTTAATTTTTTTTTCACATTTACCTTTAATTTTCTACTTACTATGGATTTACCCAACAACATTTTATATTTTGTATCGGTCTGCTGTATTGTATTTTTTTGTACATAGTTTCATGCATCACATATCCTTCTGAATATCTGAATGATCCTACCAGGGATCCTATATGTATTCTTGTTATTTTTTGTTTAGTAAATATATATTTTTAGAATTGTATTTGATATTGACATGAATAAATGACTTATAAACCTATAAATCTAAAATGTATAAATATGACAGAGAGACCAAAATTATAATATATTAATGGTACCTCAAATTGGAAAAGTATTTATTCTCACAATTAAACAAAATATTTGTATATAAAATTAAATTTAGTTCTTATTTTTTTTCATAAATTATGAAATGTTATTATCATAATTCTAATTATTTTCATAAATTATCAAATATTTATTTGTAGAATATTGTGAACACATTAAACATGACAGAAAAAAAATTATCAAAAAGGCCTTCATCTCTCGTTGTATTTGCCGTAGTAGAACAGAGTGAAGACCTGTGCCGACTTTAACGCACTAAAACCTTCTAACCCTTTGCTTAAATTAAGACTAGCATTTTAAACTATTCATGAAATGACTAATGGTGCATGAAATTTTATTTTAATGTTTTCAATTTGTGATATTTCAATTTAATTCAAACTTTGTGGGCCTATTTTTCTCTAAATTAAATTCAACTAAGAAGAGAAACACAGACAAATAACGAGGTTATCCAAGTATGCGACAAGTTATATTCATTATAAAAAAATTAAACTCTTTGAAGAAAATTACAATGATTGAAAAAATGGATATGTAGAAATAAAAACTTTGTTCAAGCTTGCACCTAACATTTTGTTTCAAATTGACAAATAATTTTCTGAAAGTTCATAAAAACTAATTTCAGTAACAACGCAAAATATTTGATGCTACTTAAATTTTATTTTTAATATAAAAAAAAATAAATAAGTCTGGTTCAACTAACAAAGATATGATACATTCTCATTTCAAAGTTGATTGAAACAGTTTCACAATTAAAAATTTACATGTTGACTAACTAGGTGATTGGCTGAACTATTAATGATGATGATCATATAAATTAAAATTTGCCCAACTTTCAGCATGTCCATGTCCATGACCATGATCATGTCCATGTCCTTCATGATGTCCATAGACTTGTGGATGATGAGCATGTCCGATTCTTTTTACAACAGGATTAAATCCACCATGTTTATCTGCATGATATTCAACAACACGTTTTGTTCCATCAGCTTCATGAAGTTCATAGGCTCCTTTAACGTGACCACCATCACTGTGTTCCCATTGATTTTTGTTATCCCCGGTATGTGAGTCCTTTACACCATATTCAAATTTGTAGCCACCATGTGAATGATGATCTTCATGCCCATCATGATGCCCTGCAGCTGCTAGAGCTACTAAAACAATAACAAAAGTAAGTTTTAATAAGTGCATTTTGATTTATTCCAATTTGATCTGAACAATAGAACAATTCACGACTGAATGATACTTCAATTGTCAATTCCAATTTTATTTATATACAAAATATGGTTTATATCAGCATTAAATTGGTGAAAAAAAAGTTAATATTTGGTATGAACCAAATAACTTTTTTTCTATTTTGCTTTCAGAAAGGTTTTTAAAAGTAAAAGAAAATGTTTAAAAAATTCCTTAGTTGAATTAAAGTGTAAATCAAGGTTAAATAACTTAATACTAATTATTAGTTGGAAGTTATTACAATACTAGACAGAACAACAATATGTTCTAGCTCTTATTCTAATTTATTATAAGTATAAACTAATCGTTGGATTTGGCTTATCTTTAAAGTTTGTTAAATCCCGTCATCTTCCCCATGTGGTAAACAAATGTACCTGTTCTAATCGAAGTTTCTTTTTTCATAAAAAATAGTTGAAAGACGAGAATTTGGTCAGACGTATTCATGATTACTACAATAAAGTTAGGAATTGTTACTTGGAAAAATTATGTTTTTACACTAAAATAAAAGTAAATAATTTCCACTTGTCATTATGAAAGAAACAACATTAACCTTGGATGCAAGTGTTATAATTTTTCTTTAACCTTTCTTTTGTGTGAAAAAAAGTGAAAACAAAAACAAAATATGTACCTATTGACTCGTGCCAAATATTTTACTTTTTTTTTCTACCAATTTAATACTCATACTCAATTTTTATTTCACCTATCATGAACTTTGGGTATAAATAAAATTGGAAATGACAATTGAAGTATCATTCAGTTGTGAATTGTTCTATTGTTCAGATCAAATTGGAATAAATCAAAATGCAATTATTAAAACTTACTTTTGTTCTTGGATTAGTAGCTCTAGTAGCTGCAGGGCATCATGATGGACACGAAGATCATCATTCACATGGTGGCTACAAATTTGAATATGGTGTAAAGGACTCACATACCGGGGATAACAAAAATCAATGGGAACACAGTGACGGTGGTCATGTTAAAGGAGCCTATGAACTCCATGAAGCTGATGGTACAAAACGTGTTGTTGAATATCATGCCAGTAAACATGGTGGATTTAATCCTGTTGTAAAAAGAATCGGACATGCTCATCATCCACAAGTCTATGGACATCATGAAGGACATGGACATGATCATGGTCATGGGCATGGTCATGGACATGGACATGCTGAAAGTTGGGCTAATTTCAATTTGTATGATCATCATCATTAAGTCATTCTCATAAAAATAATTAACAACATAAGCTGGGAGTTTATTTATTGAGCCATCTATGTATTTGAAATACCTCATCAATTAAAATCAGACATTCTCAATCATTTTCATTAGAAATTGACTGAATTACAAATTAAAAAAAAATATTTTTAATGTCCTACAAAATCTAATTCAGAATTTTGTAATTATGTAGATTAATTTTATATTAAAAATATAACTTAAGTAGCAAAAACCAGTGTGTTTCATTTACTCTTTTAAATTAAAATTAAAATTTATATTTTTGAAGTATTATCCTAGAAGGACAAGAATTAATCAGTTTTACCTAAAGAGACATAATTAAAATTTCCACTGGACCATTGCTAGAATAACCATTGTATGAACTTTAAATGTCTAAATCTGTATAACTTGACCATATAAACATATTGATCGGATGGAAAACAATAAGATAAGCTTTAATGCGACATTCTTAATTGAATTATTTCAATCTTTAAAATTTATAAATCAGTTTGACAATTATGTGCAATGAATTAAAGGTATAAAGAAGGAAAACTCATTTAAAAATAAATTAAAAAATATCATCTTCAAAATATTTGATTTTAAAATATTTATTTTGTTAAGTAAAACTTATCAGAATAAAAAAATTTAAATTTAGTTTCCAAATTTAATTTCGCTAAGTTATATAAGTTCTGGGTAGTGAATAAGGATGGGTCAATATCAGACGTGTACAAAGAAAAAAGCTGTGGCTACAATGCTCTCGGACCAAAACATTTTTTTTAAGTTTCGCCTCCTACATTTTCCGGCTGGCAAAGAGACATAGTTGCAAGATCGTAAGGTGAGGGGTTCAATTTTGGCTTCAATTATTTTTTTTTATTTTTCTTTAAGTCTTATTATTTTCCTATTGTTAACCAAATGCTTAACAGAGATGCTTAGCCACAGTGAGAGGAGTATAATGCACTATTAATATGAATGTGAGCGTAAAATTATAATATTTTAATAGTATCGCAAATTGAAAATGTCTCTATTCTCGAAATTATTCAAAATATTCGAATTTACTTTAAATTTAGTTTTTGTTTTTTATAAATTATCAAATGTCATGTGCAACTCGCATAACCCATAGAAATTTATATAGTTAATGAAAACGATAACTTTATTCGATACTAATCGTTTTATTCCCTCATTTTAACGTTTTGTAAATGATAGTTCTATAATTTATTATAAAGAAATTTATTTTATTTTTTATTTACTTTTATATTAGCTTGCCACTGTCTGTTTATTTATTTGGTTGGTAGGTATGTAGGACTCTGTTTCTTAATATTAAACAAAACGCAAAACGAAAAAAAATAGTTTTGTTTAAAAAATTTAAAGATAGAGTTCTGAAATTTTGTACAGTTATTCTTGATCAAAAAAGAAAGCGGGCACGGTACTTTACAAAGCTGTTATCATGACAGGTTTGGTTAGCTGCCACTCAACTCCTAGCACCAATTAGGAATATATCAATAACCAATTATTTTTCGGACATGAAAACTTACACTTATATACTTTTTGACAAATAAAGAGATTCGACTATTATTGATTTCGAAAATTTGGACTGGTTCGGGTTGGTGCAATACAATTACTGGCTACCTATCAGGAATATTTCAAAAACCAATTTTGTTATAGACAGGAGAGTTTACACTTATATACTCTTTCTAAAATTATATACCTATGTATATGTTTCATTTAAAACTAAAAAATATAAAATAAAAAATTAGTTTTAGTTTCCATAAAAGTATATTTTAAAAATTGTTATGTTTACATTATTATTTATTTTATTAATCGTTTATCAGTAATATATATTTGACATGAAGTACCATGCTTAGAAATTCTCTTCTTCTGCTCTTCTTTAATACACGCTAGATTTTACTTAGATCTAGCATATTATGACTACTTATCCACTTATGTTCTAGCAATAAACAAATTTTATTATTAAATAAAAAAAAAAAAAATAACTTATATAATTTCAATTGTATTTCATTAGATTAAAAATTATTATTAAATTAGTATTAGTCTTTGTTGAAACTTTTCTAAACACACAATTAATTTCTTGGAAAAGTAAATTTAAGTAACATTAAGAATGATTTAAATGACTATACATCACTAGTATGAATTCACTACTGTATAGTTTAAATTTTATTTGTATATATATATATATATATATAAGTACATTTATGATTTTAATATAATTAATTATTTGCAATATTGTATAAAATTTTTAAAAATATTAATCTTAATATAAATAATAAGTCATATAAATATTTTATTTAGTCTGCAATCTGCATCATCAGTTCAACGACTGAAGTTCAGGTTTCTTTTTATGATGTATATTTTTTTTAAACTTAAATTTTTAAATGAAAGTATAAAATAATTAGTAGAAAGCCACTGCTAACAAACTGTAATAAAGTTAGTGTGAAGTTTAAAAAAGAATACACCAGTGTATTTTAGAGGTTATTATGTATTAATCAAAAAGGTTTTCATCCTAATTCAGATATGAATATTTGATAGAAGTAAAAATAATAATTAAAAATAAATTTATACCTACCCTTGTTAATAAAGAAGTTTAACTTATTGAGAATAAGTACCTTCAGATTGTTAAATAAGATATCTACATAACTTCAAGTAATTTCGAGAAAGAGGGAGGGAATTATACTAATATATTTTGTAACAAGTAGTATGATTCTTTAATCTAACATTAATTTTTCGTTATCTCTTAATTACGCAATATGTCTCACACATTACTACTTTACTTATTGACAGAAGCAAAGAAATCGGGACTGGAATTAAATATCGAGAAAACCAAGGCAATGAGGACAAACAACAGTGATAGTGAGCCAATAACAGTGAATGGACAACAGATATAATACATAGAAGAATTCAACTACCTGGAGAGCATCATAACATCAAGAGGAGAACAGCCGTATAAATAAGGCAAAAAGTACATTTGGAAGCCTAATGAAGATATGGCGGAGAAACCAAATATCGAGAACAACAAAGCTAACAATATTCAGAGCATATGCAAAGTCAACATTAATATATGGCAATGAAACATGGCTCACTTCGGTCAGAATTAAACAGAAGCTACAAGTATTTATCAACAAGTGCTTGAGAATTATATGCAGAATATTCTGGCCGGCAAGAATTAGCAACGAGGATTTATGGATGATAACTGGAGAAGAACCGATCAACAGACAGATACACTAAGGAAATCAGAAAGTGATATAGCAAGAAGAGCTCTAGAGTGGAATCCACAAGGACAAAGGAGAGACGCACAATTGATCAAGAATTAACAATCAACAATTATACCAGTGACGATAATAGAGAGGAATGGAGATTCACTATCGAAGCCTGTGCTCCCACGCGGAGTAATAGGAAAAAAAAATAACAGAACAACAATATGTTCTAGTTCTTATTCTAATTTATTATAAGTATAAACTAATCGTTGGATTTGGCTTATCTTTATAGTTTGTTAAATTCGGCCATCTTTCCCACGCGACAAACAAATGTATCTGTTCTAATCGAAGCTTCTATCTTTCATAAAAAATAGTTACAAGACTCGAATTTGGTCAGTCGTATTCATGATTACTATACAATAAAGTTAGGTATTGTTACTGAAAATAGTTATGTTTTTAACACTTAATAAAAGTATATAATTTCCACTTGTCATTATGAAAGAAAAAACATTAACCTTGAATGCAAGTGTTATAATTTTTCTTTAATCTTTCTTTTTTGTGAAAAAATGTGAAAAGCAAAAACAAAATATGTACCTATTGACTCGTGCCAAATATTTTATTTTTCTTTTCTACCAATTTAATACTCATAATCAATTTTTATTTCACCTATCATGAATTTTGGGTATAAATAAAATAAAAACTGGCAATTGAAGTATCATTCAGTCGTGAATTGTGCTATTGTTCAGATCAAATTGGAATAAATCAAAATGCACTTATTAAAACTTACTTTTGTTATTGTTTTAGTAGCTCTAGCAGCTGCAGGGCATCATGATGGGCATGAAGATCATCATTCACATGGTGGCTACAAATTTGAATATGGTGTAAAGGACTCACATACCGGGGATAACAAAAATCAATGGGAACACAGTGATGGTGGTCACGTTAAAGGAGCCTATGAACTTCATGAAGCTGATGGTACAAAACGTATGGTTGAATATCATGCAGATAAACATGGTGGTTTCACTGCTGTTGTCAAAAGAATCGGACATGCCCACCATCCACAAGTCTATGGACATCATGAAGGACATGGACATGATCATGGTCATGGTCATGGACATGGGCATGGACATGCTGAAAGTTGGGCAAATTTTAATTTATATCATCATCATCATTAACAGCTTAATCAATCAGCTAACTAACCAAAAGCAAAATATTATTTATATAAATTGCCTCAAATTTTATCACAAAATTATATTTTAGCTTACTAAACCAACTCATTTCATAAAAGGAATAACAGACTTATCATAGAGAAAAAAGAGATAATAGATCGCGCGGTAATTGGATGTGTTCACATTGAATTGCAATTGCATTGAACAAAATCTGTTGCAAAAGCTAGCTCTTAGCGTTTATATTATGTCATCAATTGCATTTTTTTTATCAGTTATTCAGTTCATCAACGTTTTGAATTTTCTATTCTGTAATTTTGATAATTTAAAAAATTTATTTGTAGCAAATATTTATTTATATTAAAGTGTAGCACAAAAAAATTATTTATTTTCATATTGCTACATATTTAAATTTAATACATATATTTTTGTGAATTTTGAAAAAACTATTCACTGTTTTATTTAATCCTACATTCCTACGTTTATTGAAATAACTTAGTTACCCTTCAATTCTATATACAAAAAAATATTTACATTGGTAGCACTCGCTCTCTTTATGTAAGTGCTCAACTTAAACAACTATTTAATTAGATGTTGTTGTATATTTATGTTGACAAATGACAGCGCAACAATTCAGTGATTGATGCGTCCAGTAGTTAACACTTTAAATGTTTTCTATGTATTACTGTAAGACTTTGATTCTGAACTTGGTAACATCAAACATTATATAAATTAGCCATATTTTATTTAAATATGATTTTTAAATTTTTTATGTTCATTTTATTTTTAGTTTATATTAAAACTGCACCACAAAAACTAAAAAAAAACGTACCAATTCGCAATGTACCTATGTATTTGCATAAAATTTTTGTTTTTTTTTTTTATTTTAAATAATTTTCCTTCCTTTTTTATTTTTAATTTTTATTTTGATGATTTCTCCGAGAAAAGAATAATATGCGCTAGTAGCTATAATCATATATAATCAATAAAAAATTTGTTTTGAAAGAAAAATGAAACAAAAAATATTTGAACTCATCCAATCAAATAAGTATTTCATTCTTGTTTTACATTCCAGGCCAGAAGATTGGTTCAATGGTTGATGTATGAATAATATATTATATTATATTATATACTACATGTAGGTATATACTACATGTTGGCTTAATTATAATTGTTTAATATAAAATTTAATAGTATTGATGTAGGTATGTGTAGATAAAAACTTTTTTTTTAATTCATATTTTTAGTTTACCTATCTATGCCTATATCATTTATTATCAATTATTATATTACACACAGGTTTCCTTTTATTTCTTTCCTTTTATTTCTTGTGTAAATAAAAAAATAACAATAAACAAAAAAACTGAAAAAAAATTTTTTAACACATTCAACGGCATCACCTTTCTGAAAAAATACGGTTACAAAAAAAAAAACGTAAGCAAAAAGAGAAAAATATAAAAGCTTAATATGATATTCATATTTATATATGTATGCAATATATAAATATTTCTATGTTCAAATTGTTCTGATTTTGTGAATTAGTTTGCTTGTTTTCTGCTGCTCTTCTATTACTATTGTTTATGAACCAACGACTCAATCTCAAAATCTTGCTGAATTCAAGAAACAAAATTTGTTTTGTTTGCCTTTTTTTTATTTATCCATTTTATTTTTTCATTATTATTATATTTTATTCATTAGCCAAAAGCAAAAATGATAACCATATATGTAGTCACACATGTAAACAATTTTTTTTTAATTAATTTTGGTCTATGCTTACTCTTCCTTCTATTAATTCAATTATTATATTATAATTTATTATAGGGTTGCCACTTAGGTCCAATATTACTGAATACACTTTTTTTTTATACAGCGATATACTTTTTTTTAAATTTATATTTTTTATAAATTTAATATTAAAATCAATGATTTTTTAATATTGTAAAAAAATTTAAAGAAAATAATTTTTGTTCAAAAAATATTCTAAAGTTGACATTTTTTTTTTATATTTAAGTAATGAAACTGAATTTGAAAATAGTTGAAAAATCTGTTGAATTAAAAAAATTAGATCCGAATATATTCAAATATTAATATTCAAATATTTCATTTTCTTCAAGTTGCATTTTTTCAGAAATTTATACGAAGTTTTTGTAAGTGGCCACCCTAAATCGATACACGAGAAAATAATAAAAAGAGTTTAATTTTATTTCTTTCCATGCATCAACATAATATTTCCTGCAAATGTGGATTGTGGAATGAGAATTTCAAATTTTGTTTGGTTTTGTTGTTGTTGTTTTTTTTTTGCAAGATTCTTTTTTTTATATATACGTATTGTATATTGTTATAACAATTGTATTCAAAAAAATAAATGTTTTCTTTTTCTTCTTTTCTGAGAGCCTAGTAGTTCATCGTTTCACCAACAAACTACATAACCCTTGTTTTTAAGATTTTGTTTCTTGTAGTTGATAACTAACTAGCTTGTCTCAATTATTTCTTTGTCTTTACTTGTATAAGAAACATTTCATTCAACTGACCTGAAATTGCTCTATATAATCATGATGCAACCAAATGATCTCAGTTCTGAGATAAAAAATAAGCCAAAAGGGCAAAAACTTTTGCATCTGTAAAATAAAAGTTTTTAAGATCCTAGCCGATCTAAGACATACATATCAGCTCTTGTGTTTCGACTTTAAAAATTATATCACAAATTTTCACACTATTCGCTATTTATTATATTATGATTCTATAATAGATTATACGTCTAAAATACTTCCAAGTGATATCTGCTAACAGTACCTAATATTATTTTGAAATATCAATATTTCATTTGTAAGAGCCAAGTAACTTTTGTACTCGTACTAGGTCGTGGTTCTTGTACTAATTCGTTGCCAAATCTAAAAACTGTCTGAATTATCTTAAATCGTTTTCACTTTAAATCTTCTTTAAAAACAGATCTAAGTAGTTTTATTGCTGTAACCTTAAACTATTGAACTTAAAATACTGAATGCTAAGGAGAGCCATTATTGTATTTATTGTACCTCACTAGCATTCTAATCTTCATTCTATTTGTTAGGATTAAACTTACAGTAAACTTAACAGCAAGTTTGAGAACTAGTTCAATTAGCATTGCAAAGCTTTTCATATTTTGTATCGTTATATACAGCATCGTTCTCCTGAAGCTTTAAGAATTCTGGTTTTCACAAATTACAATTAATTGGATTAATTCTTATTTAACTAATAGAAAATATTCTGTATTATCGTTTCGTTTTGCACTACGTAGTTTACTATGGTCTCGTCCTATGATTAGGTAAAGTATTTCTGACAAACATTTTCTAACTCATCTGCACCTCAAGGAGTCATCTGGGTCTATAATTATTTATTGTAGCTATTAATGATTTGATCAATGTCATTAGTAATAGTTGTATTTCCATATTTATGTAGATGATATGTAAATTTTCGAAACTATAAGATTATCCAGTGATATAACTCTACTTCAAGAAAATTTTACTCATATTTTATTACAAAAAATGTGCACAGATTAGTTTTATCTTGGCAATTTTCTCTACTTGGCGAACATTAAATCTTTTTGACAATTTAAGGACTTTTTAAGGACAAGGATAAGTGCGGTTTGCGATGGAAAACTCTCATTTAAACATCATTTTTGGCGTACTCAATAAAAAAGTAAATTCCTTACTAGGTTTCATTAAAATGTAGTCCAAAGAGTTTGATGACCCATATTTCGTAAAAATTTTATATACCTGCATTGTTCATCCAAATCTGAAATATGCAAAGCCTGTTTGAAATAATCCAACAAAAAATTTCTTTGTTTTGCATTACGTTTCGCATTTACCTTGGTCTGATCCTACAATTCTCCCTGCTTATGTAGACCGCTCAAAATTGATAAAATTACAACACATTGGATTCCCGAAGAACTGCAGCTGATGTTGTATTTGTAATGTAAGTTTTAAATGGAGAAATTGATTCGCCAGCATAGTTGATCAACACTCAGTTGAATACAAGTACTTGTTATCGATTGAAAAATGTTTTTAATTGTCTAGTTCATCAAAGTAATTAAGTATGAACCAGTTAATTGAATGTGTATGTTTCTTAAGTAATACAAAGGTTTTACATACTGATTTTTGATTAAACAAATTCATTTTAATCTATTGCAAGAGGCAAGTTATTTTATAATAGGAAGAGGAAGTTCCTAAAAAGTTAGTTAAGTAAAAAAACATAATAATTTATGCTACTTAAATTTTACTTTTAATAAATACAATAAATAAGAATTGTTAACTGAATTCCATTTGAGTTCAAAAGTTGCTTGAGGCAATTTATATAAATAATATAAAATAAAATATTGTTTCGTTAGCTAATTGATTTAACTATTAATGGTGATGATCATATAAATTAAAATTTGCCCAACTTTCTGCATGTCCATGTCCAGGTCCATGACCATGTCCATGACCATGTCCATGACCATTTTCATGTCCATGTCCTTCATGATGTCCATATACTTGTGGATGATGAGCATGTCCGATTCTTTTTACAACAGCATTGAATCCACCATGTTTATCTGCATGATATTCAACCATACGTTTTGTTCCATCAGCTTCATGAAGTTCGTAAGCTCCCTTAACATGACCGCCATCACTGTGCTCCCACTGATTTTTGTCATCACCGGTATGTGAGTCTTTTACACCATACTCGAACTTGTAGCCACCATGTGAATGATGATCATGATCATGGTGATATTGTGCAGTTGCTAAAGCTACAAATCCAACAACAAAAATAAGTTTTAAAAATTGCATTTTGATTGACTTCCGATAAGATCTCAACAATAGAACAATTCACAACTGAATAATACTGTTATTGCCAGTTCTACTATTTATACACAAAATATTTGTAATTAGAATTTGTACCAGCATTAGTGGAAAAAATATAAAAAATTTGGTACGAATCAAATATATTTTTTTTCTATTTTGCTTTCACATATATTTTTTGAGAGTAAATGAAAATTTATAAAAAAAATTTTGTTTGCATTAAGTTGTAAATCAAGGTTAAATATCTTAGTACTAATTTAAAGGTAAGATCTAAGTAGTTCAATAATAGAAAGAACAATAATAGATCTGGCCGTCATTCTAACTTATGATAAGTATGAACTAAAAATTAGATTTGGCTTATCTTTAAAGTTTGTTGAATCATCTTCCCTACGCGATATACAAATGTATCCACTCGAATCGAAGTTTCTTTCTTTCTTAAAAAATTGTTGAAAGTCTCGAATTTGTTCAGTCGTAGTCATGCTTCCTATAATAAAGTTAAATGATTTTGTTTTGGAAGGCATTGTTAGTCAAAATATTTATGTTTCTCATACATACAAATTAGTAAATAATTCCAACTTATCGTATAAGATAAATTTTTTAACCTTGACTGCAAGCGTTCAAACTTTTTATTTATCTTTTCTTTAGTATACAAAATTTAAAAAGCAAACACAACAAAAAAAAAAAAATATTTTGACTCGTGCTAAATATTTCACTTTTCTACCAATTTAATGTTCATAATCAATTTTTTATTCACCTAACATGAGTTTTGAGTATAAATAAAATTGGAAATGACAATTGAAGTATCATTCAGTCGTGAATTATTCTATCGTTCAGATCAAATTGAAGTCAATCAAAATGGAATTACTAAAACTTACTTTTGTTCTTGGATTAGTAGCTATCGCAGCTGCAGGACATCATGATGGACACGAAGATCATCATTCACATGGTGGCTACAAATTTGAATATGGTGTAAAGGACTCACATACCGGGGATAACAAAAATCAATGGGAACACAGTGACGGTGGTCATGTTAAAGGAGCCTATGAACTCCATGAAGCTGATGGTACAAAGCGTGTTGTTGAATATCATGCCGGTAAACATGGTGGATTCAATGCTGTTGTAAAAAGAACCGGACACGCTCATCATCCACAAGTCTATGGACATCATGAAGGACATGGATATGATCATGGTCATGGACATGGTCATGGACATGGGCATGCTGAAAGTTGGGCTAATTTCAATTTGTATGATCATCATCATTAAGTCATTCTCATAAAAAAAAATTAACAACACAAACTGGGAGTTTATTTATTGATTTGAAATACCTCATCAATTCAAATCAGACACGATTCCTAATCATTTTCATTAGAAATTGACTGAATTACAAATTGAAAAAAAATATTTTTTAATTTTATACAAAATGTATTTCATAATTTTGTAATTATGTAGATTAATTTTATATTAAAAATATAATTTAAGTAGCAAAAACCAGTGTGTTTCATTTATTCTTTTTAATCATAACTCAAATTTATTTTTTTGAAGTATTCTCTCAGAAGAACAAGAACTAATCAATTTTATCTAAAGAGGCATAATTAAAGTTTCCACTGGACTATTGCTAGAATAACCAATGGATCAACTTTTTTTTTTTTTCCTTTCTTTACTTTATTTGTAGATATAATACATAAGGTGTTTCATCGGCTGGAAACATTATTCATAAAAATTTAAAATTTATAATTAAACAATTTAAAAAATTCAGCTTTAATTTTGAAAACTTAATAAGTTCAACAAAAAAAAATATACAAAGAATTACAGCAAAGAAAAAAAATATTAATACAATATAATATAATATAAAAAATTGATAAGAAACGTAAGAAAATTACCCAATTAAGCTTTTGTTAAGATCATGCAATTCAAATAATCGAAAATAAATAGTCATGTGCCAATAAATATTCGTTCAATATATGCATTATATAATTTTGAACCAGATACAGAAACTCTCTGTGACGATAATAGTGATTGACTAATGTCATTTCTGTTTCTGGTATAAAATCTGTGGTTATGTCGCTGTATAGAAGTAATATCAGTGTGATCAACATTATTTATGATTCTATAAATTTTTACAATTATTGCTGATACTGAGAAATACCATTAGTAGGCAAAATTATATTTTCTGAGTACAATCTGTAAGTGTTATGTAGCAATGGCAAGTTCAAAACATTTTTTAGTAACTTATTTTGAGATACTTGCAGGTTGCGAACTATATTTTTAATACCCCATATGCTTGTCCTTGTACCATAGGATAATAAAGAATGGCCAAGGGAAAAATACATTTTTAACTTTACTTCTCGAGGTATCTTATTTTTAAATTTAAATAAAATTCCATTTAGCAAGCTTAACATTCTTTCTAAACTGTTGACATGGGCTTGCCAACTCAAATTACTGTCTAATATAATTCCTAAGAACTTTATTTCATTTATTTCTTCTATATAATTATTGCCAATTTTAATTTTTATTTTTTGAACTTTACTTTTTGAAGACATAAAATTAATTCTTTTAGTTTTCGTGGAGTTCAAAGCAATTTTATTGAGTCTACGAAACTCTTCAATAATGTTTAAATCATGTTCTATCATGTTTTTAATGTCACTTACTATATTTCCCGGATAAAATATGCTACAATCATCCGCCGCGAAAATAAATAATTTACCATGAAGAGGCAATTTATGTATATAATTAATATAAATTAAGAATAGCAATGGGCCTAGTGATGACCCTTGCGGAACTGCCATATTAATATTTTTTTTTGTACTACTTTTATTTTTATAACATCATACTGCACTCTGTTTTCCATGTATGTCTCCATAACTCTCAAAGATTGCTCTGAAAACCCTAATGAATTCAATTTTTTAAGAAGAAGCGAGTGATCAATTGAATCAAAGGCTTTCTTTAGATTCAAGAACACTCCTGCCACCATTTTAAAATCATCTAATTTCTCATATATGGTATCAATAAGATCTGTTAAAGCATTATGAGTACCAATACCTTTCTGAAATCCATATTGGTAGCGGTACAAAAATCGTTGATTGGTTAAATGATTCTCAATTCTTTTATATAAGAGTTTTTCTATTATTTTAGAAAATACAGAGGGTATTGTAATAGGCCTATAATTAGATAGTTCGGACTTATCTCCACATTTCCATATTGAAACTACCTTTTGAATTTTTAGAGCTGAAAGAAAAGTACCATTATTAATTACTTTGTTAAACAAGAACGATAACAATTTCGTAAAACTTGAAGCAGAATTTTTAGCTATTTTCGTTGGAATATTGTTGTGTCCAACCGATTTCTTACCTATAAGATTTAAGATTTAGTACTTCTTCTTCATTTCTGAAAGTAAAGCTAAATGGCGTATAGTCATCATTTAGCGTTCCAAAAAAGTTTATGTTATCTTGCGGTGTTGTTATTATAGAGCTAGATATTGAATCACCAACACTAATAAAATATTTATTAAATTCTTCCACTATCAGTAGAGGTTCTTCTACAGTTGAGTTGTTTGAACTAACTAAATACTTTACACGTGATTGATTACTTCTGCCTGTTATGCTGTTTAGGAAATTCCATAATTTAGCTTGATCAGATCCACAGTTACTAGTTTTGTTACTATAATAATTGGTCTTGCAAATTTTAATACATGATTTAGTTAACTTATTAATTCTATTGAAGTTATAACGTAAATTGTATTTAGAAGGATTATTTTTCAATTTGTTTCTCAAGTAGTGTTTTTCTTTTATTAAATTTTTTAGAGAATCGTTAAACCATGGTAAGAATAGATCACTCCTAGTAATATTTGTTACATATGATGACGTGTTTTCATTAATTATAGAAATAACATCATTTGTCAAATCAGTGCACATATTATCGGCATTGAAATTATAATATTTGTTGAATGATGAGTTCTATAGAGATAGAAATTCTAGAGTAACACATTTTGTTTTTGTGAACCATCATACTACTACTAACATCAACATATTTATTTAAAGATATCATCAAAATATTATGATCACTAATATTATTTCTTATAGTACATATATTTGTTTCAATAACTTTAAGTGACTTAAGTTGTATAACTTGACCATAACCGATATAAACATATTGATCGGAAGGAAACAATAAGATAAGCTTTGATGCGACATTCTTAATTGAATTATTTCAATCTTTAAAATTTATAAATCAGCTCGACATATGTGCAATGAATTAAAAATATAAAGAAGCCAAACTCATTTAAAAATGTTTTACGTCTTCAAAATATATAAATTATCGGATTTTATAAATTATCGGATGCCATGTGTCAGTGCGAGTTATAAAAGACCAAAGGTAATGAAAATTTTGACAGAAACTGCATTCGATACTAACAATGCGGGATATTATATATTAAAGGCCAGAACACACGAACATTTTGACACAACGTCATTCGGTACTAATCGTTTTATTCCCTCATTTTAACGACTTGTAAATGATAATTGTATAATTTATTATAAAGAAATTTATTTTATTTTTGTAGTCTGCAATCTGCATCATCAGTTCAACGGCTGAAGTTAAGGTTTCTTTTTATGATGTATATTTTTTTTAAAACTTTAATTTTTAAATGAAAACTGGAATACCTGGTAAAAGCTGTTCCGCCTTAGTGGAATTGAGATTTGTAAAGATTTTGTGAAATTTCAAATATAAATCTATTGAACTTAAAGAATAAATGCAGAATTAAATGGAAGAAAATGTTACATATATTTATTCAAATATATTATTGTGTTGTACATGATAAAAAAACGTGAATATTAATATTTTTTTTTAATTTTTATCATTTCAACGGTTTTTGTTTCAATTACATATGTTTTTTAATGTGCCCAATTCAAAATCTACCAAATTATAGTAAAAATTATTTTGCTTTATTTACTTTTTCATATAAAACATTTTTAACTCGCCTTTTATATACTTTTAATCTAGAGCTTACATAGAACAATGGTATTGGTAGTATAAAATAAAATATTAAACTTAATAAATTAAAACATAAAAAGATATGAATAAAAATACAATTTTAAAATTGAAAATGTATAAGGTTCAACAACCCTTTAGCGGTGAGAGATAGGTCTAACTTCCACTCAGAATATTTTATTTCACTTTTAATCCTTTAATGTTCCACTATCCCCCCGGTTAAGTTAACTGGGACACTCTGTACATAAGGTTTTCAGATAAAATCGAAGCGGGCCTAAGATTATAAAATATCACAATTTATTGTAACGCTTGTATTAAATAAAATTATTAAATCGAAGCGAAATACATTTAACACCACCCTCAGACTTATTATGGGAAATAAATAGAATTAATTTTGAAATTTTCGAAATATATTTTTTAAAAATTACATTTTGATCTGTTAAAGAACCAATACGTTGAGTCCTGCATTAAAACAACCTGTCAACAATATCCAGAATGGTTATAATGTAGAAAATCCATGTTTCGGTCATAGAAAACTTGTTTTATGATGGTGGTTTAAAAACTGTGGCTGGATCACTAATGATTTAAAAAGCTCATCTCTTTCGCTCATTCTATACTGGGTATTTTAAAAAGTAAAAAAAAATGCCATATATTAATAATTTCGAAAAATCTGAAATATTTTGAAGGAAAATAAATACCTATTTTTGTATTTTATAATTTTATTATTTATTTCTTCAATTTTTGATTTCTTTTGTATCATGGATTTTTTAAAAGCATAATTTCCAATCACAATAAATATTGTATGTCAACATAAACATCTTTCAATAATTTCGTATTTCAATAATAAATAAAAATAAAAAAAATAAATAAAAGAAACAGTGATATTATTGTGAACGTGAACCAAGGCGATCAAAATATTAAGGAAAAAACTTTATATATGGGAATGTGAATCTGAAATCTCAAAATTCCAATGTGAAAATTAACAAAATATATTTTTGTTCTAATTGGAATGCCTTAGCCTTTAGTTTTTGATTTAGCCGAAAAAACGAACTAAGTAGATGTGTTTATAATAATCTCAATAATCCAGTAGGAAATCCGACTATTTACGCACCAATTCCAAAACTAATTACCGGTAATCAGATAACGCATTACACTTTAGGTTACCTCAATGTAAATCCAGCATTGCACATGATGTCCTACGAGTCAAGCAGTAACTTCCTCCTGCATTACTAAGAACTAGTTACTGAACTCGTGAACAGGAACTAGTTACGAAACTCATTACTACGATTTACGAACTAGTTAACTGAGAACTAGTTACTGAACTAGTGAAAAGTATTGAAAAGGAACTAGCTCATTACGGGTAATAGAACTGGAACAGTAATAGAACTGGTTATAGAAAAAAAAACAATTCATTCTAGTTTAAGAAAAAATAATTTTTATTTATTTTTATTATATATTTTTTGCATATTTTCTTTTTGAATTTGGTTTTCCAATTCACGTAAATCGTTTTCTGATGTGATTGGAAAACATTTCGAATTTTCGATCAGCAAGCAGATTTCGATAACCTATTTTGATTAATTTTAGCAGCAAGAACTTATTTGTGGTCATCATGTTAACAATCATTTTATTTTGTCTTTCAAATATGTCTAAAACTCAATCAAATACATTTGGTATTAAAATATCAAAAAAAAAAAATGAACAGATTCGATAAACTCTTGAATCTGACTCAAATAAAAAAAAAAATCTAGAGATATGTAAGTTAAAATTTTTTTAAAATTTAATTTTTTTTTTTGTAGGAAGAGAAAACGTTTAAAAAAAACAATTAGATAGATTTTTTCCTTTTTTTTTAACTATAATTATTTTATTTAGATATTAAATAAAGTTTTACTTATCTTGAAATACTTTGAAAAATTTGTTTAATTTATATTGTGTAAAAATATTTTTATATTTATTAATTAAGCCGCAAAAAAGAACTTTGCACAATAAAAGTTTTGTTCAACTAGATAATTTGAATTTGAATATGAACGTGAGTGAGACCGCCAACTAAAGAATTCTTACACCGAAAGAATCTCTTTACTCTTAAAAAAACAGCATTGCCTTCAGCATAACTTTTACACAAAATTTAATCGTGTAAGGCACTAGTTCTTAATAAACTAAATATTTTATTTATTTATTTATTTATTCAAATAACCTAAAAGAGCCTAATGGCTTGTATAAGGTGTATATAATTATTATGTTTTACAATTGACGAAAATATAAATGTAAAAAAAAAAAAAGTTAGTTCTGATTATATAATATATCATAATAAATTTAATTTTATAATATACAAAAAGAAAGAAAGAGAATAAAAAGAAGAAATAAAAGAAAAAATAAGTTGACATAATATGATTGAGCTAGGATTGATATTGATATTTAATGTTGAACTTACTCATTATTATACTTAGACAATAACCTATTTCTGACTGAATTTTTAAATTTTTTGTACGATAAAGCTTTAATGTCACCTGGAACTGTATTATAGAGTTTAATTGACCGGTTCACCATATACAACAACTTCTAATGGTTTGTTCATTAGTTATGTAAGCAATTACTTTGGAAGTAGTTCGAGAATTAATTTTGGGTAAACAATCACCACTGGGAAACTTTGATATGAATATAAGTATACAATAAAGAATGTATTTTGTATTGTATTTTATTAAACATACTAATAAACATATATCTACATTATATGGTTTTGATTCAATAATGTATAGAATAAAAATATTTTTAAGAAAAAATGAAAATAAACGTAGATTACTTTTAATGTTACGCACTTGGGCATTCGCGGCCAGTTGTTAACCTTGTTTATATTAGAATTTAATATATCAGCAATAGTTATAGAAAACGTACTTTGTGGATTTTTTTTATAGATACTTTCCAATATTAATGGCGACTTTGATGTCAATGCTTTAATTATTTCGGCAATATATCGACTAAATGAAAACCAGCCTTTCTCATGATTTGAAAAAAGTGTAACCAACCTGTTTTTATTGGACAACCAGATTTAAATCTAATTAAAATCATTATTCTTTTCCTTTTCATTAAACACCATCAATGATGATCATAGCATGATACTTCAAAGTTACTTTTAATATTGTCCATTTGCGATAAATCATTGCAATTTATATAAAATGAGATTGAGTAGAGAAAACACAAACAAATAGCGAGATTTTCCAGGTATTCAAAAAGTTATATCCATTATAAAAAATTTCTATAAAAACTCTTAAACGAAAACTGCAATGAATGAAAGTAATGAAATGTAGAAATAAAAATTTTGTACAAGCTTGTACCTAACATTTGGTTTCAAATTGACACATAATTTTCAGAAAGTTCATTAAAATTGAACTCATTAACAAAGCAAAATATTTGACGGTACTTAAATTTTATTTTTAACATAAAATACAATAAATAAGTCTGGTTCAACTAACAAAGATATGATACATTCTCATTTCAAAGTTGATTGAAACAGTTTCACAATTAAAAATTTACATGTTGGTTAACTAGGTGATTGGCTGAACTATTAATGATGATGATCATATAAATTAAAATTTGCCCAACTTTCAGCATGTCCATGTCCATGACCATGATCATGTCCATGTCCTTCATGATGTCCATAGACTTGTGGATGATGAGCATGTCCGATTCTTTTTACAACAGGATTAAATCCACCATGTTTATCTGCATGATATTCAACAACACGTTTTGTTCCATCAGCTTCATGGAGTTCATAGGCTCCTTTAACATGACCACCGTCACTGTGTTCCCATTGATTTTTGTTATCCCCGGTATGTGAGTCCTTTACACCATATTCAAATTTGTAGCCACCATGTGAATGATGATCTTCGTGTCCATCATGATGCCCTGCAGCTACTAGAGCTACTAATCCAAGAACAAAAGTAAGTTTTAAAAATTGCATTTTGATTTATTCCAATTTGATCTGAACAATAGAACAATTCACGACTGAATGATAATTCAATTGTCATTTCCAATTTTATTTATACCCAAAGCTCATGATAGGTGAAATAAAAATTGATTATGAGTATTAAATTGGTAGAAAAGAAAAGTAAAATATTTGGCACGAGTCAATAGGTACATATTTTGTTTTTGTTTTCACTTTTTTTCACACAAAAGAAAGGTTAAAGAAAAATTATAACACTTGCATTCAAGGTTAATGTTTTTTCTTTCATAATGACAAGTGGAAATTATTTACTTTTATTAAGTGTGAAAAACATAATTTTTCTCGTCTTTCAACTATTTTTTATAAAAAAAGAAACTTCGATTAGAACAGGTACATTTGTTTACCACATGGAGAAGATGACGGGATTTAACAAACTTTAAAGATAAGCCAAATCCACGATTAGCTTATACTTATAACAAATTAGAATAAGAGCTAGAACATATTGTTGTTCTGTCTAGTATTGTAATAACTTCCAACTAATAATTAGTATTAAGTTATTTAACCTTGATTTACACTTTAATTCAACTAAGGAATTTTTTAAACATTTTCTTTTACTTTAAAAAACTTGTGAAAGCAAAATAGAAAAAAAGTTATTTGGTTCATACCAAATATTAACTTTTTTTTTCACCAATTTAATGCTGATATAAACCATAGTTGTCAATATTTTGTATATAAATAAAATTGGAATTGACAATTGAAGTATCATTCAGTCGTGAATTGTTCTATTGTTCAGATCAAATTGGAATAAATCAAAATGCACTTATTAAAACTTACTTTTGTTATTGTTTTAGTAGCTCTAGCAGCTGCAGGGCATCATGATGGGCATGAAGATCATCATTCACATGGTGGCTACAAATTTGAATATGGTGTAAAGGACTCACATACCGGGGATAACAAAAATCAATGGGAACACAGTGACGGTGGTCATGTTAAAGGAGCCTATGAACTCCATGAAGCTGATGGAACAAAACGTGTTGTTGAATATCATGCAGATAAACATGGTGGATTTAATCCTGTTGTAAAAAGAATCGGACATGCTCATCATCCACAAGTCTATGGACATCATGAAGGACATGGACATGATCATGGTCATGGACATGGACATGCTGAAAGTTGGGCAAATTTTAATTTATATGATCATCATCATTAATAGTTCAGCCAATCACCTAGTTAACCAACATGTAAATTTTTAATTGTGAAACTGTTTCAATCAACTTTGAAATGAGAATGTATCATATCTTTGTTAGTTGAACCAGACTTATTTATTTTTTTTATATTAAAAATAAAATTTAAGTAGCATCAAATATTTTGCGTTGTTACTGAAATTAGTTTTTATGAACTTTCAGAAAATTATTTGTCAATTTGAAACAAAATGTTAGGTGCAAGCTTGTACAAAGTTTTTATTTCTACATATCCATTTTTTCAATCATTGTAATTTTCTTCAAAGAGTTTAATTTTTTTATAATGAATATAACTTGTCGCATACTTGGATAACCTCGTTATTTGTCTGTGTTTCTCTTCTTAGTTGAATTTAATTTAGAGAAAAATAGGCCCACAAAGTTTGAATTAAATTGAAATATCACAAATTGAAAACATTAAAATAAAATTTCATGCATCATTAGTCATTTCATGAATAGTTTAAAATGCTAGTCTTAATTTAAGCAAAGGGTTAGAAGGTTTTAGTGCGTTAAAGTCGGCACAGGTCTTCACTCTGTTCTACTACGGCAAATACAACGAGAGATGAAGGCCTTTTTGATAATTTTTTTTCTGTCATGTTTAATGTGTTCACAATATTCTACAAATAAATATTTGATAATTTATGAAAATAATTAGAATTATGATAATAACATTTCATAATTTATGAAAAAAAATAAGAACTAAATTTAATTTTATATACAAATATTTTGTTTAATTGTGAGAATAAATACTTTTCCAATTTGAGGTACCATAATATATTATAATTTTGGTCTCTCTGTCATATTTATACATTTTAGATTTATAGGTTTATAAGTCATTTATTCATGTCAATATCAAATACAATTCTAAAAATATATATTTACTAAACAAAAAATAACAAGAATACATATAGGATCCCTGGTAGGATCATTCAGATATTCAGAAGGATATGTGATGCATGAAACTATGTACAAAAAAAATACAATACAGCAGACCGATACAAAATATAAAATGTTGTTGGGTAAATCCATAGTAAGTAGAAAATTAAAGGTAAATGTGAAAAAAAAATTAAAAAATTAAAATCATAAAATTATATAATGAAAAAATAAAAATTAAAGCAAAATTTAAATAATTGAAGAGAGTAAGCAGAATTAAGTACAAATAAAAGCAAGAATAAAAAATATAAGAAATAACTAGAAGACTGAAAGAAAATTAAAAAATTATAGTTAAAAACTAAATTAAAGTTAAAAACTAAGTCGTAGGAAAAACAGATTCAATTTGAAGGTGATCCAGTCTTAATAGCCAAAGTTTTGCAGAATGAAACAGATGATCTGTCCGATCTTTGAGAATACGGTAATATATTAAAAAAAATGTGAAGCTATATAATCATAAATGATAAGTGGCTCTCATGGTGGCAAAAATGAGAGGTACGGGCTCTTGGATCATTTACAAATATAAATTATTAATTCTAAAGATTATATCTAGTTGTAAATCGGTGATCGAGATAGCCCAATCTATTATAAAAAATGTTCAGCGTTTTAAACAAATATAAATACCTAAGTGGTGGAATATTCAACTATTTAAATAACTGAAAACTAAGAATTAGTCTATTTTTTTTTTCAAAACTATCTTTATACAGTGTTTTTGAGCAATGAGAATAGGCTGCATTTTATTAAAATAAGAACCACCACAAGCAGCAACGAATTCCATAAAGCAAAATACACCATTAGCATAAATTTTAATGAGCAATAAAGATTTCAATGAAAAATATTTTGCAAAACTTTTTTAAAATAATTATTCAAATAGCAAGTATGTGCAGACCAATTCAGATTAAACAGCAACAGAAAAATAGAAGCACAAGATGTAAAGAAAAATAATAAAGGAAAGTGGTTGCTGACGGTCGGCAAATGTTACGTAAGGCTCCCGCCATACGTTTTTGATTTGACCCATCCTTCTTCCCTTCCTAGAACTTATATAACTTGGCGAAACTAAATTTGTAAACTAAATTTTAATTCTTTTATCCTGATAAGTTTTACTTAACAAAAAGCTCAAATATTTTGAAGACGTTAAAAATTTTTAAATGAGTTTTGCTTCTTTATATTTTTAATTCATTGCACATATGTCGAGCTGATTTATAAATTCCAAAGATTGAAATAATTCAATAAAGAATGTCGCATCAAAGCTTATCTTATTGTTTCCCTCCGATCAATATGTTTATATTGGTCATGGTCAAGTTATACACCTTATGTCGCTTGAAGTTCATCCAATGGTTGTTCTAGCAATGGTCCATCAGTGGAAACTTTAATTATGTGTCTTTTGGCAAAATTGATTAATTATTGTCCTTCCGGTAGAATACTTCAAAAATATAAATTTGAGTTATGATTAAAAAGAATAAATGAAACACACTGGTTTTTGCTACTTAAATTATATTTTTAATATAAAATTAATCTACATAATTACAAAATTCTGAAATACATTTTGTAGGAAATTAAAAAAAAAATTTTTTCAATTTGTAATTCAGTCAATATCTAATGAAAATGATTGGGAATTGTGTCTGATTTGAATTGATGAGGTATTTTAAATACATAGATGGCTCAATAAATAAACTCCCAGCTTATGTTGTTAATTTTTTTTATGAGAATGACTTAATGATGATGATCATACAAATTGAAATTAGCCCAACTTTCAGCATGTCCATGTCCATGACCATGTCCATGACCATGACCATGACCATGACCATGACCATGACCATGATCATGTCCATGTCCTTCATGATGTCCATAGACTTGTGGATGATGAGCATGTCCGATTCTTTTAACAACAGCATTGAAACCACCATGTTTATCTGCATGATATTCAACAACACGTTTTGTACCATCCGCTTCATGGAGTTCATAGGCTCCCTTAACATGACCACCATCACTGTGTTCCCATTGATTTTTGTTATCCCCGGTATGTGAGTCCTTTACACCATATTCAAATTTGTAGCCACCATGTGAATGATGATCTTCGTGTCCATCATGATGCCCTGCAGCTACTAGAGCTACTAATCCAAGAACAAAAGTAAGTTTTAATAAGTGCATTTTGATTTATTCCAATTTGATCTGAACAATAGAACAATTCACGACTGAATGATACTTCAATTGTCAATTCCAATTTTATTTATATACAAAATATGGTTTATATCAGCATTAAATTGGTGAAAAAAAAGTTAATATTTGGTATGAACCAAATAACTTTTTTTCTATTTTGCTTTCAGAAAGGTTTTTAAAAGTAAAAGAAAATGTTTAAAAAATTCCTTAGTTGAATTAAAGTGTAAATCAAGGTTAAATAACTTAATACTAATTATTAGTTGGAAGTTATTACAATACTAGACAGAACAACAATATGTTCTAGCTCTTATTCTAATTTATTATAAGTATAAACTAATCGTTGGATTTGGCTTATCTTTATAGTTTGTTAAATTCGGCCATCTTTCCCACGCGACAAACAAATGTATCTGTTCTAATCGAAGCTTCTATCTTTAAAAAATAGCTACAAGACTCGAATTTGGTCAGTCGTATTCATGATTACTACAATAAAGTTAAAGGATCTTATTTAAGATAAGCCATTATTACTGGAAAAAATTATGTTTTTCCCACTTAATAAAAGTAAATAATTTCCGCTTGTCATTATGAAAGAAAAAGCATTAACCTTGAATGCAAGTGTTATAATTTTTCTTTAACCTTTCTTTTGTGTGAAAAAATGTGAAAAGTAAAAACAAAATATGTACCTATTGAATCGTGCCAAATATTTTACTTTTTTTTTCTACCAATTTAATACTCATAATCAATTTTTATTTCACCTATCATGAATTTTGGGTATAAATAAAATTGGAAATGACAATTGAAGTATCATTCAGTCGTGAATTGTGCTATTGTTCAGATTAAATTGGAATAAATCAAAATGCAATTATTAAAGCTTACTTTTGTTCTTGGATTAGTAGCTCTAGTAGCTGCAGGGCATAAGGATGAGCACGAAGATCATCATTCACATGGTGGCTACAAATTTGAATATGGTGTAAAGGACTCGCATAACGGGGATAACAAAAATCAATGGGAACACAGTGATGGTGGTCATGTTAAGGGAGCCTATGAACTCCATGAAGCGGATGGTACAAAACGTGTTGTTGAATATCATGCAGATAAACATGGTGGTTTCAATGCTGTTGTTAAAAGAATCGGACATGCTCATCATCCACAAGTCTATGGACATCATGAAGGACATGGACATGATCATGGTCATGGTCATGGTCATGGTCATGGTCATGGTCATGGACATGGTAATGGACATGGACATGCTGAAAGTTGGGCTAATTTCAATTTGTATGATCATCATCATTAAGTCATTCTCATAAAAAAAATTAACAACATAAGCTGGGAGTTTATTTATTGAGCCATCTATGTATTTAAAATACCTCATCAATTCAAATCAGACACAATTCCCAATCATTTTCATTAGATATTGACTGAATTACAAATTGAAAAAATTTTTTTTTTAATTTCCTACAAAATGTATTTCAGAATTTTGTAATTATGTAGATTAATTTTATATTAAAAATATAATTTAAGTAGCAAAAACCAGTGTGTTTCATTTATTCTTTTTAATCATAACTCAAATTTATATTTTTGAAGTATTCTACCGGAAGGACAATAATTAATCAATTTTGCCAAAAGACACATAATTAAAGTTTCCACTGATGGACCATTGCTAGAACAACCATTGGATGAACTTCAAGCGACATAAGGTGTATAACTTGACCATGACCAATATAAACATATTGATCGGAGGGAAACAATAAGATAAGCTTTGATGCGACATTCTTTATTGAATTATTTCAATCTTTGGAATTTATAAATCAGCTCGACATATGTGCAATGAATTAAAAATATAAAGTAGCAAAACTCATTTAAAAATTTTTAACGTCTTCAAAATATTTGAGCTTTTTGTTAAGTAAAACTTATCAGGATAAAAGAATTAAAATTTAGTTTACAAATTTAGTTTCGCCAAGTTATATAAGTTCTAGGAAGGGAAGAAGGATGGGTCAAATCAAAAACGTATGGCGGGAGCCTTACGTAACATTTGCCGACCGTCAGCAACCACTTTCCTTTATTATTTTTCTTTACATCTTGTGCTTCTATTTTTCTGTTGCTGTTTAATCTGAATTGGTCTGCACATACTTGCTATTTGAATAATTATTTTAAAAAAGTTTTGCAAAATATTTTTCATTGAAATCTTTATTGCTCATTAAAATTTATGCTAATGGTGTATTTTGCTTTATGGAATTCGTTGCTGTTTGTGGTGGTTCTTATTTTAATAAAATGCAGCCTATTCTCATTGCTCAAAAACACTGTATAAAGATAGTTTTGAAAAAAAAAATAGACTAATTCTTAGTTTTCAGTTATTTAAATAGTTGAATATTCCACCACTTAGGTATTTATATTTGTTTAAAACGCTGAACATTTTTTATAATAGATTGGGCTATCTCGATCACCGATTTACAACTAGATATAATCTTTAGAATTAATAATTTATATTTGTAAATGATCCAAGAGCCCGTACCTCTCATTTTTGCCACCATGAGAGCCACTTATCATTTATGATTATATAGCTTCACATTTTTTTTAATATATTACCGTATTCTCAAAGATCGGACAGATCATCTGTTTCATTCTGCAAAACTTTGGCTATTAAGACTGGATCACCTTCAAATTGAATCTGTTTTTCCTACGACTTAGTTTTTAACTTTAATTTAGTTTTTAACTATAATTTTTTAATTTTCTTTCAGTCTTCTAGTTATTTCTTATATTTTTTATTCTTGCTTTTATTTGTACTTAATTCTGCTTACTCTCTTCAATTATTTAAATTTTGCTTTAATTTTTATTTTTTCATTATATAATTTTATGATTTTAATTTTTTAATTTTTTTTTCACATTTACCTTTAATTTTCTACTTACTATGGATTTACCCAACAACATTTTATATTTTGTATCGGTCTGCTGTATTGTATTTTTTTTGTACATAGTTTCATGCATCACATATCCTTCTGAATATCTGAATGATCCTACCAGGGATCCTATATGTATTCTTGTTATTTTTTGTTTAGTAAATATATATTTTTAGAATTGTATTTGATATTGACATGAATAAATGACTTATAAACCTATAAATCTAAAATGTATAAATATGACAGAGAGACCAAAATTATAATATATTATGGTACCTCAAATTGGAAAAGTATTTATTCTCACAATTAAACAAAATATTTGTATATAAAATTAAATTTAGTTCTTATTTTTTTTCATAAATTATGAAATGTTATTATCATAATTCTAATTATTTTCATAAATTATCAAATATTTATTTGTAGAATATTGTGAACACATTAAACATGACAGAAAAAAAATTATCAAAAAGGCCTTCATCTCTCGTTGTATTTGCCGTAGTAGAACAGAGTGAAGACCTGTGCCGACTTTAACGCACTAAAACCTTCTAACCCTTTGCTTAAATTAAGACTAGCATTTTAAACTATTCATGAAATGACTAATGATGCATGAAATTTTATTTTAATGTTTTCAATTTGTGATATTTCAATTTAATTCAAACTTTGTGGGCCTATTTTTCTCTAAATTAAATTCAACTAAGAAGAGAAACACAGACAAATAACGAGGTTATCCAAGTATGCGACAAGTTATATTCATTATAAAAAAATTAAACTCTTTGAAGAAAATTACAATGATTGAAAAAATGGATATGTAGAAATAAAAACTTTGTACAAGCTTGCACCTAACATTTTGTTTCAAATTGACAAATAATTTTCTGAAAGTTCATAAAAACTAATTTCAGTAACAACGCAAAATATTTGATGCTACTTAAATTTTATTTTTAATATAAAAAAAATAAATAAGTCTGGTTCAACTAACAAAGATATGATACATTCTCATTTCAAAGTTGATTGAAACAGTTTCACAATTAAAAATTTACATGTTGGTTAACTAGGTGATTGGCTGAACTATTAATGATGATGATCATATAAATTAAAATTTGCCCAACTTTCAGCATGTCCATGTCCATGACCATGATCATGTCCATGTCCTTCATGATGTCCATAGACTTGTGGATGATGAGCATGTCCGATTCTTTTTACAACAGGATTAAATCCACCATGTTTATCTGCATGATATTCAACAACACGTTTTGTTCCATCAGCTTCATGAAGTTCATAGGCTCCTTTAACGTGACCACCATCACTGTGTTCCCATTGATTTTTGTTATCCCCGGTATGTGAGTCCTTTACACCATATTCAAATTTGTAGCCACCATGTGAATGATGATCTTCGTGCTCATCATTATGCCCTGCAGCTACTAGAGCTACTAATCCAAGAACAAAAGTAAGTTTTAATAATTGCATTTTGATTGACTTCAATTTGATGTGAACAATAGAACAATTCACGACTGAATGATACTTCAATTGTCAATTCCAATTTTATTTATATACAAAATATGGTTTATATCAGCATTAAATTGGTGAAAAAAAAGTTAATATTTGGTATGAACCAAATAACTTTTTTTCTATTTTGCTTTCAGAAAGGTTTTTAAAAGTAAAAGAAAATGTTTAAAAAATTCCTTAGTTGAATTAAAGTGTAAATCAAGGTTAAATAACTTAATACTAATTATTAGTTGGAAGTTATTACAATACTAGACAGAACAACAATATGTTCTAGCTCTTATTCTAATTTATTATAAGTATAAACTAATCGTTGGATTTGGCTTATCTTTAAAGTTTGTTAAATCCCGTCATCTTCCCCATGTGGTAAACAAATGTACCTGTTCTAATCGAAGTTTCTTTTTTCATAAAAAATAGTTGAAAGACGAGAATTTGGTCAGACGTATTCATGATTACTACAATAAAGTTAGGAATTGTTACTTGGAAAAATTATGTTTTTACACTAAATAAAAGTAAATAATTTCCACTTGTCATTATGAAAGAAACAACATTAACCTTGGATGCAAGTGTTATAATTTTTCTTTAACCTTTCTTTTGTGTGAAAAAAAGTGAAAGCAAAAACAAAATATGTACCTATTGACTCGTGCCAAATATTTTACTTTTTTTTTCTACCAATTTAATACTCATACTCAATTTTTATTTCACCTATCATGAACTTTGGGTATAAATAAAATTGGAAATGACAATTGAAGTATCATTCAGTTGTGAATTGTTCTATTGTTCAGATCAAATTGGAATAAATCAAAATGCAATTATTAAAGCTTACTTTTGTTCTTGGATTAGTAGCTCTAGTAGCTGCAGGGCATCATGATGGACACGAAGATCATCATTCACATGGTGGCTACAAATTTGAATATGGTGTAAAGGACTCACATACCGGGGATAACAAAAATCAATGGGAACACAGTGACGGTGGTCATGTTAAAGGAGCCTATGAACTCCATGAAGCTGATGGTACAAAACGTGTTGTTGAATATCATGCCAGTAAACATGGTGGATTTAATCCTGTTGTAAAAAGAATCGGACATGCTCATCATCCACAAGTCTATGGACATCATGAAGGACATGGACATGATCATGGTCATGGGCATGGTCATGGACATGGACATGCCGAAAGTTGGGCTAATTTCAATTTGTATGATCATCATCATTAAGTCATTCTCATAAAAATAATTAACAACATAAGCTGGGAGTTTATTTATTGAGCCATCTATGTATTTGAAATACCTCATCAATTAAAATCAGACATTCTCAATCATTTTCATTAGAAATTGACTGAATTACAAATTAAAAAAAAATATTTTTAATGTCCTACAAAATCTAATTCAGAATTTTGTAATTATGTAGATTAATTTTATATTAAAAATATAACTTAAGTAGCAAAAACCAGTGTGTTTCATTTACTCTTTTAAATTAAAATTAAAATTTATATTTTTGAAGTATTATCCTAGAAGGACAAGAATTAATCAGTTTTACCTAAAGAGACATAATTAAAATTTCCACTGGACCATTGCTAGAATAACCATTGTATGAACTTTAAATGTCTAAATCTGTATAACTTGACCATATAAACATATTGATCGGATGGAAAACAATAAGATAAGCTTTAATGCGACATTCTTAATTGAATTATTTCAATCTTTAAAATTTATAAATCAGTTTGACAATTATGTGCAATGAATTAAAGGTATAAAGAAGGAAAACTCATTTAAAAATAAATTAAAAAATATCATCTTCAAAATATTTGATTTTAAAATATTTATTTTGTTAAGTAAAACTTATCAGAATAAAAAAATTTAAATTTAGTTTCCAAATTTAATTTCGCTAAGTTATATAAGTTCTGGGTAGTGAATAAGGATGGGTCAATATCAGACGTGTACAAAGAAAAAAGCTGTGGCTACAATGCTCTCCGACCAAAACATTTTTTTTAAGTTTCGCCTCCTACATTTTCCGGCTGGCAAAGAGACATAGTTGCAAGATCGTAAGGTGAGGGGTTCAATTTTGGCTTCAATTATTTTTTTTTATTTTTCTTTAAGTCTTATTATTTTCCTATTGTTAACCAAATGCTTAACAGAGATGCTTAGCCACAGTGAGAGGAGTATAATGCACTATTAATATGAATGTGAGCGTAAAATTATAATATTTTAATAGTATCGCAAATTGAAAATGTCTCTATTCTCGAAATTATTCAAAATATTCGAATTTACTTTAAATTTAGTTTTTGTTTTTTATAAATTATCAAATGTCATGTGCAACTCGCATAACCCATAGAAATTTATATAGTTAATGAAAACGATAACTTTATTCGATACTAATCGTTTTATTCCCTCATTTTAACGTTTTGTAAATGATAGTTCTATAATTTATTATAAAGAAATTTATTTTATTTTTTATTTACTTTTATATTAGCTTGCCACTGTCTGTTTATTTATTTGGTTGGTAGGTATGTAGGACTCTGTTTCTTAATATTAAACAAAACGCAAAACGAAAAAAAATAGTTTTGTTTAAAAAATTTAAAGATAGAGTTCTGAAATTTTGTACAGTTATTCTTGATCAAAAAAGAAAGCGGGCACGGTACTTTACAAAGCTGTTATCATGACAGGTTTGGTTAGCTGCCACTCAACTCCTAGCACCAATTAGGAATATATCAAAAACCAATTATTTTTCGGACATGAAAACTTACACTTATATACTTTTTGACAAATAAAGAGATTCGACTATTATTGATTTCGAAAATTTGGACTGGTTCGGGTTGGTGCAATACAATTACTGGCTACCTATCAGGAATATTTCAAAAACCAATTTTGTTATAGACAGGAGAGTTTACACTTATATACTCTTTCTGAAATTATATACCTATGTATATGTTTCATTTAAAACTAAAAAATATAAAATAAAAAATTAGTTTTAGTTTCCATAAAAGTATATTTTAAAAATTGTTATGTTTACATTATTATTTATTTTATTAATCGTTTATCAGTAATATATATTTGACATGAAGTACCATGCTTAGAAATTCTCTTCTTCTGCTCTTCTTTAATACACGCTAGATTTTACTTAGATCTAGCATATTAGGACTACTTATCCACTTATGTTCTAGCAATAAACAAATTTTATTATTAAATAAAAAAAAAAAAAAAATAACTTATATAATTTCAATTGTATTTCATTAGATTAAAAATTATTATTAAATTAGTATTAGTCTTTGTTGAAACTTTTCTAAACACACAATTAATTTCTTGGAAAAGTAAATTTAAGTAACATTAAGAATGATTTAAATGACTATACATCACTAGTATGAATTCACTACTGTATAGTTTAAATTTTATTTGTATATATATATATATATATAAGTACATTTATGATTTTAATATAATTAATTATTTGCAATATTGTATAAAATTTTTAAAAATATTAATCTTAATATAAATAATAAGTCATATAAATATTTTATTTAGTCTGCAATCTGCATCATCAGTTCAACGACTGAAGTTCAGGTTTCTTTTTATGATGTATATTTTTTTTAAACTTAAATTTTTAAATGAAAGTATAAAATAATTAGTAGAAAGCCACTGCTAACAAACTGTAATAAAGTTAGTGCGAAGTTTAAAAAAGAATACACCAGTGTATTTTAGAGGTTATTATGTATTAATCAAAAAGGTTTTCATCCTAATTCAGATATGAATATTTGATAGAAGTAAAAATAATAATTAAAAATAAATTTATACCTACCCTTGCTAATAAAGAAGTTTAACTTATTGAGAATAAGTACCTTCAGATTGTTAAATAAGATATCTACATAACTTCAAGTAATTTCGAGAAAGAGGGAGGGAATTATACTAATATATTTTGTAACAAGTAGTATGATTCTTTAATCTAACATTAATTTTTCGTTATCTCTTAATTACGCAATATGTCTCACACATTACTACTTTACTTATTGACAGAAGCAAAGAAATCGGGACTGGAATTAAATATCGAGAAAACCAAGGCAATGAGGACAAACAACAGTGATAGTGAGCCAATAACAGTGAATGGACAACAGATATAATACATAGAAGAATTCAACTACCTGGAGAGCATCATAACATCAAGAGGAGAACAGCCGTATAAATAAGGCAAAAAGTACATTTGGAAGCCTAATGAAGATATGGCGGAGAAACCAAATATCGAGAACAACAAAGCTAACAATATTCAGAGCATATGCAAAGTCAACATTAATATATGGCAATGAAACATGGCTCACTTCGGTCAGAATTAAACAGAAGCTACAAGTATTTATCAACAAGTGCTTGAGAATTATATGCAGAATATTCTGGCCGGCAAGAATTAGCAACGAGGATTTATGGATGATAACTGGAGAAGAACCGATCAACAGACAGATACACTAAGGAAATCAGAAAGTGATATAGCAAGAAGAGCTCTAGAGTGGAATCCACAAGGACAAAGGAGACCCGGCAGACCATACAACACATGGAGACGCACAATTGATCAATCAACAACAATCAACAATTATACCAGTGACGATAATAGAGAGGAATGGAGATTCACTATCGAAGCCCTGTGCTCCCACGCGGAGTAATAGGAAAAAAAAATAACAGAACAACAATATGTTCTAGTTCTTATTCTAATTTATTATAAGTATAAACTAATCGTTGGATTTGGCTTATCTTTATAGTTTGTTAAATTCGGCCATCTTTCCCACGCGACAAACAAATGTATCTGTTCTAATCGAAGCTTCTATCTTTCATAAAAAATAGTTACAAGACTCGAATTTGGTCAGTCGTATTCATGATTACTATACAATAAAGTTAGGTATTGTTACTGAAAATAGTTATGTTTTTAACACTTAATAAAAGTATATAATTTCCACTTGTCATTATGAAAGAAAAAACATTAACCTTGAATGCAAGTGTTATAATTTTTCTTTAATCTTTCTTTTTTGTGAAAAAATGTGAAAAGCAAAAACAAAATATGTACCTATTGACTCGTGCCAAATATTTTATTTTTCTTTTCTACCAATTTAATACTCATAATCAATTTTTATTTCACCTATCATGAATTTTGGGTATAAATAAAATAAGAACTGGCAATTGAAGTATCATTCAGTCGTGAATTGTGCTATTGTTCAGATCAAATTGGAATAAATCAAAATGCACTTATTAAAACTTACTTTTGTTATTGTTTTAGTAGCTCTAGCAGCTGCAGGGCATCATGATGGGCATGAAGATCATCATTCACATGGTGGCTACAAATTTGAATATGGTGTAAAGGACTCACATACCGGGGATAACAAAAATCAATGGGAACACAGTGATGGTGGTCACGTTAAAGGAGCCTATGAACTTCATGAAGCTGATGGTACAAAACGTATGGTTGAATATCATGCAGATAAACATGGTGGTTTCACTGCTGTTGTCAAAAGAATCGGACATGCCCACCATCCACAAGTCTATGGACATCATGAAGGACATGGACATGATCATGGTCATGGTCATGGTCATGGACATGGGCATGGACATGCTGAAAGTTGGGCAAATTTTAATTTATATCATCATCATCATTAACAGCTTAATCAATCAGCTAACTAACCAAAAGCAAAATATTATTTATATAAATTGCCTCAAACAACTTTTGAACTCAAATGGAATTCAGTTAACCATTCTTATTTATTTTATTTATATTGAATTTTATATTAAATCTAAAGTTTAAGTAGCATAAAATATTGTGTTTTCTTACTGAGCTCACTTTTTCGAAACTTGCTCTTCCTATTACAAAATACTAGTAGAAACGGCCCATGCTCACGCACGGTTTAATCATTCAAATAAATTTTATCACAAAATTATATTTTAGCTCACTAAACCAACTCATTTCATAAAAGGAATAACAGACTTATCATAGAGAAAAAAGAGATAATAGATCGCGCGGTAATTGGATGTGTTCACATTGAATTGCAATTGCATTGAACAAAATCTGTTGCAAAAGCTAGCTCCTAGCGTTTATATTATGTCATCAATTGCATTTTTTTTATCAGTTATTCAGTTCATCAACGTTTTGAATTTTCTATTCTGTAATTTTGATAATTTAAAAAATTTATTTGTAGCAAATATTTATTTATATTAAAGTGTAGCACAAAAAAATTATTTATTTTCATATTGCTACATATTTAAATTTAATACATATATTTTTGTGAATTTTGAAAAAACTATTCACTGTTTTATTTAATCCTACATTCCTACGTTTATTGAAATAACTTAGTTACCCTTCAATTCTATATACAAAAAAATATTTACATTGGTAGCACTCGCTCTCTTTATGTAAGTGCTCAACTTAAACAACTATTTAATTAGATGTTGTTGTATATTTATGTTGACAAATGACAGCGCAACAATTCAGTGATTGATGCGTCCAGTAGTTAACACTTTAAATGTTTTCTATGTATTACTGTAAGACTTTGATTCTGAACTTGGTAACATCAAACATTATATAAATTAGCCATATTTTATTTAAATATGATTTTTAAATTTTTTATGTTCATTTTATTTTTAGTTTATATTAAAACTGCACCACAAAAACTAAAAAAAAACGTACCAATTCGCAATGTACCTATGTATTTGCATAAAATTTTTGTTTTTTTTTTTTATTTTAAATAATTTTCCTTCCTTTTTTATTTTTAATTTTTATTTTGATGATTTCTCCGAGAAAAGAATAATATGCGCTAGTAGCTATAATCATATATAATCAATAAAAAATTTGTTTTGAAAGAAAAATGAAACAAAAAATATTTGAACTCATCCAATCAAATAAGTATTTCATTCTTGTTTTACATTCCAGGCCAGAAGATTGGTTCAATGGTTGATGTATGAATAATATATTATATTATATTATATACTACATGTAGGTATATACTACATGTTGGCTTAATTATAATTGTTTAATATAAAATTTAATAGTATTGATGTAGGTATGTGTAGATAAAAACTTTTTTTTTAATTCATATTTTTAGTTTACCTATCTATGCCTATATCATTTATTATCAATTATTATATTACACACAGGTTTCCTTTTATTTCTTTCCTTTTATTTCTTGTGTAAATAAAAAAATAACAATAAACAAAAAAACTGAAAAAAAATTTTTTAACACATTCAACGGCATCACCTTTCTCAAAAAATACGGTTACAAAAAAAAAAACGTAAGCAAAAAGAGAAAAATATAAAAGCTTAATATGATATTCATATTTATATATGTATGCAATATATAAATATTTCTATGTTCAAATTGTTCTGATTTTGTGAATTAGTTTGCTTGTTTTCTGCTGCTCTTCTATTACTATTGTTTATGAACCAACGACTCAATCTCAAAATCTTGCTGAATTCAAGAAACAAAATTTGTTTTGTTTGCCTTTTTTTTATTTATCCATTTTATTTTTTCATTATTATTATATTTTATTCATTAGCCAAAAGCAAAAATGATAACCATATATGTAGTCACACATGTAAACAATTTTTTTTTAATTAATTTTGGTCTATGCTTACTCTTCCTTCTATTATTTCAATTATTATATTATAATTTATTATAGGGTTGCCACTTAGGTCCAATATTACTGAATACACTTTTTTTTTATACAGCGATATACTTTTTTTTAAATTTATATTTTTTATAAATTTAATATTAAAATCAATGATTTTTTAATATTGTAAAAAAATTTAAAGAAAATAATTTTTGTTCAAAAAATATTCTAAAGTTGACATTTTTTTTTTATATTTAAGTAATGAAACTGAATTTGAAAATAGTTGAAAAATCTGTTGAATTAAAAAAATTAGATCCGAATATATTCAAATATTAATATTAAAATATTTCATTTTCTTCAAGTTGCATTTTTTCAGAAATTTATACGAAGTTTTTGTAAGTGGCCACCCTAAATCGATACACGAGAAAATAATAAAAAGAGTTTAATTTTATTTCTTTCCATGCATCAACATAATATTTCCTGCAAATGTGGATTGTGGAATGAGAATTTCAAATTTTGTTTGGTTTTGTTGTTGTTGTTTTTTTTTTGCAAGATTCTTTTTTTTATATATACGTATTGTATATTGTTATAACAATTGTATTCAAAAAAATAAATGTTTTCTTTTTCTTCTTTTCTGAGAGCCTAGTAATTCATCGTTTCACCAACAAACTACATAACCCTTGTTTTTAAGATTTTGTTTCTTGTAGTTGATAACTAACTAGCTTGTCTCAATTATTTCTTTGTCTTTACTTGTAAAAGAAACATTTCATTCAACTGACCTGAAATTGCTCTATATAATCATGATGCAACCAAATAATCAGTTCTGAGATAAAAAATAAGCCAAAAGGGCAAAAACTTTTGCATCTGTAAAATAAAAGTTTTTAAGATCCTAGCCGATCTAAGACATACATATCAGCTCTTGTGTTTCGACTTTAAAAATTATATCACAAATTTTCACACTATTCGCTATTTATTATATTATGATTCTATAATAGATTATACGTCTAAAATACTTCCAAGTGATATCTGCTAACAGTACCTAATATTATTTTGAAATATCAATATTTCATTTGTAAGAGCCAAGTAACTTTTGTACTCGTACTAAGTCGTTGTTCTTGTACTAATTCGTTGCCAAATCTAAAAACTGTCTGAATTATCTTAAATCGTTTTCACTTTAAATCTTCTTTAAAAACAGATCTAAGTAGTTTTATTGCTGTAACCTTAAACTATTGAACTTAAAATACTGAATGCTAAGGAGAGCCATTATTGTATTTATTGTACCTCACTAGCATTCTAATCTTCATTCTATTTGTTAGGATTAAACTTACAGTAAACTTAACAGCAAGTTTGAGAACTAGTTCAATTGGCATTGCAAAGCTTTTCATATTTTGTATCGTTATATACAGCATCGTTCTCCTGAAGCTTTAAGAATAATGGTTTTCACAAATTACAATTAATTGGATTAATTCTTATTTAACTAATAGAAAATATTCTGTATTATCGTTTCGTTTTGCACTACGTAGTTTACTATGGTCTCGTCCTATGATTAGGTAAAGTATTTCTGACAAACATTTTCTAACTCATCTGCACCTCAAGGAGTCATCTGGGTCTATAATTATTTATTGTAGCTATTAATGATTTGATCAATGTCATTAGTAATAGTTGTATTTCCATATTTATGTAGATGATATGTAAATTTTCGAAACTATAAGATTATCCAGTGATATAACTCTACTTCAAGAAAATTTTACTCATATTTTATTACAAAAAATGTGCACAGATTAGTTTTATCTTGGCAATTTTCTCTACTTGGCGAACATTAAATCTTTTTGACAATTTAAGGACTTTTTAAGGACAAGGATAAGTGCGGTTTGCGATGGAAAACTCTCATTTAAACATCATTTTTGGCGTACTCAATAAAAAAGTAAATTCCTTACTAGGTTTCATTAAAATGTAGTCCAAAGAGTTTGATGACCCATATTTCGTAAAAATTTTATATACCTGCATTGTTCATCCAAATCTGAAATATGCAAAGCCTGTTTGAAATAATCCAACAAAAAATTTCTTTGTTTTGCATTACGTTTCGCATTTACCATGGTCTGATCCTACAATTCTCCCTGCTTATGCAGACCGCTCAAAATTGATAAAATTACAACACATTGGATTCCCGAGAACTGCAGCTGATATTGTATTTGTAATGTAAGTTTTAAATGGAGAAATTGATTCGCCAGCATAGTTGATCAACACTCAATTGAATACAAGTACTTGTTATCGATTGGAAAATGTTTTTAAATGTCTAGTTCATCGAAGTAATTAAGTATGAACCAGTTAATTGAATGTTTATGTTTCTTAAGTAATACAAAGGTTTTACATACTGATTTTTGATTAAACAATTTCATTTTAATCTATTGCAAGAGGCAAGTTATTTTATAATAGCGAGAGGAAGTTCCTAAAAAGTGAGTTAAGTAAGAAAACATAATAATTTATGCTACTTAAATTTGACTTTTAATAAATACAATAAATAAGAATTGTTAACTGAATTCCATTTGAGTTCAAAAATTACTTGAGGCAATTTATATAAATAATATAAAATAAAATATTGCTTCGTTAGCTAATTGATTTAACTATTAATGGTGATGATCATATAAATTAAAATTTGCCCAACTTTCTGCATGTCCATGTCCAGGTCCATGACCATGTCCATGACCATGTCCATGACCATTTTCATGTCCATGTCCTTCATGATGTCCATATACTTGTGGATGATGAGCATGTCCGATTCTTTTTACAACAGCATTGAATCCACCATGTTTATCTGCATGATATTCAACCATACGTTTTGTTCCATCAGCTTCATGAAGCTCGTAAGCTCCCTTAACATGACCGCCATCACTGTTCTCCCACTGATTTTTGTCATCACCGGTATGTGAGTCTTTTACACCATACTCGAACTTGTAGCCACCATGTGAATGATGATCATGATCATGGTGATATTGTGCAGTTGCTAAAGCTACAAATCCAACAACAAAAATAAGTTTTAAAAATTGCATTTTGATTGACTTCCGATAAGATCTCAACAATAGAACAATTCACAACTGAATAATACTGTTATTGCCAGTTCTACTATTTATACACAAAATATTTGTAATTAGAATTTGTACCAGCATTAGTGGAAAAAATATAAAATATTTGGTACGAATCAAATATATTTTTTTTCTATTTTGCTTTTACATATATTTTTTGGGAGTAAATGAAAATTTATAAAAAAAATTTTGTTTGCATTAAGTTGTAAATCAAGGTTAAATATCTTAGTACTAATTTAAAGGTAAGATCTAAGTAGTTCAATAATAGAAAGAACAATAATAGATCTGGCCGTCATTCTAACTTATGATAAGTATGAACTAAAAATTAGATTTGGCTTATCTTTAAAGTGTGTTGAATTCGGTCATCTTCTCTCCGCGATATACAAATGTATCCACCCTAATCGAAGCTTCTCTCTTTCATAAAGAATTGTTACCAGACTCGAATTTGGTCAGTCGTATTAATGATTACTACAATAAAGTTAAAGGATCTTATTTAAGATAAGCCATTGTTACTGGAAAAAATTGTTTTTCACAATTAATAAAAGTAAATAATTTCCACTTGTCATTATAAAATAAAAAATATTAACCTTGAATGCAAGTGTTACAATTTTTCTTTAACCTTTCTTTTGTGTGAAAAAATGTAAAAGCAAAAACAAAATATGTACCTATTTTTCTACCAATTTAATACTCATATTCAATTTTTATTTCACCTATCATGAACTTTGGGTATAAATAAAGTTGGAAATGACAATTGAAGTATCATTCAGTCGTAAATTGTTCTATTGTTCAGATCAAATTGGAATAAATCAAAATGCAATTATTAAAACTTACTTTTGTTCTTGGATTAGTAGTTCTAGCAGCTGCAGGGCATCATGATGGACACGAAGATCATCATTCACATGGTGGATATAAATTTGAATATGGTGTAAAGGACTCACACACCGGGGATAACAAAAATCAATGGGAACACAGTGATGGTGGACACGTTAAAGGAGCCTATGAACTCCATGAAGCTGATGGTACAAAACGTGTTGTTGAATATCATGCCGGTAAACATGGTGGATTTAATCCTGTTGTAAAAAGAATCGGGCATGCTCATCATCCACAAGTCTATGGACATCATGAAGGACATGGACATGATAATGGTCATGGACATGGTCATGGACATGGACATGGACATGCTGAAAGCTGGGCTAATTTTAATTTATATGATCATCACCATTAATAGTTCAATCAATTAGCTAACGAAGCAATATTTTATTTTATATTATTTATATAAATTGCCTCAAGCAACTTTTGAACTCAAATGGAATTCAGTTAACAATTCTTATTTATTGTATTTATGTTGTATTTTATATTAAAAGTAAAATTTAAGTAGCATAAATTATTATGATTTCTTACTTAACTCACTTTTTAGGATCATGGTCATGGACATGCTGAAAGTTGGGCCAATTTCAATTTGTATGATCATCATCATTAAGTCATTCTCATTAAAAAATTATTAACGTAAACTAGGAGTTTATTTATTGAACCATCTATTTGAAATACCTCGTCAATTCAAATCAGACACAATTCCCAATCTTTTCATTAGAAATTGACTGAATTACAAATTGAAAAAAAATATTTTTTAATTTTATACAAAATGTATTTCAGAATTCTGTAATTATGTACATTAATTTTATATTAGAAATATAATTTAAGTAGCAAAAATCAGTCTGTTTCATTTATTCTTTTTAATCATAACTCAAATTTATATTTTTGAAGTATTCTTTCAGAAGCACAAGAATTAATCAATTTTACCAATAGAGACATATTTTTATAAATTCTTTCCATCACATTGCTTCTTATAACAATAACGTGTGGAATATCAAGGCGGAATTGGAATTCAAAAACTTTTAAATATTAATGAAGAACTATAAAATTGAATCACTGATGTAATTTGATCGTTGAATCATCGAATTATTGCGAATTACTACGGAATAATGGAAACCTATAAAAATACCTAATAGTAATAATACGGGTTTCATTTCTTAAACAACACCAGTATAATATTATAAGATACCATTATCTATGCAAGCATGTCCAAATAGAAATTTTAATAAAATCTTTCATGCGATATTCTTTTATATACGATGTGTTGACGATGATACAAATTATTTTCGATGTTTTTAATCATAAGGTGACATTAATTATTATAATGGTAAGAATATTGGTCCTGTGCAGCTGTAAATTAATTGCACTTTCTATGGTCAAAATAAACCTTAGAAAAGTTTTGATGAATTTATATTATATTCGTTGATGTAAATTGAAAGTAGTTTATGTTTAAATATGTATATATGTATTGTATATATACACTAAATAAATGCTTGAATTGTCAAATCAAAATTAATATAACGCATTGAATAGGAAGATTATTTTTGAATACATTAAGTTAGTTTTTTGTAACAGATTCATAAGACTGCCTCCTCAAATATTAAAATAAATTGTTCTTTCGATATTTTTAAACATTTATAACGAATATAGAACTTAATCAGGTATATTTAAATTTTGTAATTATCCAATTTATTTGCAAATTACGATAAGGGTCTGCGATTTGTAATCTACTCATTTGTAAAATTTCACTTTTGAAGTTTGACAATTCCCTCTAATTAGATGCCGTATGTATACATATATGCAATATTTATTCTATTTATAAATCCATCATTCGTTTTTTATTGATAGTGCAGAACGATTTCCCATTAGTCAGTAGAATTTCCTGTATGTGCTATCTGTATAAAGTGGTTTCAAGCAATTTACTAAGATAGAATCAATTTCCGATTAAAAAAAATATTAGTGTAATCATTTTGTGTAAAGTTAGAAGATGACGTCTCATAAATAGTATGTTAGTATTAAGATATCTCTCAATATTTTCATATTTCCATAAATCAAAACTTTTGCTTGGCTTGAATCTTTAAAAGGATATTGAGACAGATAAGATGAAGATTTTCAAAACAGCTCAAATATCGGGAATGAAAATCCTAAGTAAATCCTACCCAAATACCTAAAAATTTAAAAGGCTGTCCAATTCTTTGTTTATAAATTTATAAAGCAAACCTACACTAAATGAACGAAGATGTTCAAAAAACTTAAATATGAACAATATATTAAAAACAGAAAATGCATTTTGTAAGGGTTCCTTAAAAGTAAGTTAAATAACAATATATTTGATGTTAATTAAGTTTTATTTTCATCACATAAAACAATGTAAATAATATAAATAAGACTGCTGCTCTTGAAATAATGACCGGTACAAATTTAACAGGAGCATTTTTAATAAATAATTTCGTATTTTGGCTAACTAGGTTATTGATTGAGCTATTAATGATGATGATCATATAAATTTGAATTAGCCCAACTTTCAGCATGTCCATGTCCATGATCAAGACCATGTCCTTCATGGTGTCCATAGACTTGTGGATGATGAGCATGTCCGATTCTTTTAACAACAGCATTGAAACCACCATGCTTATCTGCGTGGTATTCAACAACACGTTTTGTTCCATCAGCTTCGTGAAGTTCATAGGCACCTTTAACGTGGCCACCATCACTGTGTTCCCATTGATTTTTGTTATCACCTGTATGTGAGTCTTTTACACCATATTCAAATTTATACCCAGCATTTGAGTGATGATCTTCGTGGCCATAATGAGCATGACTGTTATCATGTCCAGCATCATGATGTTCTTCATGATGATGATGTGGTGCATCATGTTTTACAACACTAGCATAACTTTCAGCATGATCATGATGATGCCCTGCAGCTGCTATAGCTACTAATCCAAGAACAAAAATAACTTTTATTAATTGCATTTCGATTGATTTCAATTTAATATGAACGGTAGAACAACTCACGAATGAATGATACCTAAAATATCAGTTCTACTTTTATTTATACACAAAAAAAGTTGAATTAAAATAACTGATATGAACGTTAAATAGGTGGAGGAGAAAAGTGAAATATTTAAAATGAGTCAAATTATTATTTTTTTATTTTTATTTTGCTTTTGGAATTATTTTTTTAGAGTAAGAGCAAATTAAAGAAAAGCATTTAGAGTTTGCAAAAAAATATTCATCAAGGTTAAAATTATTAATTATGTTATTATGGTATTCGTTTTTTTTAATAAATAAATATCCAATCGCAATTTAGGTGACTATTTAACATCTTTAATTGAAGTTAGTTATTTGTATTTGCATCTGACATTTAGCCAATTATCTGTGACAAAAATAATAAATTTCGAATACTGCTAAGTGAGGCATGAGTGAGATTTAATCTTTCGATCTTCAATTTCGACATTTATTTGAAACTAGCATACCCGGTGAACGAATTTATTTATTCAAAAATATATTATTGTGTTGTACATGATAAAGAAACGTGAATTTTAATATTGTTGTTTTTATTTTATCATTTTAAAATTCTACAAAATTATGAAAACAATTATTTTGCTTAATTTACTTTTTCATGTAAAAAATTTATAATTCTACTCTTAACTCGTCCTTAATATGCTTTTAATCTAGAGCTGAAGAATGCTATTAGTAGTGTAAAATTATTAAATTTTATAAATTAAAATATAAACAGATATGAATAAAAATACAATTTCAAAATTGAAAATGTATAAGGTTCAACAACCCTTTAGCGGTGAGAGATAGGTCTAACTTCCACCCAGAATATTTTATTTATTTTGACCTCCTTGTATCCTTGTATACTATCACTTGTAATCCTTTAATTTTCCACTATTACCCAAAAAGTTAACGGAGACACTCTGTGCATATTTTAGATCAAATAGAAGCGGGTTTAAGACCATAATATTATAATATATTTATAATATTATTAAGGTATTAAATAATATTAATTTTCTGAAAATCGAACCGCAATACATTTAAAACCACCGTTAGACTTATTATAGAAAATAAACAGAATTAATTTTGAAATTTTCGAAGTATTTCTTTTAAAATTACATTTTAATCTGTTAAAGAACCAATTCGTTGAGTGCTGCATTAAAACAACTTGTCAACAATATCCAGATTGGTTATAACGTAGAAAATCCATGTTTCGATTATAGAAAATTTATTTAGATTTTATGATCCTCTTACTATTGTTTAAAAACTGTGTCTGGAACACTAAAGATTTAAAACGCAACTCTTTTCCTCATTCTAAAATCTGTTATGTAATAAAGAAACTGTCTCATAACATAGGTCCATTTTTATAAATACAGATAGATTACAAAAATACAAACTTTCAACTTGATTTTTAAAAAAAACATGCATTCGTAGAACTTGACCATAAAGTGCTGAAAAAATAAATATTGATGTCGAAAGCAAAATTTATTACATAGGATTTTTGCAAGGCAGTTTTGTTTTTTTTGTTTTTTTTTTTAAATGGTTTAAGTATTTATTGAATCTTTCCATTAGAAATTGACAATAATTTAGCATTTTGACTTATTCAGAAAGAACAAGTTTATTCAAATCCTACATACTAAAGTTGAAGACGTATAATCCAGTGATTAGACATCAATTCAGGTTAACCACACCCACACTGCTAAGGTGTTTCTTTTTAAGTTTGGATGATCTGCCAGCGTAGTTCCTTGTTATTCTTTGGAGTTCATTCCGAACCATAAGTATGTTTAGATCGTTGTGTATGTTGCAATTTTTTACGTACCAAGGAGCTTTGGTAATAATTCTTAGTATTTTTGATTGTAGTCTTTGTATAATTTCCACATTACTTTTAGAGGTATTTTGCCATAATTGATAGCCATATGACCAGATTGGTTTCAAGATTGAATTGTATAAAAGTACTTTATAGCCAATATCGAGAGGAGAGTTTTTGCCAATTAGCCAGTACATACTATTTATTTTTAGCTTCATTTGTTCACGTTTTGTTTCTAAATGCTTTTTCCAAGTGAGCCTTCTATCAAGATGGACTCCTAGATACTTTACTTCTTTTGCCTGTGGGATGGTGATTCCATTTGTTTTTACTGGACATGTGTCTTTATTTAGAGTGAAGGTGACATGAACACTTCTACTTTCATTTATTTTTATTTTCCATTTACTAAGCCAATTTTCAATAAGTTTAATATGGACCTGGAGATTTTTTGAAGCAACAGAAGCGTTTATGTGTGAGCTCAAGATAGCCGTATCATCTGCAAATGTGAATGTTAGTATTTGCCTACTATCTGGTAGATCGGCAATGTAGATTAGATATAAAAGCGGACCAAGCACACTAACTTGCGGTACACCAGTTTTGATAACATGTTCTTCAGTTAAATAATCATTGTATTTTACTTTAAATCGCCTATCAGTTAGGTACGATTTGATAATTTGATAATTTGATCAAACGGTAGATTAGTTCGAATTTTAAAGTTTAAACCATCATGCCAAACTTTATCAAAAGCCTGTGCGACATCGAGAAAGACGGCTGAGCAAATTTTTTCTCATCGAAGACTTTTCTGATTTGTGCAGCTATTGGGTAATATGAATGAAAGTTATACCAGGTAATTCCTTAAGCATTTTTCCATTTTTCCATTTTGTCATACCCTGGTGACTTTTTGTCGTAAATTTTTTGAGTTATTATAAATTGCACTGTTTTATTGTTAATTTTAATTGGATTTATTAAATTATTTTGGTTTTATATTATTGGTAATTTATCGTTTCTATTTCCACCGATGTTATGTGGCTTGAAAGTTTCTGCTAGATGTACTGCGAATGCTTCTGCTTTTTCACTGTCGCTTTTGGCTTAATCTTCATTGTGCAATCTGATTGGTGGCACTTGTTTTTGTGGTCTTTTTAGATTTTTTGCAGCTTTCCACAGTGAATAGTTTGTTTCGCTATTTGTTTTTGAGAATCAGATTTGTTTTTAGTGATATATTTAGATTTATGGAATAAAAGCCGAGTTTCCTTTCACTAATCATTTGTATTTATTTTGCAAATATCGATATTTCGGAAGCTTACTTCCTTCATCAGTGCTTTGCGACTAATTGTTTCGCTAGTTGGAGTTAGGTTGACAATGTAGTTTTTGAAATTGTCTCGGGTCTTTTGTTTCAGAAGTCGATTCAATTTTTTTTGTGCTAATTCAAAGAGCTTTCTAGCCGTTGAAGATCTACTAATTTGCCATTTTCTTTTTAGACTACGTTTTTCCGCTATTGCTGCTTGAATCTCTGTTGCAGTTGTGATACTTTGTTTCTGGTTGGTTTGAGAACCTGTGAGGCTTGTGTTAATATATCATTAAATTTAGTTAGAGCAGAGTCAATATCAGTTTTAGTTTTTAACGGCATTTTCAGGTCTATATGCGAACTAATATATTTCTTATATTGTAGCCAATTTGTATTTTTGTTGGTTAGACTCGCCTCCGGTTTGTTAACTTCGATTACGGTTTTATATTCCAGGATAACTGGCGAATAGTGAGAAGAGAGGTCATTACTTATGGTTGCCATTATTTGATTACGCTTGGGGTTTTTGGTGATTGCAAAATCAATTAAGTCGGGTATTTTCTTCCTATCAGTTGGCCAGTATGTGGGGTGTCCACACGGTGATATATCATACCCTTTTCCTGGATCAGTTTCATCAGCAGTTTTCCTCTAGGTGTTGCTAGTCTCGATCCCCAGTAGGGATGTTTCGCATTAAAATCCCCAGCTACTATAAATTTATAGCCTAATATATTAAACATGTCGTTGAGTTCACCTATTGTTGTTGGATGATTTGGTGGACAGTATATTGAAGAGACAACGATTTCGCCGTATTTAAGTTGAACACACACAGAAGTGGCTTGAATACAACGAGTGCAGTGATTTTGAAAGACGTAGTGACGAATTTTTTCTTTTATCAGGATACCGGACCTTCCATGTCCTTTGTTGTCTGGATGCTTAGTGTCGTTAAAATTTGAATCCATTCATTTTGAAATTATATTTATTTGTAAGATTTGTTTCTGACACAAACATTATGTCTATTTGATTCATATTAAGAAATTCTTCTAATTCAAGTCTGTGGCGTGTTATACCGTTTGCATTCCAGTGACAAATTTTTAAGTAATTTATGGTTTTTCAGGGAATTTTAATATTATAATATTTTGATTTTTTATTAAGTCCTGCATCATATTTTGCATAGATGACATGAATAGCATCATTGTTTGCATAAAAGTATTCATTATACCTTCCAGTCCTTTTTCATTATTCTGACATCCATTCTACTGGTCATTACCACTTTTCAGCACATTAGCGTAGATATTTGCTTTTGTATATGTTTTTATATTTGGTTCATTATTTTCTGGTATTTCTGTCATCCATTGAGGTTCGATAATGGTTCTTAATTTTGGCAACTGTCTTCTTCTCAATTCATCATAAACAAGACATCCTCTATAGTTAGCAGTATGATTCCCCCCACAATTGCTACATTTTTTTATACTAGCATCTTTCTTTGATTTATCACAATCAATTGTTTGGTGGCGATCGCCACATATTACACACACTGATGGTAATTTGTAGTAACTTTGTGTGTCCGACAATTGTCTTGACAATTACTGCACTGGACTGGCCCGTTCTGTTTCCTGGGCTCTTCAACATATATTCTGCGATTCATAAGGTATCTTAGATTATATATAGAAAGTATTTCATCATTTTTCAGTAATTTCGTGCTGAAGTTCAGTTCAACTCTATAAAGTGGTTGAGGTATCTTGGAACGGTCTATAATATTATGAAAGTTTTTGATATCAAAACTTTCACTTATAACCGTCACTTGCAAGGTAGTGAATTTTATATAAACTAAGAAAAAAGTTGCATGTCACTTTATAGCTTTATAGCTTCTGAATGAAATTGTATAAAAAATATAAATTTGTATAAAAATTTAATGGAATATGGTTCCACAATATTTCAACAAACGTATTTTCATATAATGCAAAAATACATCCACATACAATCTACAAAAGTTCAAGTAAAAATCAACAAATATTAACTGATCAAAGAACAATTTGATTTTTCCAATCCTCAACTAATCCAAGTTGTGTATTCGTGTACAAATGTACCTTTTAAAACCTAATGTTTGGCTAAAATTACAAAAATAAAAAAAAATCAATCAAACTGATGAATATATTATTAATAGAATTTAATTTAGGAACCAACCAAATTGAATAAAAGGACCTGAGTTTTGTTCCATATATTGTACACCCTTCCAACACAAGATACAAACAATGGATGCAAAATTGCAAACGACAAGGACATCTTTGCGTTAATTTTTGAACTACAATATAAATTAAAGAACTTCAAAAGACTTTATAAAAAAAGTGGTGTAAAAAAACAAACAAAATAAACTTAATCCGATTAGATTTAGATTTGTATATTATATTTTTACATAAAACGTAAAGAACTTTATAGAAATGGCCCTGCGTCATTTAGCACGTGGACCAGCCCAGCAACTCAAGATAGTTACCCAACTTTAAATAAATTAAATAGACTTTAAATAACTTTACAAAATCATAATAAACTAAGAAATATTGAGATATAACAGCAATATTTGGTTCAAAAGTATTCACAATCATAGACAATTTACTCTAGTTCTAGTATATTAACTATTCTAATAGAACTATTATAATATAATTGTCATACCCTTTTCTTGGATCAGTTTCATCAGCAGTTTTCCTCTCTGAAAGCAAAAAATTACGATATTGAAATATAATTTAACATTAAAATTCTTTGAAATTTGCAGATGGAAAAATTACATCGGTAACAATTTCAGAGCTAAAAAAAATGTGAACCAATCTGAAGAATCGATTGAATTAAAAAATGAAATTAAGTCTAGAACCTTGTAAATAGTTAATGTATATTAATGTACAGCTTATCTAAAAATTCATTTTTGACTTCATTTAACTTAAAAATATTTGGATTGAACTATGGTGTACTCAGAAGCGAAAAGTAAATTATTTTATAAGGGACCCTAAAAATTCAGTTCAATAAAAAAATGTGACATTTGATGCTACTTAAATTTTATTTTTAATATGAAAAACCATAAATAAGTCTGGTTTACTCAATCCAAAATTTGAATTTCTGAAGTCAAAGTTGATTGAGGTAGTTTAAAATAAATTTATATTTTGCCTAAGCAGATAGTTGGCTGATGATGATGATATAAATTTGAATTGGCCCAACTTTCAGCATGTCCATGTCCATGACCATGATCATGACCATGTCCTTCATGATGACCATAGACTTGGGTGGGTGATGAGCATGACCGATTCTTTTAACAACAGCATTGAATCCACCATGTTTATCTGCATGATATTCAACCATACGTTTTGTCCCATCAACTTCATGAAGTTCGTAAGCTACTTTAACATGACCGCCATCACTGTGCTCCCACTGATTTTTGTCATCATCGGTATGTGAGTCTTTTACACCATTCTCGAACTTATAGCCAGCATGTGAATGATAATCTTCGTGCCCATCATGATGTCTTACAAGTGCTATAGTTACTAATGCAAGAATAAAAGTAAGTTTTAATAATTTACGTACGATTGACTCCAATTTGATCTGAAGGATAGAACACAACTGAATGATACTTCAAGTTTTCGTTCTACTTTTATAAATATACAAAATATAAAAATTTAAATTTTTTTCTGTTAAATTAAAAGAAATTTTTCGAACCATATTAATTTTTTTTTTTTTTTTACTTCCGCTAGTAATTTTGAGAGTGAAAGCAAATTAAAGAATATTTTTTATTTTTCTAAATATTATTATCAAAATAAAGTGTTAGCTTTCTAATGGTCAATATCACCGAAAACTTTTAACCTTGATTACAAGCAAATTTATTTTTAACTCTTCCTCTGCTTCGAAATCATTTACAAAGTAAACACAGAAAAAAAACATGTTTCATTTTTCTTTTCTACCAATTTAATACTCATACCTTTAATTGAAATATTTTGTGTATAAATAAAAGTAAAACCGCCAGTAGAAGTATCATTCATTCGTGAGTTGTTCTGTCGTTCATATTAAATTGAAATCAATCGAAATGCAATTAATAAAAGTTATTTTTGTTCTTGGATTAGTAGCTATAGCAGCTGCAGGGTATCATCATGATCATGCTAGTAGTTATGCTAGTGTTGTAAAACATGATGCACCACATCATCATCATGAAGAACATCATGATGCTGGACATGATAACAGTCATGCTCATTATGGCCACGAAGATCATCACTCAAATGCTGGGTATAAATTTGAATATGGTGTAAAAGACTCACATACAGGTGATAACAAAAATCAGTGGGAACACAGTGATGGTGGCCACGTTAAAGGTGCCTATGAACTTCACGAAGCTGATGGAACAAAACGTGTTGTTGAATACCATGCAGATAAGCATGGTGGTTTCAATGCTGTTGTTAAAAGAATCGGACATGCTCATCATCCACAAGTCTATGGACACCATGAAGGACATGGTCTTGATCATGGACATGGACATGGACATGCTGAAAGTTGGGCTAATTCAAATTTATATGATCATCATCATTAATAGCTCAATCTATAACCTAGTTAGCCAAAATACGAAATTATTTATTAAAAATGCTCCTGTTAAATTTGTACCGGTCATTATTTCAAGAGCAGCAGTCTTATTTATATTATTTACATTGTTTTATGTGATGAAAATAAAACTTAATTAACATCAAATATATTGTTATTGAACTTACTTTTAAGGAACCCTTACAAAATGCGTTTTCTGTTTTTAATATATTGTTCATATTTAAGTTTTTTGAACATCTTCGTTCATTTAGTGTAGGTTTGCTTTATAAATTTATAAACAAAGAATTGGACAGCCTTTTAAAGTTTTAGGTATTTGGGTAGGATTTACTTAGGATTTCCATTTCCGATATTTGAGCTGTTTTGAAAATCTTCATCTTATCTGTCTCAATATCCTTTTAAAGATTCAAGCCAAGCAAAAGTTTTGATTTATGGAAATATGAAAATATTGAGAGATATCTTAATACTAACATACTATTTATGAGACGTCATCTTCTAACTTTACACAAAATGATTACACTAATATTTTTTTTAATCGGAAATTGATTCTATCTTAGTAAATTGCTTGAAACCACTTTATACAGATAGCACATACAGGAAATTCTACTGACTGATGGGAAATCGTTCTGCACTATCAATAAAAAACGAATGATGGATTTATAAATAGAATAAATATTGCATATATGTATACATACGGCATCTAATTAGAGGGAATTGTCAAACTTCAAAAGTGAAATTTTACAAATGAGTAGATTACAAATCGCAGACCCTTATCGTAATTTGCAAATAAATTGGATAATTACAAAATTTAAATATACCTGATTAAGTTCTATATTCGTTATAAATGTTTAAAAATATCGAAAGAACAATTTATTTTAATATTTGAGGAGGCAGTCTTATGAATCTGTTACAAAAAACTAACTTAATGTATTCAAAAATAATCTTCCTATTCAATGCGTTATATTAATTTTGATTTGACAATTCAAGCATTTATTTAGTGTATATATACAATACATATATACATATTTAAACATAAACTACTTTCAATTTACATCAACGAATATAATATAAATTCATCAAAACTTTTCTAAGGTTTATTTTGACCATAGAAAGTGCAATTAATTTACAGCTGCACAGGACCAATATTCTTACCATTATAATAATTAATGTCACCTTATGATTAAAAACATCGAAAATAATTTGTATCATCGTCAACACATCGTATATAAAAGAATATCGCATGAAAGATTTTATTAAAATTTCTATTTGGACATGCTTGCATAGATAATGGTATCTTATAATATTATACTGGTGTTGTTTAAGAAATGAAACCCGTATTATTATTATTAGGTATTTTTATAGGTTTCCATTATTCCGTAGTAATTCGCAATAATTCGATGATTCAACGATCAAATTACATCAGTGATTCAATTTTATAGTTCTTCATTAATATTTAAAAGTTTTTGAATTCCAATTCCGCCTTGATATTCCACACGTTATTGTTATAAGAAGCAATGTGATGGAAAGAATTTATAAAAATATGTCTCTATTGGTAAAATTGATTAATTCTTGTGCTTCTGAGAGAATACTTCAAAAATATAAATTTGAGTTATGATTAAAAAGAATAAATGAAACAGACTGATTTTTGCTACTTAAATTATATTTCTAATATAAAATTAATGTACATAATTACAGAATTCTGAAATACATTTTGTATAAAATTAAAAAATATTTTTTTTCAATTTGTAATTCAGTCAATTTCTAATGAAAAGATTGGGAATTGTGTCTGATTTGAATTGACGAGGTATTTCAAATAGATGGTTCAATAAATAAACTCCTAGTTTACGTTAATAATTTTTTAATGAGAATGACTTAATGATGATGATCATACAAATTGAAATTGGCCCAACTTTCAGCATGTCTATGACCATGATCCTAAAAAGTGAGTTAAGTAAGAAATCATAATAATTTATGCTACTTAAATTTTACTTTTAATATAAAATACAACATAAATACAATAAATAAGAATTGTTAACTGAATTCCATTTGAGTTCAAAAGTTGCTTGAGGCAATTTATATGAATAATATTTTATTTTTGCTTCGTGAGTTTATTGATTTAACTATTAATGGTGATGATCATATAAATTAAAATTAGCCCAGCTTTCAGCATGTCCATGTCCATGTCCATGACCATGTCCATGACCATTATCATGTCCATGTCCTTCATGATGTCCATAGACTTGTGGATGATGAGCATGCCCGATTCTTTTTACAACAGGATTAAATCCACCATGTTTACCGGCATGATATTCAACAACACGTTTTGTACCATCAGCTTCATGGAGTTCATAGGCTCCTTTAACGTGTCCACCATCACTGTGTTCCCATTGATTTTTGTTATCCCCGGTGTGTGAGTCCTTTACACCATATTCAAATTTATATCCACCATGTGAATGATGATCTTCGTGTCCATCATGATGCCCTGCAGCTGCTAGAGCTACTAATCCAAGAACAAAAGTAAGTTTTAATAATTGCATTTTGATTTATTCCAATTTGATCTGAACAATAGAACAATTTACGACTGAATGATACTTCAATTGTCATTTCCAATTTTATTTATACCCAAAGTTCATGATAGGTGAAATAAAAATTGAATATGAGTATTAAATTGGTAGAAAAATAGGTACATATTTTGTTTTTGTTTTCACATTTCTTCACACAAAAGAAAGGTTAAAAAAAAATTATAACACTTGCATTCAAGGTTAATGTTTTTTCTAATGACAAGTGAAAATTATTTACTTTTATTAAGTGTGAAAAACATAATTTTTTCCAGTAACAATGGCTTATCTTAAATAAGATCCTTTAACTTTATTGTAGTAATCATTAATACGACTGACCAAATTCGAGTCTGGTAACAATTCTTTATGAAAGAGAGAAGCTTCGATTAGGGTTGATACATTTGTATATCGCGGAGAGAAGATGACCGAATTCAACACACTTTAAAGATAAGCCAAATCTAATTTTTAGTTCATACTTATCATAAGTTAGAATGACGGCCAGATCTATTATTGTTCTTTCTATTATTGAACTACTTAGATCTTACCTTTAAATTAGTACTAAGATATTTAACCTTGATTTACAACTTAATGCAAACAAAATTTTTTTTATAAATTTTCATTTACTCCCAAAAAATATATGTGAAAGCAAAATGGAAAAAAAATATATTTGATTCGTACCAAATATTTTATATTTTTTCCACTAATGCTGGTATAAATTCTAATTACAAATATTTTGTGTATAAATAGTAGAACTGGCAATAACAGTATTATTCAGTTGTGAATTGTTCTATTATTGAGATCTTATCGGAAGTCAATCAAAATGCAATTTTTAAAACTAATTTTTGTTGTTGGATTTGTAGCTTTAGCAACTGCACAATATCACCATGATCATGATCATCATGATCACGAAGATCATCATTCACATGGTGGCTACAAGTTCGAGTATGGTGTAAAAGACTCACATACCGGTGATGACAAAAATCAGTGGGAACACAGTGATGGCGGTCATGTTAAGGGAGCTTACGAACTTCATGAAGCTGATGGAACAAAACGTATGGTTGAATATCATGCAGATAAACATGGTGGATTCAATGCTGTTGTAAAAAGAATCGGACATGCTCATCATCCACAAGTATATGGACATCATGAAGGACATGGACATGATAATGGTCATGGACATGGTCATGGACATGGTCATGGACATGGTCATGGACATGGACATGCAGAAAGTTGGGCAAATTTTAATTTATATGATCATCACCATTAATAGTTCAATCAATTAGCTAACGAAGCAATATTTTATTTTATATTATTTATATAAATTGCCTCAAGCAACTTTTGAACTCAAATGGAATTCAGTTAACAATATTCTTATTTATTGTATTTATGTTGTATTTTATATTAAAAGTAAAATCTAAGTAGCATAAATTATTATGTTTTTTTACTTAACTAACTTTTTAGGAACTTTCTCTCCCAAGATTAAAATGAATTTGTTTAATCAAAAATCAGTATGTAAAACCTTTGTATTACTTAAGAAACATACACATTCAATTAACTGGTTCATACTTAATTACTTCGATGAACTAGACATTTAAAAACATTTTCCAATCGATAACAAGTACTTGTATTCAATTGAGTGTTGATCAACTATGCTGGCGAATCAATTTCTCCATTTAAAACTTACATTACAAATACAATATCAGCTGCAGTTCTTCGGGAATCCAATGTATTGTAATTATATCAATTTTGAGCGGTCTGCATAAGCAGGGAGAATTATAGGATCAGACCATGGTAAATGCGAAATGTAGTGCAAAACAAAGAAATTTTTTGTTGAATTATTTCAAACAGGGTTTGCATATTCCAGATTTGGATGAACAATGCAGGTATATAAAATTTTTACGAAATATGGATCATCAAACTCTTTGGACTACATTTTAATGAAACCTGGTAAGGAATTTACTTTTTTCTTGAGTACGCCAAAAATGGTGTTTAAATGAGAGTTTTCCATCGCAAACCGCACTTGTCATTGTCCTTAAAAAGTCCTTAAATTGTCAAAAAGATTTAATGTTCGCCAAGTAGAGAAAATTGCCAAGATAAAACTAATCTGTGCACATTTTTTGTAATAAAAATGAGTAAAATTTTCTTGAAGTAGAGCTATATAACTGGACAATCTTATAGTTTCGAAAATTTACATATCATCTACATAAATCAGAAATACAACTATTACTAATGACACTGATCAAATCATTAATAGCTACAATAAATAATTATAGACCCAGATGACTCCTTCAGGTGCAGATGAGTTAGAAAATATTTGTCAGAAATATTTTACCTAATCATAGGATCAGACCATAGTAAACTACGTAGTGCAAATCCAATTAATTGTAATTTGTGAAAACCATAATTTTTCAAGCTGCAGGAGAACGATACTGTATACAACGACACAAAACATGAAAAGCTTTGCAATGCCAATTGAACTAGTTGTCAAACTTACTGTTAAGTTTACTGTAAGATTAATCCTAACAAATAGGATCAGATTAGATGCTGGTGAGGTACTAAAAATAGAATAATGGTTCTCATTAGCATTCAGTAGTTTAAGTTGAATAATATAAGGTTATAGCAATAAAATGCTATAACTTTCAAACTACTTAGATCTGTTTTTAAAGAAGATTTAAAGTGAAAACTACTTAAGACAATTCGGACAGTTTTTAGATTTGGAAGAAGAAGTTTTTACTACGACTTAGTACAAGTACTGAGTCTAAGTACTAAATACTAAGTCTTGTACGATGGCTTACACAAAAAAGCTGATATGTATGTATTAAATCGGGTAGTAGGATCTTAAAAACTTTTATTTTACCCATATGTAAAAGTTTTTGCCACTTTTGGCGTATTTTTGATCTCAGAACTGAGATTATTTAGTTACATCAAGAATAAATAGAGCAATTTCAGGTCAGTTTAATAAAATGTTTCTGATACAAATAAAAACATTGGCCTGTACAAAGAAATAATTGAGACAAGCTAGTCAATCAACTACATGAGACAAAATATTTTATAATAGGAAGAGGAAGTTTCGAAAAAGTGAGCTCAGTAAGAAAACACAATATTTTATGCTACTTAAACTTTAGATTTAATATAAAATACAATATAAATAAAATAAATAAGAATGGTTAACTGAATTCCATTTGAGTTCAAAAGTTGTTTGAGGCAATTCATATAAAAATAATATCTTGTTTTTGGTTAGTTAGCTGATTGATTAAGCTGTTAATGATGATGATGATATAAATTAAAATTTGCCCAACTTTCAGCATGTCCATGCCCATGTCCATGACCATGATCATGACCATGTCCTTCATGATGTCCATAGACTTGTGGATGGTGGGCATGTCCGATTCTTTTAACAACAGGATTAAATCCACCATGTTTATCTGCATGATATTCAACAACACGTTTTGTACCATCAGCTTCATGGAGTTCATAGGCTCCTTTAACATGACCACCGTCACTGTGTTCCCATTGATTTTTGTTATCCCCGGTATGTGAGTCCTTTACACCATATTCAAATTTGTAGCCACCATGTGAATGATGATCTTCGTGTCCATCATGATGCCCTGCAGCTACTAGAGCTACTAATCCAAGAACAAAAGTAAGTTTTAATAATTGCATTTTGATTTATTCCAATTTAATCTGAACAATAGCACAATTCACGACTGAATGATACTTCAATTGTCATTTCCAATTTTATTTATACCCAAAATTCATGATAGGTGAAATAAAAATTGATTATGAGTATTAAATTGGTAGAAAAGAAAAATAAAATATTTGGCACGAGTCAATAGGTACATATTTTGTTTTTACTTTTCACATTTTTTCACACAAAAGAAAGGTTAAAGAAAAATTATAACACTTGCATTCAAGGTTAATGCTTTTTCTTTCATAATGGCAAGTGGAAATTATTTACTTTTATTAAGTGTGAAAAACATATTTTTTTCCAGTAATAATGGCTTATCTTAAATAAGATCCTTTAACTTTATTGTAGTAATCATGAATACGACTGACCAAATTCGAGTCTTGTAGCTATTTTTTAAAGATAAAAGCTTCGATTAGAACTGATACGTTTGTTTATCGCGTGGGGAATATGACCGAATTTAACAAACTTTAAAGATAAGCCAAATCCACAATTAGCTTATACTTTTAATAAATAAGAATAGAGCTAGAAGATATTGTGGTCTAGTATTCCAAGTAATAATTAATATTAAAAGTTATTTAACCTTGATTTACACTTTAATTCAACTAAGGAATTTTTTGAAAATTTTCTTTTACTTTGAATAACTCTTTGTAAAAGCAAAATAGAAAAAAAGTTATTTGGTTCATAGCATAATATTAACTTTTTTCACCAATTTAATGCTGATATAAATTAGTTAATTTTGTATATAAATAAAATTGCAATTGACAATTGAAGTATTATTCAGTCGTGAATTATTCTATCGTTCAGATCAAATTGAAGTCAATCAAAATGGAATTACTAAAACTTACTTTTGTTCTTGGATTAGTAGCTATAACAGCTGCAGGACACCATGATGGACACGAAGATCATCATTCACATGCTGGCTACAAGTTTGAGTATGGTGTAAAAGACTCACATACCGGGGATAACAAAAATCAATGGGAACACAGTGATGGTGGTCATGTTAAAGGGGCCTATGAATTCCATGAAGCTGATGGAACAAAACGTGTTGTTGAATATCATGCCGATGAACATAGTGGATTCAATGCTGTTGTAAAAAGAATCGGACATGCCCACCATCCACAAGTCTATGGACATCATGAAGGACATCGACATGATCATGGTCATGGGCATGGTCATGGACATGCTGAAAGCTGGGCCAATTCCAATTTGTATCATCATCCTCATTAATAGTTCAGCCAATTATCTAGTTTGCCAACATATAAATTTATTTGTGTAAACTGTATCAATGTACTTTGAATTGAGATTTTATCAAATCTTGAGTTGCCAAGCTTGTTCAAAGTTTTTATTCTTCATATCCATGTTTTCATTCGTTACTGTTTTCTTCAAACAGTTTAAGATTTTTTATAATGGAGATAACTTTTCGAATACGTAGATAACTTCTTTATTTGTCTGTATTTTGTCTTCTTAATCTAATTTAGGGATAAAAAAATTTAGTGTTTTAAATTCTTTTATCTCTTTCTCTCCCGACAAATAGAACGAGGAAAAAAGCATCATTCGGTGATAGTTATTGTTGAAAAGAAAAAATTAAGGGGAACATTTAATTTAATAATTTATATACCGATGGTTTAATCTATTTCGGAAATCATTCAACGAAAATAGCTGGTAAGCTAAATTAATAATTGGATTTTTAAATCGATTAAAGTCTAATGGCATTTGTTTAGTCTGCAATATATAACTCAAACCTGTTTACAAATCTAATAAACACAAATTTTTATATGATGGACGTAGTATTCCAAAATGTTGTAACGTTAATCAGAAAATCTAATTTAATTATAAACCTATTTAATAATTAATTCAACTATTTAAAAAATAACTAGGTATATAAAGTAAGTGTACAAGTGCATATACTGTATTGACTATTGGAGAAAACCTTTGAGTTGCCAATATAAGGATTCAGTTAATCTTCTTTTATAATTATAAAAGAAAAAGTTTGTTTTTTTGTTCGCTATACATGCCCACAGTTTTAAAGATAGAGTTCTGAATTTTTACATAGTTATTCATGATCGAAAAATGAACCGGACGCGGTACTTTACAAAGCTATCAAATGCCAGGTTTTGGTAGTTAGTATACAACTCCTCGCACATAACAGGAATTTTTTCAAGGACCAAAGGTGTTACAGATCCGAAAAATTTATACTTGAAAGAGTACTCAAAAGTAAATAAATACCATTGTTACCAATTTCGAAGATTTGAACTGGTTCGGGTCGCTATCGTACAACTCCTAGAACCTCTCAAGAATATTTCAAAAACTAATTGTGTTACATGCATGAAAATTTATACTTAGATACTCTTTCAAAAATAACGAAATGCGACTGTTATCGATTTCGTATAAATAATATTTGAAATAAGCTAATGAACTTAACATAGGTCAAATTTCAGAAGAAATGTCAAAATTGAAATAGCAACAATCAGTACAACCGTACAAAGTATTGATAAATGACTGAAAATTATTTCCGAATTTTAGTATATCAGTATAAAAATTTTACATGGTTATGAGAAATAACTATGTGAATTAGACAATTTGTTTTATCAGAAAATACTGCAGAGTATTCAGGGGTCCATGTTTACAAATCGATAGATACAGCTACCAATAATTTTTTTTTTTTGTTTTTTATACGCAGGCTGGTGGGAATCTTCAAAAGACACAAAGAGCCCCGTAGCTTTACATTGTGTGTGGGATTCTTACCCACTAAACCACACCCTTCCTAAATTGCGATCTAGTACTACAGGACTAATGATTCTTCACAAATCCCGTAAAAACAAATCTATCTAAACGTGAGAGCGGGTCAACCTCTGATCACCAGCGCGACGAGTCCTCAAGAATGTGGGTGATTATTGCTGCACTAACTCAAAAGGTTTTACTCTTTTGAGTCGTCTGGCTATATTTCTATTATCCAGGAGCTCGACTACCTCCACATTTACATGGTGTTGAAGTCTTTTTTCGTGACTTCTTGCAAATTTCTGTATTTCCTTATCGACAGATTCTATTTGCCATAATGTCTTATGAACCAGGGCGCGTTCACAATATTTCTTAGGACCTTATTCTTGAACCTCTGAATAATATCTCTATTACTTTTCTTGCTGCATCCCCATAGCTGGATGCCATATGACCACTGGTTTCAGTATTTGTTTATAGAGCAGAAGTTTGTTTTGTATTGTTAAGGTAGAATTCTTACCTATGAGCCAGTTCATTTTTCTATAGCGGATTTGTAATTCATCTTTCTTGTTTTTGATGTGAGCTTTCCAGCGAAGTTTAGCATTTAACATCATACCAAGATATTTGGCAGTATTTGAATGAGGTATTTCTTGACCATTTATATTATCAGTATGGTCAATATTTTTATTTGTGAAATCCACATGACTTAGCTTCATTTAATTTTAGCCTCCATCTTTTTTTATAATCTTTAATTTTTGTTACAGCTCTCTACAGCTTTTCTGTGGATTCTTTATTATTTTTTCGAACAGCCAGAACCGCTGTATCATCTGCAAACGTCGCAATAATATTATTTTCTAGTGCAGGAAAATCACAAGTGTACAGCAGGTACAGTACCGGACCAAGTACACTTCCTTGAAAAACCCCGGCATTAATTTCTCTAAGATCACAATATGCTCCTGCCTGTTTTATGTAGAAGTATCTCTCTGATAGGTAGCTTCCTATGATTTCCGAAAGTTCTTTTGAAAGCATTGTTTTCATATTATAATTCAACCCCTTATGCCACACCTTATCGAATGCTTGAGCCATGCTTGAGCTTCTTCTCCTCTAGAGCTTTTTCAATAGTGTTTGTTATTCTGTGTACCTGGTCTATTGTATCATGTTTTTCTCTAAAACCCAATTGGTGATCCGGTATTATATTCTTTCTTTCAATAATATGTTTTAGTTTTCTTAGATACATTTTTTCGAACAGTTTTGACATTATAGGCAGGAGTGAAATTGGTCTATAGGATGATACTTCATTCGGTGGTTTTCCAGCTTTGGGTATCATGATGACTTCTGCGAGTTTCCACAATTTCGACACATATTTCAGTCTAAGTGCAACATTTATAAGATATCTTAATTATTGCCTTTTCTGGTAGTTGCTTTAGAATCTGCATTGTTATCAAATCATATCCCGGAGCTTTTTTAGAATTAGTATTGTTTATTTCTTTTTTCACTTCAGCTGGGGTTGTTAATGCGATTTCTTCTTCTTCCTGAACTGATTCTATATTTAGATTTTCCCCTTCTTCACCGTCGTGTGTTTGAAATATGTTTTCTAAGTGTTGTGCAAACAATTTAGCTTTTTCTTTATTATATGTCGCCCAATTTCTGTCCAATTTCTTAATTGGAGGAATTTGTTCAATAGGTCTTTTCAAATTTTTAGCTGCCTTCCAAAGAGAGTAATCAGTGCTTTTGCCATTTGTTAATTTTTCTAAATATATATAAATCCATTTGTTTTTCACTTCCTTAATTATTCTTCTTAGTTGTTGCGTGAGATTATTTAGCCAATAAAAATGAAGCTGTTAACTTCCGAAGAGAGTTTCTTTATTCGTTGGATTTGACACGGTTTCCTCCTCATCAATTGGAATAAAAAGTAGCAGCTCCAATATTGTTTCTACGAAATTTGAAGCAGCCAAGACTATGGTACTAGATTAATAGTAAGAACTTTGCATCCTCATTTCATTTAAGCATAAATTCAAATTGATTGTGGAAAAGCGAACATATATTTTTTTCAAGAATGTCGCAATAGCAAGGAACGTCGTTGTTTATACTCCATTAGATCCGGTACTACCCCATCGGATAACTTTGCTAGTAATTTATAAAATAGTTGGAACATATTTTCGAAAATTCCAGAAAACTTATTGCTTTACGTGGATATTGTGAATCTCCATTGTATAAAAATTAAAGACTCTTTCAAACACATGTAAATAATGGAATAACCTCAGTTCACATTAATTTTTATTACAGGATATCGCATGAAAGTTTTCGTTATATCCGCATGTTGCTCAATATCACCGCATCGGTCCATGGTTGGGTGAGATTCCTCAAATTGTTTAAAGTATCTAATTGCGTAAATCTTTATAAATTTCAATTAATCCCTAACGAAACAAACAAAAAAATTTTCAAGAGATTCAATGATTAAAATTATTAATATTTCTTTTAGTCTTAATTCTAGATTCACAAGTTATTGGAGTGATGGCTTACCTTGAAAACTTATATTAAGTAGATCCATAATTTGTAAAATGAAAATTTCTTTCTATATTGGTAAAACCGATTCATTCTTGTCTTGCTGAGAAAATATTTCGTAAATATAAATTTGAGTTTTGATTAAAAAGAATAAATGAAACAGAATGGGTTTTGCTACTTAAATTATATTTTTAATATAAAATTAATATATTTACAAAAGTCAAAAACAATAATATACATAGTTTACATCAAATAGTTATTTTTTTTAAACTAATTAAGTATATTTCAATATTTCTAATCAAAATGATTTTGAAACATGTCTGATTTGAATTGATGAGTTACTTTAAACATAGATGGTTCAATAAATAAATTCCAAATCTTTGTTGTTTATTTTTAAATTTATAACGAAAATTGCTATTTTTTAATGATGGTGATCATATAAATTTGAATTAGCATAGCTTTCAGCATGTCCATGTCCATGTCCATGTCCATGACCGTGTCCATGACCATTATCATGTCCATGTCCTTCATGATGTCCATACACTTGTGGATGATGAGCATGACCGATTCTTTTTACAACAGCATTGAATCCACCATGTTTATCTGCATGATATTCAACAACACGTTTTGTACCATCAGGTTCTTGAAGTTCATATCCTCCCTTAACATGTCCACCATCACTATGTTCCCATTGGTTTTTATTATCACCAGTATGTGAGTCTTTTACACCATATTCAAATTTGTAACCAGCATGTGAATGATGATAATCATGATGATCATCATGGCCATCATCGTGATGACTATAACCATGACCATAACCACCATCATGATGACCAATATCATGATGTCCATGATGATGATGATGATGTGGTTCATCATGTTTTACAACACTAGCATAACTACTGGCATGACCATGATGATGTCCTGCAGTTGCTAAAGCTACTAATCCAAGTACAAAACTAATTTTAAATAATTGCATTTTGAGTTCTAACTGATGTGATCTGAACTATAGAACAATTCACAAACGAATGATACCATATAGTTTTGATTAGACTCAATTTATAGTTATCCGAAAAAAATTGTTAATTTCTATATAAATTATAAATAACTGTAACAAAAAAAAAAAAACAAAAAAAAAAGATTTAAAAGCAAAAAAAATAAAAACAAAAACACGAAAAAAAATTGAATTATTTGTTATTGATTGTGCAATGTAATGATTTGCTTCAGTAACAAACACTGTCTACCTACCTACCTATACCTACCACCTTTTGAGGTGGGAAATCATTCATTTAATTTAAATGCGATTTTTCTTATCTCTCGCATGAAATATAAGATAATGGAAATCAATTTAATGTTGATCAATGTAATTCAAGAAAAAAAAATAATAAAAAAAATAAATAAACCAAAATAAGAGGTAAATCGCAAATTAACTGTAGTATTAATAATTAATCAGGTGAAATAGAGGTAAAGTAAAATTGTTGTAAGGCATTTGTCAGGTTGTTATTATTTTCATTATTATTATAATTTTGTTTTTGTTATTATATTTTATTTGGTTATTTTATGTAAAATTATAGTTATGATTGACATGAATGTTAGTTTTTTGTGACCTTATAACTGCGCGTATACACTATTTTTATTTTGATCGTTATTAAAGGCGTTTGTTATTTTTTTTTTTTCTTGTAAACTTTTATAACTCAATTATTGGGTACTCTATTTTTATTGTAGTTTTATGAGAAAAACCTTCATATTTCGGAAATATTATTTAAAGAAAATTGTTTTGAAGGTTTTATACGCTTTTGGCAATTTTCAAAAACACACAAATTAGAATAAGAATAAATTGAAAGATCGGAATAGAAAATGTTAAATATTTTAAAAAAGAGTAACGATAATTAGATTAATTTTGTGATTCCAAAAAAAAACCAAAAAAAAAGATCAAAATTCATAATATATGTAGCTTAAAAATTATGTAATATAAAAATTAAATTAATATTAAAATATTTATTATTTAATTTTCGTTCTGGTCGATTAATTTTAATAATTTAATTATGAAAAAGAAGTCAATTTTAAAAATCACCTGATCACGATTTATATAAACCTTTCAAACTGACAAAAATATAAAAAAAAACATATCATTTTATGTTTACATATATTTAACCTGATATATTTTTAGTGTTTTTGATATATTTTTAGTGAAAAGTCAATGATAACAAATTTTTCTAGAGATTAAAATTTACAAGGAGATACTTTTGTTCAAAATGGAAAAATTTACTTAAGAAATTTATGTATATATATGCAAGTTTCTACGATGTATTAATTTTTCATGTCATAATAGTTATAAATGTTATAATGATTAATGTAAAGCTCATTTTGCTTGTTTTATAATTTTAGTTCAGAACTTAAACAATTATTCTATGCTAAAGACATATAGTGCCATTTTTAATTTTATTTAATTAATTATTATTAATCAGAGAATTTATTTTTATTAATTACTAAAATCGAATTATATCTAAAAATGTTATATTATCATTTACTAATACAACTTTTCTTTACCTTTCAAAGAATCTATTAAAAGTTTATTAATTAAATGTTGATAACATCGGTACGCACATTTTGGTTTAATTTTAAAATTATATTTGGTTGGAAAATATGTGCCTATATTCATCTCACTATTTATTGAATTGCTTATCTTTTGAATTGCAGAATGTTTTAACTACTGCATTTAATTAAAAATTGATAATTTACATAAAATGAAGTATCTAAGTATCTAAAAACATGGATTATTTGAGATTTGTTTTCCCAATTTATTTTTTATTTAATGTAAATTTGAGTTTATAATCATCCTTTTTAAATGCCAACCTACGTGGCTATTTAACTTAGGATAATCAAACTTAGGATTGTGAATCCCTCTGGACTGGTAGATTCTATGATGGAGTTTTTGGTAGCTACAAGCTACGTTTTATTTTATTTTAATGGTAATAAAAGAATTCAATAATTTAAAAAAATAATAATTCTATTGTCATTATGAAATATTCTTAATTTAATTTCATTATTTGAATAATTTTTTTAATTTTAAGATTATATAGGTTTACCAACTAAAATGTTGAAGGCGGAGGCTTATTTTGGATTAAGTATCAACCCATTTTTTTTCTCATCAGGTAACAGTGAACCCCATAAAAGTTCATGAAATCAATTGTATGTCTCACCCCCAAAAAATGTAAAAAAACAGGTTTTCTTTTAGGGATTTCGTAGCCAACAAGAACATGGGAATGTACGGAGATAAAGCAGAAATCCAATCAAAAATTTTACATGAAAACTGAATGTTTTGAATCATTTACCTAATATTTGTTATTATCATTTTTAGCTAGTTATTAAATAGTTTTATGACTAGCTACTTTATATTGAAAACAACTTAGAGTATAAATAAGGTAATCTGCCTTAATATATTTCAATATATCTGACAATTCATACTATGACGTGTGACCATATATTTTTTTATAATTTTACTAAGTTTAGCCGCGTTGGCAGTCAATTTTATGTATAATTCTGCTAAAGATTCGGCTAAAGAAAAATAGCCTTGAAATTCGGCTAAAAATTCCGCAAAAGTAAATTTCTTATCAAATTTAAATAAGAAATCAAATTTTAGCAATATTGCAGTAATATCTTTAGGAAAATAAAACTATTTATCATTACATCGTCGCCCCGCAATTATACTGTAGTACATCACAAAATCGAAAAAATGAACTGAAAATGCCATCTTTATTAAGTTTTGATGCTCTATCGATCTGTGTATTCAACATTATTCTATATAGCATAGATCCAGAGATATTTCATTGCTACTTTGTCGTAATAAGCGATACCGAGATTGATGTTTTTATTCTTATTTTGAATTAAATGTAAAATTTTTGGATTTACGACAAAACTAAAATTAACGTTTTGGAATTCGTGCAATTATTTTGACGTAAGTTAACAAACAACAGATGTGTTTGTGATGTGTGTGATAACAATTTTGAAAATTAGATTTAAGTAAACATTAAGATTAATTTATTAAGCTGTTAACACTTTATACTATTTTATGCTTAAAGTAAAGCTGGCTTTTAGTTTTATAGAATTTTTTTTTATGTTCTTAAACTTTACTATTAACATTTTTCAAGTACAAAGTTAACTAAATATTTAAAAATTAAATATTAAGTTATCTAATGTATATAATGTTAAATAATTATATAATATGAAGTACAACATTAATTTTGTATAGTTCTTAAAATAATTTTATATTTTGCTCAATAAAACGAAGATTGAATTTCAAAATTGTTTTCTTTTCTTATAAATTTAGAAGAAAAAAGAATATATCAGATTAAAAAATAAAATAATTATTTTGGCGTATATAAAAATTTTTTTGTCGAACGTTCATACATGATTATGAATGAAAATTTTTTTTTTTTTTTTTTTATATAATTCCAAGCGTATGGAATGAACACCCTAACTGCTTTAGAGTACTTCGCCTTCATAATAGCATAGTTCCATTTTAATTTTTACTGATAACCAAAACTCTCAACTATTTATCATTTATTTTATCCCAATGATAAAGGGTACTGGACCAGGTCGAAAATCCAGAAAGCATTATTTTGCCTTCTTCGGGAATCGAACATGGGACCTCTCGGTTGAAAGGCAGGCGCTCTACCTACTGCGCCACCCAGCGTGTAGGCATCAAAATGGCGTATACGATGGTTTTAAGTAAAAAGTCCTTAAAGTCCTAATTCTTGTTCCAAAAGACTTTGTTTTTATAACTCTAAAAGATAGCTTATGAATCATACTACAACTAAACATTAAAAAAAATAAAACTTTTTCGACTCAATTTTGTTTTATTTCGTCTCAGTTCAAACTTCAAACTCCAAAACTCAATTTCTCAAAACTCGATTTTCTGGATATACGAAAAAATAATTGGGGGCGACGACATGTTATTTATATTAACATATGACGTCTTTATTTCATGTTATAACTAAAACAATTGAAAAAAAAACAGCAAGAATTACATAAAATCCATTGAATTCATCTTAAATTTATAAATCAATAAAATTTATAAGAGCTTCTTAAATTAGAAAATAGCCTACATTGTTATATTAATCAAAATTTGACAATTTTTTGTAAAAATAAAATAATAAAAATATGAATCACATCAAAATCAATTGGGCTCATTTAAACTTCTCACAAAATCGTTTTAAACGAAAGCTTATAAGATTTGGATTTCTGTAATTCAAGAAACCTTAAGTTTAGGTACACATAATATTATTAAAAAATATTATCTAAATTTTGTAAAGCTTCGTTTAAAGCGCTTTCAATTTCTTTATGTTTTTCCTCATGATGATAAATTTTGGAAGTGCCAACTTTTTCAACAAGTGTTTCGTTAGGTATTCCAAAATTATTCCAACATAAATCTTTTTTGAATACATTTCTAATAACTAGTATGCTATTCAGCGTCAATCAAACTCATTAACAATTGAAGTAACCAAAAAACAACAACATTTATAATAATCTAAATTTTAAAAGCCTGTTATGTTTTTTAAATTTTGCTATGTCTGTTAAATAATTTTGAACTTTTTTCTGACAGAAAAAAAGTAACACGAGTACTATTATTTTCTTGGGCTAAGAATAGATTTTCACGGTTAAATGGGTCGCACTCATTATGCAATAAACACATTGCCGTTTGAACACAGTAATGGTGGTTCCAGTGTTTTCAGTAATCTTTAAACTTATTTGCTTACTAATTTAATTCTAAAGGTTTACAATGTAAGTGTTCAAGGAATAGAATGGCAAGATAATAGGCTTCAAGTTTTAAAAATAAATTTTACTATATAGGGAATAACAAAATCATAAAGCATAAACTTATTTAGGTGGGTATAATAACTTCCTTAGTCAGAAATGATTTAACTCTTTAACAAGATTATATTAAAGAGTTTTTTCACAATAAAAATACAAGTTCTGACGTTTTTTTTTTTTTTTTTTTTTTTTTTTTTTTCCAGATAGTAGTAAATCATCGAAAGAGGCTTCAGGGACTACCTATTACCGGGGAAGGCAGTTTGAAGGACTGTGGGACTTTAACCCACTAAAAACTCCTATCATTATTGCAACATTAAAACTAGTCTTATAGACTAACCATTAATTTACATTTAACTCAAAGAAACATAGATACCTTTGATCTACCAAAATCCAATAAGGTTTTAATAGATAAAAGGTTTTAACCTAACTCAAGTGGTCTTGTTCGTTTTAGTCGCTTCACAAAGTTTTGATTGTCAATTAAGCTGGAAGCTTCGGTATTGACATGTTGGATCAGACGAGTTTTATGCCGTGCAGCGCATTTAATTATTTCGTCTTTTATAGATGAGATCTTCAGATCTCGATGAATATCGGCATTGCGAACATACCATGGAGCATTGACTATGTTGCGCAGTACCTTATTTTGGAATGTTTGGATAGTTTGAATATGGATTTGTTTAGCACATCCCCATATTTGAATACCGTATGCCCAGACTGGCTTCAATATTTGATTATACATCAAAACTTTGTTATAGGTCGAGACCGTAGAATTCCGCCCAATCAGCCAGTATATTTCTCTATATTTGAACTGGAGTTCTTGTTTTTTGATTTTTACATGCTCTTTCCATTTCAGTTTTGCATCCAAGGTCATGCCAAGATATTTAGCTTTATTCTCGTATGGAATCACGACATCATTAATTTTAACTGAGAGAGGAGTTACTATGTTTTTATAGGTGAAGTTTACATGACTAGATTTGGCTTCATTTAATTTAATTTTCCATTTTTTGCACCAGTTGGAAATTTCGTCATTAGCTTTTTGCAGTTTGTTTGTAGCTTCTTCTATAGTAGAACCAACTGCCATCAACGCTGTGTCATCTGCAAAGGTTGCTATTTTTATATTTTCTACATCGGGTATATCACAGGTGTATAACAAATATAAAATTGGACCCAGTATACTACCTTGCGGTACTCCAGCTTTTATATCTCTTAGAGAGGAGTATTCATTCTCATTTTTAACTCGAAAAACTCTATTTGAGAGATATGATGAAAATAATTGAACATAATTTTTAGGGAGCAAACAACTTAGCTTTTTGATGAGTCCTTCATGCCAAACTTTATCAAAAGCTTGGGCTACATCTAGAAATACTGAAGAACAAATTTGTTTATTTTCCAGTGCCCTTTCTATAATGTCTGTTATTCGATGTACTTGATCTATTGTTGAGTGTTTTTGCCTAAACCCAAATTGGTGATTAGGTATTATATTCCTGTTTTCTATGAGGGGTTGAATCCTTCTCAATAGTAACTTTTCAAACAACTTCGATATTGTAGGAAGCAAAGATATCGGCCTGTAGGATTTGGTGTCGATAGCAGGCTTTCCTGGTTTTTGGATCATTATTATCTCGGCAACTTTCCATATACTAGGTACGTGTTTAAGTTTAATACAGGCATTCATTATATATACCAAGAGTGTGAGAACTTTGTTGGGTATATTTTTTAGCACATTTGAAGTTATTAAATCAAAACCTGGGGCTTTATTTAATTTTAGGTTTTTTATTTCCTTAATTACTTCTTTTCGACTTATTAAGGGAATATTTATATCTTCATGGTTATATATTTCAGTTAGATCAATAACAGTGTTCATTTCATTGGGCTTAAAAATTTCAGCGAGATGATCTGCAAAAGTTCTGACGTTCTGTTTACTTTATTAACTAGATAAAGTAACATAAAATTAAGTAAAGTATCTTTAAATTTCCATGATTCCATCCATTTTTCTGTCTCTTTCATTGAGAATTACCATAGAATTAAAATAATTTGCTAATATCTTGATTAAATTACAGAATTTCACTATTGATGTAATATTTTAAAATGATGAAATCTGTAATGTACCTTAAGAAGAGACTTTAATTTGGGAAATTTCCTAAGTTTTCAAAAAAAATTGTAATTTTTCGAAAAAATAAAAATTAATAAATTAAAATTGCTACTTAAATTATATTTCTTTTAAAATATGAGATAAAATATTTACAAAAGTTTTAAGACTAATTTAGATGTATTTATTTTGAAAACATTAGCCATATTAAAAATTTCAGATCACAGCTTAAAACGGATGATCATTTTTTGTTTTGTAAATAAAATCAGTTAAATAAATAATTTCATGTTGTATTTAATTTTAAGAGATGATAATGCTGACTTGTTAATGATGATGATCATATAAATTTGAATTAGCATAGCTTTCAGCATGTCCATGACCGTGTCCATGTCCATGACCATGTCCTTGATCCCATCCATGACCTTCATGATGTCCATAGACTGTAAATTACAAAAAAAGAAAAATTAAACTGATATTAACTATCAAGTGGTAAATTATTAAATCATACCTTGTGGATGATGAGCATGACCAATTCTTTTTACAACAGCATTGAATCCACCATGTTTATCTGCATGATATTCAACAACACGTTTTGTACCATCAGGTTCTTGAAGTTCATATCCTCCTTTAACATGACCACCATCACTATGTTCCCATTGATTTTTGTTATCACCGGTATGTGAGTCTTTTACACCATATTCAAATTTATAACCAGCATGTGAATGATGATAATCATGATGATCATCATGACCATCATCAAGATGACTATAACTATGTCCATAACCACCATCATGATGACCAATATCATGATGTCCATGATGATGATGTGGTTCATCATGTTTTACAACACTAGCATAACTACTGGCATGACCATGATGATGTCCTGCAGATGCTATAGCAATTAATCCAAGAACAAAACTCAGTTTAAATAATTGCATTTTGTGTTTTTTTATTTTTATTTTTTTGTTATTTAACAATTTGATCTGAATGATAGAACAATTCACAAACGAATGATATCAGATAGTTCAGTTTGGACTCAATTTATAGTTGTTGAAAATATTTTGAATTTACATACAAAATCTAACTGTAACATAACATACAGTAGAAAACAAAACAAAAATATAGGCAAAACAAAACAAAAAATTATTAAACCAGAATTGTTACTTATTGTGTAATTGATCAGCTTATTCGCTTGAATGAATTGTAGTGAATAGCCAGTGATTGTTTTTGGTGGGAGATTATTATTAACTTTTAATTGAATATGTATTTGCTTGTTCATTTTACTAATAAAGGCTTATTAATAATAATTATTATCAAAGAAATAGTATTAATATGATTCCTTGAAATTTTTCTTTTCATTTTGCATTTAAATTTTTGAAACTAAATAATTATGTATTTGAAAAAGTAAAAATTAAATTGTAAAAATAACATAAGGAAAAGAAAAAAAAATATGCCTATAGCTAAATATTAAAAATAAAATCGTTTTAATGATTGGTTACACAGAAAATTGAATAATCACAAATTAGGTCTAAAAAATTAAAGTTTTAAAATGTTAACCCTTTGACTTATCTTAAAACAAGAACACACGAATTAAATGGTTGCTGTTGTGATACTTCCTGTGGATGTTTTTAAAAATGCCTCCTGCTGCTTTAGAAGGTTATGTTTACTAAGAATGATTTATTAATTAATTGAAGTTTTGTAACATTCATAACGTGCTGAGCATATTGAAAAGGGTGTATACTGTATTACAAAAAGTAATATTAAAAATATCTGTAAATAATTTTTCTTCTTATTTCCTGCAACATTTTATTTTTTCAAGACATTCAATTCAATAATAAATTTTTCCTTACATAGAAATAATATTATTTAATAGAATAAACATAAATATAAATTTTGTATAAATCACTCTTACGTATTGCTAGTTTTATAACGAGAACTTTTAGAATGAAATTTCTTTGAAGGTTTCTAAAAAATTGTATAAAACTTAGAAGGTTTAGTATGAGTTCATAATTGTAAAAATGATTCTCTAATGACAGTATTGATTGTCACTATTGTCAGTAACTTTGCCAGTTAGAATTTATCTGGATAAAATTATTTTAAATTAATACAAAATATAATTATATAAAAATAAGCTTTCACCAAGGGCTTTTTTTTAATAATGTATGGCATGGATCGAGAATCTCAAGATCGTGAAACACTTTTTGCAACTCTATTTCATTTGGGTTATGTGCGACATCAATTGATAACAACCAGAGTTCAAACTTTCTTAATTGCATAAAACGTTTCAAAAATCAAAAAGATTCAGATTCTAGGAGCAGTACCTAATATTCTACTCAGATAAAATCTATTTTCTTTTAGACTGCTATTATTAACTTATCTTACACATTGAAACAATTTGAGGTAAATAATAGAAAAAATTTTGATTTTTTTAAAATTACTGAAAATCATTGTCTCGAGTATTATTCAAATCTTTACTAACAGATTAATTTTATATTGTTCTCCAAGAAGGTAAAATATAGGTCTTCTTCATTTTACAGATTTGATAATTTAATTATTCTGTAGCTATTACAGTCTCTGAACTTGTTGCTTTTCAGTAACAATTTGACTTCTACATCATGATTTTTGTGAGTTCTTATTAATAAAAAATAAATAAAGAAAGATTCATTTGAAATTGTAAAACTTAAATTCATGAAAAATTTAACGATTATTAACGAATTTTATTCACGATAATTTGACGAATATTATTCACGAAAATATTTAAAACAAAGTTTAATATTTAAAGAAGTTTTTTTATTTTAAAAAGAACAAGTGGAAATCGAATAAAATGAGATAAGGTAATAAAATCGATATGTACATTTAGTATTTTGTAATATTCCCAAACAAAACTATCAAATTGAAAAAAAAAGCTGCAATTTCTGCTGAGGAAATTCATAGGTTGCTCAAAATTGACTATGGAAATTCGTTTGTAATCAAATTTTCTCAAATGCGGAACCATATTCCAACAAATGTGTTTCCATAATGCAAAAATATATGCACATACAATCTACAAGGGTTCAAGAGAAATATCAACAATTATTAATTGATCAAAGGAACATTTTTCTTTCTCCAATCCTCAATTAGTCCAAGCTGTGCATTCGTGTATAAAGGTATTGTTTAAAACCTAATATTTCGCTTAATTTAAAAAAAAACTATTTTTTAATTTATAAATTTTCTTCAAAATGAAAGTTCTAATAATTTTCTTTTTATTTCTCTTTTTAACAAAATTTAAGGAATTCAAATGCTGAATAGACATTTTTTTTAAATCAAAATAAAAAAAAAAAATTAATTTTTGTAGATTGCATAATGTGTTGAGGTCTCTTAAAATAAAAATAATGGCAATAACCTATTAATTGTTTTTTTCTTTTCCTTTTGTGCTTTTAATTAACAAAAATATAAATACAAGAGTTTTGATATTGAAAAATTATTTTGGGAAATTTGCAGAGTCATGATATTTTCAAGGTTTCTTTAAAGTATTTTTTTTTTTTTTTCATTTTTATCCAGTAAGGAGAACATAAATAATCACATAAATAGGTATTATATTTGATATATAAACTAGATAATAAGATAAGATACACATTGTATACATATGTAGATCATAATTATTGATTTTAAAGTTTTAGTAGAAAGATAGGAAATACAAAATTTGGGAGGGTTACCAATTTAATACCGATAATAATATTACTTATTTGTTACGTAATTTTAAATATAATTTAAAATTATTATTCTTTTTAAATTATTATGTTTGGTTTTCGGTACTTTTAAAAAAAAAAATTATTTTAAATATTAGTTTAAACATTTAGAATATAAAATTGGTATTCTAAATTATTTTTGAATATAAGGCATTTAATATTTCATTAATACCAAATTAGTAAGCTAAGAGAATTTCACTTTTTTTTGTCATAGGGTATTTTAATATTATTTTAAATTTATAAAGCGTGTGTTAAAACATATTGCATTAAAAGTTTAAGGGTGAACACTTAAGTTCGAAAATTAACTCCTTTTTTTAAAACTGTTATATTGCAATTAGATCTATTCTTAATTTTTTCTCATTTAACGCTAATCGCACCAATCAATTTACTCGCATATTTTTGACAAAAAATAGCATTTTAAAAAAAAAATTTCTATAACATTTGCTAAGTTTACAAGCTATTGTGACTCTTTTTGTTTTAAGATGAGGTAAATAACAGGATTTTTTTAATAAGATAATCAGTTTATATTGGGTTTTAAGAAAGTGTTGAAAAGTTTGTTTCTGGTTTACATCTTTGCAACAAGGACTGTGATATATCGCAAACATGTTTTGTTTTATTAATAAAGAACCGCCAAGTCATAAATTATCACGTACATTCAATAATCCAGTCACATGAATACACATATGTTGCACCTTGCACATATACTTACCATATGTTGTACAAAATATATTTTATAGAATGAAAATAATATTAGCAATTTTATTAACAACATGCCAATTTTTACGTGTGATTATAGATTTGTCAATTATAAATTCCTTAAAGATAGAAACGAAACGGCACTAATATTTTCAGATCTGTTCAAATAAAAGGGTATGCCGACGACATTGACATCATCGCCAGATTAAAGCGGTCATGTCATTTCGAGGTAGTTCAGAAGTTTAGCTACCTTGACATCAATGAGAAAGTCCGGCGAAGAATAGCCCTTGCAAACTATTGCTGCTTCGGTTTGTCCAAAAATTTGGAGTCAAAGCTCATTTTCAGAAGCACCAAAGAACAAATTTACCAAAAGCTCATACTCCCAGTTTTTCTCTACGAATCAGATTCATGGACAGTGTGCCGAAGGTAAGTGAGCATGTATTTTAGAGCGGGTGAACGAAAATGCTCCAGCCATAAGAATCTTCGAATCCAGACCGGAAGGTAGAAGATGTTGTGGCAGATCAAACTTTCGTTGGAGAGGCGAAGTATCAGCAAATTTAAAACATTTTCGTATCTTCAACTGGTGAGAATCCGCCCGTGACCGACAAAATTAGAGGACGTTAGTGAGTTAGGCCAGGGCCAGGGCCTAATTAATGAAAGTTTTCTCATTGAATTTTGTTATACTATTGTTGTATTCTATTCGATTTGTTGCAGTTATTTAACAATTCTCTAATATTACTTATACGCAAATTTTTAATGTGCTTAACCAAGTATACCACGTATACCACGTGTAACTTTAGTTTTGCTATAAATAATTAATTGCAGTAGCTTGTGTTTTGGTCGTAGCATCACATATGCGTAGTAAATAGATGCTCTTTTTTTACGATTAGAAGCATTTGTCTTTCTCTGCTAATTATTCGTAAAACTATTTATTCTACGTTCGAAACTCAATTTGTTGACGGTTTTTTTAGCATTTTCTTGAAAATTCACATATTAAATTCTTCTAGCTCATTCATTTGTTTTAAGTTTAGTGTCCATGGCTTAACACCGTTATAAAGTACAAACTGTACGAAATATTTTACAAACGACAATTTAAGATTGATATTAATATCTCTGCTTAACACCTTTTTGTATATTAAAAAAGAACTTTCTCCATCTATATTCGGCATTTAATTTTTTTGATGCGGTTTTCATTTTCATGAAGTGATCAACTCAAATACTTGAAGCTTAAAACTCGTGATCGTGCATTAAAAAGTTCTTTAAGTTTCAAAAGTTTATTTTGCCTTTTTCCATCAGATAAATGTAAAAATCAGAATCCCGTAAATTTGTAAAAGAAGAGTAATTAAGAAGAATAACATATGGAATAACATAACTAATAAATAACATATGGCTATAATGTTTGGTCGTTGATGATAAGTGATGAGAATAAAATTCAATTTGAGAGAAAAAAAAAACAAAGACCCCAAATAACTGTATTTTGTAGTCGCCTAACTTAACTCTTGAAAGAGGAACTTAAATATAGACAATACTAGAGACTCCTATTTATTAATTATAATTCAAAATAAAGCCAAATTTAACGTTTTTAACAGAACAGGGATTTAAATGTACTGATATTTTTCACTATCAATCAGTAAAGAGTCATGTTTTAATAAGAAGTAAGTTATGGTTTCGTATGGCTTGAAAAAACAAAATACTTCTTAATTACCATGCCCTTGCTATATTTTCCCTGTATTAAATCAATATAATTTAGTTTTTTTAGAAACTATTTTTCAACTATGAAGTCCACTGCTAACTTCTAGTAACCAGGTCTTATTTTTAACTTCCACCATTTCAGCAAAGGAGGAAGCAGCAAGAAAGCAGCTGTTGAAATCCTTAATATTAAACTCGTTGTATATTATATTTGAGAATTGAGAACTTTAATAATTAAATTATATTATTTTTTGTAAACTGTTTGAATTAAATATTAAATAAATAAATATAAAGGTGATACAAAATTAATGCCTATATAAATTTCAGTGATTTCACAGCTATTTTTATTTTTTTTTATTAATAAGACTATAATTTTGAATTTAGATAAATAATATTTTTTTCTTTTGTTTTTGTTTTTAATGTTTAATTTACGGTACTGCAATTTTTTACTAAAAATTTTTTCGAGTATTTTTATTTGGAAAATTTAAAGAAGGTGTACTAATAAATTAGTAAATGATTTTTAAAAAAGCTGTTCGACGAGAGCTGAGAACCTTTTTTTTATGAAAATTTAAATTTGCTTTAATTACATATATGTATTTATAAATAATAATTAATAATAATGTTGCATTACGCAAAATAAAAAACTTTAGGAATTAATTGATAAATTATTGGAATTTAATTCACACATTGGTAAAACAAAGAACCATGAATAGGAATAAAAAAAAAACAATAATAATTTTGTTTACAACTTACTACGATACACATTACATTGTCTATACCTAACTACTTACCTACATTTAATGATGAAAATAAAACTAATATGCTACCTATGATATGCTTGCTCTTGAAATTTCTATAAATAGGATGGTGTACTGGTGTGTAGGTGTGGTCGTGGTGTGGTGATTTATTTTCTCTCATTTCTGGTGAATAGATTGAACAATTTTGAGGTGAAATGTTGACAACTAACTCTATTATAATATATAGATAATAGATAATATAGAAACGGATGTGGTTATGTTTAAACGTTGAAATCGAAGAACTGTTGCTAACGATCGGTCTGGGTCTGGATGGAGAAATATTGTGCAGAGGAGTGAATAATTCCGAGTTTTAATTGCCACATAATAATAATGTATAAAATAAAAAAAAATTCTGAGTTTCTCAAAACTTATTCAAATATCTTAATCAATTTCGGCCGTTACACCTTTATAAACAAATTGATTAATATAATTAAATACATCAATTTAGTAAAATTAGCCTTTTGTTTAATTATTTCAAAATTTTTCCCTTAGATCTCACAGCATATTGAAGCGTAAGCGTACAAATTGAACAACATATTGACGATAAAACCCAAATTAACAGCATGATTTTTGAAGTTCCTAATTTATTTTGTTATTTGTATTTTCCAGATTTTAAGTTATTTCAAATAGGATTCGGATATAAAAAGAGTTTAAAAATAAAAAAAATAAAATACTTCAGAATTTTTTTTTCTTTGCAACAACTAATACATAAATGTTTTTATTTTATTTATTTCCTTATAAAAATATTTAAAATTATATTTTATATAAATTTACATAATATGTACATATTATTATTATATTTATTTAAAAAAAAACATGTATGTATGTGGTATATGTAGATTGAAAATTCCTATTTACAATTGATCACAAGTTTTCTAAAGAGAATAAAGAAATAAAATAGAAATAATTTCGCTTTAAAATTATCTTAAAATATATATTTAAAAAAAATTATATATTTTAATTTTTTGTTTTTAATTTAAATATTTTACGAAAATTTTAAAGCGACAATAATGTTGATTGATTTTTTTTAAGAGCTATTGAGTACTCAATTTCTTTAAATATAACTTAAATTTTAAATAAATATGTTTTTTTTTTGTTTTTATTTTATTAATTATATAAAATATTTATATATATTATATACCATATATATATATTTATATATATGTTTAGAGAGATTGCATTTTGTCAGTGTTTTAGTTGTTCTTAAATTAATGATGATGAGAATGTAAATTTGAATTGGCATAACTTTCAGCATGACCATGTCCATGAGCGTATTCATGTCCATGACTATGATGATCATCGTGCCCATAAACTGTTTAAAAAAATAAATAAATTAAATCATATGAAATAAATTAAAAGAATATATATAAATTACTTTGTGGATGATGAGCATGTCCTACTCGCTTTACAACAGCATTAAAACCATTATGTTTATCAGATGTATATTCTACGATACGTGTTGTACCATCGGGTTCATGAAGCATATAAGCACCTACATATATAAATAAGATAAATTCAATGTTTATTAATTTTTATTTAATAAAATTAATTTTTTAATTTCATATATTTAAAAAACAAATTGAAAATAGAAAATAAAAAATGTAATCAATTAATAAAGAAATAAGTCGTGATAACAAAAGTTCACACTTGGTTTTTTTTGTATTAGTTTCAGTGTTTGTTCAACATATTATTTGTCTATGATACCTGATCAATATGTATGGTACCTGATTTCTACTGGAGACATTATATATACAAGACTTGTGTAATTGAGACATTTTAGTATACAAAACTTAGAGTGGTTGTTCTTTGTAAAGGGCTAATAAATAATATTTCAGAGTACATTTTGCCCATATTATTTAGGTATTCTGTTTATATTACCTTAGTATTATCTAGCTATAAGTTCAGGTTTCTAATAAGATGAATAAAAAACTGACAGATTGCATGAAGCACTGCGACTTTATTGTGTATAAAATCTAACTTATAGCAATTTCAAAAATTTTCGAGGGTGTTGTTAAACGTTAGAAGATTTTGGCTACTTTAATATAAGTGAAAGCTACGTAGTGTAGAAGATGAATCAACCTTGTGTAAGCGTTGGATTGACTTTGTTTTGAATTTATTTGACAATACTAATATCATTGCCAATGTATTATTGACTTCTTTCAATGTTTTGAAAGATTTAAATTTATTCTTAATTGATAAAACTTCATGCATTGATTTATGTAATCATCGATTCATTGATTAATATAGTATACACAATAGCGTTCTTTTAAATTACATAATGTTTCATATTTCGGATTGAACATATAAAACCAAATTTTTCAATTCCCATGGAACCTATCGCTACTCACAGTCCTTTTTAAGTTTCAGTAGAACTCTAGTACGATTTTAATCGTTTCTCATTCTAAGTTTTGGAACTCTTTTATTAAACATTATAGTGATTAGGAAGATATCCTAAATATATTAACTCCTCAATTAGTTTTTAAAAATAAGTTAGTGAGATATGTAATCTTGGTTAATTTGTAGGATCAATGTTGTATTCCAATTATTTTTCAATTGTAAGTTATAATATTTTTTCAAATTTGAATTTGTTTTTTTCAGACCTATCCGAGTTAAATAAGATAAATTATATAAATTTTTTTTTATTTAAATTATTTGATTAATTCGTTAAACGTCAATAATTGAAAAGAAAAAAAGTGTGAAATCATTAAAAACAAATATTGATATATCTGATAATTTTGTATAATTTTCAATCCGAGTTATGGTGCTGAGACTATCAATTATAAAATAGTTTTTATAATTTATTAACATCATTTACATGCATGGAATATTTTACAAATTAAAGAGTTTTTAAAGAAAATATTTACTGAATTATTTGTATTCAATTCACTCAATTTACTTAAAATGATTTATGAGTATACCCCCGCGATTACAAAACCAAAACAAAAATTGTTAAGTAGGTTATTATGATTTGTTAAAAAAAATTTTACATTTTCATATTCAACTCTAACATGGCATTGAATGTGTATTAAATGGTACCACTCAATTTCATACAGATTGTACTGATTATCAATTGTTTTTTTTCCTTTTGGGAATTGAATTGATTCATTTGAGCTATCATTTTGTAAATAGGCTGAAATATATCAATGGTCAAAAGAGGTTTTATATATTATTTTTAAATATTTTTCAGAGTCGAATCTATTCTAGAAATAGTGCTGGATTTTCTGATATTCTTCTTTATTGATAATTTGTCTTAAAAATTAGAATGCTTAACAATGAGAAGCGTGAATCAAGGTAAAAACTTTATCGATTAATTTATGTTAATAGTATGAATGACAATCGTTGCCCTACAATTGAATGATAAAAAAACTCCTGAGATATTAAAATGTGATTTTTGATAAAATTGAAAGAAAAGTTTACTAAATTTTTTTTGATTTTGTACCAAAATGATCGGAATCCATCGAAGTTAGTTTGGTGGCTTCAAGTTAAATAGAAGATGGCAGCTACAGAAATTTATGCTTTTACAACAAAATATACCATATGTGGGCTCACAGCAATCTTCTACAACACAACACAAACACTAAATGAACCATCTCTTATTCTCCGAATAGACCCATAGCTGTGCAAATTATGAAAAGCAACTGAGATTTCTATCATGTTGGTTAATATATACCCTCCCAAACACTTGAGCCTAGCTTTTGATAGACTGGAGTATCGCAGAGAATATATTTGAAATCCTCCTGAGTGTTAAGAGAAATAAAATTTAATCATTATTTATGTATTTCGAGAAGCCTAATGGCGAATCTTTGTTGCTTCCGAAATATTGATAACTGTAATCTAATAAAATGATTAGCCAAAAAAAAAATTAGTTAAAATATCAATAAAAACATGAGTACTCAACTTTACGTGACATTACTTTATATGACTGAGGTCTTTTATAATTTTTCTGATTATTCTTTTTTTTTCATAAATATATTTTTATAATTATTGTGTTATTAAATTGTATACAAATTTTGTTTTTAGAATAATCCAATTTATATGAATAAAGGACTAGTAAAGAGATAATTAATAGAGAGTAAAATTGCGTGAAAAATTACATTGTCCGTAACGGAATTTATGCAGTGAATAACTGAGTATTTTCACCTTATTTGATTACTCAAAAGTAGATAAAAATTAAAATATTAGTGCATCATTAAAAATGTTATTAAGCATATAAGAGTACAGCCATAATAGAAAAAAATAGAAAGAACTAAGGGAGAAACTTGAAATTTTGAAATATTGAACTCTAAATTTTGAATTTTTAAATTTGAACTACAAATGAATTACATTTTGAAGGAGTATTTATAATATCAAGTACTTTAAGTATTTACATCAAAATCTCATAAGATAATTTTGTAATTATGTTAAATTTTTCTTAGCTTCGAAATTTTTTTTTCTTAATATTATGTAACAGTATTAATGTTCAGAAATACTAATATAATTTTATTAATTAAAACGGTAAATTATTATTATTTATTAATATTTTGAATATTTACTTGAAATATATATTTTTTTACTCTATAGGCACTTAAAACACTATGTAGGTACTTTTAATTACTTTGAATAGTGTTTTTGAATAATCATATTAATATGAATAACTTCCAATTAATTAAATGCTAACTATATTAATAAACTTTAAGAACAATTTAAAAAGTACTGAAAACAAAATATGTTATTAAAAATATCTCAGAAAAAATGCAAAATACATTATAAATTACTTTCTGTATTTTAATGTACTGTAAGTACTGAAGAGTTAATACGCCTCTGTAATATTGATAACCAAATGTTTACACAATATTACTGTAACATCGTTAGAAAATAATAGTATGGCATGATTGTTGAAGATTCACTTTAGAATATCTAGAATTCACATTGTCTTCTCGATAATTTTTTCCCCAAATATTTAGAATTAATTCTGTTTTAATTCTTCTTGTATTCAAATTTACTTAAATTTTTTATTTCAAATATTACATTATTGAAATATTTTAAAAACCAAACAAAAAAAAAAAAAAATTTTTTACCTTTAACATGATCACCATCACGATGTTCCCATTGATTTTTATTATCACCAGTATGTGAATCTTTTACACCGTAATCAAATTTATAGCTAGGATGTGAATGATAATCATGATGATCATCATGTCCATGACTATAACCATGTGCATAACCACCACTAACATCATGATGTCCATGATGAGCAGGTTCTTCATGTTTAACAACACTAGCATAACTGCTGGCATGACCATGATGATAACCAGCAGTGGCCATACTAGCTAGTCCAAAAATTAAACCGAGCTTAAATAATTGCATTTTTGCTTTTTTTATTATTATTAGTTTTTTTTTTTTATCAAAACTTTTAATAACTATATTATTTTTAAATTTTGTTATTATTATTATTATTTTTTTTAAGTAATAACACTGACTTTAAGAACGTTTTATGATCAACTGATGCCAATATGAATTTTCCACTCGATTTATATACCCCTACTGAATACAACACCGAATATAATTTGGTATGTATAAAAGTTGTACATAAACATTTCGTTTTATGCTATCATCATATTGATGATGGAATGCGCTTAGATAGAAACTGGTAAATTACTAAAAATCTAATTGAAATATAAAAAAAATAAGAAAACATAAAATACAAAGAATCGTTCGTTACCTTTGTTATGGCATTTTGGTGGTAATGTTTGTAAAAAAAAAATGAGCATTTCTTTTACTTTTTTTCTTCTTTTTTTTCAACTTCTTAGCATATTGTATTACATGGTGTGCGGTGCTCAGCATAACAAAAGCTTCAGTTTTAGTGTTTGTTATTATTTTTTTGTTTGTTTCTGCTTTGGCTTATTTTCAATTTGCTACCATTTTTTTGTTGGTTTTTTTAATTGGAAGATTATAATATGCAATACACTTAATAAAATTTTTATCTATTGATGGCGCATTTATTGCAATTATTTAGTGGGTTCGAGATGATAATAAGTATTGTATTTGATCTGGTTAAAAATAAAAAAATGGTATTAATTTATGCTAGGTTAAGAGGGATATTAATTAATATTCGTATATTTGAATTAGCTATGTTTGATTTTAAATAGAATAGTTGAGTATGCAAAATTTGCACGTTACTGGAAAAATTTGAAATACCAGAATAACTCGAGAAATTTTTGTAATGAAGTTTGCTTTTCACTAAATATAAATTTCTAAATGTATGTTATTTGTGGTAAGACTTACTAAAAAAATTACTTAATTTGTTAGTAGTAAATTTATATTAGATTTTTATTTTTTCTACGAATATTTTAATCTGCATCGTTCTGAAATACCACATTCTTAATTTCTATTCATAGTGACCACTGTGTGACAAAAGGTATGAACTGAAGCTGTAATTATTGTATTATGTACTGTATAAATATTATATGCTTATAACTACTTTTATTATTATTTTGATTCTTATGCGCCAAGGGTATGCTGTAAGATAATTCTTGCAATGAAATTGTCAGAGTTTCATTAACAGCAATATTTTAATAATATTGTCAATTGGTTTTCTTAAAGTATGTCAAAAAGTATGTCAACTGACTTAAAAGTATGTCTACTGAAAAAATCTGCTTGCCGTACAGTGAAACAAATCAAAAGATGTATTCAAACTCGTGCAATATCTTAGAAAACGAATCAATTGTGGGTATAAAGATTAAATAAATAATATTCAACGGATATATTATGTGAATCAAGCATACGAAATGACTAATATAAAACTAATATTGTAAACCAGCTTGGACTACAGATATTAATAAAATTCCAATGACTTGATATATAGTTATTAAGTCAATCAGTTACCAGTTAGATGGTAGTGAGTTTAAATTTCATTTAGGACAGGAATATTTTAGCGAAGGTTTTTATTTCATTATAAAAAAAAATGTTATCTAGTCAGAGCTATTTTTATTTTTTTGGATGCCGGTCGCCCGGATGCTGTATCGCTCCGGGGCTAAGCGATTAAAAAAGAAATGGATTTTGTTAGATTCTTGATAGAATTGACTTCATGCAAGTTTTTATATTCGAATTATTCACTTGTATATGAAAAAATAAAATTTATATGAGATGAACACTGAACTCCTAGAAATAATTATAAAATATAAATGTCTGATTAATTGATTGTTCTGTGACAAATAAAGGATTTCTTTTATCGCAATGAACAAATTGTTTGACAAACAAAATAAATTTTTTGGAATTTCGACTTCATTTTATATTTAAATTTATTAGGAACATTTTCGACTTTTGTCGGCTATTTAAAACTCTTATTCAGGTTGCTGCTTGAAGTCAGCTTAAGAAAGTAAACGTAAAGTTACACCATTATGCAGCATTCATATTTCTGAACAAAATCATGTAGTAATTTTTGTTTTACTTCTTTTTCTTTTCTTCAGCATTTTTTTATAGTTCTATCAGGAACGGTTTCTACATTGTAAGATCTTAAGCCCTATGTTTTTTTTTAAATTTTCTGATCAGTAATGCAGATATTCCAGCCATTTTTGGGCCATTTTTCACACTGATATAGTGGGTTTCCGCTTAAACAACCTTATGATTTCTTTTGATAAATTTCGATTTTATGTTCCTCCCCATAATCAGATTGTATTTTCACCGTCAAATCATCCTTGTACTTCCTTACAATTCTTGCGACTCGTTATAGAGTAGTTCTTAAAATCCGTGCCATATGTTTATTCGTCCAAAGCGAATTTTCTTGAAATAATTTTGTTATATTTTTTCTTACTTCTAATTGAGTGTCCATTTTTACCCTTTGACAACTCCATAATACAATAATACTTTGGATATTTTTTTTCTTTATATACTCTTTACAGGTAAATAAAATGCAATTGTTTGTCATACAAATTAAAATCTGGATAACTAAACTACTGTGTTACATTATTTGTTACGGAAATACAAAATTCAGAAGACCGAATTGCGCATAGACACCCATAATAATTTTGTACTGTAAAGTTAGTATTAATTAACATAATAGATTGTTGAACCTTTAACACCCTTGAAACTGCAAACTTATATTAAAATTGGAATTTATCGAATGCTATCGAATAAAAATAAAAATTTGTATTTATAATGGCATAAGTTAGGTGGTATTTTTAACTAGCAAATAATTTAAATTTTATTTCAACCAAAAATAATAAATTTTTTTTTTAAACTAAAGCAGTAGCATTTGTTTTTACAACTCTAAAAAATTATATTTTGGATTATTGTTGAAACGGAATAATGTGGAGTGAAAAAAAACAAAACAAATAAAAATATTACCATTAACTATTTATAATCTAACTATTATACTAGCCAATATTTACAACAATATAAAAGAAAAACGAGTGCATAAAACTGGTAAAAATTTCGAAATTTTTGTTTATTAATTTTTTTTTGTTAAGAGGTGATCTTTAGATTTATATGGACATAAAGTGAGAAAGCGGTATAGAGAGAGAAAATGAAAAGTAAACAAATTTAATTTTGCTCTATATATGTATGTATAATGAAATTGTTTTAACATTTTATATTCCACTTGTGCTATTCAATAAATTGATTATTATTTTAAGAACTAGGTTTTTAAGAGCCGAGTAGAAAGAAGTGACTAAAGGTTATTATGTTGTCATATGACATAGGTTTGACAAAAATTGCAGAAAAAAATTTTACTGTATAAAAAATTGCACTCTATTTTAACGAAGCATTTATTTTGAATATAAATTAGTATATTGGTAGTGGTTGGTTCTTACGGAAAAATACGTTACAGGAAAACGTTACAGAAAGCTTGCGGTCCCCACAATTTTCGCAGTCTATAGAGATGAAAAAGTGGGGGAAACCTTACTTTCTTGACTCACTTGGTGATGCTTGAGGTATCAAAATTAATTACTTTCATTGTTTTGGCAAAACTTCAAAATAGTTTAAAAAATAGGATCCATATGAAGAAATTTAGTAGTCGCTGCTACATATACAATTTACCTGAATACGAGTCTAATTAAAAGCAAAAATTGTTAGGATACAATTTATATACATATCTATCCTACGTCATTCTCTAACATCTTTGCATATAAACTATAATCAAGTACAATGTGTCAGATTTCCAAAATAGTTACCGGAAGGTCGTCTAAAGTGTGACACTGAGAATTGATTAATATATTTTAAATAATATAATGTGGACACGAACGGAAACATCTTTTTGTTTTTAAAAAAATATATAAAATTAAGTTTGATATTATCATATTTTTGTGGGTTCTTAATTGTTCCAAGAAATGAAAAAAGTTATTATGCAATATTTCATTAATCACAACTTGATATTTCAGTTTCTTAGTTATGTTTTTATAAGTTTTTTATTGTAAATTGAATCCAGTTGATCATAACATTTTTTTGATGTGGATCAAGCGGTTCTAGTGTATTTGAATTATTGTTGCAAAATTTTGAATATTTTTTAACTTTCTTTGCTTATTGTTATTTGAATGCACTACAATAAAGCTGAGTCCATTCGTCAAAATCATTGAGCTCAATTATGCACCCCAAAACGAATTTAAATCGAAATGAATGTACTAAGCCTTGAATCGATCTGATATTTTATATTAATATAAAAGTCCTGCAAATGCATACTATGGTAAAACTCTTAGTAAAATTTTCGTCTAAGTTTTTTTGGTTTATTATTGACAAGAATGAACACTGCTTGCTATTTCGATTATTTAATTAAAAATAAAAATTTGTGTTTGCGATGGAATTTTACTCGTATATTTTATTTTCATAAAAATTTAAAACAAACTTTTGGACTAACAATAACATATGATAAGCTTATCTTTTTATTTTATAATATATTTTTGTTGTTGATATATCTGACCTAATTTAAATGTGGAAAACTACATTGAATGAAGTTTAATTCCTCCTTCATAATTTCATTAGATATAAATTTTTTTGAAGTGTATACCTTTTTGACCTGATAATCCACTTTTTTGATTTTCTGTTCTCCACTTTTTTTAAAAAAAAGTTCATATGTACTGTTATTAAATAAAAAGCTGAAAAGTAGTACTTGAGCAGATAGTTTGATATAGGAAGTGAAGCAGTGGATAGAGCGACTTCCTTTCAACCAAAAACATTCCAGGTTCGATTCCCGATAAAATCAAAATGCTTTGTAGGTTTTCCGACCTGATCCACCCATAAATAAATGGTAAAAAAACAATTGGCCAACAAGACAGGCAAAAATCAAGTAAGAAGGCCAATGGGAAAAGGGTTTAAAAGTTTGCCTAGATCCAATACGATATATAAAAAAATACGATTTAGTATACTTGAAATACTCATTTTATGAGAATTTTAAGCACATATCAAAAAACCTTATTGAAATTATTACTTTGTAATAATGCGGTATATTTGCAATTTTAAGGTCAGTCCGTATCAGCTGGCGATATATTACTCTGTTTAAAACCTAATATATATTTTTCTGTTTAAAACCTAGCTAAGATATTAGGTTGATTTTAACAATCAACTGTACTTTGAAATAACTATACTATATGGTGTTTCAATTGTAATGAAATTAATTATTTGCTTATGGGTTATAAAAATGAATTTTATATACAGTAAGAAATTAGATTTGAATCGGTTTTAGGTGGAATAGCTTCTACTGCAAAGGCATATAATATTTTGTTTCTTTGATCTATTTCGCTTTTTCATTATTATCTAATACGGTCAACTAATTATAAATAATATCATTTTCATTTGTTGAGCAGAATAAGTTTTGCTTAAAAATTTTCGATACAGGCTGCACATGAGTAGGAAGGTTATAATATTAAGTTTTATTTTAGTTCAGTTCCAAATTTAAAATATGTTTGTATACACTTTACAAAGGAAAAACGAAATATTCTTTAGTATCTGATTATATGTATACTTAAAAATTTGGCTTTATTTTGAATAGTAATAATAACTAATAATATAATATTAAGGTGGTGGTATTCAGTAGTAGCAGTCAACCAAAGCAAATTTTTGTATGTTTTGAAATTTTTTTATGAAAAGATAATAAACAGTTTATTGAAAAAATCTTAAAAACTATATATACACATACTAACATATATAAATTGTAACTCGTAAATTGCATGAATAGTCCTTCTCATATGTATTTTAAGAAAATTAAGTAGATTATATGATATAAAATAAACAACATTTTTTGGTCTTGTTGTAGAAAATTACGAAAATTTTTTAAATATTCGGTGTTTCTCTGTTTTATATGGCTGTTTTCAATAATTTAATTATTCTCCAGTTTATTTTTTTTATTTCGTTTCTGTTTTTCGTTGTATTTTTAAATAGATTGTTATTTTTATCTAGATATAATTTAAATGAAAAAAAAACACTCTGCTGACAATCGAACAAATTATATTGAGTTTAAACTAAATTCCAAATGGTCAAGTTGCATTTTTTTTTTGTAAATAAAAAAAAGTAAAAATTAATTGAAAAAATTTATTAAATTTAGTGTTAAGTTAATTATGATTTAATGTAGTTTGAACTTCCTAGTTTAATCCTAGCTTTGTTAACACGCTTAGCGGCACAGAGCAGAAAGGCCAAACCTAGGGATTCCCGACAAATCAAAAAAAATTCTTTATGAGTTTTCCGACTTGGTCCTGTACCCTTTGCCATTGGGATAAAATAAATGATAAAAAATTGTTGAGATATAATTTGGTTGTGACTAGAAATAAAATGGAACTATGCTTTTATGAAGGCAAAAAAAAGAAAAGAAGATAAAAAGTAAAAGCGATTAGGGTGTTCGTCCCAAAGACTTGAAATTATATAAAAAAAAATGTTTTCATTCTTTTGCAATGCTTCGAACTACTGTAAGTGTGACGCAATAAGCAATTAAATCACCTTTCTTCTCAATTAAATCGCCTTGGTTTAAACTTTTCTGTAGTAAGTTTTTTTTAAGTTTTTTTACTAGGTAAGTTATGCCAAAATAGACTTTTTTTTAATTATTTTTCACTCTACTTGCGTTTTTTATATGTGTTTCGTCATAACTCAGACATTGTGATTTTCTCAGACTGTGTGGCTCTTTTTCTGAAACTCTACTTCTATTGAGTATCGCTTACCGCTACCTATCATCTAGTACAAGAGACTCCCAGGGAATTGGAACTAATTATAAATAAATAGGTCATACTGTTATAGTTATACATCTTATATATAATACACAAGATGAACGACATGGTGAGTAAAAAAGCAATAATAATTGAATAGTAAATTACACCACAAAAATATTAAAATTTTGGCAAGTTCTTGGTGCTGAATACTTAAAACGTTTAAAATAGTTACATCAAAACGAAGTTACAGAATAGTTACAGAAAAGTACAAAAATAAAAACACAAACAAAAATTTAAAACCAAAATCAGATCAGATCATACTCCAATCATACTCCTCAAAAATGATATACATAATAAATCTTAGTTCATTTGCTTCTGCTAATATTAAAAAAAATATATACAGTAAAAAATTCGCTAAATTTCAATAATATTTCTAACTATAACCGTTTTGTGACGAATCAAATTCAATAAAATATCTTTCGTATAACAATTTTAAACTTTCTTTTATTCATAAATAGTAGTTCTGTTAGGTAATCACAAAATATGCACATTTGTAATGAAGAACAGAAAAAGACTATATACTTATAAATCAGTTTTTTAATAAAACAATTGACTTATTTTTATGTTTTATTGAAAAAATTGGGGTTACATTTTAATGTGACTATAAACGACATCGATTGTATGAACGTATGAAGTTTGAACTACAAACGTTTTTGACGTTGAGAGTAATGGGATTTTATTGTGTTAAGTTATATTCAAATTAGTATGAATTTCGTCATAAAGTATTAGAAATTATACTTCGATTTCATTATATATATATCCAAGAATCAAGCGACTTAGAAAACAACTATAATTATACCAAAACAAATACATATTTCTTTTTATATAAAATCGTACCTGAAAGAACTGCTTCTGTGCAATTGCACAAGGGATTCACTAGTACCAATTTAATTTCATACGCTTGGTGGCTAGGACAAGAGCTAAATCTTTGTAAATCAAATACGTATGATTCCTACTTGGGAATGCCCGCAATGGAATGCATTTCCACATTCTAGACGTTCGAATTTCCATCACTAGTCTTGAACCACCTCGATGTACATAGATTGACATATTTGTACAAAATAAAATAATAAAAATTAATAAAATAAAAAAAAAATCAAACTTAAAGAAATGAAATTTTAATGATAATAAAATAATTTCGAATCTCTAACTAGAGTGAATTTACTTAAAACGATAGTAAAATAGATGCAGAGTCTTTTTAATTGTGTAATTCTGGATAATATAATAATATAAAATGAATTATGCTATTATGAAAAAGAAATTACTTTGAAACACCACGTATTTTTCCAAGTTAAAATCATTAAATAAACTAACATTTAAAAATTATTGTGTGTATTAGAAGTCAATACTTAGTGCAATCAGAAGGGTGTTTATTCCATTGTCTTTCTTAGTTAGCAATTGTAAAAGAAAAATAAAAATAGTAAATAACCTGTGTAAGCGCACCAACTATTATATTTTCATATAACATACTTTATCTAAATATACATGTACATATAATATATTACAATTACAACTATCATTATAACGTATTAAAAAGCGCTCATGGCTCACTCAGCACCCAGAATAGCTTAAAACTAAAATAAAAATTCAATACAGATTAAATATCAAAGTAATAAATAACAATATTAGGTACCTATTGAAATCCATATGAATGGATTAAACTGCACTAATATTTCATGTAGGTACTTGAGTATATTACTCGACAAATATACAATTTGTGTCAGACACTCTATAGTCTATACATAATGTTCTTTAATAAGATAATTAACTCTTTTGTTAATTTTGTTATTGTTTTTTTTTTTATTATTAATAGCCACCATAATAACAAATGAAATCTAAAACTTCTGACTTGACAGAAATTAAAATTATTTTAAATAATTGTTTGATTATAGGTTTTTAATAAATTTTGAAATTTTATTATATTTTTTGTTTTCCAAATACAATAATTTCAAATGGTGTGGTGTTGAAAAAAAATTACTAGGTTCTATTTTAATATTTTATTTTTTATTTTGTTACAGTATTGAAAATTCATTGCTAAATTTAAAAGAATTACATATGATTATCAGAAATTAAAAACTGTGCCGGATATTTAGAACTGAATTTTCTCGCCCATATACATACATTATCTATACATACGTACATATATGAATGAATAAATTTATAAAATAATTTTAACTTCAAAATAAAAAAAAAAAATTAATTGACAGTAGCAATAATAAGTGTGAAATGAAGGACGTTAATCAAATTAAAAATATAGGATTTAATTTTAAATAATATAATTTTAAATTAATTTTTGGTTTTCTTTAATAATTACCAAATTCGAAAAATGCATTAGTAAGCATTATTATTGATGTAAACGAAAGAATCAATCATTGAAAAACAATCGCTTAAAAGAATAATTGTGTGGTAAAAATATTTTTATAAAATGTGATGACTGTCAATAAATTTAGGCACACAATAAAAATGATTGGTAATTTTTATTTTGATAAATGAAAAACAATATTTGAAATTAATGAATGGTAGAATTGGGATTTAGAAGAAAAAAATAATATAGCTTTATATAGCTGAAGCTCATACTTATTATTGACCTTAAAAAATATTCTTGTTTTATAACTTATAATCTTTACTGGATATTAGAAGAAGTTTTCAGCATTTTATTCGCCTAACTTAGGTTTTGTAAATCGTTTTGTAATGTTTTGCAAATCAATTCGTAAATATGTATATATTCGTTCACCAAGAAAGTGTATTTATTCTTCGATTTCAGAAGTTTAAACGTCTTCTGATATAATATTAATGGCCTTATTAACCATTTAATCTATTTAATACTAGTTTTAAAGTTTTTAGGTTTTAAGTTCGTTTTTAAATAATTTAGTCTATATTATCTATAATTAAAAGGCTATTGCCGCCTTATGTACATTTGAATAGAAATAAATATATAACTAAATGGTTTGGAGAAAAACTTGACGAATGATGGTGCTAAATAACGAAGTAGTTCCACAAAAAGAAACAGTAAAGTACCTGGGCTTGCATTTGGATAGAAGACTTACATGGAAAATTCATAAACAAAGCAAAAGAAAATAATTTTGGTTGAAATTAAATAAAATGTATTGGATGATTAGGTGCAACTCACTAATGTCACCGGAAAACAAGCTTCTGATTTATGAAATTATTTTAAGGCCGATATGGACTTACGGAATCTATCTAGTAGACAGCAATTATAATATTGAAATATTACAGCGGAAACAATCAAAATTATTAAGCACGCGCCCCATGGTTTGCAAGTATTGATTTTTTACCATCATTAAGGATGAAATCAGAAGCGCAAGCTACGAATACCGACCAGGATTAGATTCTCATCACAATACCCTAGCTAACAACTTGTTGGTCTCAAATGGTGTAAGTCGACTTAACAATCACAACATTCTGCAACTATCCAACAGATATTAACAGAGTATAACTAGATTGTCATGAATAACTTACCATAAAGTTTTTCATATGTTGCTTATACGTACACAAAATATCATACAAACTACTGAATGTCTTCATTAGAGACAGATTGTATATACACGGGAAATAACAACAAAAAAAATGTTTCGCATTTATACGAAAACATATTTGAATGATTCAAATGTATATATTTGTTCAATATATAATCACCCAAGCGTTATTGTTTTTTTCTTTTTCTCATCCCTGCAGTAGATTCTTGCGGTCATTACGATCGTTACATTTACACAAATTTAATAATTTTAATAAAATATTTTTTATAAAATCAATATGAAATATTAAAATATATAAAATATTATAGAATTAGAAGTGTTTTTTATTGTTTTTTTTTCCAAACTAGCATGCATGCACAAAAGTCTCGCTGAATTGGATGGTCTCAAATAATAATCAAAACAAAAATTTAAATTTGACCATCTAATTTGAATGCAATTTTTATGGTTGGTTACCAATGAATTTACATTTATATTTCAATTTTATAAAATTATTTCAAGTATGAAATTTAAAGGAAAAAAAAATATATATTTGAAAATTATTCAGAATATTATTGGAAATTAAATTGAGTAATTTCAAAAGTAAAGGTGTTAATCCATGAATAATTCATTATTTACTTAATTTTTATATTTTGTTGGATATTATTTCATGAAAATTACAGAATTTTAATGAAAAATTGAACAATTTATTTACTTAAATTAAATTATTTTATAAAAATTAAAAAATCAATACATCATTATTATTTTAATTCGTCATTGAACACTGATGACTTGGGAAGCATGGAAGTGTTGAAATATTCCGTTAAAAATATATGAGACAGAGATTGTTAATTTCTAGACATTAATTAATAAAAATAATTTTTAAGCCGGCTTAATATTTAAAATAGCGATTATGACGATAAAAAACGTAGAGTGCTGACTTCAAATAAGCGTACCCAAATATATCCAATAATATCCAAAAACAAGTGTATTTAAATGTTTTTTCTGTTTCGATTACATGAGTTTGTCTATTATAATGTCACGCCCTACTTTACTTAATAAGCATATTAATGATACATTCATTGTAATTTCATCAAATTTTAATATGAACTACTTTGGTCATATACTTTCACGTACATTTTGATGGCTCTTTGGTTTATAAAACTTTCTAAACTGAACCATTATACGATGGAGCTTTGATATGTTTTCTATTTCCAGAAAAGCCACTAATCAATTGCAGTTTATTTCTTATTTGCATTTTTTTTCCTAAGTAAATCAGTTTTCAATGGTTAGTAGTGTACATGTTTAGGCCTTTTGAGTCGCTGCAAAACTTATTTTTGATTTCGAGACCTCTTAAAAATCTATAAAGCATATATATGGCCCAAACTGGAATGTAAGTCACATTTATGGGCACTTGGTCATCGTCGTATTTATGGAGAACTTACTCTATTTGATAGATATCTACTTGATGTTGGCATTTGTTGCAAGGAATTAAAATCACTTCTTCGTCCTCTCAAGCAATTCCATCGCATAGCACGAGAGGCATCAAGTGCCCAGCCTTTCACAGTGGAAATTCCGAGATGGTTTAATACCGGTTATGGAAATTGTTTTATATTTACAACATTTCGATTGTGGAATAGCGTCCCAATCGAAGCATTCCCGACGACAGAAGGATTATTTATTTATGATTTGTAGAGGTTTAAGACGAATATTAACAACTTTGTTCGCTCTTTCTCACAAAACTTTTCTTCCTTTTTCTTTCCTTTTTTTTTTTTTTTTTTTTTAATTTGTTTCAATTATTACTTATATCTTACTAACTTACCTAAAATATTTACAAAAGTAATATATTTATAATTCTAAATTATTCATAAGTAGTGAATTCATAGGCCTTGGCTTTTCGTCGTTCGGCCCTATAGAGTATTAAAATTACAATTTAATTAATTAAATTAAAAAATTTATTTTCGTTTTTTTTTTTCATTTTACGCTAAAAATATTAGATTTATAGAATAGATTTTATTTGTTTTTGTTTTTTTTTTGTTTTTTCATCTCTCTTTTTTTTATTTCTCATTGTTTTATTCTCTAATGCTACTTTACATTTTCACTTACATTAACTTTCTCTCATTTCTTTTGAATGTTGTAGATTCAACGGTACGCAAGTATTTAAAGGTTCGCAACTTAAGTTTTTACAATAATATAAAAAAAGGGAAATCACTTTGGATTAATAGAAATACTTGGTTATGAATTAATAAAGAATTACAACACTAAGTCTAAGTGCAGTGGATCAGTGTTTATCCTATTTTTTCCCCGATCACTTATTAAATGGGAATATTTTCATTTATTATTGCAACTTTTAGTTAACAATAAAGATCGTACTTTAGATAGCTAGATAGAAGTGGCTGTTCGCGTATTTTGTAGAAATGTAATTAACATTTAACTATTTTTATTTCATGATATACGACATGAGTCACTATGGTTTTTTTTGTCTTCAAGCTCGATTTCAGAGCCAACCTGCAGGGTTTAAGAATTTGATATTTTACCTAGAATCCGGAATCTGGCTATGATTAAGACTATGCAACTGTAAAGCAACTGGTTTAAGAGTTTCACTCTCTTTTACATCCATCATCGGGAGTTGAGTGACTGCTTTTCATATTAAATAAGTTTTTTTTTTCTGAAAGTTGCACTTCCACTTAACTTATACACTTTGCGAAATCTAATGGAATTGTTTTGAATAATTTATTTTATTCTATAAATTATTATCAGAGAATTTCATGTCAACATGCCAACATACAACTTTTAATTTTCCTTTTTTCAAATTATATTATTACTTTTAGTATTAAAATGCCGTACACAAGAATTTCACCACATTAGCAAAAAAAAAAAGGAAAAAAAATCGATAGCAAATCATCGAAAATTGACAGCTAAATATTGTAAATTGTAATCGTTTCAAAAATTATGTATTAACAATTAATTATCGATTGGAATTTATTTATGTTTATGCATAAAAAATTTGTTTTATTTTTGATAATTCTTATTTTTCAACTTAAATTTTCAATTCCTTATGTTCATAGATCCATAAAAAATTTTTCGTTTTTTCTTTTGCTTGTTTTTTTTTTATTAAAATTCAAAATAATTTATAAAATGAATATAGATCATACCTGCTTTAATTTTATAGATATTTTAATTCGCATAACTGAAACAATTAAATTATTGCAATTAATGTTATTTTAATGTTTTGAAGTTTCTTAAACTATAGTAAGCTAGGGTGCAGTTGTTTTTTTTTTTTAAATTTGTTTGATAGGTTAAAGATATGCATGTTTTTATCATAATATAATTGAATATTGTTTTGATATCGATTTAGTTTTGATTTTTTTTGAAAATTATTTCTGAATTCCTCTATATTTAAAAATAACAGTAAAATACATTTGCTTAAGAGTATTCGAACAGAACAGAAAAGTATAAAAAAATATAGATAAAAATGAATGGAATAAAGAGAGAAATAAATAAATATAAAAACGAATGTGTTTTTATTAATTGAAGTTAATAATATTAATTGATTATTGGTTAAATCGATTAAAAATTAAAATAACATTAAAATTTTATTTATTTATAACATTACGTAAGTTTATTTTTCGAATATAAAAAAAATTAATGTACATCATAAAGTATTAAAATTCTGAATAATTTATTAACATCAAAATATATTCACCATTAATAATTATTACTGGCTGTATACCATAATTTTATAGTATCACTTTTGTTACAATTAATAATGTTCAAAATCTATAATAAAGTTTAAAAAAAATATATCGATTTGAATTAAAAGCAAAATATATAATAATTAATTGTAAGAAAGAATTTATTGTACGATAAAATCTCAAGGTAGATGCACTCTATAAACTTGTTTACGTATGTGTTTAATAAACATCAATGATTTTTTGTTGTCGGTGTGATTATAGTTGTAATTAAATTTTGAAAAATAATCAGAATATTGAGTAATACTCCTCCCCTTTAACATTTCCGCCGAGGAACAAGAGAAGGATCAAATGCCCACCCCTAGTTAGTGCAAATTCCTAGGTGGCTCAAAACAGGCTATTAATGTTCGTTTGTAGTCAAATTTTCTCGAATGTGGAACCATATTTTAACAAGCGTATTTCCCCAATGCAAAATATGCCAACGTACAATCTACAAAGATTCAAGATAAATTTTAACATACTTATTCAAAATGTCCCTACCGATCAAAGGAACATTTTTCTTTCTACAATCCTCAATTAGCGCAAACTTGTGAATTTGTGTATGAAGGTATCGTTTGAACCCTAATGTTTGGCCTAACTTAAACAAAAAATTAAAAAATATGGTTATACTAACCCTGCAGATGATCAAATATGTATTTTTTCGAGTAAGTTCTTTAATGTGTGGCTTAGATTTTTCTTGATCCAGATTCTGATCGGAGTAGATGTGGTTAATTTATAATGCTATATAAGTTATTATTATAAAATTGATTTTCAGCCCTTTTAATTAGAAATCGTTTGAGATTTACATCTGCTCATATAAAGCATCAATATTTTACAATATAATACGACCATTTTTCTAATTATGCAATGCAGTAATATTTTTTAATTAATGTGGGTAACAATTAAATAAACAAAACCAAGTTTCAATAACCTTTTTCTGCTCTAACTTCTATAGCTCAAAATGCAGGGAAGAAAATTAAAATAATCGAAACAAAAAAATTGTATACTGTTATTTTTGAAATGATACCTACTTTATAATATTTAATTTTAGGATTTTAATACTCCTGATCAAAAAGATTTAGAACACTAAATGAGCATTCTCTAGAAAGGGGTTTTATGTCAGTTTAAAGAAACATTGGCTATTTTTATCTGTGTACAAAAATTTAAGCGGCTATTTTATTAGAAATTTTGAGACATCATAACTTTTAAGGGCTGAAGAACAAAGTTTAACAAACAAGATTTTCTTTGTTTCGATTTCCCAATCACTCCTACACAAAGTCTATGATTTAATTCACTCACTTCACCTTGTATGTGTTGTATTTGATTCAATCAACATTATAATAAATATTTAGCTTTTTCTGAAAATTTTTTGAATACCAGGTTCATTACTATATTCATTATTTCTTTTACAGTGTAGATAAATGAGAATCTAAATGCAGAATCTAAATGCATTTAGATAACAAGTATCATAGACGTTCCATATAAAATGAAATAAATATTTTCCTGCCTCACTCCATTTGAGAGCATAGGGCTTCCCCAAAGCTCTTCCATCTGACTCTGTTCTGCGCTCGGTGTTTAATTTTATTCCATGCTCTATTGTTGTTCCCTATTTCTTTATGGATTGATCTGTCCCATGTTACCCGCGGCCTACCTCTTCCTCTTTTACCCTACGGGTTCCAATCCAATGTCTGATTTGCTGTATTGTTCGTTGGTTTTCTAAGGGTGTAGGCTATTCACCTCCACTTTCTCTATTTTAATTGTGTGCTTATAGGTTGTTATTTTTCAGACTACATTGTTTTTCATGAGTCAGAATATTTTACACATTATGCGCAAGCATTTGTTAGTGAAGACCTGCATTTTCCTTGTATAATTCTGGTGTATCAGCCATATGCCTCCATACAATAGTATTTATTTCACGCAGGCATCATATATTCTAAGTTTTGGGCCCCTAGCGATGTGAGCTACACACAGCCCACAGTCTTCCGGAACTCATTCTGTCTAATTTTAACCGATTTTCAATGTCTTCCTTAGTGTTTCCACTTGTAGTAATTATACTACCGAGAACAGAACAGAATTCCGTATTGACGGAGCACTATTTTTAACTCTTAGTCATTTTTTCCAAATTTCTTATTTTCTCTTGCATGTCATTGTATCTCACAGAGAGAAGGGCAATATCATCAGCGTTTTCTAACTCTTCCAGTCTTCATGTGAATTTAATTTCCCTGGTTGTTGTTTTTGCTTTCTTAATAAAGTCATCAAGTACTGTGTTAAACAGGAGGGGGGATAGTAGGCAGCCTTGTTTAACTCCTATTCTAAATAAAGTAAATATAAGAAGGGATAAATGGACAACAATTCATTTTTTTACATTTGTCTGATTTTGAATCATTACATTATTTTATATTGAATACTTTTTGATAGAGCATTTTTTAAATTTCGTTGAAAGTATTAGAGTCATTGAATTTTTTAAAATATATTATCAAAAAATTAGAATCCTATCCTATTAGACCAATCAAATAGGTCAATCAAGTTGTAGCATCAAAAAGGCGAAAATAAATGCTAATTGGCTTTCTAGAAGCAGCTATAGAAGTGAGTATTCCACTTCCACCTAACCTACCAAAGTGTAAATCTCGTATTGTTATTAATTGGATCTTAGTATCTGATATATCCACTACGTTAAAGTTGTGTTCAGTTTATATATTGTTAAAGAATAAGAAAAATAAATATTTAGTTGATTATTTTTACACAAACCCATAAAGTTCGATAAATATTTTTATTATCAATATTGATAAGAAATGGTTCGTATACCATTGTCAATGTCTATATGTTTTAAATTGTGTAGTAGTTAGAGCAAAATGGAAAGTAAATCCTGGAAGTAAGGTAGGTAGGTAGGCAGTAGTGGCCTAATCAGTTGCTTCTGGAAAATTACTAATTAGCACTTGATTGTGCTTATTAATACCACGGCTCGAGTAACCTATTTGTTGTTATTGGTTGTTATAGGGGGGATCATTCTTTGATTATTATTTATTAGTAATTGAAATTCGAATTTAATTTAATACAAACAAAATTATTTTCAGGAATTTTTTCGTTCATCATAACACTACTAGAACTCATCAGTAGGTATTTATAGTGTTAGACTACATATACAATTCCTGATTTTCATTTTGATTGACTTTATAACTTATTAAAATATGTCAATAAGACCTCTGCGAGTTATAAAAATCGACCAAAATTACATTGTAAAATGTATTTTTTACAAAATAAATTTATATAAATATAAATATAATACCTTTACATCATTTTACTTTTAATAAAAAGAACAAGTTCGATTTATTAATTAATATTCAATCTTGATACATAGATGTTTTATATCACCATTGTATCTATAAATATTATTATTATTTGTGTTAACAAACAAAATTATTTTCAGGAATTTTTTCGTTCATCATAACACTACTAGAACTCATCAGTAGGTATTTATAGGGTTAGACTTAATTTAATAATTGTAAAAGTATTTTGGAGTATAATTTTAAATTTGTATTTAGGTTGACTTTAGGTATATTGTGTTTAGTTTAAGAAAATTCCCAAAATAATCTAGAAGCTTACAGTTAGAACGATTTTGATTGCGAAAATTGTTTAATTACTAGCAGAACCAAATGCATTTTTCTCAACTAATTGGATATTTAAATTAAATTAATAAAAAAAACTTGTTTGATGTAATTCTTAATTTGCACGTAAATGTCACATTAGTATCTTGCTCTTGCAAATATTATATTAATTTAAAGGTACATAATCGCACAAAACAGTACCTGTATAATAATGTATTTTCAAAATTATTTTGTAAAATTAAAGTGTTAATTAAATTTAAATGGTAAATCAAATGGTATAATTTATTAAATTCCAAACCAATTGAATATGAACGATAATTTTGTATTTGCGTTTTTTTTTTGTTATAGGTTTAATTTAATTGATAGTTTATTTCTGTAATGTTAGATATATGAAATCCATAAAAATTTTTGTACATTTGTAAATATTAGAAAAATTTATAAATTCATAATTTTTAATTTATCAATTTTGTTTTTGTTTCTGTTTATTTTTATATTCTTTTTATTTTATAAAATATATAATTAATAAATTATAATTGTCTAGAGTAGTTTTTTTCTATTTCAGATATTACACTACATCTATTTTGATTAATTTGCATTTGTATGTCATAACCACCATAACTAATTTATACATATAGATATCGTTAAATGTATTCTAGTATTTAAGGAAATAATAATTGAAGAGAAAAAACAAAAGTAAAAAAAAAATGTTGTTAAATTGTTAGTGCAAAAGTTGTTAATTAAATGTAAAAAAATCTGTGTAATAGAACTCATGTTTTAAAATATTGTTAGTAATTTTGTTGTATTTAATGTGGTGTTTGGGGTTTTTTTTTTTTTTTTTTTTTTTTCGTTTGATATTATAGTCAATTATGACATTTTTGGTCATTTGATTTTTGAATTGCAATATTGGTTGCAAATTTAGTGAATTCGTTTTTTCTTTGTAATATTCAACATATTATCATATCGTTTGATAATGTAATAATTACAGTTGTAGAAACTGAAATTAACATAGTTTCTAAAAACGATTGACTTTTCAACGTATTACTTGTTATATTTTATGTTTTCTTTTATGCTCTATATATATATGTGAACTACTTACACAAGTGGATTTTGTAATTTTGGTGTACATAAATTGCAGTTTTTGCTACTAATTTTCTAATAAAAGGATATTGTATTTTTGTTGTTATGTTTGTGATGTCTAAAGAATGTATAATTATCGCTACTAACTAGAAAGTCGTGGGATAAAGTCCAGTATGAAATTTTTATGAAAGAGAAAAAAAAATTATTTTATAACCCTCGTTATGATCCTTCGGTTGTTCTATAGCAGTTACAAGAAGTAAAAAAGAAATCTATGTGATAGTAAAAGTGCTATTTTTTAGTTTTATAATAAGTCCAAGCGATACATTTAGCATTAACGTGTTGCTTGGTTTGAATAGGACCCAAGGGTAATATTAATGAAAATGTTAGCATTAATACTAAATATGCTAATAATATTAGTATTTTATTGAAAAAGTATTTAGTGTAGTTTTTTGTGCATTCTCAAGATTTGATTGTGACTAATTTAATAAATTAGAATAGAATTTCTAGATTAAAGTTTCTATTAAAAGCCAAGATATATACTGCATGTTGCTAAATGACGATATTTCGACCGAAAATTATAATTTTAAAAATATTAATCATAATTTTCAAATCTAAAGTTTTTGACTATTTGTAGAAATATTATATTAGATGTAAGTAACTTTATAATAATTGCGATATGAAGAAATATATTTGTGTAGAAATATATATCTTCGAAATATACCCTATAATTAGCTAGTAAAAAAAACTTTTTTGTAGTTTTGAATTATTTTTCTTTAGACAATGATTATAATGATTTCCATTTAAAATTATTTCTATGTACATTTTTGTGTCCCATTTTAGTAAGGTATTTATTAAGGTATTTATTTTCCTTCAAGGTATTCCTTTGTTAGGTTTACTTTTCGTTAAAAAAAAAAAACAATATTAAAAAAATATATCATTAAATTAAAATTGTAATACATATATACAATTATTCATATCGATATAGATGTATATGTATGTATGTCATATTATGCACAAATCAATATTAGACCTTCAATAGTCTATTTTTGGTTAAAACAATTTTTTTCTTCTTATTTTTCTGTAATACAATTACAATATTGTATTTTGTTTTTTGTTATTGTTGTTTAAGTCGTGATGAGATATACTTGTTGTAATTTAGGTATAGATCTTGACCAGAACTTACAATAATTATGCAATATTTTGTTATTTTTTTATTTTCGGCTGTTTTATTTTTTTTGTTGTTATTGTTAAATTTCAATAAATGATTAAAATCCAAATTAGGTTAAAACACAATTTATATTAAAAGATTTGAATTGTATATTATAAATGACTTTTATATTTTTGAACCAATTTAAATTATTTTATTTAATAGCACCTGTAATATTAGAAGAGATGCAATTAAGTTTATTTTAAAAACTACATACAAAAATAAATAAATCAAAAGAAATGCCAGTTGGGGACATTTAACAATATCGCGATATACAATTCGTGCAATTCAAATTTTATTTGTTTTAACTTTAAATAAATATCAATTGTAAATATTATATACTTGCAGTGATACATAAAATTTATTAGCACGAATTTAATGCAATTTAATAATTTATTGATTTATAAAATGTAGTGAAAAATATTTTGAAAAATAAAAGTAATATAAAAATATTTGTAGTCTATTGTTTTGCTCTATTTATTGTAATGTTCCTATTGTTTTTGTATAAGAGTTTATTTTATCGAAATTGATAGGATTGAAAATCAAAACAAATATTTTTTTCTTGTTTTTTAAATTTATGGTTTTCAATGATGATTTTAAATATCTTTTTTATTTCAATTTAATTTGAAAAAAGATGACAATTTATACTATATGGTAATAAATATTAAAATTCTTAAGTGTTTTAAAGTCGTTTAACAGAAGTGGAAGTATTAAAATAGTTCACACAAATTATTCCGAAAAATTGAATTCAAACGATATTTTTTTTTTTTTTATGATCTTGACAGTAACTTAGGTAGATACACCTTTTCGTGCTTAATTAAGTACGGTACTGCAATTTTGCACTACAATATCTATGAGATATATGAGAAATTGAAGACAACTAAGCGATATAAGGATTTTTTTTTATAATTCCAAGTTCATTGGATGAACACTTTAACTGATGTTTTTATACACAGATTTGAAATACACAATCACATACAATAGCTCTTCTTTATAATTTTTTATGGTATCTATATACCTACTAATTTAAATCTGGAAAACTATATCTACAGTAGCGTATCATCACAATAGCATAGTTCCATTTTATTTTTAGTGATAACCAAAACTTTCAACTACTTATCATTTAGTTTATCATAATGATAAAGGGTATTGGACCAGATCGAAAAATCCAGAAAGCATTTTTTGCCTTTGTCGAAATCAAACCACCCCCTACTCATAGCTACATTGAAGAAATAATAGACAAAGAATCTAAATTTTATATTTCGGTAGAGGGAAATATTAAATTGAAAACCTGTAAGACCCAATGAACACAATAACATTTGAACATAACATATGAGAAAAAAAAACTAAACCATGAATACTTCTGATACTTAAATACTTTTTCTAGACAGGAATAAAGAATGAAAATTTTGAATTTGATATTTATAGAAAAAATGTTACTACCCAGCGAATTATTTATTATTGAAATGTGAGTAAAGCTTAAAGAAAATATAAAAAAGAAAATATAATTCAAATGATAATTAAGAAACGACACCGTTATTTAAACCAGCTTATTCACACAAAACAAGGATGTGGTTAAATTTGGAAGAGTGAGCGTAACACATTTAAAATTCACTGCGAAGCTTATGAAAATATTCAAGAAACAGGTTGTTTTCATTAATTCAAACCTGCTGTCAATCTGCATATTCTGAATTTTTTTTTTTTGTAAGAATTTTTATTTTATTTGCAATCTGTATGTTTTAAATTATACAATAATCGAATATAAATTGTTAGAATTGTTATTAGAAGAATGAATATGTGAAATTAACCTCTAGTGAGTTTAATTTCTTTATTATAGGTAGACTGGCGTTATACGCTGCAGCTTAGTATGTGTTATATCTCTTGTCATCAGTGTACTTGCCATTATATTTGGGTGATTATCCAGTCTGTCTAGATAATTCCTAATATAGTGCTGATGAATTACTTCTTGAGCCATTTCAATTTCTAAATCTCTATGAATTAAATTATTTGTCATATACCAAGGCGCATCAACTATTGATCTTACTGGTTTATTCTGGAATCGCTGAATGATTTCAATATTGGAAGTTTTCGCTGTTCCCCAAAGTTGGATTCCATATGTCCAAACAGGATCTGACAAAAAATTTTAATGAAAAATTTATTCCGAATTCCGATTCCGAAGTAAGTCTGTCCATAAATAAATAATCAATACCAATTTTAAAATTGTTAATTTCTACGATATTTTCCATGGACAACGATTTTAAAAGTGGGTAATATAAAGAAAGTTTGAAATAAAAGACATATTAAATGAACAGAAACTTTTGCAGTTTCCAAGAGAACAGGTACATAATTTACTCAACAATCACTTAAAAAATGGATACTCTTACGGTACTTAAATTAATTTCCTCTGAAAAAAGGCTTTATTGTTTTTTTTTTGTATCTAGTTCCTTTGTCTTAAGGTAAAATAAATTAAAAAAAAAAACAATAACAATATTAGATATAAGAAGGTAATGAAGGTAAACTGATATTATAAATAAATCAATAACGAAATCAATTCTACTGTTACAAGTAAAATTCTAAAATCTACCCAAAAAATCATAAAAATTTTGTAATAAACAATTTAAATTAAAATCAAATATTTACTTCTAATGATTATATTTTATTAATACTCTATTAGAAACAATTATTAATTGCTTAATAAAAATATCCGCAAATTAAGAATATAAATTGAGAAAATTTAAATTAAAATTTACCAGATTACCACATTCAAATGATTGCTTAAACTAAGTACAATATTTTTTTTTTTATATCATTATTTTAGTTAATAAAATTATTTAATTATAAGCAAAAATAAAAAAAAATAAAAAAAAAACAATTTTGTAGTTTTTTATGTAAAAATATTTTTATATGATTACAATATCTTTATTATGAAATAATGGTAACATAATAATAAATCTTATCTACAGCGACACATAGTGGAGCAAAATGAAAATGAAAATGTGATAATAATATTTTGACATAAAACAAAATAATAAAGAAAAAAAAAATAAACAAGGAAATTTGTTTTTATGTACAATATGTATATTCTGATTAAATTAAAATACAATTTAATATTGCAATATTTTATTATTTAAGCATTAACTTTTTTTTTAATATAAAATTCAATATTAATATATAAGAAAAAATTTTTTTTAGTTGGTTTTCTAAATTAAATATTTTAGACACATTAATCGGAAAAAATATGTATTCACCAGAAATTCATGTCCAAGATATTTTTACTTTTGTTTTTTTTTGTCTTTTTGGTTTCATTTAAAAATTGACAAAAGCAATCAATTGTGTATCTCAACCAAGTTCGTTTCAAAATCAAATTTTTACTGTGAATTTTAAATTTTTTGAAATTTTTTGATTGTATTGTACGACTACTTTTTTCCAGGTGTTGCGTGGTTTACCATTGATCATACTGACTTGTGGGTTCAACTGGGTTTCAACTTTTCGTAACTTTTTTTATATGTTTTCATGAAGTGGCCTATTTAAAAACTATAGGCTTTGAATTTCGTAAAGTCGAATTAAAAAAATTTTAATGGAAGATTACTACGTGCTCAGGACAGTATATATGGTACATTATTATTAATATTTTACACAAGTGCCATAATAAGTCCAGCTATAAACTATAATAAGTGTTAAATGTAAAAATATTCTTTCATCATACTGTAATATTATTCCAGGTCTTCGTGGGCTATGGGTGCTGAATTAACGTCATATGGCAAAACAAATATATTACTAAAGCTAAGGCTTATAACAAAATCTATAAAACGTGTTTTAAACCAATCCTAATATATGCCGAAGACCCCTATCCGGATAATAAAAATTAATTTATTCATTATTATTATTTTTTATTATTATTTAGTATATACAAACTTTTTTAATCTAGTGTACTTGTATGTCATACATAAATATAATATATAATCTATGTTGTTGGATACACCCCAAATTAATATTATACAACAATCATTTTTATTTTGTATAATTAATCTTCTCTGGTTTATTTTAATAATAATAATAAAAAAGAAAACAATAAATGCCATATTGACCATTGAGAGCATGTTTCTTTTCAATAATGTTGCCAACTTTTTTACATGCTTATGCAAATTATTTGGCTAATTTTCTTTATTAGAAAGAGAAAGAAAAATGAACATTGAGAAATTTATATGGAACAGGAGTTCTAAAACTACATCATTTCTGTGACCCATTTTAAATTATTTGTAATATTTACTGTAGATTTAAATTCATTATTGTTACTGTTAATTTTGCATTATTTTTACAAAAATTAAGTCGATGCGAAGAATTTTGAATTTAGAAATAATACTTTCTTATACAGTATAAATAGTTGCAGTGTTATATTCCTTAGACAACTCCTAATTTGATTCTGAAAGTACACCTCATACATAAATTTAAAAAAAATCCATATATGAATTATAAAAACTTAACGAAATTTCCAGTTGGTAAGACCTGTTTGTTGAAACAGCGATTCTATATATGCTCCTTTTCGAGTACAAATAAAAAACCAGTACAGATAGTACTCGATTTACGACCAATTTTTTTTCTTCAATTTTTTCAATTTTTTGTTCGGTTGCGAGAGCTTGGCCAGCAGCTTGCTTTAGATGTTGAGAGAGATGATATTAATCAACTTATAGCGTTCAACCCGAATATTATTATGAATGAAAATTCGCAGAATATTAAAGAATAGTTTAACAGTGAAGTGTTGTAGAGGGCACAGGGAAAAGTAATCCAAATGATGTCGATAATTCACAAAAAAGAAAATTAACAGCTAGTTCCAAATCGACATACGACCGATGTCTAGGGACCTGTCTCGGTCGTGAGTCGAGGACTACCTATATTTTACAATTACTCAAATTTTTTCAAGTAGGTATCAGTATGATTTACTAGTACCACCAATAAAAATTAGTACGACCAATAATGGAATAAAAACCAGTAAATATATGAATATTAAGAATTTTAGCATGTGTTCCATATTCTTTAATCTCTTCGAAAAAGTGTTTATTTTTGTCTTTAAAATGTTTAATAATATTAGTTTTACGTTGGGATATAATACAGACGCCACAATAGCATAATCTGCATCTGCAGATAGCTCAAAATATTGTTTAAAACGTTTTGAAAGACAATGTTCTAATTCCACTGCAATATCTTTAAAAAAAAAGGCGGTTTCCCATGAGTGAATGGTTTTTTTTAGTTTTGGCCCATATTTAGTACGAGTAAATACGAGATAATGCTAATACTTGACCTTTACTAAATATGTACTCAATAATGCTTAAAATTTTTATACTAAATACTCAGTTTTAAAGTATTTTGTGGTATTTACTTATGTTAACTAGATAACACTCTCAACATTGAAGTATTATACTTGATTTTTAATGTTAATACTCGATAATACTTCAAAAATTATAAGCCACCCAATTAACTTATTATAAATACTATTGTAAATTTTGTTATCATCGAACGAAGACGTTTTGACAAAATATATTCAGAAAAAAAATATATCAAGGTGCTGAATATAGGAAAATGTACAGATTTCCAAGAAACATTTAAACTAAGAATATCTATCATTCTACAAAGTATTCTTACTGCTTACTGATAATTTTAAGTACCAGTAAATCACAGTGGTACTGCTACTTGAAAAATTTTCCAGTAAAAAATGTTGGTACTGGCACTGGTACTGGAGGGTGAAATACTGGAATATAAGCAACTCTGTATATATTTTATTTAAACTTAGGTAATATTGTAAAACGTACTCTAAGATTTTGATATTTCTTAATTCTATTAAATTATTTATTCACCTGATGATGATACTGTTTGTTGTAACCAATTTAAATAATTTTTTAGCAAAAACTAATTTTCAGCTTTGTAGTTTATAAAATCATAAACTACCTGTTAATTATTCATATACATATTATAACTATATTTTGTTATTTGCTATCATTATCTTATATACATACCTACTTACTTTCGAACTAGTGACTTATCATTTTTCTATAAAATTGTATTTTAGAAGATTATCCTTTCATATTGCTCAAAAAGAAAAACCTTTCCCAAAAATCTTTTTCCGCTTCAGTTCTCAGTTTAAAAGTAACTGTTATAAAAAGTAGTTATAGTTAGTTTGTTACATTTTCGAAATTTTATAATTTCAAAATAAACGCCTACAACACGTTTTAAATTTTTCTAAAATTTTCTTATTGCCTGAAAGTAAACTTATAAGATAATGTATAATATTATAAAAGTAAAAAAAAATGACAATAACGCCTGTAACTTAAATTATGTCAGCATAAAACGTTTTTTTTTTCATAATGGTCAAGAGATTTTAACAATTTTTTGATTATGATAAACACTACAACAGAATGTATTATTATACAGTTACAATAATAAATATAAAAAAAAAAGAAAAACGGTATTTCGTTTTTCTCTTTTGTGTTCAAGTCAATATGTCAATTTGAATTGTCTTTTTCTTCTTTACAAATTCTTAAAATCTCGATCAACGCTCTAAATTATCTTTAACTAAAATAATTATTGATTAATAAATAATGATAATATTAATAATTTACATACATATACATATATACCTATAATAATATATTTTTTTTATTATATTAAAAAATTTAGCTGATTATAATGACTTTTCAATAACTTCTTTATAAGTTTTTTGTTTTCATGGTAGTGCACATATTACACCAGCATAGAATATAATTGAAAAAGACCAGATGGTGAAAACAATTAATGCGGCGCCGATCCTATAATCATCTATAAGAGAAAAAATTAGCAAATAAATTTAATAAACATCAGATATACGCAAAAATATGTAGATAACAATCTTTTATACAAAATTATATACAGTATGTGGGAGATTCCATGCAAAATATAATAAAAAAATAAATTTCAGAGTTATATTTAAATGTTTCAAAAAATATGCTAAAGAAAGTCAGATTGATTATAATAATGTCAGATCATCACAGGTAATGAAAATATAGGCTAAACTTAATGAGACTAAACCGTCTCATTCTCTGGGATATCTCTAAACACAGCTAAAATGTAAATAATAATGCAATCATCGATATTCAATGCAAAAATAAGCAAAAATTATCGCGTCAACACGCTTACAAAAGTAAAAAAAACACTTAACCAACTGTATATAAATTATGCAGATAAGAAAAACCTTCATAAGATTGGCCTTGTTGAAAGAAATCTCTGTAGAATATTTGAAATAGGAAGAATCCATTGGGCATCTACTTTATAAATGCAAGTGGCTAAGAAACAGAATTCCGGAACAATGGAAGTTAAATAAAATATTATTGTATAATTATCCTGAGTATAATCGTTAATTAATAAGGACAATATTTACGTGTATCACAATTGAAATTCAAACGGTAGCAATGCTATGGGTAATCAATAAGTCAATTTATGACTGTCGGAAAGTGGGTAACACTGAATCCTTTACAAAATTTATCTATTTTTCTTCCGAATATATTTTTTGTACCGTAAAACAATTATTCTGAACATAAATGTCAACTAGATCTGTGTATTATAATTTTAAAAACTGCTCTGACGTTATGTACCTTGAATTGGTTGACCTCGAATTTTAAATTAACTTTTAATCGATTTTTATAATTAATTCAATTAATTTTCTTAATAAATTTGTAAAATTTTAAACTACAGAACTGTTTAATATAAACACGATTCCGTTGCGTAAACTTCAAAGCTATAAAATATGCAGTCATCTTATTATAGTTTTCTAATACAGGATGGTTAAATTGATGTTAAGAACTCTATTGTAAATTGTTAGGAATTTGAAAATTTTTGTTTCGGTCAATAATGGAAGTATGTTTTAAAAATCCAACCGAAAAGGAATAAAAAAAATTAAATGTGGAACCTGATCTTCTTTCCGAGTTATTTGTTGGTGTTATCTACTAAAAATTACAACTAGTACTTTAGATTGATTATTTAGTTGGCAAATAATTTTCAATAAATATAATTTTTCACAACTGTTAATGTTGGAAGTCACAGATCAAATATTAATTAAAAGTAAAATTACTATTATTTAAATTTTTTTATAGTTAAAATTACCGGATGTGTTTGCAGAGTAAAAGAAAGGACAGAACACAACTATCTTACAATTTTTTTTAATTAGAATGAAATTAAAATATTGCTCGATTGGAATTGGAAAATGTAATTTTTAAAGAAAGAATATATTAAGTTTTAGTGATATATTTAATATTTTATTACATAAAAGTCAAAATTAGATTAAATTTGCGGATAATCATCATGACGTTATAAAACAAAAATAATTGACATTCTTAACTTTGGTATACTTTCGAAAAATTTACAAATTATCATTCCAATTTACAATTCATATTTTATTTGGTTTTATAATTTTGCTGAAATAAACGTTTTTGTAGAGCATGGAATTCCCCATTCACTTACACTTTTATACACTAGTATTATCTGTATTTATCTTAATACAATTCGTTTTTTTCTCTGCTTCTTTTCATTACCTTCTTGGTAATTGAAATAAAATTTCAAAGCATATTATGTAGTTTGTAATATTTGTAATGTGAACTGGTATTATAAGACTAACTTTTTTTTTGTAATACTGTTATAAGATTTTATTGAAAAAACTGAGGTGAAGCCTAAGTAAATTTATATGATTTGGATATAATAAGCCAAATCCTAAATTGTAAAACCCCATTTTGCCTAACATCTTTTGGCAATAGGACATTTTGTAACTTTTTAAACTTTTTATTTGGTATGGTAGATCGTTTTGTAGCCAGTTGTTTGGCATAATGAGACCCTTCGAAAAATGATGTTTGCAAATATGTATTTTGAAACAAAGAGAATACTTGATTTCCAAAAGAATTTAATATACATATATATATATATAATGTAAAATAATTAGTAATAAAGTTGAATGTTTTGAAAAGTATTAGTTGCGAAGTGTCCTATTCAATAAACATACTACCTATTTGTGAAATGATAATTTTGCCAAATTGGAATTTGTGGAATAAGAAATTATGCTGAGATAAATTTTTTTCGAATCAGTGCTGCTCCCAAATTGCTTTAATATAATGGGCAAATCAACTCAATAAGAAATATGAATGAAGAGTTAAAGAGAAAAATTACGCTTGCAAAATGCTATTAATTGATTGGTTTAATCAAATTGACTTTAAAACTCCTGTCCCAAAATACCAAAAGTAAACAGTAAAAATCCTTAACCCTTGTCGTTCTGTTTAGTATTTTTGCGAGAATTTTTTTTACTTACAATACAATGATGTGTCTTAAAAGGGATATGAAGGAAAAGATGTGTCAGCTACTTATTTGAGGTGCACAAAAGACGTGAACCTAGTCAAGTTAAATTAAGATGCCTTCGCTGGTCAGGCCAACCAATGGAACAATGTACCAAAGTTGAAGCCGAATTTTGAATTCCAACCAACTTGATGGAGATGAAGTAAAATTGAAATTTTGTGGAATAAAATAATCAAAATTCATATTTCCAACTCTAAAAGAGACCGGTTGAGACTGAATACAATGCAGCAAATTATTGCATTAGGTTAAGCACCTCTTAATTATAAGAAAAAATGATGATGAAATTAAGCTTAGGTAAAGAGTTATTTAAAATTTCGAAAAAGACCAATTGTAAGTTAATTTCTTAATTTGTTAAAGTGACAGAGAATTGCTAGAGAATATGAGGTAGATAATGGAATTTTTAATACGAAGAATTGATAGATATTTATTTGAACGCAAATTTTTTTCACTGCTAGTGTTATTACTCTGATACTTCAAAGTTCAATCCATTGCTGTTTCCTGAAGTTTAATTTATCCTTCTTCATCAGGTATTTAATCAGCTTACGCTTCTTTGCACATAAAACCAAAAGACAACAACAAAAAGTTGATATTAATATTTTTCTAATAATTTCATATACGTTTCAAATTACTTTACATATCCTAGAGTTGATCGATCAATTATTTTAATTTTATTTTTAATTTTTATTTTGTAAATAAACAAAGCACCGGGGCCAATAAACTTACAGAATTGTTTTCCTTTAACTTATATACATATATACAGATTTTCCTGTAAAGTTTGCTGTACTAAACTAAGACGTGTTTTAAAATGAGTTCAGTGAGTTAAATGAGACGACCTTGCAATGAGAATAAAACATAATAATATATTTTTTGTTTCGTTTTTTTAATGATTTTGTTTTCTCTTTCGTTTGTGGTATTTTTGTTTTTTGTTGTTGTTTAGCTGGAGTTTTTTGACATGCTGTTTTTACTGTTATTTATATGCTCGATTTTTATTATAGTCAGGTCGTCAGGTAGTAATGCAACAAACAGAAAATAACAAAAAAATAAAAAAAAAAAATAATGTTTCATGAAGCAGATCGTGATGTTGCGTTATGTATTCTGTGGTGGTGTTTCTTTGTGTAGTGATTGTTTTGTTTTTGTTGCTGCGTAAGGTGCTGCTCTGCGTTTTTTTTTTGTTTTTTTTTTTTACAAAGTTACATAATATGATTAGCCTTCGACATTTGAATTGATTTATCAAAAGAACAAAAATTACGAATATTAAATTTACTTTTTTTTTGTATTTTTGACTTCTAATAGGATTTTATTCCGCTTCATTGTTAATAAAAAATTGATCATGTTCACTTTTAAAGTGAATTATTTTGAAGAAACGCTATTTAACGTTATCCCTTGGTAAGATGACAAGTTGTAAGTTTTTGTGAAATTTTATAGAAAAATTATGTCATTTTTATTCCAAATTGTGGCATTAAAGCTGGAAAGGAACTTTTGGATAATTTTTGAAATTTTGAATACATTTTTATGCTGTAAACTGAAATTTTAATTGTGAGCAATTATGGTTTTATTTTTGTTAGTTATGACTGGTACAGATATATTTTTAAATAACAAAATTAAATGTTGCAATGTAATATGTCTTCAGTAAAATTCGGTCTACGTGGCAAAAATGCAAATAATTTTGAATAACGATCTCGTCCGGTTGAAGGATATGACTTTAATTCAAGATTGCCCAAGTGCCATTTTTGTTGAACAGTCCAAGTGTTGCGTGGTCTATCTCCAGCCGCTAACCTGACATGTATTGGGTTTTTCAAGAAAGTATATTGTCATCGGGCTATATTGGAATCATTATAAATTGCGTATACTATCAAAAGTCAATATTATTACGATTTTGTTTTTTTGCAGAAGTAAATTGTACGAATTTTTCACATTCTATAATTTCATTCTATAACTTTGTGAGTCGGTTATAGGTTCTTCAGAATTTTATCATTTCCGTACTAATTAAATAGAGCTTTTAAGACACACTTCTTCGGTAAATTTCTATTTTCGGACAAACGTCACTTTTGTGTTTTTTGACTTAGGACTTGGTTCTTAGGTTTTTTGGGATGCTCTTTAATTTTTTCTGACCCGTTCTTAATTATCTATTTTAGTTTTGTAGATATGGAGAGGCAAGATTCCGACACCTCCACGTTTTAAACGTTTTTGAATACAAAATTCGGACATATTCAATTTTTTGGTTGATGTCCGAAAATTTACATAAAGTTTTCGACAATTTTATTGTAATTCCTTAAATAAGACATCTTAATGATCCGAGGATATGGACTAAAAATTGTTAGGTTTTCCGTAAGTTTTTAATTGGTCCACTTACATTATGAAATTTTATTATGGTATTGATAATGTTATCGATATGTCCAAAAATAATAATAAAAATTATTTTAGAAATTTCGTCCATTTCCATATATTTTGTTTGGATAGTAGCAATTTTATGTGGATATGTCTGAAACCTACGACAAACAAATTGAGCTAGTTTTCAGCAATCAACATAAACCGCGGAACGTATATTGTGAAAAACTATATAAGGGCAATATGCATTTTAATATTTTTTTCAATTTTGTTGAAGTTCTTAACTTGTTAGTATTATATTTTTGTATTGTTTAAAAAAAAATTATAATGGAAAGGGAATCATCATCATCACCGGCGTTGTCACCAACTCGTTTAGGGTAACTATTTTTATTCTTGAAATTAATTCCTTGAAAAACTTGTGTGTACGTTAAGTATGCAAGACGAAATTTTTAGCAGTTGGGAGGAAGATAATTCACACTCAAAAAAAGTCAGAAACGCAGAAAGATATTACTCTGCTGATCCAGATTTTTCTTGTATATGTATATGCTTGTATGATATTTTTTATCTTAATTACAATACGCAATTACTATTACTTTTTACATCGGATGATAAATACAAAGACCCAAATTTTCAACCTGATACAGAGACCCAAATTTTCAATCTTCAAGTTTATGGTAAATAAATATTAGTTTATAACCTTTTTATATTTAAAATGATTCATTCAATAAAAATATTTAGAATCTGCAAACAACACATATCATTCATTGATGAATAACAAAAATATAAAAATTAAGATACTTAACCGAAATATATGAAACCACCTTGTAGAAATATTTTAACTTTTTCTGTACAAAAATTTTTTCAGAGATTTTTTAAGAGATTCTCCTCGAGAGTATTTTTGAAGCTTTTTGGGAATTGTCGGATAATGAAAAGACCAAATTTTACTTGAAATTTCAATGTTAAACGTTGCCGTACATTCAATAGCAAACACGTGAAATCTTTCATTCAAATATTACTTAGCTTCATCGCATATTCACAGAGTATGCCGACTTATTTTTTACGAAACAACAGCTGTGAAAAAAGCTGTTAACTTAAAAATTAATTTAAAAATGAATAAAAATTACTGTTGAATACCGATTTTCTCTTATTTTATTCAGTTTTAAGCTATTTTTTTTATAGACTTATCTACTTTACACCACTTTAGTGAAAAAAAAAATTGTGCTAGAATCGGACATATCCAAGCAAAATTCGGACACTTCATACAATGTTAACAGATTTCTTAACTCTCCATGGGATAAAGCCAACAGCAAAAGAGGGTGGGTTCGATTTTTCAGATCTATCTCCTCGAATCTTGGGCGCAAACAGTAATGATAGCTTTATTTTTATAGCTTGAAACTATACTTTACTTTAAACTCGATTTACTCGAAACTGTTCTAAAACGTTTGTCCGAAAATAGAAATAAACCGACGACTTAAACTTTTCTATTGTAGATCTATGACATTTCATTTTAAATACAAATCTATTAGTAAACTAAACTCATATTAAAACTTCTAATTAAAATATTTTAACCGAAAAGAAATAAAAACCAAAAATCATTGCTTTTTTGTATATTTTTAGCGCCAATAAGACAGTTTTTGTTACTCAAAAATGTCATGACAAAAAAATTTAAAACAAAAACTTGACAAAGCATAAAAAAGTTGGTGAGTTTTCAATGCCAGATATTGCATTTTATTCGCCACACACCGTACACAAAGTAAGCCGGGAGCAAAAGTGTCATAGATAAAAATTCTTTTCTTGTATGTCAAAAAAAAAAACAACAAAAACATAAAAATACAAAATACGCAAAAATAAACAATAGTTTTTAAATTTTTTTGTTCAATTTTTGTATAAATCTCAGTTTCATGCTTTGTTATGATTTTAATTGAATCAAGATTAATTATATTTGGTATGGTTGAGGTATGAATTACACCTTTTAATGATAAGTGTTCGTAATGTTTTTTTGGGAGTTTTGGAGTTTATTTTTGTTTTTTTTTTTATCAAAAAGTGAAATCTTAAAAGTCTTGTACCGATTATAATTACTTAATAAAAAATAACATTTGTAAGATTGAAGGACTCCAGGAAATTAATAATCAGAGAATAGAATTATTGTATTAATGGGATTGGAACTAAACAAGAGGAAAAAAAAAACATAAATAAAATTAATTGATCCTGTTAATTTCTGTGAATTTAATAACATTAACGGAAATCTTTTCGGTTTGAATCTTATTTTTCGTAAAAAAAAATTTCGACCTTTTAATTAATGTAAAAAAAGTAATTATAAAAAATAATTTAAATGATACGGTTTGATAAAATCGAAATGTAAATTGAAATATTATATGAATTTATCAAAAATTGTTTTTAATTCAATGGAAGGTTTTTTATTGCTTTTCATTAAATATAAATATTGACAGTATTATTATCAATGTAAATTTAATAAATTTGATTAAATTTTTGATATTTAAATTATGTGGCAAAATCAAAACTGAAACAAAATGTTCTAAATACTTGTTTTTAAACTAAAAAATCCGTTATTTCCGCATTATTTCTTATATCATTTTATTTTTGATTAAGAAGCAAAATACTTCATTCATCAATGCCGGTTACTAACTGAATTTTTCTTTATGGTTCTTCTTTTTATATTCTAATCCTAGCAATTATGTATTTTACTGAAAAAAATTACCCAAATTCCAAAGTCAGGTTTTAATATTGGCAGCAGGATTTATTCCTGCTGCATAATAAAATTGAAATTAAATTGAAAAAAAATTTTACCTCATCTACTGTAAATTATGTTTAGATTAATTTTAAACAGATTAATTTAATTTCATTGTTCAGTCTATTGTATATACTTGTTAAGAGGAAATTACTAAACTTTCGTGTTATCAAACTTGCTTATTTTTTGTACTCCTTTATTAACATCAAATTGTTTAAATTTTATTATGTTCTTCGATTATATATGGTTAGCAGTTGCTGCTAGTTCGACTCCTCTTACTTAATTTTACTCTTAAATTTCCGCGCTCAAAAATATTTGATCTGTTTCTCGTTTTTCTAAGCAAGTTATAAATTTCGCTGAAGACTGCTTCAACTAAATAAGAAGAAGGAAAACCTAATAATAACGGTTCAGATATTGATAATATTTCCGGATATTTTTCGCATATTTACAAATATGAAATCGCAATTACAAATCGCAAAATTACAAAATTTGGAGAATCCGTGGCTTTTAAACAAAATGTGTGCTTCAATATCCTCTTTCAATAAAACGAATTTTTCTGCTATATTAATATCAACCAGAGAAAGATCACATTGAAATTGTTCTATGAGCCATGCTGGCACACTTAAATTTTTAATATTTTTGAACCGAATGTTGAAATAATCTTTAAAATTCTTTAAGTGAGTTGTATACAATAATAAGTCTTCTGATGAACTATTTTCTTTTTCGATAACTGATAACTTCATCAAGTTGTTGAAATAACAGTATTCTTTCCGGTTCAATGTTGATATGAATAAGTCAATTTTTGAACGGAATCCCAAAATAATTTTTTTGGCTTCGATGAAATTAATATCTTTTCCTTGTAATTTGTTTTGGATGGCATTAAATAGAGAATAAATATCAGCCAAATAGCATAGTTCCGCCATAGAGTTGTTATGTTCAAGGAGAAATTCTATTACCGAATTAAAAATTCTATGAAACGTGCCAAACAATTGCCCTTGGAGAGCAAGCTGACTTCAGTGTGAAGCAGTAAGCTATTATAAGTTTCATCATTATCATCACACAACTGTAAGAAAGAGCGACTATTCAAAGCGTTAGCTTTAACGGCGTTTATTGCTTTGACCACATTTAACACTTCGTGAAGATCCTTTTGAATATTTCTCGCGACCAAATGTTACCTTTTACCTTTACCTGAATATTAGGAACTTTATTTTTCCTTTTTTAAACCTCGATATTTTTCAATCATGGCTGGTGTAGCGTCACAGGAAGCTGCGGTAATATTGGAAAGAGGAATTTTATACTGTTGCAAAACTTTTTCAAAACAATTAAATATATCTTCCCCTCTTGTATACGATTCGAAAAATCCCTCTGTTATTTCTTCCTTAGTACAACTATAATAACGTACATAGATAATTAAAATACAATTCTTTCCAAACGACGATTCGTCCAACTGTGTTGCAAATTTCCTAATCCTTACTTCAATGATTAATTGTATGAGGGTACCGTCCTTTTGCAATTATTTCTTTTTTTTTCGTTTGAAGGTGAGGAAATAAAGGCAAATATTAGATATTCCTCAGAATATTGGCGACAGTTTCTTTTTTCACATGACATAATTTCTAGAACTTTTTAAATTTAAATGATTTTAAGCCACGATTTTAAACCAAGTTTACGGATTTACATGTGAAATCTGATTGAAAAGTTAATAATTTCAATAACAATAAATCACTCATTGACCCCCTCCCCTATTGACCCCCGATTCGTAGTAATTCGTAGTGAATGTTGAGTGCATTCTTCTAGGCTTATCCATATCCACCTTTTATCTGTACAAGCTAGTCATTGAATCCTTTCTGAGAAGGTAAAGTTTTGTCCTTGTTATTTAGCTTAGGTTTTCTTCATCAAATCCATTTTTTCTTGCCGTATCTAACTCTTTTTTCTTTAAATTTTTCCTCTGATAATGCTTTAAGATCGAATATATCACTATGTATTCCTATCTTTACTTCTTTTAAATTGTTCGATATTGCTCTGCAGTCTTCGAATTCATTTTTTACTATTTTCCTTTCCTAAGTTTTAGAATGAAAAAACGAAATATTTAAATAAAGTACATAAATAAAGTAGTAGCTTAGTTCTATAATATAAAAAAAATATATTTATTATTGTGGCTATTTGTGAATTTATAATTTGTGGCTAAAAATCCCGAATAAACAACCGCAGTCTGGAAATGTCAATTGCATTCCAGAATTGTCAATGAGATATTTTAAAAAAATTGAAAATATAACTTTTTTTACAACTCAAAATACTAAACAATTTAAAATTGTAAATTTCAAACCATTTCGAACAACTATTTCACAACCAATTACCGGTTGTCGCAACACTGTTACAGCCAAAACTTGGTTGTGTAGTACTAAGAACCTCTTCGATGCTTGATGGGCATATGATTCACTTATAATTCAGAATAGTGAATCATATTTTTATATAATCGTAGCAGAATAAGTAATTGTGATCTCAATTCAAAATTATTTAACTTAACTTTTCTTGTAAATGTTTTTTAGATTATTTTCACATCTTTTAGTGAACACCTGAAAAATGGTTAACAAACTGTAAAATTTTTTAAAAAGAAATAAATAAATCGAAATCCAGAATTGTCAATTTGAATCCACTAAATCTAATTATTCTATTATAACACTCATAACCAATCTATAAGTTAGATTCACTAATGCTTTCGTTTGGTAAGTGTTTTAATAAAATTTGTATGATTTAAAAATTTATTGATTAGGGTAGCTGTGACACTACAGCAACAACGTTCTATTATCATAACCTCAATCATTTTATTTTGATGTGATTTTTGTTTAAAACTAAAAATTTATATTGAGTTGTTTACGTATTTGACTTAAAGAGAACGAAACGTTTTGGCAGACGATGACGAAGAGTATTAGAAATATTAAAAACAGTAATCATTTTTTTTATTAGTTATAACAAAAATACTCCTTTTTCATAAACCGCTTTCAAAATACCAATGAAAGAAATGTACCAAAAAATTGTTAAAACTCATATAATGGATATACCTAATATTGTTGTGTTGTATACCATAAAAGCGTGATACAGATTACTTTATCGATAGGAATGAAGCTAAAATTTTCGATTTCAATATTTCAACCCACTTTATATTTGATTTTGCCAAATATAAGTTGGCAAAATGTCTAGCGAAATTTAATTTAATTGTGATTCAAATATTATGTGCTATTTAGGATCAATTCGATTATAATATGCGTTAAGTAATACGAATATGAAATAAATTTCAAGTGACAGCTTCATTTCTTACGTCAAAATTATAAAATTAGTAGAGTGATGCCAAAACAACACTTTTGTTGAAGTCATTTAAAAATATTGTATGAAATATTAATTACATATTTATAAGTATGTCTTAAAATATAAATTAAGTAGTTATGAAGTAATTACATATTTTCAATTTATTTAACTTAATTTCCTTGTCAAGTGTTAATTTCCATAAGTAAAATATTTCTGAAATTGGGTCATTTAACTTTTCAACATTATTTTAAATTGCAATTTTTTTTTTTTATTATTGTTTGTAAAAAATTTGACATTGAATTTATGATTTCACGTGATATGTATTTTATTTATGTACATAAAAAAAGCTTTTAATTTCTATTTTAGAAAAGTTTATGAAATTATATCGAAGGAAATTGATAAAAATTTAAAGCTTTTGAATTTATGAATTTACGTTTATTTTGAACGAACCATGATTTTAAATTTTCAAAATGTATTTTCCAAATAAAATTTTTTCATATCAAGCCTGAAGTTTTTCATTTCAAGTTTAGTTTTAAGTTGAATTACAAACTGGTTCAGGTACATGATAAGGTTGAAAATTCTTTTAATTGTTTTCAATTTAATTTTCTATTTTGCATAACATTGGGGGGATACAAAAATTTATGAATAATTGTGAAGGTATGCAATGTGTGTTGGAGGAAATGTTTTGCTTAAGTTGATCTTTCTTAATGAAAGCAAAGAAATGTTTATTCTATGAAGAGTTTTAAAATGTTTGATATAGAATCTGGAATGACCGATGAATGAATTTGTTATTTTAAATAAAATGTTTGTTTACAGGAACATGTCCAGTTAGTACCCAAGGTTATAGCTCTTAAAGTTTTTAAAAATTTTTTGGATTATTTTTTAGCAACTGTTAAATATTATAAAATACTCTAGCAATTTGTAATTTTGAATCTGTGTCGAGTTTCATGAATTTGATGGACTTAACTATTGGAATTGTAATGAAAATTATTGTAGTGTTTAAATAACATAAAGAATTAAAGCAGTGTTCTTTGGTTGAAAAAATTTATCAATCATTCAATTTAATAACACTTAAATAGAAAATTTATAATTTACAAAAACAGTTAGATCCGTTATAGTCTATGGTTGTGAAACGTTACTCGTTGATAAAATCTGATGAAATTAAACTGGCAGCATTGCAGCGAATATTTACATATATATTTTGCTGCATAATGCAACCCGATGATGAAGAATACTTCTTAATCTTAAAAGAACCTTTATTTATTTTCTAATTTCTTAATCATGTTTACATGTGCTGAATTTATTAATTATTAGTAGGTATTATCTCAATTTATATAATTGAAATCTTGAAATAAATTAATTATTAATAACGGATAATAAAATATTGTAAGGTGATACAATTATATTATCGCAGATAAAATTTCAACGTCTCAGATGAGTGAGGTATATTGTCAGGCCGACAGGGAAAAGTGTGGCGAATATTTATATGAGCAGCTGGAAGGTCGGAATGTGTGAATTAGGGAGACAAAGAATAAGATGTCTTGATGATATTAGAGCCGATATCCAGAAAATAAGTATAAATAATTGAAGAAGAGCCGCTAGATAAGATCGGATTTTTTGGAAAATAGTTTTGAAGAAGACCAAGGCCCTCAACGTAATTAAGAAGACGAATAAGCTATAAGGTCAATAGTTTAAAATTAGGAGTAAGAAATTGTGTAGAAGTACCCTAACAATATAATACCTGAATGGACGAAACATTTCTTCAATACTGTTTAGTTCTGCCAAAATAAAATTACCTTGGCATTCCTTTTGCTATTGTTGCATAGCTTTTCTATTTTAAATAGTTTATAATTAAATATTTTTGATCAGTTGATTTGAAAATTAGGTTAAACATTTTTTTTATTTTCAGACAACCTTTATCAAACATAATATGAACTCCCTTTAAGCCTACATACACAATAATGTACATTTAATTAACTCCCACATTCTATTGTAAAAAAAAAAGTTGTATATTTGACTCATCAATAATAAATAATACTTGAATTCTTTTTTTTTTTTTTGTATTTTCTAATTTGAAAAATAATTAAATTTTTTAGTTTTCTTTTTTTTATAACTTTAAAACTGCACCCTAAAATTATTGTTTTGATTTTGACATTGAATCATCATTCGTATTCACGTTATTCGTCTACTCATTCATTATTTCATTCACTCATTCATTCATTCATTTTTAATCAGTTCTGATGGTTTTTTGTTTTTATTTGTTTTATTTTGATTTTTTGTATTTTTTATTTCGAATTGAAATTAATGTCATTTATTGATTGTATATTGAATTGAATTAAAAAAAAAAAAAACAAAAAACAAGGAATAAACCATCTTCTATTGAAATTTTTGTTATTAAAAATGAATTGACAATTTCCAATAAAAAAAATGTAATTAGAGATCATGAATGTTATTTTTAACATTAATTTTGTGTGCTCAAGGAGCATGGTCTATTATACAATATGTGTTGGATCATCATATAAATTAGGTTATGTTTATCGTCTAATGATTTGAGGGTATTCAAAGTTTCTTCCATATTATTATGTTCTTTTAAGCATAGAAATGGATTATTTTCTTATTCGATATGGCTATGATATTTTATTGATAAAAAGTTAATGGTTTTAAACTTTATACTTTGTTCCTATATTTACCGGTCAAAAATACTTTAATAATTGGTAGAACATCAGAAGAAAACTTTTAGAAAAGCTTTGTAAATTTATAATTGTTCAAAATAACATAAAAAGTGTTTGTGCACCACAGTATTCTTTTTATAAAATCATACTGTATACAGAGTTTATTCTTAGTTCAATAGTTTAAGGGGTTGGAAGGCTCTTTAACAACATAGTAAAAAGCTTTAAATAGGCGCTCTCTTAGTTTTTGCTTCTTTTAACCTTCTCAATCATCGCTTTTTATGTTATCTTCGGTTCATTTTGCATATTGGATTTAAAATTATAAATAAAGTACAAAATTAAAAAGGTCTTCTAATTGTAGATTGAAGCATTAAAGAAGTATAGAACAATAAAAAAATTTGTTTACCTTTAATTAATTTATTTAATTTATCTAATATAAAATAGAATTAAAAATTTAGTAACTTTAATATATTAATTAATAATTTAGTTTTAATTTGTGTTAAATAACTGAAGCTACTGGATTTTTATGTTTATATGGTATTTTAGGTTGTGGGGCTCCAGTATGAATTAATTGATGAAATCGGCTATCTAAAATTTAAAAATATCAAATTAAATCTTTTAAATGTATTTAAATTAATAATTAATTAATACTTTGAGTTCGTGTTCGAACAATAGCTCTAAATCCACTATCACCATTTACTTCATAATGCACATTTCTAACAAAACCACCTGGTTCTACCAAACCATATTGTCCTTTGACATGTTGTCCGTTCCGATCTTCCCAATGATCAAGTGATACACCATTTTCTGGATGATCAATGAAATAACGAAATGAATAACTAATCTAAAATTAAAAAAAAAAGTAAAAATTGATATTGAAGTGAAAATAATTAAAAATTTGGTAATGAGTGATTAAAATTCACAAAATAGTCGCATGCATTCAACCAAAATTAAATTTGTTCGATTGAAATCAAACAAAATTGTAAAAACATTTGTTCAATAATGGAACTGATAATGATTTTTTATCAGAACTGATTGCTCCTACAGTAAAATAAATAAAAGAATAAAATATTTCTGTTCTCTTTTTCTATCAATTCGTTAGTAATCAGTTTTAAATTTAAATTTTGTGTCATTGTGGTGTAGTGCAGTCATATACAGGGTGATCCTATTTAGAGCAAAAATATTTTAAGAGGTGATTCCTTGGAATATTTTAGGAAAAATATTGTTCTAGGCGAATGTTCTATCTTTAAATTTAACCTGGGCTAAACAGGGTTAAAGAAAATCGGAATAGAAAAATTATGTCTAAACAATATCCGCTACAGCTCCGAAGAAATTAAAACCAGAACAACATCTTCTTCATAATTTTTTTTAAAAATTAATACACCTAATTAACGGATGAATATCAGACTTACCGTTTTTGAATAATATCTGCACATTAAAATTTTGCTTTTAACCACTGAAAATTTTGTAAAAAACGTTGATTATCTCGAAAAAACCTCGCTAGTAATTTACTGTCTTAAGTGTTCATAAAAAAAAAAATTATGTGATGAGATGCTGAAGATTTGAAGTCTATTATGAGCTATGGATGTTAAAGATTTTTAAAATTTCGACAAGGCATAAATTTGTTTTACGCTTAAAAAGTGGTAATTACAAAAATTAAATTAATAAAAATTAAATAAAAATATTCATAACCTTTCAAAATATTTTCAAACATTTATCTAAGACGTCTCCATCACTCAAAAGTTATTAAACACCAAAATAGCATTTAAAGTCAAATTAAAAAGAATAAATGATATCAACATGTACATTTGAGTGGACTTAGCTTCATAAATCATAGGAATTCTGGCGTTAAGCTTTTATAAAAACGTTAAAAAAAACAAGACGTATATTAGTTTTTTGTTTGATTTTTTGCTTTTATTTTGTTATCTCATCGAATAAAATCTTTGTTTTAGAGAGTTTATGATAACTATGAGATTAAATAACTATTTCTTGAAATATTTTTTAGCCTCCACAGTTTCTAATGGATTGCAAACAAAACTATCCTCATCCCATACTATCTTATGTTCATTTTAACCTTATTTATCATAAAGTCTACCGTACAGCACTAAGTCGAGACTGAGTGGAAATAAAACTAAAATATCGTGACTGTTGGATGTTAAAGTACATATTGTCAAATCAAACAGACTTTGGAAAAGCATAAAAAATGGAAAATACAAGGTATCAATCAAAAGCCAAAAATAGATCTAAAAAAATTTAAAATTTAAATTTCTTATAATAAAGTTATTCAAAAGCTTTTATCAGTAGTGTAATTGTCAAACATTTGATCAAAGAATGCACTAACTGACGATGTACAGTTTATCTTAGTAGTCATTCAGATATGAATTTTGGTTCAACTAAGTCCAAATTTCTTAAATTTTTCCAAAAAGTATTAAGTCTTCAGAAACCAAGATGTGTACTAAATTTGATCAAATTAGCTCTGATGAATTTTAAGCAAATTATATACAAATAAATTTTATTTGAATTTACATATTTAAAAACTAAAAGTATACCAAAATTAATTGCCTGGATTGAACTAAACTCTTACAAATTGGACATCGTTTTTTTGTTGAAAGAGCTGATTTTATACATTCATTGCAAAATATATGACCGCATTTTGTTGAAGTTGGTGATCGATTCAAATAAGAGCTTAAACAAATTCCACATTTTAGCAATTCATTCGAACTGTCTCCAGCATTAGATGTTAGATTTTGTTTTTTAACTGGAATATTAACTGGCTGTTTATTATTTGGTTTTCTTTTTCTTTTATTATCAGTTTTGTTGATTATATTAGAATCGGTTGTTTCAATTGATAAATCTATAAATTGAGCTTCTGTGGGTATATAAATGACATCGTCTTCATCTGACATTTTTGATTTTAATTTTATAAAAATAATTATAGAATATTTTTCATAATGTACATAATTTTCAAATCTTTTAATTGAAATAATATTTGAATTATTTTTATGAGCTATCTAGATTATTTTTGTATTTATTTATTAAAAAGGAATATTAAAATACAGTAGACTCGCAAAAATTAATTTAATATATTAAAAGTTGTTTTTTTCTTATAAATAAAGCTTATAGTGATATAGAATTAAAGTGTACGAAATGGTGTACTTCTTGAAATTATAGACCCTTGCAGACATTTTTAACTTATCACTTGTCTTAAGGCGGTGAGTTGTAGCTGCTGAACATTTTAAGTGTGATAATATTTTGTTGACTCTAAAGAGGGATATAGGTTATAGAGTTTTTACATAAGAAAAAAGTAGATTACTTACTACAATTTTTTTTTAAAGACATTTACGATATCTTCGGATATTTACTGTTCTTGTTGTACGCATTGAGTTCTCATATAAAATAAAATTATATCTTGTTATCTGCCTCTTTAGAGCCAACAAAATATCAACCTTCAAATGTTTTGAAGCTAAAACCAACCTTTACATGTGAGAATTTATATGCGAAGAGAACTAAGTAATCATGAAAACCAATTTATGGTAACCATTCATAGTACGAATAGGGTATGGATAAAAATGAGAAATAAAATGTTTTAAATTCGTTTATTTTTTTTATAAATCAAAGAAATTATTAAAAAAGGGTGTCAAATTAAAAACGAAATTTTTAGTCTAACCAATATTTTTATTCAATTATTTGCTACAAAATTAAAAACCATTTTTTTATTCCATAACTTAACAGTAATAATTATATATAACTTAACAGTAATAATTAAATTAATTATAACTTAACAGTAATAATTTTTCAGATAATTGGATAATTGGTAAAGACCTTATTTGTGAGTTTCAAAAATATCAACTTTTACCAACCTCTTTTGATTGGTATTATACAAATGTCAGCATTTTCTTCATTTGCTACAAATACTTAAATAGCAATAAAGTACAACTTTAATTTATTTACTTATTTTATGGTGTGTGAATGGAAAACTTGGAGGCATGAGAGTCAGAAAAGAGTAAATGAAATACACTTGAACTACTTACAACTAAGTTAATGAAGCTTTCTAAACGAAATTTATAATAATGTAAAGCTTAATAATTTTACCTTTATTTAAATTTGATATAAATTACAAAAATTAAAGTATGATTTGAACTTAGATCGTTCGTTTTTTTTTCCATTTTTTCTTGTTGCCCGAAGATATATTTGCTGTCTTAAAATTTAATAAACTATTTTTGATTTGATATACCTACCTCATGAGTCTTTCATCGATACATACTTTCAGTTATTTAACCTTGTAGAGTGGTTGCTGTCATTAATTTTTTTACAAACCAGCCTAAAATTATTTTCGATACAGTTATGTATACTGGTTAGAATAATTTAGCTACGAAATATTTAGCAGCATAGCAGTATAAATTAAATTTAACATAATAGCAATTTTAGTACCATATAAATTTAACCATAGTTGAAACCACTATTATCTACAGATGACTTTAACTTTATGTGAAAGGTGCTTATTATACTTGTTTTTGTTTGTATATAGTTTTTATTGAATCTTTCTAATCTAGAAATTCACAATAATTAGATCAAATCTTAACCTAAAGAATTGGAATATTTCTGCCATTGCTTTGATTTTACCATTTAGCAAAGTAAGTTAATTTATAACAGTGATAAGTATAAGGAAAAACAGCAAAAATTAAAAATAATTAAAAAGATAAAAATAACAAAAGTAACATTATAGATTAATTAGACCTTTTATTTGTGTGTGTTTTTTTTTTTAAGTCTGATAATGACCTCTGTTTGTGGTTGGTGTTTTTTGTTGGAGGATTTGGATGATCTTCCAGTTTTCGTAAATAGTTTCGACTATATTAGACGATTTCTTCTCTGACCATCGGAATTTTTGGATATCTGCCGATGTTTGTATTTTTAATAAGCCAGGGGCTTGCTGTGACACTCCTTTGGACTTTTGATTGTGTTTTTGTAGTTTTTCTAAATTGGTTGGATAAGCAGTGCCCCATATTTAAATTCCACAAGTCCATATCAGTAAAATGACTGGTTTTTACAGAAGATCTTTGTATTCTAATCTCAGTTTTGAGTACTTATTGAGTAACCAGTGCATATTGTCTAATTTGCTTTGTTAATAATTACAATTGACTCGACTTTAAGATTAACCCTGGAGGAGTTTTTGGAGATTGATTAGGTGTAACTAGTGTATACCCTAAATGGGTATATAACTAAATTTTAAATTTTTTATTAAAGTGCTTATCAACAACATGAAATTATTCACCTCTTTATAGGGAATCATATATCGCTAAATATCCTATACCTCTAGAGGAATTGTACTATTTATGATTCATGATTCATTACTATTTATATTCATTTTCAGCTATTTAATAAAATGTTGTTTGAGAGGCAAACAATCTATATTAAATAGAATCTCACAAACAAATAAATAAGTTCACAAATCGTTCATTTCTACACAATAAATTTAAGATTAATTTACATATATTGTTTTCTCCTTGGTTTCATTTGTTATTCTTTTCTCTAAATTACACTCATTTTGAATAATAACTTGAATCAAGTATTTAAGCAACAATCTTTTCATATAGCATAATTATGTTGGGATGAAATCAAATGTTATAGAACTAGTGGCTAGTGTGAGCCATAATTCTAGGTAACTTAGATAAGAAAAATTATTTTTATTTGAAAAAAATCGTAATTATTGAAAGTTGTAATTTGAAGGTGTTTGAAACTTCTTCCTGTCATACAATTTATTATTTATTTTGAATAACTTCGAGTTCGTTGCTTAAAAAATTATTCTATTCATTTGAAATTATTGAATTAAATTTTTAATTAAAGATTATTTCTTTAGTTTATATGAAATAATTACCGAAGCATATCGAACTCTATAATTGTTGTAAGCATAAAATGAAAATTTATTTTGATGTTATTTCATTAGTATTAACATAACTTTAAAACCTATGTTATTTTTTTTTTTTAGTAATGTTGGTAATGTTGACATCTGACAAAATTTATGCTTCAAAAATCTTATAAAAATATAAAAAAAAAAAAAAAAATTATTCATTATTCTATTCTTAGGTTCCAACAAGTAGGTACATAGTTGAAATTTTTCATTACTGTGACCAATTTATCACTGTAATTTTTTTTTGAAAAATAATGACATGCGGATCTCATTTTGTACATAGCTTCTTTATAATATATCATAAATTGTAGAACAAGATCCGCATATTAATTTTTTGAAGCATGGAAAATCCAAATATTTACATGATATTCTTAAACTCGTTAAATAAAAATACACTGAAACAAGAAAACATGAACGGGAAATCTCATTAATTCATTTTTTATTATTTTTTTTTTCCTTTTTTTTGTTTTTGACATTTCTAATTTGTTCATTTCAAATTTTATTAACAACGATAATTAAACACTTATTTGTCGGAAGCAGAATACTCCTTCATTTCAATTGAAATCATTTTGTACTAATGATATTATCTATAGTTAGTTTTCTACTATTTAAAATTTAGACATAAGTACAAAAAATCTATAAACCTTGAATTTGGTATAGAAAAGATGAGTGAAGACCTGTTCAAATATTTTAATGTTGTTTACTTCAAGTGTATTCAAATTAGTGATACATACATTCTCAGTACAACATTTTGTTATGCAAATTTTGTTCTTAATGTTATTATCTTCTGTTGGTGTTATTTTAATATTTGTGTTGTTGTTTGTTGTTGTTGTTATTAATATAAACTATTTTGTTTGTGATTCATGTGTCATTGTACAATCAACTAAAAATAAAATGATAAATACTTGATGTTAGATTAGGTTCAAAGAACATTTTTTTATTTTGTTTTAAATCTATTCACAGAGAAAATGTTTTTGGCCGACACTTTAACTATATTTTGATTTAATAATTTGTGATTCATTAAAAAACAAATTAAATAATTAAATAAGCAATCGAATTAAAAATTTGGATTAAGTTCGCCGAGAAATTTGTTACTGTTTTCGAACCCAATAATTTCGAACCCAATCTTAAAAGTGAATTAAACATGACTTCGAAATATGGTCGACAAAATTCAAACAAAAAATTTTGTAATTAGACTCAAAATGTAATAATTCAAAAACTCTTAGATTGTCAGAGATATACGGACTAGGTTCGAACACAAGTTTTTTTTACCCTCGATTCAAGTTCGAATCAAAAATAAGATAAAAAAAAATTTAATTTAGCCGGAATTACTGATCTCTGTAATTTCAATCACAATTAAGTTTGATGTAAATCAAGCTTTAATCAATAGTTTTTACAAATAAAATTATTTTTATAGTCAATCAAAACAGAAGTGATTGTTTTTTCTTTACATTTTCGAATTTCCAATATACAATCAAATTTATTACAGTTCAAAAATAAATAAAATTATACAGAATGAATAAATAAAATTATACAGAAGTTAAAATTAGAAATATGTTCCACTAAAATTATCACGAAAGTGAATCAACGAAGTGAATTTTTATAAATACTAATTAATATTTTTTTCAATTATGTAGAATAAGTTTTTTTCTTTCAGTGTAATAACAAAATTCATACTATTCTAGGTGATTTAAGAGCCAAAGCAGTACTAAAATAAATTATTTGTGAAATTAGCAGTGGCGAGGAGTACAAAACGTTCTATCGAATAATATTAATAATTTAAAAAAATTTAAAACAAAGAAAATAAATCGTATATATGTATTGAATTCGATTGTTTCTTTTAAATTTGTACATTGGTGTTAATATTCAAGCTTCAAAATTCTGTCAAATATTGAATTATTTTTATTTTTACTGTTAAAAATTTTTTCTATAATAATTTTAAGGTTCGCTACTGATAACAAAATTGACTTCAAAGTATCAACTCACGTGCTAATAACACTTCATTTTCTATTATTTTGTTATGAACTTATTCAAGGTAATATATGTAATAAGTTCATAAAAGCGAAGTTCAAACAAGATAAATTTTTCAAGAGAATTTAAAAAAATAAAAAAGAAAAATATTATTTATTGCCTATAATTATGAGATACCTAAGTCATGTTTTACTTTTATTACTGGTAATTTGGTTATACTTAATACCATATTATTTTTCTAAAGCTCAACGGACTATTTTCTTTTTATCTTATCCGTAACTTGTGTAGAATACCTTTACGTACTTAATAGTGTGAAATAAATTGCAGTAAGTTATCAGGAACTACGTCTTTTTAAATAGGATAGTTTTATTTTATTTTATTTAAGTAAGTACCAAATTTTAACTTTAAACAAATTTTATAAAACTTTATTGTTTTATTTTATTAATAATGAAAATTAAATTAACATTCATGTCCTGATCGGTTTTCGACCAGGAATCTTTATGTAATAATACCCAAATCAAATAACAACGAAACCGGTCGGGTCAAATGTGTAGGATTATGATTTATCCTATATTAATCTGTACCAACTTACGTTTATGAACGTCATACACTTTAGGCAGTTCAGGCTTATTGTATCTTCTATCATATTTTTTTCTGTTATCAGTACTTCTTTTGAAAATCTCAAAAAATTACTTTAAAATTCAAAGACATTATTTTTAATGGCAAATCAATATAAGGTAGTTCAAAAGAGGCTGAAATTCAGAAAAAATGGGGAAAATATTGTTTGAAGCAACAGCGATTCTCTTACAAGAAAACCATCAAATATATGCATTTGTATTTCTTTGAGACTCACTGAAGAAAGTAATGTAATATAAGACATTATTTCTCAGTATTGTTCAGTAATTCAGTATTGTTGCAAAATAGAGAAATTATTATTATTCATATATATTATAACAAATTTGTATGTTGCAAATAATTTAAATAAAATGGAACTTTAAATAAAATGGGATTTAATCAGGCTTAGTATCCGGACAATAGTAGTAGTTTTCCACATTTGATGAGTTTATGGGCCAGCAATTTAATAAATAAATACCGGAATAACATCGTAATTCCCTTCTTACATGTAATTAAAAATTAAAGTATCGTATTAATGTACGACAAGGTACTTTTTTTTACTTAAGTTAATGTCAAGAACATAAATTAAAAAAAAGAAAAAGTATAAAGTTCAAATTATTTTTTCTTTGAAATTCACTCTATTAAGATCGAAGCCGTATCAGTATGATGTATTAAGAAGGCAAAAAAAAAAACAAAAATAAAACAAAATAAAATTTGTACTACATTCCATGCATGGTACATATCAATTAAACCGTTAACCATATTTATGACACCACTGCGGCTATTTCATGTTTTCAATTATTGGAATTCCTTTATTTAACATAAAATGTTTCTAGAAATTTGCATAATCTTGAATTAACCCTTTAAGATAATAATGTTTAAATAATTCGACCTATCCTTGTATACTTCGTGATGATATAAGACAAAATCAGTTTTATACACATAGATAAATTCAAATATAAATAAAATGTCAATTTAAAGAGATTTAAATAAAATGAACTTTCTATGAAAAAATCAAAACGTGGACCATGTCATTTCTGCAATATCAAAGTGTGAACATTTTACATTTTAGGTGTGCAATAAATGTGGTAAAACAACATGTAAAATGCAAAAATTCCTGACCATGCAAAAGTTCTTTGCTATACTAGTGTCAATTAAAAACTGTAAAATGAATTAAATATTTAATTTTGTTATTTAAAAAAAAATTTATTTTATGTTTGTTATTTTTGAGAATAATTATATTAATTTTATAAATAATATAATAATTTGAGAACAAATTATTATATTATTTATATGAAATTTATATAAGAGCCGCTGCGGTGGTAAAAGAGGATTTGTGTGACTGGCTTTTACGACAGTGGTTGAGGGTTAAGTAAAATTAATTTTTTTTCCTTAAATTCAAAGCATTAAAAGCAATATGGAATGCAAATTTTATTTCAGGAACGAACGCCACACACAACCATCCATTTGCACTAAGATATTATTTTTATTTTTATTATTATTATTGTTATTTTTATTATTATTTTTTCTTATTTTATTTATTTAATTAAGAAAAATTATTTAACTTGACTGTCTAAGATGTTCTTTGACAACATCCAATGCTGGAGTTTCTTCACCATAATCTTGAATTACAACTACAGAATAGCCGCAAACTTTAGGTGGCTTACCTTCTTTGTCGATTTTATATAAACCAGACTATTCATCTCGTCTTTTATGGGAATCAACACGAATTAATGGAATTCTGTGTTCATTACACAATGTTGTAATTAATTTTTTGTATAATGGTTCTTCAAATGATTCAGCCAAAATGGATACCATGATGGCTAGATGGATACCATGAATATGTCCATCGGCAATTAAGGATTTCTTTAAAACTTCTTATAAGGCAGTATTAATATCCATGGAACCGCCAACAACAGGGGCTGCGGATGGAAAATCTACATCTACATCTGTCATTTTTATTTATATAAATATTATATCTCCTATTTGACAACCGGAAAGAAATTAGTTAATTAAAATATTTGAGCCTTAGAATATCGTTCAAACGTACAAACGTTGAAATAATATAATAATTTTTTCATTTTTCAAAATTAACTTCTCATTGAGTCAGTTTTGATATTCAAATTATAAATAAATGAGTACAAGTTAAATAGAATATCTAAACGAAAATAGTGATTTATTACACCCATTTTAATGAAATAAATCAAGAATCATTGTTTTCATTATTATATGCATATCCATTGTATAGTGCTGATAATGACGCCACCTTTAACATGTGAAAAAGAATAACAAAGAAAAAACAGAAAAACAATCGATCAATTCATTTTGAATTCTATATGTATGTATACAAAGCAATAGCAGTAGTAACAGTTGCGATGATATTTTTCATAAAATCAAAAGACTAAGACGGGAAACTTCTTTTTCAATTCTTTTATTAAAAATTCATCATAATAATGATGAGTAAATTTGTTTTAACTTTTGCTTTTGTTTTTATTGAATAACCTAGAAGAAAAACTTATTAAATGAAATCTGGGTGTAATTTGAATTAAATGAAACGACATTTTTAAAGAATTTTAATTCTTTTCTTTAATTACTTCTCTATTATTCGAAGACAAATTGAAAAATTAGTCACACTGTAAAATTAAATTAAATGATGGATATTAGTTTCTAAAATAGGATGAATTTCTAAATTTCAATCTTTCTTTTTAAATTACCAACAAGTGATAGTTTCAAATTAGGACACAAAAACAATGGCCCATAGAAAGTTGCACTGCAATACTGCTTGTGGAACTTATAAGCCGCTTATTCAACAAAGTAAAATTCTTAAAAAATGTAACGTTCTATTATCTTACCACCATATGACCAAAGACTCAAATTAATTGATATTTGTACATTGAACTTTAGTTGTGAGGTTTTTGATGTTATTTTGATTACATCAAACGTAAAATCGACGTATATTTCCAGCAATATCATTATTAGAAATCTACACTTACGCTCATTCAATTTATTTAAAAACAGGAGAACTAATTAGGGCAAATATGAACCTATTTATAGAATGTTTATTAATAGGTAACAAACATAAATTAATAAAAAATCAGCCAATTTTGATTTCATTCATGAGATGAAATCAAATGTTGTGACATATGAGCTGAAAATTGCATGTCAAGTTTTATTAACACCGTGTGAACTAGGAAGTTTTTAAGTAATCCTATTTAATTAAATTAATAGAATTATTGTGAAATTCTGCAACATATCGACAAAATATTTAATACAACCTATCTATACTACTATTGTTAAGGAACATTTCAAAAAAGTTCCCACGTTCTTATGTAACATACACTTATTCAATTCATTTATCCCATTTCATATTTGACCGGATATTTATGTAGATCACGAAAAATATAAAATTTCATTAATTTAATTGATAACAAAAGCAACGGTTGCCGTTGTACCGAATAATTTTTTGCTCTTTGCTTTTTATGAATTGACACTTACAATGCAAACTAGCATTACATGACGATACAATGCAATTCAAGACGAACAATTATTTTTCTTGATATTGTGTAAAATTCATAAACTGAATAATTACAGTTTTCAACTTAATGAATAAAATTATCATTTTACACATATAATTTACAGATGAACTTTTAAAGTATGATTAGAGGATTAAAGTTCACAAGTGAATTAAACCAAGTGAATGAGAGCGAACATTTTTTTTTTATTATTTTAAGTTATGTTACGTTGTATTTCTAAAACCTTATATGGATGTTTTGAATTAATTTCAAGAAATATATTACACAAATATTTATTTCTTGAATATTAGCAAAATTTTAACCCTGAGGAGGTCAATACTTGAAGGAGATTCACGTGCTTATAAAAAATAACTTTAGTTTATTTTATTATTTACGTGTGGGTGTGCACATAAGCTTAGAGAATGTTTTTGTCGAGAAATGCTTTTCCTAATAAAATTTTAGAAATATTGTTCATTTCTCTTTTTGATATCATCCAAAAAACATTGGAATAAAATTGATGTTGCGCAAGCCTTTGACAAAGTATGGTATGAAGGGCTTATCTACGTCGCTTGCTCCCCGAAACATATGTCGAACTCGTCATATTTATCGAATCGAGTATTTCAAAATAAATAAGTAAAAGATTACTTTGCTCTACACAATATACACGCAGAAGGTAAAATACTGGGGCCTATACTATATTTACTATACACACTAGTGATATTCCAGAGATAGAAAATGAGACGGCAGTTACTTTTGTCGATGCAATATGCAACATGCTAATAACAAAATCTCCATTTGGTGCAAAAGGTGAAGAATTAAACTGAATGAAGATAGAGTCACACATTCCAGTAAGATTGAACAACGTCATCATACCATATCAAAATTGTGTAAAATATCATGGTATGATGCTTGACATAAAGCTTATAGATGGAAAGAACACGTAAAGAAAAAAAGCTAGACTGGATCTGAAATACAAACATTTATATTGGCTAATTGGGCGTATATCTGCGCTTTCGACGTATAACAAAATTTTGATCTACAATCATATATTAAAGTGAGTCTGGGGATAAGATATTCAAATATGGGGTTGGGCTAAGCATCTTCAAATTCAAACTATCCAAACGTTCGAAAAAAAAGTATCACGAAACAGTGTTAATGCCACAATGGTGATATTCATAGAGATCTCAGGATCCCACTCATAAACGATGAAATAAAAATATTGGCTGTACGCCATAAAAGTCGTTTGTTTCAACATGTCTCTTTCGAGGTTTCACTTTTAGCTAGAGTCAAAACTTTGTTAGAAGACTTAAACCGTAATACAGTTCGAGTTAGGAACCAATCTTTTATCTTACAATAATTTCTAATGGAATTTTGTTTGATAAAAGATATCTGCAGTAATAGATCCAAAATTGTATTAATGGTTAGTCTTAAATTCTAGTTTTAATTATAAGAAAAGGATGGGAGTTATTAGTGTGTTAAAGTAGGCACGGTCCCTCTTTTGATAATTTGCTTCTACTTCGAAAACAAAAATTCACTCTTTGTTGTTTTTTCACTTAGATACAATATCTTTTATTATCTCTAATTGCTAGTCGATGATATTCAATATAACATAATAATATTATACTAATTAATTGTAATGTAATCATAATCTTTCATAAGAAAAATTATAAATGATTCCAATGAATTAACATAGACCTGAAATAATTTGTTTTCATAAAACTAAAACAGTAATATTAGGTTGTAGAAATAAATAACAAACTAGTATAATTTCATTTATAACCTTACCTTATCTTCTAAATGATTATTTTTATAGTCTTGAAAGAATTCAACCAGCTGATTTGCAATGACATTTTTTACATGAATATTTATTAAACCGATAACTATAATCCAAAATTGTAAGAATCCTTTTGGAAACATCTTATTAAATTTAATTCCTAAAATGATACAAAAAATAAATAAATGAAATAAAATTATATGAATTATTTAGTAATGTATATTTAGTAAGCTATATGTATAAATAATTTTTTTTTTGAAATTATGAAATTATTTATTTTACGTTAAAGTTAAAAAATATTATTTGCGATAGCAGTGGCACACATCTTATTTACTATGTTGGTAAAAAGTAAAAAGTAAAGGAAATTTGAATTTTAGCTCTAAGCTATTTGGCTGTTGAAGTGGTCCAACATTAAGAATTACTAAGTTTTAAAACTACAAGTACTGTTATAAGCTGAAGTGCTGTTTCCAGCAACGTCGTATTTAACGGTTAACGGTTGTTTGCAAAAAAGCTTTTTGTCATTTTAGATCTTTATTCTATCAAATATGGATGATGCGAATGAGAACAGTTAACAAAATACGTTTAAATTTAATATTTATGGAATAAAAAATAATGATAAAAGATTTCATACGCCTTTGTAAAGAAAAAAATAAATATGCCGCTTTAAAGAAATAGAATAAGAAATAATCAAATTATTTAATAAACAAGTGATTTTTGGAGATACATATATGATTAAATAAAATGTTTTGTGGAAGATGAAGTTTGAACGGTTGTTCAATCATTGGTACATTTAAAGTTAGATGTAATTTAGTTTACCTTAATTACAAGTGGCGATTTTGAGTTTCATAAGAATTTCATCACTAATCATTGTGAAGAGTAACTCACACAATAGTGTGGGCTTTTGTTCTAAGTTTGGTACATTTTTTTTAGCTTTATTTCTTGTATACGATAAAATAACTTAACGATTTAATTTCACTTTAAAGCATATATATAAATATCAATAAGAGAGTGGAATTGTAATGTATTCAGTAATTCTATATATCTATGGGATCATGCAAAACGAAATTTAATTTTTTAAAACAGAAAAATAATCAAAAAAACTTTAATCAATTTATATAATCAACTACATAAGTGTTGGCATAAGTGTTAGCATTTAGTAAAGCAACGTTTACACATAAGATTTCATTTGATAAAAGTTACTTATTTATTTATTTAAGGTTTGTTTGGCTCAAATAAAAAACAATGATTTTAAATATATAGAAATTAAAAATTATGAACAAATAAAATAAAAAATAAAAAATACAAGAAAATGAAAAAAAAAATTTACCTATTAAATTTTTAAATAAATAAAAAGTACAATTAAGAAAAAGTTGAAAAAATCTTATAAATGTAGGTAGTTTAGTATCTACTAATTGTTATTATCAATACTATTATTTATAACAATCAATATAACAACAAAAATAATCAAACACAACAAAAATTAAACAAAAAGCTTAACAAATGACAAGAGTGGATTTCGATTTAAAGGAAAAAATTAGTTTCCAGCATTTTTTGTTTCAAAAATGTTTGATGATAATAGGATAATATTCTATTTTTTCATTAAACAAAGTCGGATGTTAAAATTTGTGGAACAACGTTTACAGGACAATCAAACTTTCAATAGTATAAACAAAATCTTGATGTCTAAACGGTACCTAATAGTGAGTACCTAATTTTTTAAATATAAAACAATAGCTATATTAGTTTACTCTAGTTTTAATATTTTAGTGTTTTTTATTTAAAAAAAAATAAACAGTAGATATAGATAAATAATAAATGTACCTATGTAATATATGAATATATCCTATATCTATCTATTGATATTTTGATATTGTAGTCTTTTGTATTTTAAAATAAAAAAACAGTAGTTTTTAATTTTTTGGTTTTCCTAATTTCTAAAAAAAATAAACAGTAAGAAGCCAGTTTCCTGTCCGAGCTGCCTTTGCAATGACCATTAACAAAGCGCAAGGTCAAACTCTCAATAAGGTTGGTATTTTACTTGATGCACCAGGTTTTTCACATGGACAACTATATGTCAGGATTTCGCGCACTACTGGGAATATAAATAATTTGAAAATTAACATCGAAGAGAATAGAACTGTTAGAAATATAGTTTTTAATGAAATATTAGTTGATTAAATATTTCAATCTATATCAATCCAATTATGTAGTCTGTCTGCTAATCTACTAATTTAACTAAAGTATCAAATATTACCAAAATATTGTTGATAGGGGAATTTTTCATTTTGATAATTTATAATGCAGTACAACCTAGAATGCTCTAATTTTGATTTTTCACTATATATAACGGTAGCAAAAAGTTACGTAGTAACAGGTATTTAACTAGTCTATATAACCAATCAATGCCATCAATGCCATGAATTGCTTTTTTTGAGTTAAAATTTTGACTTTTTTTGATGAAAATCCTAAATCTATCTACATAGCCTTTTTCAAATAACAGATTAAAATAAAATCATTCATTTTACTTACTATTTAGTTACATACTTGATACTAGTTATGAAATTCATTATTATTTATTAGTTAGTTGCTGCATATCCAAAGAGAAAAATGAAATTTGTGATGTATCGCCTTTAATCAAAGTAATAAAATAATTTAAAAATTAATTTATTCACATTTAAGTATTAATAATTTAAGCTTAATGCAAAGACATGTTTGTATGAATGTACACTACGTGAAATAATTTTAAATCAAATAAGAAGTCATTCTACCATAAATGACAGAGCAAGCGAATTGAGAAAATTAATATGAATAAAAATCAGAGACAAATAACGGTACTTTTGATTTTGACACTTTAATTTACTAATGAATATTTAATTGGACACCACCATATTCGGACAATAGATGAAAAAAAAATAATAATAATAATTTGTTTCATTTTATTTACTCTGAATCTCTGATAGTTAGCGTCTACACTGAATAATATTCTAATAAATACAAAAACTAATCGAATTATTTCAGATTTCATTTAAAGTTTTTGATAACGACAATTTTAATTTGAACAAATGTTTTTTTTTAAATTTTTTTCCTGACATTGACTATGTATACGTGTACGATGAGGGGAATTTTAAATTACAGTACAATTTACCGAAAAAAAAACTTCCGAATAGTAAGTATTTCCAATTAAAATGAAAATTTTCAGGATAAAAAGGATATTTAGCTAATACATATTTGAAATATATAGTAATAGAGAGTAACAGTAATTTTTATATTATTTTAACAGTCTTAAAATAGGTATTTTGCTTCCAAATATCAAAAACGAATAGACTACCCTTTATTATTAAAGAAAGAAAGAAGTTTAAAAGATTATGAGATTATCGATAATTTTTAATTTATCAAAATATATGGCGGTATATGAGGTCGCACATTTTCAATATTCTGGAAATAAATAAATGTTTATAAAGCATTTTTTGTCATGTGGGAGTTTTGACATTGAAAATAGCCCACTTAATACTTCACAAATTTAATGTTTGAGAAGAAGTAGTTTGCATTCCATTATTACGATCTTTCAGAATGACCATTAATGAATAGTAATATTTGACTTATCTATGGAATTAATATTTAGTATAAAATTTGATATTTGAAGAACAACATAATTCGATATTATCTACTTTAGAAAATTGGTTACATTCGCGAAACTAGTAATTTTGGTCATTACTGAAAAAAAATTTGGTGTATCTGGTGTATCTGCTTCGAATTTTTTCAGCGAATTTAGTTATGGGATGATAGTTATTACATACTAGTTAAAATCATTTATAGTAAGCAATAATAAACATTTTCAATTCTTATTTATTTTTTTTTTATTTAAAATTGTCGTGCAATAAGTAAGCGTTAAAAATCAAAGATAATCAAAAAAATATTAAATATAACCCCCCCGTTGGGATGATGTAGATAATTATGCGTAATGTTTTTTTTTCTTAAAATTCTTAAAAACAAATTAACATTTTTAAAATTTTTTTCTAATCAAAAAATTTATTACGATTTAATTGTTGAAGTATCTAGTAGTTTGGATTATTGAAATGGCAATATATAAGTTTGAAATTATAATGAGATATCAAAGAGATTAATAGTTGGAATAATTTCGAAAGATCGTAAATCGGTATAATGATAAGCTGTATAAACTGATTTGAACAAGACAAATTTTGACATTTTTTTTTTTTGTTTTTTTGACTTATTTTGGAAAATTTATTTATTTTTTCTTTTATTGTGAATTGTAAAAAAATGTTTCAATTTTTGTTTTTTTAGTTTTTTTCTTTTTCAAATTTATTCTGTAAAAAATTTATGTCGTATTTTTACAGATTTCATTTTTCTAAATAGGAAAAATTTCTTATTTAGTATTGTTGTCTTATACAAATAATATTGAATTGCTGTGTTAAGTTTTCAAGAAGTGTATTTAGTCATAATAAATTCTTTGGGATTGAAATTCTTCAATGGAATATGATACAATAATAAAATAACAACAAAGTATTTTATTATGGAATAGGGAATATGTATTTCATTATTTAATTTGTTTTAAATTGTAGAGAAATTTTTATTTTATTTATTTATTTCACAATTCTCAAAAACTTAATATAAGTGTGGTTTGTCAATAGTAGTATAAATAAGGTATTATATTTATTGCATCCTAAGTAATTTGTTGAATCTTAGATAAAAGAATACTTGCTTAATTTTCTGGTATTTTATTTACTATACAGCAATACTTATAAGCGGTTTTCCTTAAGTTCCTGAGTTTAACCTGAGTTTAAATTTTTTTTTCGTTCATTTTTCAATCTAATATCATAGGTTTTGTAAATGTTCATGTTTTAATAGGTTATATGAGAGACAAATATATAGTAAAGTTGAAAGAAAAATTTCTTTGTAGGTCCGAGCCGAGCTCTACATTTTAGTGTTCACAAGGTTTTGATGTCACCACCGAAATTTTTCTCACAAATTTACTATATATTTATTTATCTCTCATGTACATAATCTGTATTGAAAAATAAATATGTATTTGGAAAATGAAAATAGCGGAAGTTATAAAAAGAGGTTTAGAGATTTTCGCAGGAATGATAGCATGTTGATAAGTAGAAATGTAGAATAAGTAGATATTGATAAGTATGCCGCGATTTTTATTTATGCAATATCAAAAATCGAAGCTATCTTATTAAACATAAATTTGTATATTTTGGACATGTGACACGGAGTCAAATAATAATCGTTTTAACTTAACATACAGAGAAAAGTTGATAACGAAAGAGCAATGGTAGAAAATGAATATCGGTTATGCAAAAGTAAGAACTGAAATGGTGTATCAAATATCGATAATTTAATGCATACATCAGTGGTTCACAATAAGTAGATTTGAATTTTATCCAGTATAGTTATTATATGTGATAGAACAATTTGGGTAAATGAACGAAGAGAGATCAAGCTATCTTGTAGGTTATACCAACTTAAATTAATTTTTAAATTAAATAATAATTTTTTTTGTTGTTTTATGCGAAAAAGTCATGTCTAATACATTTCTGTGGCAATATTATATAACCGCTTAAGTCGAAATTTAAAACTTTTCAGTAAAACCATTTTAAAATTTTTACCATTTTCAAATTACTCTGTGGAAAAATTGAAAAGACATAAAAATTCTAGTGTATGCTCATAATATTCATTTTTATTCACAGCTAATTTTAAAATAAGCTGTTTTAAAATATGAAAAAAATGAAATTCTATAAACTTATTTCTACTTAAGCCGTTTCGATTTCTCCATATAAATTTTGACATAAATCAAAAGTCGCAAAGTTAAGAAAAAATCATTTTTTTTCCATATCAATTATAATAAAGTTGTTTTTAACACTTACAGCGGCAATAAAATTGCACCAGTCTCTGGGATGAAGTATCTTTGCAGTGGATCGTTTTACTTTTCTATCAATAAGAGCATTATCACTATCTGACTCCATATGGGTATGACCAGGTTAAATATGATCGATAATTTCAATGTTTTTGCGGGACTGTAAAAATTATGTGTTCACAAATAAATTTTTGTTCAGGCCTACGTAGGAGTCACTATAAAATATTATATGATTTGTTTGACCCACTGAATCAATAGTTTGTAAATGCAAACAAGACGAATTTTCATTTTCATTTTGCTACGCTTCGCAACACCTTCATGCCAAATGTAGCAATAAGCGTTACCACAATAACAATCATTGACAGGCAAGTTGTAAGTCCACAACTATCTTTTATAAAATTATATGGATGTTTTTAAAAATGGAGTTGAGAAGCATCGGTCCATTTTGTAAGTTTGGATTGCCTTGTTCAAAACTGATAACATTTTGTCTTTTCGTTTCATTTCATACCCAAAATCTGCATTTTAATTGTGTTTTTGTAATGTTATTAAAGAAATCGAATATGGTAATAAATTACTTGCTTTGCAAGTACAATTTTAGCTTTCAACTTATTCAACAGGTGCAACATTTGTATTGAGTTAAGGTTTTTTAAACTTAATGTTCATAGCTCGTGAATACAAAAAAGATTTTGTAAAATATAATTTTAGAAATTTACAAAATAATATTATAATTTTGACTACAATTTTTACTCTAGTTTATAAGTAGTACTGACTTTTAAAAATATTCGAGTATTTATTTCTGGATACTTTTCCATAAAAAGGTTAGACATTTTGATAATTGTTAAATCGGTATGAAAATATCGGCTTTGAAAATTTGAAAATTTTGGCTTTACTAAGATGGAAACTCGGTAATATGAGTGAAAACAAAAATCAATTCAAAGAACAAATGATAAGCAGGATAAAAAAATCTATTAAATACTTACCATTAAAAATTTAATGATTTTGAACTATTTTTCGCGCTAATTTCAATTTTTACGATCTTGTTCCCATTTAAAACAAAAGTTTTTAATTAAATCTTTTATAACTAATTGAAATAATATAAGCTTAATGTGGCACTTTAATAAATTTCAATACAAAATCTAGACAAGTACACTTTTTACTCACGTCATTTCACTCTTAAGTCTGAAAGTGAACTATAATCATACACATATTGTAAAACTAGACATAGTATTCAATTATGATCTCCTTACCATTTTTTATAAACGCTTATTCACGTTTAAGTAAAATAAAGTCACAAGATAAATTTTCTCAGCTTTGAAAACTCATAAAACCCTCGGGATTATTGTCGCAGATAGAATTTTGCACGTAAATTGTGATGATAATAATATCTCATTTTTCGCTTAAATGACTTAAGCGGATATATATGTTGCCACAGATTTTATGATAAATAATATGTGGCAATATGCTTGATTAAAGTTTTGTTTATTTTGTATAATAATTGGAGATGCCATTGTCAAATCATGATTGGTGATGGAGCATTTTTTTTTATACTGCTTGAAATATCAGTTATTTCATAAATATATTCCGAATTTGAACTTAAATTGATTATTTAGAATTATATTTAATCTTTATATGAGGGGTACAATTCATCATCAATGTTTAGAGGATGGAAAGCGAGGTATAATTAGTCTTTAAAAATCAATCAATTTAATATCAATCGTAATAAAAATATTTATCACTCATAATTTTTTTTAACTTCCAGTCTTCTTTAGTTTAAAATATTTGATAACCTCTGTTAACCTTCAAACTACTGCATATAAGTTTTTGAAATTACTGAATTAATTTGGAAATACCATTCAATAATAATAATACAATCCACCTAATTTTGATTTGAGCACTATGGCTGCACTTCTTTTCAAACTAGTCACACAGGTTGTACAATTGTACATTACAAACAAAATGATTTATACAGAATACTAATTTATTTAGAAATCCATACATATTTTATTTATTATTTAGCCAAATTGTAAATTTACTTCAATTTCCTCGATTACTCGTGATTACAGATAATTGTTATACCTATGTACATAATAGTAAATATTTATAGTACATAATTTACACATTGTTTGTTGGTAAGTAAATATTTTAATTTTCTAAAATAATTGAACTCAAGTAACAGCACAAATACTTTTCTATATACATACATATATATATATATAGATGAATTGCAATTCATCATATAAAAAAAGGGATTCAAGTGGATAATTTAAAAAAGTTTTACTGCCAATTTTTAAAATTTATTTTTTGTAAAAAAAAAAATTAATTCATCCAATAATTTAGGAATCAATGTAAACCTAATTGTTTTGAACCCATAATTGGGTTTCCGAATGTCTATAATGGAAAAAAAATTCAATATAAATAAATTAAAAATAAAAAATCAAAAATCCTGAATTATTATAGGTTATTTTTGTTGTTGCTTTGAATTCTCATATTTGAAAGATGTTGTGGGTGGATGAATAACGAATATTGTTATTGCAGAACATAATGATTCACAGTTTTCTGATGGCATGTATTTTACTATAATTTATTTTCATATAAGGAAGTATATAAATCTTTGTTTAGATAATAAATTTCAGTAAAGAATTATAACTCAAATACTGATTTACTTTTTTGATCGAATTCGTTCTATCAAGATACATTGATTAAGAAATTTTAACTGTAATATAACTCTAATATAATTACTGAATTATCACATGATGAAACAGAGGTATTTCAATCATATGGTATTATATTGCACAAGGTAGTGATTTTATAATAAAGCAAAAAAATTTTCTGAATTTTCGGTTTCAGTTAGGGTACATTTATCATAACACATATTAAGAAATAAAATTTCAAGCACTGTGATTAGCAACACTTATAACGTCTAAGTTGTCGTAATATTCATTTTTCCATGAACTGAAAGGAATACGTGCCTTGAATACAAATTATCCGTATTGTGAAAATTACAAAATATGAAAGTTCGAACGATACAAAACTAAATTTGGGGCATTAGTTTCGAAATAAGCATCCTAATCATATAGACACGCTCAATACTAAAGAATTAAAGAAGAAGAACATTTTTTTGTATTAAAGTTTTTAAATGAAATTTTCTAAAACATGGGCTGGGTCATTTGGGTTCCACTACGGAGGAAAAAAGTTTTATATTAAAAAGCATTTTACTAAAAACTGAAATGAAAGTCTATGAAAATTTTACACTACCAATGCGATACACATTGATTTTATATCTTAACTGAAGAAGAATGTTTCTATTTAATCTATATGTATGTTAGCATTTAAAAATAGACGTATATCTAAAATTGTCAAATAATTAAAATATAAATTGATGCTATCATATAACGTACGCCTGGGTTATTTTCTATTATAATCTTTATTTTCAAGCTAAAATTCTATCCTAAAGAACCTAAGAGAAAACGTGCTTAAAATACTTTTGTTTTTTTCGTTATTAATTGAACGTTACGTAGAGACGAAGACTTCGAATTTTTATGAAATATGTAGATAATTTATATTTCAATTACGTGTATGTGAAGTTATATACATGGGACTTTAAGTGAATTTTTACTAAAGAGTGCAAGTGCAATTTGTGTATAGTTTTTTCTCCTCCTATTAAATAATTTGTTTGGCTTTATAATATTATAAAAAGTACAAAAATTAAAAATTTAATAGAGATTGTTTTCATAAATGCAAACCTGCAGTCAATCTGCATATTCTGAAGTTATGAAAACACTTATCAGATTTTCTGAATGCTGTTTATAAATTCAAACTGTCAGTCTAATGTGCGTCAACTTTACGTTTACAGTATAAATTTTTAGTATGCATAAACATTTTTGAAGCAGTTATCTTAGTTGTTTTGAGTCTTTTAGTTTTTGTTTTGTTATTTAAAAAAAATTTTTTTTTAAATATTTTAAAATTGTTATTTTAAAAATGTAAGTACTCCATATTTCTTAATATATTACAAAAACTTTAAAAAAGAAGTAGTGATTCCGAAGTATGTCTGTAAACTATAAGCAAACTGCAAACTATTAACATCAATTTTAAAATTGTTAATTTCTACGAGATTTGCCATGGAAAACGATTTTGAAAGTGGAAAATATAAAAAAACAACGTTTGAAATAAAAGACATATTAAATTAGCAGAAACTTTCCAGAATTATCAAGTAAATATAGAATATAGGTACAGTTTATTTTCATTATTGCAAAGTACGTAAACTGGGGAAACTTGTTATCAGCTTGCAGCATTTATGAAAACACTAAGACTCCCCAACTGATTTAGTATTTTTGGCAAAAATTAGTGCCCACATTTCTTCAAAGAATGTATTTTTATAAATACACTCTGTATGAGCTAACATCTCTTTTAGAGATACTGAAAATAAATAAATAAATTTATTAAATCTATTAATAAAATTATATAAATATTTTAAATTTTAATAAGTAATTTATCCAGACTTTTTTTGCTCACTCGAAGATTATTTCAATTTTCGAAACATTAGGAACATAAAAGGCACAGTGGTAAATCTACATCCATGATTATGAACACGAAAATGTAGTCAAATTAAAAGAAGATTTGTTACCACTCCAACAATACTAAATGTTAAATTTAAATCTATAATTTATATATAATTTTTGAATTTTTTCATATATTTCTAATTCGATTCATAATTTTTTATATTAAATTCTTAAAAAAATTGTAGGTGATTTCATTGATTAATCATTATATTTAATTGGATTCCTCCTAAGTATCTATGATTATCTACATAAAAAAACAAAAAAAAACATACATCGTTAGCTAATACTAAAATGAATTTAATTTACTTTCTCCTATCGTCATCACGTAATAATGTCCAAAATACACAAAAGTCTTTTAGATTTAAAATAATTGAATAAAAATAAAAGTGACAACATTAACAACTCTCAGTTCAGTTGAACCGTCTTTATTGTACACGCACATTATCATACATACATGAATATGGATATAGTATATGTATATATCCTAAGTAACATAGCCTTAAACATTGATTATAATTTTTATTGAATCTTTCACTATATACAATTTATTGTGCAACAGTAAACGTGTACATTTAATTTCACCTATTTGTGTCTTTCTAATACGAATGCAGACGGTTATTTAATTTTTATTTCTCGATGAAATTTAATTACTATGAATATTGTTGGTGTCGACCAGTTTTTAATACCTCTTTATATTTCAATTTTTCCGATAGGGTAAAAAATTAAATTGTAATTATTATATGTAAATAAACCGAAGACAACTTTTAAGAATTTTTCCTTTTTTTTTTTATATAATTTTAAGTATATAGGGTGAACACCCTAGCTGCTTTTACATATATATTTGGCATGCAAAATTACAAGTGCTTTTCATATAGGTATCCACTAATTTTAATTGTGCAAAACTATATCTATTGTAGAGCAACTTCGCCTTCATCATAGCATAGTTCCATTTCATTTTTAGTGATAACCTAATTACTATTTTTTGTCATTTATTTTATCCTAATGATAAGATCGAAAAACTCATAAAAAGTTTTTTTTGCTTTTCCCGGGGATCGCACCTGACGTCTATCGATCTATAATATTTATTCGATATAATTAAATATGAATTGGTCCGTCGGACAACATACTTCGGCCGAATTTAAGAGAAGCTCTTCACCACTTCATTACAGCAATGTTTTACGTTTAGCGTAGTCTATGTTATCCCAGACCTATAAATGTATTTGGAAACGCTTTTCAGTGAATTGGATAGGATTTCTTCTGGTTGAATGAATCCATGTCCAGGAAAAAGTAATCCTAATATTTTGCTAGTACTTCACATTTGCATAAAATGGTGTGCACCGTCACCTCAACTTCATCTATACAACTATAGTTTGCACATAGTGACCGATGATTTTTTCAGTCTATGCAGATGTTTATTCACTTGACAGTGATCTGCAAGAGAGTTTGTTTTGGATCGAGTTTCGTTTCCATTTGCATTAACTTTTTGAGTGTTCAAGTAGGAAGATTTGGGCTTGCCAAGATTCTTCTGTTTTTGGTTTTATTAATTTCCAAGCGAGACTGCGAACTAATTTTGGCAGCAGAGAATGCAACATCATACCAAAGTTAGTGACTGGTGGTACAAATTTCATTGCTGTCAATTTCACTATAGCCCGGCAGTCAAATTAGTTTAACACTGTTTTTTAGTTCTTTCAAAATAGTAAAGCATTCCCAGATAATTTAAGATTTTATTTCACATCTGTGTAAGTTATTCTATTTAGACGAATTTACTCAATTTTTGGTTAAATAGTCTGCAGTTATTATACATCTCATAGTTGCAAATTTAATCTCAACGTTTTAGGTTTTACAAAAAAGAAATATGCATATTATACAAAAAAACAACAAAACGGAAAATTTTTTCAAGATCTACCAGTTATTCTCACTACTCTCACTGTTTTATTTATAATTTTTTTTAAAATTCAAATTAATGTACCTATGCGAAATAATTTTAAAATATTTGAAATTAGAGTAGAAAAGTCCAGTATATGTTTATATTTGGTTTATAAATCCAGTATTTTATGCACAAACTAAAATGGTTTATGCTAAATTGTTTGGCCGATATTAAACTTATAATGTGGCACATAAAAAAAATACCAGTCATAAAATTCATATGTACATACTTCTGGTTTTATATTTATTTTACTAAAACTAGACTGAATCATATATTTGGTGCTATAGCCTTATCTATGATAACTGTGTATCAATATTTGTGTATGTGTATTGGATGAAACACAGTGAATTTTATGAATAAATGTTCAAAGTTTAGTGAATTAATTAATTTTTTAAATTTAAATATTGTTTGCTAAATTTATTATAAATTTAATGATATGGTGGTACAATATTGAGGAATAGATGAAAGTATTTAATAATAACTAAAGAAACCATGAAGCACGTGTTAGATGTCAGATAACTTAACAACAACTATACCAGTCGGGATTTGATTCAACTGAATGACAAAATTAAATTAACTAAGCTTTTTCTATTAGTTTTTATTCAACTACCTGTAAGCTTAGTTTGTTTCGATGAGAATTATTGTGAACTTCACAAGACTAAGTATCATAATATTTTTCTGCCCCGCCTAAAAAGAAAGTAAACCAAATAGATAAATTGCTAGAGCTCAACTTTTTTGTTTTTCGTATTTTTTTTTTCAGATAGAAGGAAATCATCAAAAGAGCCTTCTATTTCTGTTTTATGTGCGGGGAAGAACGAAATGATGGAACGTGAAACTTCGATATTGACATGTTGAGAGAGACGACTTTTATGTTTAGAACGACTTTTGTTTTAGAACGTTTGGATTGTTTGAATATGTAGTTGTTTAGCACAACCCCATATTAGAATACCGTATGCCCAGACTGGCTTTAATATATGATTGTAGATCAAAATTTTGTTATACGGCGAAAGCGTAGATGTTCGCCCAATTAGCCAATACAAATGTTGGTATTTCAGATCCAGTTATAGTTTTTTATCTTGATGTGTTCTTTCCATCTAAGCTTTGTCTCAACCGTGGTTATACCAAGATAAGTTATACCAAGATAAAGTTTTTTAGTTTCCAAAAAAATTGGGACTCATACAATTTGTTGTAAGCTTATCAAACAGAACCTATATTTATTTGAATTTGACTGAAAGTGAAAAACTTTTCCACAACTAAGAAAGTTTCAAGCCTACGTCATTTTTTGTTTCAAGTTCTCAAAAAATGTTTGACTCAGAATTATTAAATTAAATGAAATTGAAGAGCGAATTGAACTTTTAATGATAAGAATGTAGAAAATTCCAACAAAATTTCAAAGCAAAAATTATACATTGATATCAACAACTGGTAAAAAACTGTGTTGAAGTTCCGGAAAGAAAAATAAATAGAGGCTAAGAACAATTTAATTATATTTATTATTGATTAGAAAAAAACTTAAACAAACTAGTCCATAAACCGAAATAATAACTATACCCTATGAGGTGAAAAAACTAATCTCTAATTTACCGCCATCATTCTTATCTCATGTTCCAATAGATGGAAGTTTTATAAAACCATTGTAATAAAACCAGGTGTTCCAGAACATGCGCATCAGTTTTTTAAGGGAGATCCGTTATCTGAATATCCGTTAACCTAACCGAATCAGTAGAAGATTCGTTATTTTACAAAATTTCAATAAATATAGCTTCTGTTCGATGAACTTAATGATATATTCAACTTCCAGAAAGGACTGGATATAGGTTTTTTAAACCGAAAAATCGTCGAAATCGAGATTTTCAAATGGGAAGTGGTACTTTTTGATGCAAATTCGAGTTCTACGTCGAAAAATTGTATTAATAATTTTTTAATAGCCCATACTTAAACATACTTTGAGAAATGGTTAAATTTTTGTTTGAATACGGTCAAATGCTCAAATGTTTCATTGCCAATGATAATAAAATTCAGTTTAATTTTAATAGTTTGATAAATATTTACAATTTGCTATGTGTTATTCAACTTTTTTGAGTTTATCAACAATGCACAAAACTAAATCCAGAGTTTACAACACATAAATTGAAATTGCAATTTTTATATTTTGCCCAGCGGTGATTGCTACAAAACAGTGAGCAAACTGTCGTTAATCATCAATTGATAGAGACATATGTAAAGTTGTAACAAAAATTGCTAAACTGATTGGCATGTATTTTGGACAATTTCTCGTACAACATTTGCACCAAGAAGATATTCAAAAACCTAATTAACTAATGAAAAAGCAATATAATATTTAAACGTCTACACAGTTCAGTTCGCACTATATTTTTAAAATTTGTTCAATTACTATAGGGTATTCCGATGATATCACCATTAGATCACAACGGGTGGAAGCAGAATAAATGGGTCTGAAAAAGTAAATAACGATAAAACTAAATATTATTTTGTGGTATAAATGATATATACTAAGAGGCCTATCAACATCTTCCTTGTCAAAACATCAGTGTCGACACATTTCATTTCTAAACGGTTGAAAAGTTTTGCTATCTTGGAACTAGTGTTAATGATGAAAAATATCGATGGATGATGAGATGAGAGAATCGAGAAAAATATCGATGAAAATGAAAGGCTTTCGTATCTTCAACTGGAGAAAATACACCTCTTTTGTTATATTTATTTTTTTATTATAATCTTCTATATCCATTGATTTTTGACAAGAACTGTGCATTGTACAGAGAAAAAATCAAAAAATCATTTTTTTTTTCTCATTTTAAGGAAATCTATTGTTACAGAAATAATACTGTGATGTCGACTTAATAAGAAATGCAGTTTTATTATTTTCTTCAAAATGCCGGTACAAAATGTAGGTAATCATGGACAAGTTTTTATTTTTTGTTTTTTTGTTTGAATTGTAATTTTATGGGAATATTTTGGAATTTAAAATTGAAACTACTCGAAAGTGTTGTATTTATTTATTTATTTTTTTTTAACTTGATTTGATACAAATTTGTTTTTCTTAATAATTTAGACAACGTGGTAATAATACCGGAAGATGAACTTAATAAATTATTATTTATTGTAGACTATTTTCATTGCTTAAAAGAAAACAACAACAATTTCAAATGAATATTTTATTCAGGTGTATGGATAACTAATTTTGTATAAGTAATAGCTTTCTAGTAGTTATTAGAGATGCTATACGAAGGCATGAACCATATAAGATCCCGTATTCCTGTATCAGGAATGACTTAAAAAGGTGCTGGATCGTACGATTTGTTTACACAATTTGAGAATATTGCGAAATTATTATAATGATTTTATTAAACTTAGTAGCTAAAGCAATTGATTATCAAACACGGCTTAACTTATTTGCTATCAATTGTGATGCAATTAAGCAATGTCTATCAATATCACTCTGGTATGTAGATAATCAATAAAACTGATTCAAGGCATCCGTTTGATTTTTTATTACAGCTTTTTAAATATAAGTTTGTATTACGTGGTCATTATGGTCTTTGGTTGCATATATGGAATTTTAAAGCTTCTTTTAAAATATTTGATAAGTATATTATGTAATATCAGTCCTTCAAAAAATTTATTGTTTAATCATATTCTAATTTTGAATACAAAATTATCTACTAAGTGATTTAGTTTCTAATTCTGTCAGAAATTGAGTTTTTTGTAAAAAAAAATTTAGCAAAATTTTAGCAAATATACGCAGTTTTTAGTACACTTACCCCAATGGGAAAGAAATAAATATAATAAATTATATTAATGATTTTTAATTAATTAATTTTGCTTACGGTGGGAGTTCTATGTAGACGCAACATTTACATAAATATCATATTTCCCATTTCATTGTTTAAAATTAGTTTATTGTTTAAAATAAGTTAAGTAAAACTTTCATTGAAATCTTCATGATCTAACCGCGGTTTAACATAGAACCTATGCCAAAAAGGTCGAAACTACCCTCAGTGGTGATTGGCTAGTAGTTAGAAAATGACAACTATTTTGTAACAATTTCGTTGAAAAGTTGTATATTTTTCTTAATTCAATTTTAATTAAAAATTATAGTGTTCATGGGCTAGATACTTATGGTTAAACTTTATTTTTTTGTTTGTACTTGCAGTAACACATAGTTTGAAAATTTAAATTTAAACAATTGATGATTAAAATATTCTAATTGTAATTTTTACTAAATACATATGTTTTACAAAGACATGATTTATAATTTTTATTTCATTATTTACACATAAACAATAAACAAATAATAATTAACGTTCATTGAAATAAAATGACATAATTTCACTTATTGAAATACTTAGTACTTAGGATGGGTATTTAAAAGTTTAAACATCTATTCAACACACCCAACAAAAATATAAAACTGTAATCATTTAAAACTATTTACCATTTTTATGAATACTTGTTAAATCATAGAAAAGATTTATTTTGTTTTCTTTTTTGGTTGTTTTTATTTTTATATTTCATTTTAAATTATTAAAAACTTCACTGCCAAGATATTAGAAACCTTACTGTTGACATAAAACATGAACTCGAATGGGTTACATGTATATATTGAAGGTTAAAAATAAATCAACAATACTGTAATAATGACTAGGTAATAAGGCAACCTGTGTTGTGTGAGGTTGTTAACCCTTTACTATAGGAGACTATAGTGTAATTTTATTTTGGAAAATTTTATATTCAAATAATTTTGAATTAGCTTTACTTTTTTTTTCTTTGCGATCGTAGCTCTAATATGTCAGGGCTGGCATTTAGGCTTTTAGTCCTTTATACCCTCCTCTACCCCTCAACTGAGTCGACTCTTTTGATAAAGGCCAACAGATTTGGGGGATTTAATTTTTCTGAGGTTATATTTCTTGAGGTTATTAGGCCTGAGTCTTATCTTTGGAAGGAACTAGGTACTCTCCTACAACATGTGTGGAGGTTACTTCCTCTTCTAGACAGTATCTACATGTGGGATCATTTTACTGCTAGTCTATATATATGTGGTTATTCATGTGGTTACGTGATTTTGACCAGTAAGTATGCCTACCATCTTCCTGCAGTCTGACTTTCAATAGAGTTAGCATGAAGTTGGTTATTTTGGTGTTTATTCTTTGTGTATGTATTCTGGAGACCATGTGGCCTTCAATACGCTTCCAAAGAATGTTTGCTTCCCTCTTCAGGATGTTTTCTATCGATAGCTTAGAATTACCAATAGATAAACCAACTGCCGGTTCCGGTCCATAAATGTTGCCCGCCAATGATCTGGCTAGTTCGTCAGCTGTCTCATTTCCAGTCAAACCACTATGACCCGGTATCCAAATCAGTTGAATTAGCTTTACTGGATTTTGTTTTTGAGGATGACAGAGTTCATATTGATTGATTGAATAAAAAATTTAACATTTATAGAGAAGTGGATGGAAACTTGTTATATATATAGCATAAATATTCTCGAAAAAGTTTCCTAAAAGATCTTTTTCAAATATTTAACCATTTCCGCAATGTATCTACATCTCCACTACATATACTCATTATTTAGTTTAGTTAAAATTCTATTGTTTGAGTAGGCAAAGGTTCGTAATCGGATTTTAATGTTATAAAACCAAGCGAACGAAAGCTGATATGAATTAAATTGCAAGGATGATTATTTGAATAAGATAATTATATAGTCTTGTGATTGGTATAAGCATGTATTAATTATTAATTTGAAAACAGGTTTCTGCTACGATCTTTTCAGTCTTCAGATTTTGACAATTATGAAATTGTAACGCATTGAAATTAATATTACAATATTATAAATTAATGTTTTGATAAACCAACAGTAGTTAGACAATTGATTATGATTATGAAAATAAGATAATTAATCTGAAAATCGATCGAGAAATTCTAGACTTCAATTTTTAAACACGATTTCAAATGTCAGAGCTAATGTATGTTTAACATCAGAAAAGTACAGTATATTTTATAGCTTAGTTTCAACAAGTTAACATACGGTAAAAAGAATAGGTTGCAGAAACTGCCGAAATAGAATATGATTGCCAAAATATATTGAGAAAGATCTAGGAGGAGATGTATGTAATTAGAAACATAAGAAATATATTTAAAGAATAGTTAAGAAGTATATCAAGATATCATATTAAAAACGTTTCTAAATTCAATATAAAATTGATAGATAGACATTTCGTTTATTTCCAAAATTTTAACAGCTGCGAGTTTTATTTTATTCTAACTTTTATTTTGCATTACATTTGTTGCTTAATTTACAATTTCTTTTAATTGATACAAGGGAAAATGATGGAAAATTACAAAAACCTTGTGATTACTTGTGTTTCTAAGAATTTTACTTAAAAACTTATGACTAGACTAATTTATAGCTAAACACGGACAACGAAAAAAAACAAAACACAAAAAAAAAATAGATAAAAATTAAATAACGTCAACCAATTGACTAATTAAAATGTTTTCGGAGTTGGAGCAGTTGGCAATAAATTTGTTAGCTCTAATAGTAATTTTGTCTGTTATCGCCGTACTTTTGGAATTTCAATATAAAATTGAGCTTAAACTGATAGGAAATAGATTTACTTTTAAAATTTAAAATAAATAATAATATATATTTTTTAATTTTTATAGGTGTGAATGGGTTAAAAATATTTACAATTTTGTTTTATTATTGTTGTTGTTATAAATTCATTGTTTTTCATTTTAAAGACTGATTTTAATGCATTGTCATTTTTTGTTTATTTTACAAAAATATTTGGTTGTTGACAGATAAAAATTATTACTTTTGACATTAAGGAAAAAATGATGTTAAAATTTTATTATGATTTTAAAATAATGCTAATTAACTGTTTTAATTAGAATTTTGATCCGGTGATCTAATGGCATCTTTTAAGGGGTGTCACTATAAAATTTAAGATATTTTTTTTTTAAATTTTAATAAATAGAAAATATAATACATACAAAAATTATTTTTGTAGTAGAAAGTTTAAAACAGTTTTTTTTTTGTTTTGTTTTATAATGAATTCAATTATTTTATTGTCAAAATTTCATTACGTTATGACAGAACACTTCATGTATTTAATTGCTATTCTCTTCTCATAGTTTTGAAAAGAATAGAGTGATTGAAAGGACTTTATTTTCAATTTTATTGTTTTGGTTATTTATTTTAAATTATTAAAAAATAAAATATTTACAAAAAGTCTAACTGTCTAACAATCTGGTTATCTGGAAGATTTCAAAATGATTGAAATATAAAAGAACATAGATTTAGTATAAGCAAATACACACTTTTCAATTATTCGATTAAACAACTTAAATTAATTTAAAAATTTCGAATTCTACTTATGGCACAAAAACATTGTCAAATCATACTAGACAACTTATTACGGTTGGATGATTTTCAACAAATTATCCAGTGTCAATAATAATTATAACACACTTTTATTTTCGTTTTTTTTTTCAATTGATATTAGTGGTGTAATGGTATTTGCGTCATATTAATAACCCAAACATTTTAGGTATCATTTTTGTGGTTGTTAAATATCGATGTTACACAAGTGTATACTAAAAATATGAATTTAAAACTTAAGTTTATTTGTTTATTCAACCGATAAAATGTATCGCTTATGATTCTGGGTAATAATTTAAATATTGTTGATTCAAATCTTACATAGATTGTGGATGTTTGAATATTTTTTCTCCTATTAATTTTGCTCTTATTTCTTTTCTTATTATTTGATTTATTAAAGAAAACATGGCCGATGTAGGTATTTTAATAACACCGAATCACACAGAGAATAACAATTATTGAGAGTTTTTGAAGTTTAATATTGAACTTTTATCTGTTTATTTTGTTCGTATTCAAAATGCATTAAAAAAAATTTGTCAAATAACATGTTCAAAAGATTACTTACAGTTAAATTCTTTTTAAACAATTGAAAAGTCTTTAAAAACATTTCAAATTACAAAATATAGAAATAAAAGTAAATATTGGACAGCCGAGTTGCGAATGTATATCTAATAGTACAAATCAATTTATTCCGTTTTAAATTAACGTTTAATCATATATTTTGGTTTAAATTACAATAAAAGTACATTTTGTTGAATACTTAATATAAAAAAAAACTATTTACCTACTTCAATTTGCAATTTTCCATTTACTATGCGTATGAGAATTGAAAAAACAAATTTTTTTTTTACTTTTTCCTGCTTTTATCGGTTTTTAAAGCATTTTTATTAACCTGTTTAGCTTAACAGGTTAAACCATTCGAAATAAATCAAAATAGAAGAATTCAAACGATAATTAGAGACATATTGCACCCTTAGCATCATCAGCATCAATATACCAAACTCGTTCATTATGATCAAATTGTATGCTATGAAAAGTAAAATTTCTAGTTTTGGAGGAGTTTATGTGAATGCATTATGTTATTCACACACATATACACATCTAAATCTATATAGAAAAATATTTAAATAAAATGATGTTAGCTATATAACATTTGCATCTATTTAAGACATAATATTACGGTAAATAATTGAAAATTGAAAAACCCGAATTGAAAATAATTGCAAAAGTTTTCTGAAAAAAAAAACATATATTTGTTGTTATTCCAGTTATTTATTTTGATATCTATGTTTGAGTACGTACTATATGCTAAATAAATGTATCTATTTTGTTTTTAGAATTTTATAAATTTTCTTGATGTAAAAAGGTATTAATTAGCATTTTATAGTTATAATCTTCGAATATAAGTAATCTGAAATAGGTAACCTAGAAGAAATACATCCCCACACATCAAATATGTAATCGACAACGATACGATTTGAAAATATGATTGCTATTCTTCTATGTGTGAACACTTTAACAGATTCAACAATTACATATATGTACTGACAAATAAAGTTTACATATTAAAATTGTTTAACTTCTTCCTATAGCGCATAATCAGTTCATCACTGTGTTATTCAATATTTAGTAATATTTATTAATAGTAAAATGTACTCAATGGCAGTAAATATTATTGTCAGAGTATAATAAATTTTAATTTGGAGATACATCTTATGTGGTTTATATCTTACTTGGAGCTGGAGGTACAGCTTACAATGGTCATTCACAAATTAAACAGCTCTAGAACATTATAAGATGACATATTTACACAAGTTGTTTTATAAAATTATTTTCCATCAAAATACCTTCCTCATACAAGTATATTTTGCAAAAGGATAAATGCAAACAGGAACTAGAAGAGAAAACAATTTGACAAAAAGTTTAACATTTACTTGTTCAAAAAAGCAAACTTCATAAAAAGCAGTTATTTTTTAATATTAAAGTCTTGTCGTTTTGCAAAAATTTGAATTCTTCAAGTGATTTATAAAAAACTGATTCTGCTTTTAAATATTTTTTTGTGAACATTTTATTGCAAAATGTACGCCTTTAGTCAAATAAGAACAATCTTCTTTTGGGAAATGACTTTTTGCAATTTGTGTTTTAGTAAACCTCAGTAATTTCTTTATTTAATAGAATGCAGCCATAATAATTCTTCTGTAGAAGCCCCTTTTCTAAGTCTTTAACAAATTTTTTTCTTCAAAGTCGGTACAGTTGCTCAGTCTCAGAATTCAGAGCTCGATAATGGTTTTATCTTCAGATGTGTTTGAATCTTTTTGTAGCCAAGTAGTTATTTTCAAGAGAAGACTAGTGGAAGACTATTTCTTTGTTAAACCATTTTTCCGATTAAATTTTTCAACGTATGATATTTTTTCTGTGTTTTTGCGTATTAATTTTTTCTGTATAATAGATTATAAATCCAAGTATTTTTCTATTCAAGCATTTTTATATGTTAAAAATTTTTACTTGCCCTTTTTTCAAATGCATTTCTTTTTTTTGCTCTAACTTTGTTTGACATTTCATTTGATGGAAGTGCTTATAAGGAATAATACTCAATAACTTTATATTATAATTTTAAAAATATTTACAAAATAGATTGACACGATTTTATGCTAGTGCTGCATTATTAAAAAGGCACAAATTGCAATACTCCACTTGAATAATATTTAAAAAAAAAAAAAGCATAAATAAATCTCATCATCGTTGATCACGAAAACAAAAAGTAACAAATTTGTATTCCCTATTTTGTAGAGAGTATGTAATTTTTTGTTTTCATTAATTTTATAAAATAGAAGCTGGGATGATCTATAAAATTAACATTAATTTGCCGTTGATGTCATCATTACTATTCTATTGTTATGAAAAAATGAAACGTGATTTTTTTTTTGTGTTCAATATGAATTTATAAATCTCGTGCCATCATGAAATAATCTAAGTATATTATTTATTCTAAAATCTATTGTTCTATTGTAGGAGTTTTGTTTTTTTATTTTTCTCTTTTTTCTTTTATTTAAATCAGACAAAATAAATTATCCCAAAAAAGGTAATGCAAAAATCGAACAAATTGAATTGTTTAAACTCTATCTTATAATGTGCACTGAGCCTATACTTTAATAGTTTCATTATCGAAATGAATCAAATTTAGCGTATTATTGCGTGTCATACAAAAATCTTGTAGAATGCAATTTTTGTAATGAAAAAACAGAAGTAAACAAAATTTTTATTTTGGTAAGGAATTTCATTAAGGGTTTTACACAGAATGCATGATTATAATCAAACTGTCATTAGAAAACTTTTCAACATAACAAAATTCATTTTTGTTTTTAGTTGCATAACATAAAAATTAAGCTATTTTATTATGTAGGCTGATTATGCCTACAATTCACAGATTTGTTTCCAAATTTTGTTGTTGACTAACACATACACTAAATTGTTAATAAATTACTCTATCCATGCGTGCTTTTTTGAACGGAAACAAGAACTACGTTATTTAAAAATCTAATATATTTAAGGTTTTTTTCAAACTATATTGTCTAGAATCTATTGATTTCTTTATTTAAATTTATCATTGCACCACAGAAAATTTAATATTTTATACTTAGTTGATAATTATCATTAATTCTTCGTTTTTCATAGAATGTTATGAAATATTAAAAAAATTTAAAACACTTCGTGCACCTCATTCTAGTATATCGTAAGTCGACTTACGATATACTAGAATGATTGGTTTATCTTGAAGATAATGACAGGACGCATCTACTGTATAAATTTCATAGCGATACGTTGCCTCCCTCGAAAGTTATGACAAATTGAAGACTTACGATATTCCGTCAGTTTCGATGACTCTCCGTTCTAGTGCATTGTAAGTGGATATACAATATAATAGAATGTACATTTTGGATCAGATCTCGATATACAATTTTTATGCTCGGATGTACTTCAAAACTTGTCTTCTAAATGGGTTTGTATGTATACTTACAATATTTTACCTAGTCACAAAATGTCAAATGTATAATTTGTATGTATTCTTACAATAAATAAGTTTGGAGAATTTTGACAGTTGAGTAATTTTGTTGATAACGGTTTTTGATATAAGGTTTTGTATTTTGTCACAAAGCTTAGAAGTTTATAAGCTGTGCTAACATTATTTGATAAATTCAAATATATTTTAAAGTTTTCTGTGTTAAAAAAATAATGTTTCGCGGAAAATTAATGGTCAATGAAGTATTAAAAAATAAGAATCGTAAGTTTAAATAGCTGTTGAAAGATAATTTTTCGTTTATTTCTGAGTGAAATTTTTTTTTTATAGAAACTTCTTCAAGAAAAAAGTTAAGAGTTTGATAGAACATTTAATTCACCAACTTTATATAAGCACCAACTAAATTCAGGTATGTATAAAAAAATAATTTCAAATTCAATAAAAATTTAACCATTCGTACAGTTGAAATAGATACACATAAGAATCATAATCCAAGCTTCAAAATTGATGTAGTGGAAGCATCAAATTATGAAATTATTACAGCAGAAAATGCTATTGTTACTTCTTTACCTAGTACATCCCAAATAAAGGAAAAAGATTAAAAAAATTACATACAATATAATTAAATAAACCATATTGTAAAGTTTGGAAATATATACTTAGGTACTAATTTGAATTTTTTAAAAAGAACTTCTAGATTTTACTGATAGTGGCAGTGAATACCATCTACCAACTAGCAGCATCAGTAGCCCAACAGGAAGTTCTTTCACTCCTCTAGCAAAAAAATCACGGTTGAATGTGTCACCTCTTGTAAAAAAAAGGATATCTAATCCAAAAAATTGAGCGAAAAATAAGGTAAAAACAGAAAAACTATACATGGACAAAGTTACATTTCAAATATAACAGGTGAAAATGTTCCGGCCAAACAAATGAGACCTCCGTGTTCATCTTGTAGAAATCAATGATTGATTAAAGTGAACCTAGATAATATAAAATAATATTGAAGTACAGTTTTTGTTTTTGTTTTAAAAATCAATTAATAAAAGCACTCTTAGTGTTTTTTTATTTAGAATTCGTTTTTGGTTTTATTATTTGGTCAAATAATGCAGGTAATTCTAATTAATGATTTTGACAAATCTTGAATCTTTTTTAACAAATAAAATTTTGCTGCAAACGTTTATATGATAAGTATACTTACAAAATTAAATATAGAAAAAAATACGATCTAGTATATTGTAAATATACTTACCACATTTTTTTTGGGAGATTTTTTCAAAATATCTGTTGGTATCTATTGTATGTAGACTTACAACATCGATTTTCGAAAAATTGCCGTTCTAGTATATTGTTTTTTTAAATATCTCCTAAACTATTAAGTTTTATATAAATTAACTTATGAGCCCTTAATTATCTTTAAAATCTGCATTTTTTTCCATTAAAACTATTTTTCTATCTTAAACACAAGTTGAGAAATACGCCTGAAAAGTTTCAAAATCTTTAAATCGATCTCCTGAAAAATGACGATTTTGACTTACGATATTCTAGATGAGGTGTGCGACTTCATTTATGGATTTGTCGATCTGGTCCATTACCCTTTGTCATTGGGATAAAATAAATGACAAAAAATGTTTGAGAATACAATCTGGTAACAACTTAAATAAAAATGGAGCTATTTAAGAAGGCTTAATTCCTGACAATAGTAGTAGTTTTTCATATTTAATGAGTTGATATACCAGAATATTGATAAAAAAAATAAACGAAAAAATATTGTAGTTGTAGTATCAAACTTGCAGTACCGTACTTAATTAAGCACGAAAAGGTGATTCTTGATTCTACCTAAGTTACTGTCACAATATAGAAAAAACAAGCCATTATTATTTTATAAAACATTTTTTTTTTATTTTCATACTTTTTCACTTATTCGTATATGTATATGGATGGCAGTATAGCTCAGATATGTTCTAAGACTGTGCTTCCGTTTTCGGCTATCATTATTTTCACAAAATTGTTGTTTATTTCTACTATTATATTACTATGCTATTCTGCTTTGCGCAAATATCGTCTCTGAATGTGAATTTTTTTTCACAGTATATTTTAGCGCTTTTTTGTTACATCATTAGATTGTATTTTTCTGCCATCCTACCGATTAGACTATATAGACATACTATAAATAATTATAAATATTATAGATTAAATTTATACGCATTGGTTAGCTTTTGAAAAGATTATAAATTAAAATTTTGTTTGCAATGACTGACATAATTAAAATCAATGATATTAATGATTTACATATATTGAACAATCATGAGCAAAACCATAATAATAAAGGCAATCACTAATAAATAAGTACCATAATTTTAGTACCTATAAGGTTTAGTAAAACCTGCATGTGAAACTGTACTACTTTATTTATTCATGACAAATTCTTAGATATTAATTTGTTCTGTTTAGTTACGCAATCGATTGCAAATAGACCTTGGTGTAATGCGAGTTAACTATTAAAACATTTTCGAATTCCTAATTTTTATATTATTTAAGGTATAAAACATCTTTACTATTCTTCTTAAATACCTATTCAACATTGCTTCGTTTCTTATGTGGTTCGAGAGAAAATGTAGTGTAGTAGTATATTACACATATGTAGTGAAGTAGTATACACATATAAAATAACATGTTAAATTTAATAGCTACCTGGGGGGTCAACATCTATGGCGTTACGTTATTCAGTTACCAAAGAGATCTAATTATGGAAATTTGTTTGAATTCATAGTTTCGCGATCATGAAGCACATATGTTCCTCAAATGTTATACATTTCATATCTAATCTTGATAACAAGTTCAATTTTAAATTTCGAAATTTCTTTTCACTTCTACAAAAAATTTTCTCAGTTTAAATAGAAAATATATACATACTTACAACTACAGAGTTTCCAACCTAATTTTTCAAATTAAGAAAATAAAAACTGTAACGTTGCAATATTTGTTTTTCCATTACAATTACAATATCAAAGTTGAAAATCAAAATGGCAACATTTAACTCATATAAACACAATTAAGCGAAAATCATGTGAATTTCAATGTAATGAGAAAATTTTAAATATTTATTTATTTATTATGGAACTCACCTATAATAACTAGATAAATAATATTTTGTTGCATTAATTTCCGATTCAATATTTGAAATTAATTTTTTTATAAATCAATGAATATTGTATAAGACCTTGATTACCATTCAAAAATTATTTTAACTCTGACTTATATAAAATATATTTTAATAATTAAATTGTTAGGAATTTTTTTTTCTTTTAATTTATTAATAAATTTTATATCACGATTATTTACTTATAAAATTTTTAATAATGGGATTTAATATTATTATTTCAAAATTTTATATTTTATATTTTTCACTTTTTTGTTTTGTACTTTAAAATTTTTTAATTGTAATGTTGTAATCAACTAAAGACTTATGTAAAGTATGTACTTTATTTAAAATTAAAACTAATAAACAAATGATTGACATTTGTCAATTATCACTGCAATACTGTTATTAAATATATAAAACAATTCAATTTTTAGAAATTTTAAAATTATAAATTGATACAATTGTATAAATTTGTACAACCGCCATACCGTAGATGACTTTTAACATTAATAAAATAACAAAAGATAGTTTTATGAATCTTGAACTAACTGTACAAAATAAAAAAACATATATAAATAAAAAAAAAAATAGTTCAACGCAAGAATCTTCAGATAAAAAAAAATAACAAGTAAAACACAAAAAAATTAAAAAAAAAACCTGCTATGTTCCAAATTTGTTCCAATTTTTAATTTTTTATTTATTTTGTTTTTATTATTTTTTTTTTAATTAAGATTTCGTGATCCTTTCAGTTTCTATTTTTTATTATTATTTTTTGTTTTTTGTAATTGTACACGAACAAATTTAGTTTTCAGATTTATCACACTTATTATTATTATTATTATTCTTATTATTGTTTTGAAATTACTCAGGGCTAACAACCTGACGAGTGGGAAGATGAGTTTTTATTATTTTAAAACGAATCCACAGAATACTGTCAATGACAGTTACAACTAATAAAACAACAACAACAAAAATGACGTTACCGAAAATTTTCTGTTACCGACTGATACTGTATCACTTCTGATACCGATACCGATGCCAATATTGTTGCTTATTTGTTTTTGTTCTTCTTTCTTAGATCTTGTTTATAATAAAACAGAAATTATTAAGATTCACAACACCACAAGATTTGGTACAGAAATGATTGGGTAAATAAGTGATTGTTTTCATCTAACTGTTCTTTAAAGATAGTTTTCAATATAGTAATATAATTATATTATTATTATTTTTTTTATTTCTATGTATTTGTTAGATACGTGAGGAACAGGGTGAGTTTTTATGTGTTTTTTCAGTTTACACAATATCGGTAAAAATTTGGAATTTAGTTAAACTATTTTCAGATGCTGAATTTTTGAAAGTTTGATTTTTGAACTGGCAACACATTCGAATTTGTATCCAAAATTAGTTTATAATATTAATGATAATTTTAATTCCTGAACTAAATATAATGTCAATCCTTTAAGTAAAATTCTCTGAGATAGGAGCTAGACAACGTTGAATTCGAATATTAATTCTTTGTCCGGTGCTAAAATTATGTCTTTCTATTTATTTTTATAATACTTATTCATTAAAAATGTCTTGCATGAAAAATGTACTTGCAGTTAAATTTCATTTTATGACTTCAGTTTCCACTGCCTCATGGATTCCATTTTTACACTAATTAATTATTTTATTTAACGTTAAATTTTAATTTTAATATTTTTTAAGGTAAGTTCATTATTAAAACATCTAAAAGTTGAAATTACTGCTATTTTGCTACACTTGTGATGTTGGGACTTAAAAAAAATATACATAAATCGAAATAGAAATAAAAATATATATTTTATTATTAGGGAAAAATAAAAATAATGTAATGCATAATTATACATATTTATTTATTGTTCAGATTTTTTTATTACATATTATTAAATATATTATTGTCATTCACATTTCTTAATATAAATAATAAATTCAAATAATATGGAAAAGTAATTGCTTTATTTTGCTAAAACTATTGAAATAAAATTTTTTAAAATTGTTCTTGGATTAAATTTATTCTGCTACTCTCTTCTACTAAAATAATTTCCACTTTCTTATTAAGGTATAATATATTTGCTTTCGAAACTTTCGATCTCATTAAGTACCATATCTTGATTTGTAGCATTGGGGCTTGTATACAGTATAATTAATAGTATATGATTAAAAAAATAAATAAAACATACTTACATACGGTAAATTACACAGATTTAAATTAATATGCATCAATTATAATTACTTCTGTAATGATGAAACATGTTGAACACATTCTCTAAAGAATACTTTTTAATGTTTAATATCATATTTTAAAAGAAAAATAACTTACATACTGAAAATCAGGCTCCATAGCTTCATAAAATGTTCTTTTCTTTTTCCGAAAACGTCTTCAACCTTTTGACATTAAAACCAATAACCTTCTGTTCAGTCCATCTTTTGGCAGATTGGACATTCGATTTTCTAATAAAAAAATCTGTATCAAGACATTTATTTTAACCAAAACCAAATAGTACTATCTTATTTTTTATCTATTCATCCATTTTTGCCTCAAATTTTTGTATTTTTGCTGCTAGGAAAGTAAAGAAAATCTTTTTCTCTCACTTTTTAATTAAAAAATAAATATGCCTAAGCAAGGTTTGAATGTTTCAGCAAGAAAAAAATAAATATAAACTATTTGTGAATTAATACAGTTAAGAACAAATTTGATGAACATAAAAATTAAATAAAGTCGGACCACAAAAGATTTAAAACCCAATGCTAGTGACAAAAAGACCTAGTTGTTAGTCAGCAGCGGTTCAGCATTTACAAAATAACTTCTAACCAGGAAAAGAATCAATAAATAATATTTTTGATATGTAATTACACCCTACCTGATATTTCGCTGATCCTAATATATAAATGAAGTAAGTGCATATGTAAAATATACCGAAACTACTCAGACAACATGTTTCACAACATGTCTCTTGAAGAAATTAATATATAAGGACTAAAGTTTATCCAAAAACTCTTCAAGAAAATAATTCTTTAGAAACTACGGTTTACGGTTATCAGTTACAATTTTCCCACCAGAAATTTTACCATATCTAATTCTATCTATAATTTGAATTTCAAAAGAACTTAGGTCAAAGAAGAAAATTGGTTTTAGGTGTTTGCGACAAAGAGGTTTTTCCATCATCTAAGTCTAAAAGCCATTTAGTAAAAATAAGATGTACGATAGCATGTTTCGTTCTAATTTAAAGGATTGAAAAGGTGGGCAAAAATTAGATTTTTTGATAGTTAAAGCAACAACAGTACCTCTAGAACTATTTTTGATAACTTGTCGAAAATAAAATACGTCCTCCACCCCCATCTTCTTAAAACAATAACTTTGCCACCGAAGGGTGTTTCTATAAAAAATTTATAAACTAAGAACATTTTTATCTAAAAAGTAAATTGATTTGTTTTATATACAACTTATTTATTTATCAAGAGTTCATTAAGGAGAAGCGAGATAAACTGAGAAGGTGCTTATTTGTGCGCAGATCCTTAAATGCTTGTCTATTATAAATACATAAATTGATAAATAAAAATGTGTCAATGACTTTGAATATGACAAATATGGCAAACAACTAGGTTGGCCAGTGATAAAAGAAAAGTTAACAGGGCCACTAAACAATTAAAAAAACTACCCAAACAAAACTATATAAACAAACTGGCAAGCAGGTTGTTGGCTACAAATGATGTAAGTCGCCTTAAGCGTCCTAGCATCTTGCAGCTATCCAGTAGACAATAGGAACAATCAAATTCGGGCCAAGAAATACAATGGAGTATAACGTTGGGATCCCGGATTGTTGACCACTGGGTTATCTCATCCGCTAGTCAGTGTAATTTAGCTGCATAAAAAATGTCATACAAACTACTGAATGTCTCCTTCAGAAACAGAATGTAATATTTCATTGGGAAATTTAAAAAAAATAACTTTGCAATTATCAGTTCTGAACAGTACAGGGATTAATAAACGCAAAAAGATAAATATGTGTTTCAGCTAATATTCCTAACTTCTAACGACATCTAAATTCCATACATCATATAATGTAATATACTAATAATAGGAAAATATAAATAAATTAAAACCAATATTATTAAAAAAATAACTTTTTATTAAAATTAAAAAAAAAAAAAAAAAAAAAAATAAAAGCAAATAATAGAAGAAAAGAAAAAGAATTACATAAAGACACTTATAAGAAATCGGTCTTATAAAAATCGCAGTTACTTTTTATATATATAAACATATGTACATATTTTCAACAATGCTCATTACACAGCATCAATAAAATCTTTAATAGAAAATCTTTAAAATTCATACTTTTCTTGTCGAAGATGTGATTTTTGAAGTTGTGTATAATATTCTCAACTCAAGTACAAACAAAAATGTACAAATATTTATTTAAATATACATTTATGCTTTGAAGTACATATTATACGAGTATGTATTATATAGTTATACATAGGTAAGGAAACGTGATTATGATGAATGAAATAATCCGTTTCAATGTAGAGCTCTCTTAAGCATTGATTCTATTTTTTTTTTTTTTTTTTTTAATTATAATTTAACAAAAAATAATAAAAAAATATGTATATAAAAACATTATGTTGTGTAAAATATCGTTTAATGACTGTTGTTTGTGTAGAATATCTTGAAGCAATATGTTGAAAAAAGAAAAAAAAAATGAGAAAAATAATTTATAGATATTTTTTTAAGCGATAACATTTTTTATGCGCTGGTTGCTTACTGATAATAATTTTATTATTTTATTATTGTAAATAAATAATTACCACTAATAATAATTTGACCGAAAACATAATCACCTGTCTTATTCCAAAAACAAAATTTCAATCAAATAAAGTCAGAAAACTGCAAAACTATCGATGTAGAAATTAATTTTCCTTTTAATTTTTTAGTAATGTTACCAGTATAAGCTATTTTAAGCTATCCACAGACGGTGATACTTGGTGTCACCAGCAACTCTTCAATATTAAAATTTTCTTGGGTTGCCTTCAAAGTATTTTCGTCTGTAGCCAAAATCACAATTTCATACACCAGATGTCAAAAGAATCAAAAATGTTTATACTTGATGACGACACCATGTATCTCTGTCTGTATACAGCAGCTTTATTCATTAGTAGAAATAATTACGTGAAATTATATTAAGTAGAACTAGATTGACCTGAGAACGGTTCCAATTGGGAGCAGTGGCATACTATTTCAAATGGACTTAACTGAATAATTAAGTAAATAGTTTCATTCATTCCATGATTCTAATCATGCTTCTGTAATGCCACTTGGTAAACAAACAATTGTATTAATACTATTAATAACAATAAATTTGTGAAATAAAAAAATAACGTAATTGAATAAAAACAATCTGCATTTTAAGCTTCAAACTTCCTATTCTGTATATTCTTATCAACTAACAACAGCGATTTGAATCACACGAAGATTATAATTTCTTTCGTAATATTTACCAAAATATTTCGATCTGATATTTTGAGTATAATATATAAAAAATAAAGCGAAATTTTACACAGGGCTTGGTGGTATCACTAGTAGGTGTTATTTTAATAGTCATCTTATCATAATATAAAATGAATTTTATACAAAATCTTTAAAGATTTTGTTTGTTTTGTATAGTAGTAGATGCCGATATTTTACCGGATAAACTTAGACTATAGACGTTCATTTGGGTGCCACGGAAACTTTCCTCGCATAAAGTTACTCCAATAAACCAATTTCAGATTTTTATAAATTGTCTTATAAATTGTGTTCGTAAATATTCATTATCTCATCCTCATGTATTTATACTTTTTTTATAAATCAATCAGTAATGTGATATTTTATCTACTTTTTTCATCAACTTCAATACTGTTCTCAGGATTATCCCCATTATCACACCACTAGGAGCTCACATAATCTGCCACATCTTTAGATAAAATTAGACTTATTTATGAGGATTGTGATTACCCGCAGTATTGAAATCACAAATCTGAATTTTTAAAGATGCCTGATTTATTGATTCAACTTAGGACATTCCTTAATGGTATATATTTAGAAATCTCCATGTTCATCTCCATCACAAATTTAAAAGTATAAAATTCACGGAATAAATTATAAACACATATATAATGTATGATATCGCAGCTTTGTGATATCCCTCAGTTGTTTAGCAACTTAAGAAAAATACACCACTTGAACAATGTGGCAAGTGGGTAGAATAGGAGAAAAGATTTAGTTAGAAAAATTAGCCTAATAATTTGGATTATAAAAATGTAAGAATTCACATTCTAAGGACTATATTAATAGCAATTGTTGTGTGGAAGTTGAAGTTCTCTTATGTAAGTGATTACAAAAAGAAGAAAATTAAGTGAAATAACAATATGTATGATTGAATTAATGGTATTTCCGAAATTCGGATAATCTTCTTGTCACTTGAAATTTTTACCATAGATCTTACTCAGATCTTTTTGATGCGACACGAAATTATTTTAATTTGTACAGCTGTCGATTGTCACTGATCAAAAACTAATATGATTTATTCATTAAACATTTTCTTGCTCATACTAGTCGATTTTTGCTCTCTGATATTTAGTACATTAAACTAGAAAAATCGAGGACATTTTGAATTACTATTTAGGAAACTTATAGTCAGCTTCCACAATAAGCTTCCAAAAGAAGTAAAGAAAAAAAAATAATCGGAAAACTAGATCTATTTTGGATTTTGTCATCCGAATTTTGTTTTTTATAATTACTTTTTATTTCGCTTGATTACATATACATACACAGATAAAATCTATAAACGATTACCTTAAAAACGGTATAATAGAATAAGATTTTGTTTTTCGGAAATATGATTTTAAATACATACCCAGATTTAAATCTTTACAACTTTATTTAGTTCCAACATAAATCGGTAGAATAGAATTATTTATTATAAAAATACGAGTTATATTTTTTTGTTATTTTCATTCCAAAAGTTAATAATAATTGTTGCCTTAGAAAGAAGATGGAAACTCATATTGAATCTGTACATAAAATGAATTATAAAATTATAACGTCTTTGTTAGTTTTAATAAAAAAAAAATTAAATTTTAATGTTTAATACTTATAACTTATTTGTATAAGGTTAAAATGTACAAAAATATTTATAAAATGTTGTTTCAATCTAGGAGAGATGAATTGAAATTCTTTTAAAAATTCCATTTTTAATTTTTTTTTATTATTTAGTAGCAAATTTATCATAAATATTTTCAATTATTTTCTATTGTAGATTTGGTGTCGAGCCTTGAGAAGTAAGCAAATATACCGGATTCTTATTCATATATATATATATATTATGTATATATATATTGTATATATATATATATAGATTTATTATGAATATAAAATTAAATATGTTAATTCATTTTATTATTTATGAAAGATTATTGGTTTTTATTAGTTTGTTTCAATTTAGTATTTTTAGTTGATTTTATTGAAAATATTTAATATCGGTTTGTAATTATAATGTAATATTTGGGAAACAATTATTTATTATCTATAAGTTAATGACTGCTGTTTTTGGCTTTGATATTTTAATATAAAATATGTGTGTAAAGAACATGCAGTGTGTAAAGAAAATTACCTTCACGATGTTTTCGAGTTCAATCATGAATTGTATCATGAATTATTTTGTGTTTTTATTAAAATAGCAAAATTTATAGTTAGTCAACCTTTAATGTGTTATCACTTATCAATGAGTTTGAGGAACAAATGTGGTAATAGTAAGTAAGATAGATTTCATTTCACCTTATTGGTAATAGGAGCGCAAAAAAGTTTAAACCAATGATGTGGTACAAATTATGGATACATTAAAAAGATAGTTAGTTATATTGTTCAATGTCTCACATTGTCAATTTACTAATACATATTAATTAATATTCAATTATTGTATAATTTAAAATGTACAGATTATGAATTAATTTTTTTTTTTAAAGTATTTAAGACCTCTGTAAAATGATTTAAAGAAAAGAATATGTACTCCTTCAAAAATAATTTTCAAACCTTTGGAAAATAATTATATACTAGAAATCACAATATTGAATCTATTAGTTTTGGAAACCATTCTAAAATTCAAAATTTTTTTATTAACCATGAATTTTTGTAAAACCACGATTTTTTTGTTTATCAAAAAATCATTACAAAAACTTAAATTTGTCCATGTTAAAAAAAAAATTATAACGAAATGTCAGTCATTGTATTTCATGGAAATCTTCAATTCAATTCCTTTTTTGAAGATCATCTCATATATGTATTTTTTTTATACCCAAAGTACAAAATGAGATTTATATGAGAATCACGCACACATTTTGTATACATCTTTATAATGGAATTTTAAATAAACTCAAAATGGAATGAATGTATATAGTAAAGAGTATTAAACAATAATTCACATGCCTTTTAACAATTAAAAAAAAAAAAAAACAAAAAAAAAATATTTCATCTTCTTTTAGTCACAGTGCAGTTTTAACCAGTTTTTTTATTTTTATAACCAGTGCAATTTAATGATGACTCTAAAAAACAAAAAACAAAATTTTAAATGAATAAAAAAGTATTTGTGGTATGGCCTTGAAACTTTGCTAGTGTATTATTTTAGTTCTTGCTGCTGTTGAAATATGAAGAAAAGATTAAAACGAGAGCAAAACTATGTTAAGAAATGTATACATAAAATATATACATACGTAAGTATTATAATATATTTAATATTGTCATCAATTAAATGGTAATGTTGTTGCAACAAAAAAAAAGAAAAAAATTTATTATCTTATAATTCGTGAAGAATCTTTAAAGTTAAAGGAGCATTTTCAAAAATAAAATAAGATATCTTGTTTGATTATCTGTTTGAATATTGTCAGTACACTTTTCTTTTTTGTAAATCTTTGAAAAAAAAATGATGAAATATGAGGCTTTATTTTTATTTATTTTATTCATTTATATACTCAAATGAGCTCCTTTGTATTAATATTCTTAGTAAGTATGAGATGTGTTTGTGTGCCCTGTTTGATTCAATTGTAATATTTTGTGCTTTTTATAAATTTCCTTTGTTGAAATTTGTTTTTTATATCCAAAAATTTTTCTTATCGCTTTATTTTACAGTTTCTGAAATGTGTTTAAATTTCTATTCACACTGTTTCCCCATATTAGAATTCCGTACATAATTACGCTATGGAATAAGCTGTAATAAATTGATCTATTATTTTTTATTGGTACCCTTTTATTTATTAGTTTGAATAATCCTGCAATTTTTCTTCCTTTTTTTATTAGTTCTATTATATGCTGTTCCCACGTTAAGTTCTCGTCTAATAATATTCCCAAATATTTCCAACTTATATTTGTTATATTAAATATTTAATGCATCACATGTCTTTCTTTTAAATAACATATATTTATGTTTTAGCTGTATTTATTGTCAGCTTATGTCGCTCTATCCATTGGTGAACTTCATTATATATGTCCATGTTGATTAATTCTTCAAATTCTTTTTTGTGTTTTCTTCATAGATTATGGCCAGGTCATCAGCGAACAAAAATGTCCTACCATTCAGTTTTGTGCATAATAAACCATTTATGTAACAAGAAAATAGCGTAGGTCCGAGTGAACTTCCTTGTATTACACCATATTAAACTTTTACAGCTTCACATTTCAACCCATCACATTCTGTGTACTGCATTCTTTACGATAAGTAACTTTTGAACTAGTTGTATTCCGTCCCTTTTACTCCGAGTTCATATAATATTTTTAGAAGTGTATTTCTATCTACTGTATCAAAAGCCTTCCTAACGTCAAAAAATACCTTTGATTTACTAATTAAAAACACCTTTGATTTTATCTATTGACACAAGTCATTAGTACCAACTAACTATAAATTGCATCACAGCTATATCATAATTACTCTAATAGTCTTCGTATTGTATTTTAAATTTTTATTGATAATTTCAAGTTATTTAGTTTTTATTTTATTGTTTTAGATTCTAGTGTTGCTTTAGAACTTTCATCATTGAAAGCGATCATTAAAATAATACACAGAAACAGTAATCCCAAGGATATCCTGTTGTGAATTAAAATCTTTTTAAAGTGAAACGAGTAAATATTTTTCGAATTTTTTCAAATCTTACTACATGGACATAGTAATAAGGAAGGATTCTAAATAGATACACCGAATTCTAAAATTAATTTTACCAGGTTTTTCGTTCGTCTATATTGTAACATTAGATTATAGTGTACATTCCAGAGTATACTATTATGTTGACAATAATATTATAGACTGAACACTATATTGTAACTTGAAATAACTTCATTATGATTATATGTTTGTATACTACTACATGTATTCATATACTATTTCCTATATTGATTCCTTAATTGATATACTGTAACCTAAAATTATTAAAATAGACTAATTTGATATACACCGTACTTAAGTTTTACACGCTCGCAAAAGTAACATACATTTGACGTTAAACTACTTGTCTTATTTATGTTTCGTTAAATTTTTAAAGGTTATGTGAAACATATACTACTTATATAATTACTAAATAAAATTATATATTATCAAAATCTGTTAGTAAGAGTACAATAAAGTAGCGCAAATATGAATTTGACTTAAAATTTATGAATCAGAAAAAAATATTTGATCTATAATCACCAAAATATAAATGCTTCTGCAAGATTAAAGATTTTTTAACCTATTCCCCCTATAACCCCTTCTTATGACTTCAGACGACTTATATACCATATCAGTTATCTTTTTTAATTATTTGGGCGTATACGGCTTTAGCATAGCCATAGCGCAGATATTGTGATTCAATGTTCTTCAGTTTTCATTGAAAATTATTTTCACAAAGTAATTGATTAGGTCTACTGTTGCTAGTCTATATACTTAGTATCGCAGATTTAAAAAACATAAGATTTTCAGAATAAAATTTTCAGAAAATAAGATTTTGAAAAACAAGATTTTCAGAAAATAAGGTTTCGACCCCAACCCTTAGAATCGTTTGTGCGATATAGGTTGTTTCTAGATTCTAGTATATCATCAGACCAGTTTTATTTCCCATGTAATTTGAGCTTGTACTTGTTCACATTGTTAGATTACACTTGTTTGCCATCCAACCAATTAGGCTATACACGCAGAAACTATTTTCCCACACGGAAAATGTCTGGAAAATTTAATACACGGATATTATTCTTTCATGTAAACTATTACGATAGTAATTTTTTACCAACGCCAACGTAAATTTCAGATCGTTTCCAGACAATTTCAATCTATAATTATAATTGACAACTATTTAAGGACCTGTACAGTAGACACCTTTTTATGTTATCTCGCTTCTCTTTAATGTACTCTTACTGAAGATGTAAACAAGATGCATATACAACAGAAATGCGCATACGGTTTGAAGAAATTTCTATTTTGTTTTATAATATTCAAACTTTAAATAAAATATATATCTATTTTGTGTCATTCAACATTTTGTATTTTATTTTTAGTATGTAATTTTATTCATTGAATTACTATATATCGGAAACGAATCAGTTTATGAGGTAGGTGTATTTATGTGTCCAAAATAAAGCTTACTAACCTCAAAACTTTTTATTAAACATGAATGGTTGGGCTTTATCGTGAGAAGCATATGTCAGTACGTAAATTACTATTCTTTTCAAAACTTTAAATTTGGCTTCAACTTGAATTATAATTACTCAACAGGAGCCCCTAGTATTGGATATAACGAGCAAAAATATGTTGAGTATAAAGAGGTAGAAACACAAACAATTAGACATTTTGTATCATTCTTTTAGATATTACTTCCTAAAATAAAGTGAGTATTATCGTATTTTTCAATGTTTCACACTGATGCAAAATGTGTTGTGCTGTATCTTCTACTTCACTATCCATCTGCATATGCTGGGTAAAACACCCCACCCCGCCTGATGGTTTTTCACTTTTAGAAAATTGTATTGTATGGGCAACTTCTTTTCTTCTCGTTAAAAAAAAAATAAATAATTAAATTTATAAAAAAAAATTTCATTTTAGCAGAGGTTAATAATCATTAATTACTTCCACAAAGAGCGTTGAAAGTATGGAAATGCTACTTTAATATAATTTTTCATCAAATTCTCATAATTGAATTGATAAAACAATAAATCCATTGTAAAGTATTCAAGGTTGTAATAATTTCTTTATTATAATTATAATTTTATAAATATTTTGAATTCAAGTCATCCTTTCCAAAAACAATAAGAAAAAAATGGTAGATTTTTTTTTTTCATTAAACATTCATCCAGAGATCATTTTAAAGGTTAAGATATCAATAATAGTGCTACCGCTGCATTATTCTGGTAGCAATTTAATTTTTTTGTTGCAAATATTTGGAAAGGAATATCTTACTTGAAGAGTTATTTCATATGCTGTGGAATTTTAATTTATGTAGATTCGATTTTACTAAGTCATTATTTAAATTATAGGTATTTTTCTGGTTCTTCTTCTTCTTTAACTGCATACGATTAATTCATCTATTTTTTGTAATGCTATGAACTATGTTTCTGAATGCACTTCTATCCTACGATGCTGTGACAAGTTCACCGATACAACTTTTTCTAGTTCTAATCTTTCATTGTTAAACCAATTGATGTTTTATACATACTTATTATCTATCAAAATCTGGCCTGAATGTGATAGTTTGTGATTTATTTATTTTTGCAATGAAAAACTGACACATTGAATTTAAATTTTTCTTATATTAAACATAACATTAGCATATGTTAGGTTACGATACAAAATTAATTTGTGATCTTGATTTAGTCTTCTTTTGGTTTAAAATTTGTTCATCCAAGAAACTTCGAGTATTACTTTGTATTGATCCCCTCATAACAACCAATAACAGCAAATAGGTTACTCGAAAGTGATATCAAGAAGGCATAATTAAGTATTAATTAGTTTTACGGAATCAATTGGAATATCTACTTCTACCTACTTACCTACTCATTCGTTTGAAAAGAGCTGCGATATTCTAACACTCAAAATTTGTTTCTTATCCAGCGTTTTCAAAGCCCAAATTTCGATATCGTTCAACCTGACATAACACTAGGAAACAGATTTTTTTTTTAATTTCGTCATTTTATGTGCAAACATAATGAAATAACAATTATTTAGATGTTTAAACGAAAATCTACATCATAAACGTAAAGTAAGGCAAGAATTTCTAAAAAATGAAAGATTTCAAAAGAAAAACCTCTTTAATTCTCAACATTTTCATTAAATCATAAAATTTTTTTTTTAATCAATTAATATTTTCATAATTTAATATAAATTTATTATTTTAATTTAAAGGTAATTTTTTAATCTTAACGTTTTGTTTATTTTTGTTTTTTAATTTGTTTTCATTAAATTTCGAATCTTCAAATCTCATATTATATTATTTCGAAATTTCCTTATTTTAACGTTTTTAAAACGAATCACGTGCACAATTTTAACTTTATTGATTAATTCTAATCAATCTTTACTTTTTTAAGTGTATATTATACTTACCTACCTACTTAGCTGTTTTCATTTTGATAATTTTTGGATTAAATTTCATTATTACATCTTGGAAGAGTATTTTGTCATCTAGTTTATAATACATAACAAAATGTTGTATAGGAAACAAAACAAATTCAATTGGAAGATAGTATATATGAATATTCATTTTTCATATATCCGAGCTTATCGCGATATACAGAGCAATCCAAGCTACTGAAACACATAACAAGAATTTTATAATGTTAACCGAGATAGCGTCAGTCCAATCAAGTAAATTAAAAACTCTTACAACAATGAATACATGTAAACATATATCTGGACTTGCAAGACAAAAGTAGACCTTAAGACAAAAATAGTTACCGAAAGCTCTCGTACAATTATGGTTTAATTACGTCTTATGCTCATGCCAAAAGTATTATAGCTATATAAGCGGCGCACATCCCCTAAACAACCTGAAATTCTTCCAACCGATTTGCCATATCCTATATAGAAGGAAGGCTGAGAAAAGAATAAATTAATAGCAAATTTAAAATTTCAATGTTTTTGGTAAATATTAGTCAGTCATAAAATGAAGATATTTTGTTAAGGTTTGTTAGTACATAAGTTAGATAATGAGACTGAAAAAACTGAACCTGTTTTTATTTCTTTATTCTTTACAAAATTTTAATATTATTAATTTTTTAGTTCTAGTTCTTAAAATTAAGTTATTTTTTGTTAATTTTTAGTACATAGGAGTTAGCTTAAATTAATGTAATAATTTTTTTTAGATTAGATTATATCATACAGTATATTATATATTAGCATTTGTACGTCAAGAGATAGGAATATATAAAATCGCAGTGACATCTGGCGGAAAAATTTGGCGTCGTATTTTCTACAAAGGGTTTATAAGATAGAAAATCATATGGAATATCTACAGCAGACCAGTTATCTCGCTTAGTAAACAAAAACGACTCAAGAAACTGTAACTCAGCCTCGAATTGTAAGAAATGAATTAATGATAAGATCATGGTCGCAAATTAAGGCCATAGCCAATCAGAATTTCATATTTTTTTATCAGAAATTATTGACACAATTGGCAACTAAGGTGAATTTGTATTATACCCCCATCCATATCTGAAAGGTGCCTGTTGTAAAAGCAGTTTTTATAATAATTGTTTGTTCGAATTGTCATAGATTGATCCCAATACAAAAGTTTGTTTATCCACACAGTTTTGATTTGTCTACGTGAACCTTAGAGTAACTTTAATTTGTTTTTTTATTTTTATTTTTTTTTTATATAAATTATGAACATTTTTAATAAACGATACAATCATTTCAATTCATTTCAAATAAATTTCCTTTTTCGAAATATAAAAATCAGCACGAATTCTGACAAAAAAAAAAATAAAAAATTAATGATTTTGAATTCATCTTGAGCAACACCATAGCTGATGCATTTTCCGCTCTAAAATAAATCAATTTGAAATCGTGTTTTCTTCTTAAAATGTTTTATGATTTGTTTTTGTTTGTATTTTTTTTTTTTTTTTAATATTTTTTATTATTATTTTTAACAAGCGAGAGCAAAATAATTATATTTGACATAATCATGTTGTACACCCATTCAATTTTGATTTTGATTTTGAAATTCGGAAAAAAACTCTGGATTAACTAATAGTAATTATATTTTAAAGATGAATCTTAAAAAGTACGAATGTGTTAATTAGTTTTACAGATGTATATAAATATGTATATGTAATAAACAGGGAAACATAGAGTTGAATTTAATCTTATTGAATTGGGGTCCAAAACAGATCCAATTTTGATTGTTATTTTTTATTTTATAAATTCAAGTTAAGAATATTGAAATTACTAGAAGCTGCAATTTTTTTTAATTCGCTCAAAACTATGTTAGGTATTTTATTCATACTCATTTAATGGATATCGTTTTCTGACTCGAAAACCTTCTTTGGAATCTTCACCTGTATGTTCATAATCATTTTAAATTTCTTTCTTTATCTCTTCCCATATTAGATAGCTGTTTTTAAAGATTTTTTTAAATTTTGCTGTTTTTAGATTTATTATCCTCATTGATAATACTTACAGCTTCCTGGGTGCATAAGGCATCCACAAACTTCCTCCACCGAATTTGGACAAGCAACTTGAGTTCACTATAAGTTTTTCTACATACATTGGCTTCATTCATTAGTGTTCAGCGCCACGTTATTTTAGGACGACCATGCTATCTGTGACCCTGCGGATTCCACCCAAGAGCTGCTTTTGAGAAATTTCTTAATCATTTCTTTGATTCCTTCAATTATTTTTCGTTTTCCTTGTTTTGAATTTTTTTGTGGTTTGAATACCTGGAGAATTCGTCTCAGACATTTGGTAGCAAATATCTATTTTCTATTTCTAAAATTATTCAGCAGAAAAAGAATCAGTTGAACTCATATGATCATCAGTTACCGTTAACCCGTTTGTAATTTGTTTCAGGATATTATCATTTCAACAGCTTTCTTGATTCCATTTTCGCTGAACTGTAAACATATTTACATAGATGAGTTACAAGTATGGATTCAAAAATGAGATCTAATAATTAAAAGTAAGTGTTGAATTTGACAGTGAGAGAGTGTTAAAAAATAATTTGAATTAACATAGGGTTAACCCAGAAAAGTTATAAAGAGTATTTATGTCTGTCTGTAATTAAGTTACACATACTAATTTGAAAGAAGTACAAACAATTATGACTGTTTTCTGGTTTGTAGTGAGAATTCTATATAAGTCCATGCTCTGTTCTTTCAAAAACGCAAAATTTAACTTTAACTGGAATTATAATTAACCAATAGGGTCGCCTAGTTAAAATTTTTTTGTACTTACATATTTCTATTTTCATAGTAAGGATAATAAAAATATTTTTAAACTATTTTTTATTAAAATTACTTTATTTATATTTACGGAAAGTAATTAAAATTATGTTTATGACAATTAATTATAATTAAAATATTATTTATTTATTGAAAATTAACATTTTTTGTTTAAAAATTATTTGTTTTAGTTTAATAGAAATTTCCTTAATTTTATTTGGACTTTTATTTTTATCTTATAATTAAATAATTTATTTTTATTATGTTTATTTGGTCAGTTTTTAATATAAAATTAATTTCTCTAAATTTTTATTTATATACAATGTAAGTATAATTTTTTCCAAATGTTAATGATTTTTTTTTTTTTTCAAAATTTAGAGAAGTATTTTATTTTGTAAATTGAGTTCGGATTTGGGTGCGATGCGTCTGTGTAGAGATTTCTATTTTATGATAAGTTACTTTTTTTTAGTGATATATATATATCTCAGTCCCATAAATTGTGAACTAAACTGATTATAATGTGTCTGTACAATAATTATTTGATCACTCAATGTATTTTAAAATAGCTTTATTTCTTTAATTTACATTTCCGATTTCCGGTATTTCAAGTAAAATAACATTAGAATTTAGTTTATGTATCTAAGAGTCTTCTAATATTCATTACTAAAATAGTGAAATATTGTTATGAAGATGTATTTTTATAGATTTATATTTTTAGGTCAAAATTTAATTTTAACGTGTTAGTTAGCGGATAAAAATAAGAGCATTTAATTGTGTAAGACTTTGCAAGACAACAATGTCATTTTGTTGTAGAGAATGAAAACAAATATCTTTTTAAAATGTTGTTAAAATTGTCTATTTCAATTTTGATGTTGTCTAGTACCTTCTAAAAAAATGCTCTCTCGTTCCATCACTTTTAATCAATGGTATTTATTTTTACTTTGAATTCTTTTTATATTTTATTTTTTCTTTTTTAATTTTATTTTTCTTCTTTACAACTGACTGAGAACATCAACTTTTTAACTTTTAATTTATTTTCTTAATTTTCTCTGTGAAATGTGACTAATGGATTTCACTTTGCAGATTGATTGTTTCATTTTGTTTATTTGAATGCTTTGTGAAGTCTTAAGATTACAACAACCTGCGCGCATCATAAATTTTAATTTGCAATGAAAATTATAGTACATAATAGCAATGAAGAAAAAAAATAAAAATTATGTAATTTTAAAAACAATTGAGACTAAAACAATCTTAGAAATACTTTTTTTTTTGTTTTGTTTTTATTTTAAATTTAGAAATTGAAAATCGTTTAGTTGAAGTTATGTTATTTAATATTGAGAGTCTTCTAAATAGAAGATGTTTAAAATTTAAGTCGTCTGTCAATATTTAGAATTCAGAATTTTAATGGTTTTTATTCAGGATGTTAAATAGCAGTAAACAATAACAAAGAACAATTAAGTGATATTTATTTTATTTGAAATACAAAAGAAAAGCTGAATTCGCTCATAATAAAAGTATAAAAGTATAAAAATATGTAAAAACATCTTAAAAACATGTTATAAATTAATCATTAATAGATTTTTGACGTTCAATATTTCCTTTAGAAAAAACGATTTCATTTAAATGATTACCATGTGATTGTACTCATTTGATTACTTTTCTATAAAAAAAACCGAAGTATTTTTTTAAAAGTTATCCTCGTTGACACGTATCAAATTTTATTCTTGAAAAACACAGATATTATGTAGGAAGATAAGAGTTAAAGTTTGATGATGTTAATCATCAACTGACTTAACCGTTTCGAGACATAATTCAATTAGAAAATTTTTAGAGCAATAAAGTCTATGTTTCAATAGGTATCGATTAACTTACTCCTTATTCAGTTTAAAATAAATTACGTAAGTTACATAATTATACTTATTGCGTAAGTGATTTGGATAATAGTGATAAAATATTCTATTTCATAATTTCTATATTCAATACTTCCATTTTATTTCTCATAATAATACAAATCATTGCAAGCCAAACACTACATCAATCAACTTCAGTTATTTGAAACAATTTCTTGATAATTTTATACATATCTCCTATTTCCTACAGTTTTGATCATTTAAATTCTAGAAGAAAAAATCAACAAAAATGTCCTTGACATGAAAATAAAACATATATTTTTTTAAAAATTGTAACGATAATTAAGTATTATTGAACCAAAATCCATTCCTACGTTAACTGGTGTCAGTTATAGCGATCATTGAAATGGGTATACGTAAAATTTTTGTTTTCGATTTTCCAACCGCTGTAGACACAAAATGTTGAAATGTCACCTTTTTAGGGAATTGGATGAACGTGCGCAACTTTCCATTGACTGGGATATTGACCAGTTGAAAAGGACAGTTGGAATAAGTTGCGTAGAGGCTCCGAAATGGCGAAGGCAGTTTTTTTAAGTACCATTACAGGAATTCCATCCGGGCCGGCAGACTTGTTTACATCTAGGTTCTTCAAAATTTTCACTATAGCTCTTCTTCTAAGATAAATTTTTCTAATTGAGAAATCTACTTGAGGTATTATTGGTGGTGCAAGAGATTTAGGAGCAAGTGAGAAATTTGATGGAAAAATTTTTACCGTTTGAGTCCATCACGATTTCACCATCATCAATAAGTGGCAGAAATGAGGATTCTTGAAAGTTGTGCATAAAATTTTTAGCAAAGGACCAAAAGGTTCTGCTATTTTTCGGGAGTTGTAGAATTTTTTGCCTCAACCGTTGGTTAATGCAACAACTTTTGCTGGTTGATGACATGTTTGCATTTATTTCTAACAACATTATAACTCTTCCTTGTGGGTTCAGATCTATCCAGTTTAAATTTTTTAACAGCTTCTTCCTTGTCCTTAATTGCTTCGACACAGATATTATTAAACCACGAGGTGGAATTCTTTTTTGAACTCTTGTAATAATATGGAATAAAAGTTTTCATTCCAAGTAATATTGTTTTACTAATAATATCAGTGGCGAAGTCAACGTCTCGAGACTGAAAGCACATTGCACAATCAAATGTTTGTAAAAAATTGTTAAAAGCATCCCAGTTAGCTTGGGTGTAATGCCAAACTATTTTTTTGTGAGCATGTTTTTGGTTGGTAGATGTACTTTTTTGGAAGCTCGTACTTACGAGACAATGATCTGGTCCCCCCAAGGGAGAGTTAATCGAAACAGAATATTTTTCGGGATGTAAAATCAGAAATAAATCCAAAAGATGATCCGATTGACCACTACGATTAGGAATTCTAGTTGGACTTCTAACAAGTTGAGAAAGATTGAATAATTTGGAAAAAAGTTCAACTTGCTTACCTTCGCGGGAATTGTGACTTGAGTAAATGAGCCAGTCCTTGCTATGTATGTTGAATTCACTCGCCAGTACGACCTCAAATTGAGGATGAATTTCCAAAATCTTATTGATTTGACTGGATAAGTTGTCGAACGCTACAACAGTTCTGCTAATTTGTTTGAGGTGATCTGTACAAAAAACAGAAATGTATAGTACGCTTGTCAACATGGATCTTTATCCATAAATATTGGAATAAAGGATTGGATCAACAATAATGTAATATAAATATGTATCATCTCTCATCATAATGCATTATTATTATTTTCTCACTACATTTTATTTCTACCTGTTTTTTGATTCTTACTGTAGTTGTTATAAAAAGCTTCAGACAAAAACAAAATTAGTATATGAATTGAATATAATGTCAGAATTCTTATCTTTTTAGTACATTTAATCATTAAAAAGTAATCACAATTACCTTTTGATTACATTACTTTCCTGTACTTTGACAAATATATATTGAGTATTATTGATTAGTGATTATAATCCAAATTGAAAATAAATTAAAGTAATTATTGCTGGTTCAGAACACTTTTTTTAATGGATTTGAATATGAATTTAACTTTGGAGTTAATTTATGTAACCATAGAGGCGTTTATACATAGTATATCAGTAATCATAAATATAAAAGTTAGCTCAAATAAATTTCATCCTAGTTTTAACAGTTTTAACAATGTGTAGTGGTTATGTCATGGGACTATTAATTACACTTATTCGGTATCTAATTCCTGTCAGGGCATGGATGTTAAATTGAATTTTCTTTTTCACTATTTTTAAAATAATGAAATTTTATAAAATTTATTGGGAGCATAATTTGGTATTAACTTAAATAAAATGGTCTAATTGAACTATTCTATTTAAGAAGACCTAGTTTCTGATGATATTATAGTAGTTGTCCACGAATTTATTAGTTTTTTTCTCTCTAAATGCATATTTTAAATATAAATTGTTTTTATACCGTAACACTTTGTATAATAAATTATAACACCATATTGTACAAATAGGTATTTTACCTAAGTTATGGTAAAAAAATAAAACCAAAGCAAAATAATTAGAACAGTTTTATTTTCAAATTAGATAGCTATAATTCTGTTTAAAATAAAAACTCAAACTAAAATACGATTTGAGAAAAATTAAGTTTTATATTTATTTCCTTTGGAATAACTAACTTTACTTACCCAGACAGGAAGACCTTGTTCGACTCAGAATTTGGATTCTATATTTTTTAAATTAAAAAAAAAAAACATTTACTATTTAATTATTTTTTTTATTTATTTTTTTTTATGTATTATTTATTTTATTTATTTACAATTGTTACAAACAAACTCATTAAATCGACCTTTCTAAGTCAAAGAAACAATAACAAAGCAAGCATCAAGAAAAAACGAATTTTTTCAATTACAAATTTTTTTTGTTTTAATTTTTTAAAAAAAGGATTTTTCAAGGATGTACGTATATAATATTATAAGTACAGAAGATACAACAAAATTTTATTTTATTATTTTTTTTTTCAAGAAATGACATAAATTTTAAAAATTGCTTCAACACAAATTTTATGGCCAATTGAAAGACAACAAAAAAAAAAATAAAAAATAAAGAAAAACAAAATACAATTATTCAAGTATAATTAATAATTTTAACTTTGTTTATTGTTATTTCCTAAATTTTGTGGTTGATTTTGTATTGATGTTGCTGCTGCTGTTGTTGTGGTTTCTGTTTGTTGTGTTGGATTCGAAAATAGTTGTGGACCAGTTTGTGCAATATTTCTTTCATATTGTGATTTAAATGGTTGTTGTTCTTGTTGCCAATTTTGTTGATTCCATTGTTGTGTTTGAAATTGTTGAGATTCTCGTTTTACATTACTTTGTTGTTGTTGTTGTGAATTCACTTTATTAGGTTGGCTATTAAACGGAACCGGATTTTCTTGAAGTGGTAATTGTTGTTGATTAAAATTTTGTTGTCTAAATGGTTGTGGTGCTTGCAAAATTGGTAGCTGTTGTTGTGGTTCAATTGCAAATTGATATTGGTTGGCCTGTTGAACCTATTGTTAACAAATAAAAAAGAAAAAAACAAAAAATGAAGAAAAAAATTATTATTATAATGAAAATGAAAATAAAGAAATAAATAATAATTTGCAATAATTTTCATAAGAGTATTATTATTAAATATTACACAGAAACCCTATATAGAAGTTTTTAAAATTAAAATCTGCAATAAATTATTTTTGTATACATGTGTGAATTTTCGTAATAAAAATAAACGACATAACAGTTCATTATTAATTAAAAATATTTTCTTAATTTCTTGCTATAATAATAATAATAGCTTTAGAGTACTGCAACCACTTAATACATGAATTAAATTGAAGGAGTCAAACGCTAGTCAAATTCGTGAACTTAGTTTGGTCTACACATTAGAAAAGAGAAATTTTTTAACATTCATAGAAGATTAAAAACAAAGTAATCGACTTATCGAGTACAAAACACTAAGGAAATCTGCAAGTAGTAGACGAAATACACGTATCTGTGTGATAAGCTTACTTAGTAGAATTAAAAGGAAAATATTCGACTATTTTCGACAATTTTAATCGACTTTTAATTTTGTTATAAGACTTTTATGAAACGTACACCTCTTAGAACATTTTTAACAAATAAATAAACTTTTATTTTATATTTTTACTGAGTTTTAAGCGGGAATATTGTCGAAAATTATTCAACAGTTAACATATACTTTTGTCTCATTCATTGAAAATTCTCAAATAAGCTAAATTTTTTGTAGAAATAAGCTCAATTACTTATTCAGATTCTACAAATTAGTGTAATTCAATGTACAAAATTTCGAAGGAATATAATATAAACTATATAGATTCACATTCTTATTACACATTCATATTCCTTGTTGTTACCTCCGTGTTCGATCTACAATTGTCCATCCTGTTTAAAATTTTTGTTTTACATACAACGGATACACCAATCCTATGGCAACAATATAGGAATATTTTTTTCTGCTTGTCAATATTTAGCTTAACAAAATAACATTTAAGTTATAGGAGTTAATCTGGTAGCAAATTAAATAAAATGAAAACTATTCTATTTAAGAAGGCTTAGTTCCTGACAATAGTAGTAGTTTTCCACATTTAATGAGTAGATATATATATAGATATTGTAGTGTAAAATTGCAGTACCGTACTTAATTAAGCACGAAAAGGTTATTCTTTCTAATTTACTGTCAAGATCATAAAAAAAAAAAAAAAATTTAGAAAATGTGCCTATGGGTAAATTATGGAAATATTTCGACGTGGCTAATTCAAAGACACAAACCAAGGAATTTAAAGATTTTTAATTTGTGTTTTATTTTTTTGGGTAATTTAAAGTGTTGTGATGACTTTAAAAAATACTTCAGTATTTTGAAAAACTTCAGGTGATCTTATTTGGTTCCTGTATTAAATATGTAGTTTTCCTATATGGGTTCAGAACTTGGATTTTTTTTGTCTAGATGATTTATTTGAAACACAGGCACATAAATTAGTACTTTTTATTTTTTTTAATTACTTAATTGGTGTTTTTGGCAATAATATTTTCAAAAAGCTTTATATTTAAATTTTTGGGTTTGGAAAGGTTTTACAGACATTATAAGATTACGTATTACAAGAAAGATATATGTACATAAAAATATTAAATACAATCCAATTTTGATTACTTTTTTTTTCGAGAAAATTGCATGTATTAACACTTTTGCATGATAAGTGCACTGCTACCTGACTTTAATAAATAAAGATCGATGATTTAAATTTGAACACATGAATAAATTTTAATAATGAATATAACATAAATACATTTGACAATGAAGGCTTAAGCCTTAAATGCATACTGCCGATACTGCAGAAAGTTTACAATCAAATTTGTTCTCGCTAATAGTATAATATTGTGAACACTTTTTGAAATTTTCAACTTTAAATCATTTCAAGACAAGATTGACTTCATAAACTCTAGTACTGAGCTTAGACTTTTATTTTCAGATCGCAGCTAATCAATATGGAATAATTAATTTCCATAAGTTAGTCTACTTCTCATGTATTTCAATTTGTTTGGTCATTGTCGATTTAAATGCAACCGCCACTTACGTAACGTCGGTCTTTCACTTTAACTGAATCTTACAAATTAAAATAATGGTTCTGGTTTTGTTTGACTAAATCATTGGAGTTAGTCAGCATTCGTTCTATATTTTTTTTTGTATGGTTATCATTACTTAACATTATTTACAAATATAATATTCAAATGTGTGTAATTCTTCTCAGAATAGTTGTCAGATAGATAATATGGTGAATAATTTTAATTTTATAAATTTGTATTAATAATTTCACTTACATAATCATGTGGATAATATTTTAATTTTTCTTCATATGCCTTATATTTTTTCAATTTTGCATTATATCTTCCACTTGGCTTCTCATATTTATGATCATAAATATCATTTTGCTGTAAGTAATATGATTTTTGTGGTACAATTGCACTGTATTTAGGTCCAACATTCGGTATATATTGAACACCTAAGCTAGGAACTATATTATTTTGATAATTATTAATTGAATTTGTTAAAACTTGTCCATAATTGGGTGTTTGTGGTTGTTGTTGTTGATTTGGCAAATTTTGTGAATAAATTGGTGCTCTTAAATAATTATCAACTGGTGGTCTTGGTCTTGATGGTGGTGGAAGAATATATCTGAAAATGAAATTTTTATAAATTATTAATATGGAAAAAATTATTATTATTGATTTTTTCTTTAATATAAAAGTGTATAGTTCTGAAAGTTATACCTATATTGATTTGGATTTGGTATATCATCACTTTGATCTTCCCATACTGGTGCTGGATCACGATATGGTAATTGTGGTCTAGGTGGTTGTGTTGGTATAGGAGGAACTATTGGACCTGTATTAGTATTCCAGTCAACTCGTATCGCTTCTGATAACGATATTAATAAGACTAGAATTGATGATGATATTTGAATTGAATTCTGAAATAAAAAAAAAATAAATTATTAAATCGAGTATATTAATTGTAGAAATAAAAATTGATAAAAAAAAACCATATTTAATCAAAGGTTTGGCTATAATAAAAATAACTGATTATCATTTAAGATTATTTTTGGTGTACACGAATTATGTATATCAGATAATTACTCGAATCAATATCAATTTTATATTTTATCTTTTACTTAAATCTTTTAGGCATTAATCAATATTTTCAAAATGCCTTCTGTAATATATTAATTAATTAGGGTTGTCTTAAGGTGTTACTTTTAAAGGAGTGTCTCCGTTTTTTTTTAATAAATAAAATAAAAAACGATGGCAAAATTATTTTTCCGAAATTCGGTATTACATTTTTAATGATGTTTGTAAATTAGAGTTGCTCATTGTGGAGTGGTCAATATAGGATTTATTTGTACAGAAAGTAGTTCCTTTAATAAGTGATAAGAAAAACCAATATAAAATATTAAAATTTATTAATTTGAATTTTTTTTATAAACTATTTTATTTTTTTCATATATAGCTATATAGTTAAATTCTTTTGAAATTTCATGTTTTTTTTTTGTTGTTGTTTTTTTTTTATTTTGAAATTGCTTTCAAGTTTGATTTAACTATAGTATAGGTATTCATATGGTGTATCAGTGTATGTATATCTGTAAAGAGTTTTTCTCTTTTGAAGCACATGTGCGTAATTATACAATAAAATTTTGAAAATACTCTAAATGTAGATAGTTTTGCTACCTATTCAAAAAAGTAAATACTTTGCTCTAAAAATTCTGATATCGATACAATTAACGAACAAGTATTAACCATTTTAGAAGAATATATAATAACTTATTTAAACACAGATTCTATTGATGATTGCGTTGAAAACGATGAAAACAATTACCCCGGCGTGGAATTTTTAAATGGCTGCTGTCCAAGTGGAATGTTTCCACATAAACTTAATTTTAAAGTGGGTATAGTAAAATAAAATTACTTAGAAACCTAAATACCAAACGTGGTCTCTGCAATAGAACTCGGTTACAGTAAAAAAATTAAAATCAAACTTAACATAGGAGGAGAACATAGAAGAAACTATATTTATTCCAGGAATAGATTTATCCCCAACTACCACAGAATTGCCATTTATTTTCAGACATTAACAATTCCCCGTTAAATTAATTAATTTTGTATAAAGTATAAAATTTCTACATTTGAAATGACTAAAATGCGAAACTCTGCCTTGAACCGTTTTCTTTGCCTTATCGGTGGGAAAAAGCAAAGCAAAAAAAAATTATTTATTTAAATTTTTATAAAGTTTTTGTAACTACTCTAAAAATTTTTGGTTTTTTAGTCAAATAAATTTCACCCCATATGTTGAAAAAATATGTGTATGCCAACAAAATTTATACCTATAAAATTTAGAAGCATTGGATATAAAGAGATGGCAATACCCAATTACCAATCTATTAAGAATAATACATGTAAAAATTATATACAAATAAATACGAAAAAAATTCAAAGAATTTATTATTAATCCTAGACTTATAAAATGTATATAATACAAGTGTATCCCTTGTGCAATTGCACAGAAGCATTTTTTTCAGGTACGATTTTATATAAAAAGAAATATTTGTTTTGGTTTAATTGTAGTTGTTTTCTGAATAGCTTGATTCTTGAATATATATACTTTACAATGAAATTAAACTATAATACCTAATACTTTATGACGAAATTAATACTAATTTCAATATAACTTAAAACTATAAAATCCCATTACTCTCAACGTAGTAGATCGATGTATTTCAATTCGTTTATAGTCAAAGACCTTTGTAGTCACAGTTCTGTTGTAGCAATAGTCAACAATTTGTTTCAAAGAAAGTAATAAACTTTATAAGTTCATACAATCGATGTCGTTTATAGTCACATTAAAATATAACCCTAATTTTTACAATAAAGCAAAAAAATAAGTCAAAAGAGAATTATTTTATGGAAAAACTGATTTATAGGTGTATAGTTTTTTTCTGTTCTTTATTACAAATATGTATATTTTGTGATTACATAACAGAATTGCTATTTATGAATAAAATAAAGTTTAAAATTGTTATGCGAAAGATATTTTACTGAATTTGATTTTGTTTATAAAGATGGAATTTTTTTTTCCTACGCCTATAGTCACAAAACGGTTATAGTCAGAAATAGCTTTTCGTTACAATTTTCAGTACGCGGTTTTTTGGATAAAAATGTATGGTTAGTTTTTTAATTTTTGTAAAGTTGTGCACTACACAAAAATACTTATCTAATATTTGAATCGGTTTATGAATAGCAATTTTTTTTTTTTCATATGGCGGGCCTTCTGCTAGTAATAATAATAAAATAATAAATTTTATTAGTTATGCATTACAAATCTTGAACTGTTTATGGAATACCCATTTTCTTTTTTATCAGAACTTGGTTGAAAATCATATTTCTATTGTAATTTTGGTATTTTTATCTTTTGAAGACCAATCCATTTTTGTTCTTTTTTTATATATATCCACATATCTATATCTACATATGTAAATCTTATTTATACATTATTGATAAATAGAAACAGACAAAATTAACAAAATCAAAAAATATTCTTTGCTGAAAATTTAAAAATATACCTATCCTTTTATTTTGAATCTTTGATTTGACAAAATATTTAAATATAAGCATCTACATGGATGGTTAATCGTTGGTTACCGTACATTGTCATTTTTTTTTGTTTTTTACAAAATTATACTTTTTTACGCTCTTAAATTCTTATTTTCGTTTCATATTTTTACCCGCTCGCACGCACCTAAGTCGAATAAATTTAAAAATATCCAAATGTCACTTCTTATTATTATATGTTCTTTGATACAATTTATTATCAAATTGTACTCTCAACAAATTTTTGTAACATTTTTGTGTCAATTTTGTGATAATCCATACCATAAACGAAATTCGAAAAGTAGATATTCTGATTATTAATCAGATGACATATTCTGCACCACTACATCATAAAGGAAGTAAGGTAAAAAAAAATTAATAGATGTAATATATATACTATTTAAGAACGACCAAGTTTGTGATGATAATTATAGTTTTCCACATTTCATGTAGAACAAAAGTGATGAGTACTCAATTTACTTTAAATACTCCTTACACTTTGTATATTAAATTGAAGCACTCATCCCAATAGAAATTAAGTAATTCAACTTAATTTATTGACAATATGATATATATATTTAAAAATAAAAAAATAAAAAAATTCAAACCTTGACATCGATCCAATTTATGTATTACAAAATACTCTCATAAGATACTGTACATTATGAAGAAGCATTTATAAAATGATTTAAGATTCGAAGAATCCCTCAACTTTTTATTTAATTGTTTTTCATTTTTTAATTATTCTAAATTATTTTTCTTGGTACTTACTTGTATTTAAAAAAAAAAAAATGTTTACTTCTTCTTAAATTAATACCAATTATTTGAAATAAATATTTCAATTTGTATATTGTCCTCACTAAAGTGTAGCTCGTCTTTTAAAAAAATTATAATTAAAAAAAATGTACATATGAGTTGAGTTAAAAAACACTTATTTTATAAACTCAAATTTTAATTTTTATAGTTAGCATCATTTTTTTATTTTTTTTAATTAACTATAATTAAAAATAATAAACGATTTATTTTATTATTCTTATTTTTTTTTTTTTTTTTTATAACTGAATAACTTAAATATTGTGTAATCATTGTTTATGATCTTATGGTAAATAATATAAATATATTAATTTATATAAGAAACTTGGAGTTAACACCTCTTAATTACCCATACCAAAGCAATATTTTTTTTTAATTTTTTTTTAATACATAGCATGCCATGCTTAATTTTTCAAATTACTAAGATTGTTGGTAGTCATAATAATAGTTACCTAGATTTACAAAGAAAAAAAAAAAAAAGATAATAATAACAATTATAAAAGTATGATCGTAGTTAATTATTATTATAAAAAAAATTATATGTTAAAGAAAATCTTAGTATTAAATTTATTTATTTGTATATTGAGACAACTGTGACCACCCAATAAAAATATTTTAAAATAGAATGTTGACTAAAAATTTATTGAATAATTACCACTGAAATAATTAATTTAGAATTGGTTGTTTCATCATTTTGTATACACTATATTAAAATTATTATAAATTTTACGCTTTAAAAGCGTTCTTCAGTTTAAATAATTATTTTAAAAAAATTAATTGATTTTTAATTATAAAACTCCAAAAACACAAAAAAATGTAATAATTTAACTTTAAAAGAAAATGTAAATTTAAAGAGAACTGTTATCTTCGTTAAAATTTTAAAATCTCTCAATATTTCAAAAACAACGCTGGGTGGCGCAGTAGGTAGAGCGCCTGCCTTTCAACCGAAAGTCCCACGTTCAATTCCCGATGAAGCAATAAAAAACAAAAAAAAAAAAAAACAAGCTTTATGGATTTTTCGACCTGGTCCAGTACCCTTTGTCATTGGGATATAATAAATGGCAAAAAATAGTTGAGAGTATAATCTGGTAACAAATTAAATAAAATGAAACTATTCTATTTATGAAGGCTTAGTTCCTGACAATAGCAGTAGTTTTTCCACATTTAAGGAGTTGATAAGCCAGTAATTTGTTAAAATAAATATTCGAAATATTGTAGATTATAGTGTAAAATTGCAGTACCGTACTTAATTAAGCACTAAAAGGTGATTCTACCTAAGTTAAAAAAAAAAAAAAAAAAAAAAACAATAAGGTACAAATTATTTAAAAGAAAGCGTTGTGTTAATTTAAGTTGACGTATCTAACAAAACAGTAATTTTGAGATAAACACATTTGTTTTCGGTTGATATTCAAAGAATGCTTTTCAAATAAACAACATTAAAATAATGATCTTTTTATAATATTTTTAAATATATATTCATATATATTCTTATTTTGGACTTCAATTATAGAGTTTTGATATAGACACATTTCCACTGCAATATATTCATTATACCTTGCAGTTTCAGTTTTCTGGAAGACCAAAACAAAAAATGTAATAATAGTTTTTGGAAAGAACAAAATTTACTACACACAGCTTTGCTTTAACATTCTTTATATAAATCAAATGTTATTATTGAATATGTATAAAGTAGTTTTTGGAATACGTAAACAGATACGTTTTATTATAGTTAAACGATTTCTACTATTAAAAAATTGAATCTTTTTAAGATATTACACAAGTGCTATTAAATTAAAAAATGTCAAAATGTAGATATGTCGAGTTGAATTGAAATGGCAGAAAATTTAATCCCAATATTAAGTCAGATGTGGGCCTAAAACTATGTCTTTCGACATAAGGTGAACGTGACGATAAGCTTGGCAAATTGAATTTTCAATTTTTGTATCAATTATTAATGAGACCATTTCTAGCATCCAGATATTTGTTAGCAAATATCTGATTTCGATTTTATGAACATTTTGGTTATGAAGAATTTTTAATAAAGACTGTGAGAACGAACAAGAATTAAATGAAAATGAAATTAAATCGACTACTGACTTTGCAGACTTTCGTCAATCCCAAAAACATAAACGTAGAATTTGTAAGTTTTAGTATTCTAACACATTTTGATTTTTGTTTGTTAGCTTATGGACTTATCTCTCCGAATAGTATTCATATCCTTGTGCCAATTCACATTTGAAGTTCAAAATTTACTCACTTAAATAATGGTAAAAACATAATTAGATTTACAATGATTGGGTGAAGCTGCAAAAACATTTTGTATTAAAAACATGATTGTATTCGATTATTCAAAGATTTAATAATAGTATTTTTTGGTTGGACAGAGAGCAAAAGAAAGTTACTAGGGTGTGTAAATGTGTAATAAATTTACAGTTGTTTATAACTAATTGTTTATAACTCAATTTGAAACGATTTTTATAGCTCAGTAAACTTCTAAAAGAAATTCATATATACATACTTAACCAACTAATACTTATACATAGATTAACATTGCATTTTCGCCTAAATATAGTTTGGATTAAGTATATAATAGGACTAACAAAATGAGAATGTTAATATTGCAAACGAATAATAATTTTTCTTTATCGACAGTGTAAGTAAAACTAAGATATTAACGCTACACCTACTGCACCATCCAGCAAGTTATAACACGTTAACAATTCAACATTTTCTTCATCATTTTATCACACATAACCTAAATTTAATTACACACAATGTACCAGAATGTTCTGTTATTAAATTAAAATTATATTTTAGTTTTGTGTGGAACATGTTAGCAAAATAATAGGAATTTTCAAGCTTGAATTCAGTCAAATATCGATTATAAATATATCTTATTATTTGTGATTGATAATAACAAGAAGACCGAAAAAAAAATTTCCAAAATAAAAAAAGAAGTTGGGTATTTCCCATAAATAAACACAACAGAAATCAGAATATGAACGTAAAATAAAACCAAATATATTTATAAAATTATTTAAGAGGACTGTTTCTATTCTTGACACTGAAATAAAATAAATATTGAAGATCTGTAAATTATTGACCTTGACTTGAATTCTGATAGGTAATTCGTGTTGAAGCTTTGATTTACGATGACAATATTCTAGTATTAAACTTGACTTTCAAATTCAGTGATTGATATTTCCTGTACATAATCTTAGTTTGTTTATTTATAAATTTTTTTTTTTAATTGTTTTTGTTTTTAAATTGCTACTTACTACCTGTATTTATATAATTTTTTTGAAAATTAAAAAAAAAAAATCCATGATTAATGATGTGCCAACTATCATTATCCAAAAACAAAAACAATTTTATTTTTATTCATTCTTTTCTGATTATCATTTTGATTTCTTAATTCGACACTCGTTTTGAAATTGTGTATACCATACCAAGGGGGATTCATTTATCGTCATTTTTTTTTTGAATTTTTCTTATTTATAATTTTAAAATTTTACATGTTTATGAAAACCAAAAAAATTAGGTAAAAATAAAATAATCAAGAAATCTATAATTCCAGGTGAGCTTAGCTTTACCAAAATTTTAAATGAAAATTTTTTTAATGAAAGTCATTTGTATGGTAGCATAACAGATAAGATTTAAATTTGATTACGGGTTTCATCAGAATTTTTAAAATTAAATTATAAAATACAAATTAAATCTACATCATCATGCCAGATTATCACAAGTTTCAATTGATTTTAGTAAATTAACCGACACATGCAGCATACTATAATTTCATATGTTGTTTTTTGGTTTTAAAGGGATTCTCTTGCTTTAGCTGAGAAATATATGAAATACATTATTTGCTCTATTTTTAGTGTAATTGCATATATGGGAGAGTGTACTGTAATTGTAGAGTGGTTGGCAAATATTATTTTGTGTAGTAAAAGCAAAGACTCATTCGGACTAACTAAACCAAAAGCTACCATCTTCACAGATAGTGATCCCTCTACCCAATTTTCTCTAAAATATTATTAATAAGAATTTAAAGGTGAAGCTGATCACTGTTAGCTATTTGTAAATATCTTCTAGAAAAAACCAGGATCAGGTTACATATTTATGTATTAAAGTTCTAGTACTCATTAATACGAGGCACTGTCCGATAGCAGGTTTCTCAGCCAAGCTTTGCATTTCATTTAAGTCACATTATCTCAACTAAGTACTTTTGAACTTTCTTTGAATTCTTTTCTTCCATTGTGGAGTCTTCTCAAAAAACATAGAGTTTATTTCGGCCAACAAAATTAATTATCTAATTAACTGTCTTAGTCGAGTAGGTTGTCTAAAGTACTGAATTTTGGTGAGTAATCTCCTAAAATAACTAAAACAACCAAACAACAAATATGTCATTCGAGTTTTGACTTTAAAAAGCCACAACTACTAAACACAAATTGTTTTTTTCCTCAAGCAACTGCATTAACCATTTCCACCTAGTTAGTGTTAGTATAGGCAATTGTAAAAATTAGGAATACCATTAACTGCTTTGATATAACTATTTTCAGATAACTATAGACATTTAATAACATTCTACTCACAAAAAACTTTCATTCGAATAAAGAACTTTTTGATTAACAGTCATAGTCAAATGTATTAACAACTATATTATATCTTCAAACTCACTATATTAAATAGAAGATAGTCTTTCATTCACTTGTACAAGATCGGCGGTTTTATTTTTTCCATATTTTTTGGAGTATATTCTTTTACAAGTTGCTTACTACAATAGCATGAATTTTCAATAGATTTTGTTAAGTATTTTTTAAATGTTAAATTTTTTATGACACCAAAGACAAGAAGCAAAGAGGCATAATACTAACTAATATTTCTACAATTGAAGATGAAACTTTTTTTTATTCACAAAATTATTTTTACCAAACATATTATACGATAGTATTCCAGATATTATTGATCACCCTGTAACCTCATATACAAATTTAACAGTGATCGGGTATATATTAAATATTTATTGACATATCTATGATCATGATCAGTCTTCTGGCAAATTTTTAAAATTGAAACTAATCAATTTTATTAAAAGATTAAAAGTATTATGTTAAAAAATTAAGTTGAAATTAAGTCAGATGGTATTGCTCACATCATCATTTAATTTAGAGCAATCAGTAAGTGTGAAGGTGAAAATTAATTTTAGTCACGTTTACAGCAAATTACATGTATCAAGCTGGTACCTTCTTTTTTTTATTTTAAATTTTTCTTTCAAAAATATTTTTAGAAATTAAGTAGTAAGGTTTTTAAAATACGTAGAGATTAGTTATAGGTATATAAATGTTAATAAAAGAATTAATTTAGTTGTTTTTGGGCCATGGTAAATTATTTTTATTTTAATACCAAGAGAAGAATTCAACAATTTTATTCAATGATCAAAATTATTCAAGAAAGTCGTTTTATTTGTAAGGTTTACCACAAATTGAAATTAACACTGTAGAGGTGTTTAATTGTTCTATTGATATTAATTTGATATATTAGCGACAAGGATTTTAAGAGGTTTCAAAATATATCAGTCAATTTTCTCTATGAAGAAAAATATAATTATGATGTAACCGCAAAAACACTATTCGATTTTAATTCAGGTAACAATTTTTGAATTTACTGATAAATCGAGTTGAAAAAACTTAGAATTAATTAGATTTGATAGTTAAATTTCAAAAAAGTAGAAGGAGACATTCAAAAAAGTAGTATTTAAAATTTATTATTTGTACTTTGCAACAAATAGTACAAAATTTCTTTTAGATGAAAACTTAAAGATAAACAGAAGGACTGTGTTTTTAGAAAGAAATTAAAGTTTAACTGATATTCGCCGCTATTTGAAATTCGAAGAAATTTAATAAAAAAATCGTACTCAATTTTATTACGATTTGTTTTTCATCATTTCAATTTAATTTTGGTACTAACTAATAAATATATATTTTTTTTATTGATTTATCTTAGACAACAACCGCAAACGTAATAATTTATTAAAAAAAAATAAAATTTAAATTTAATCCGAAAAAAAACCGAAACTACATTGGTGAGTTGCTGTAATTCGATAAATTAAAATTTTTGTATGCTCAGATGTATTTATGTATACTTATGTATACATGGTATGAAATTTTAAATTGAAATTTATAATTGTAACATTTAGTTTTGCCACGTCTCCTTTTGAAATATCTATCATTTAAAACAATAATAATGAAAATTGTTTGTGAAATTGTTAAGATATTTATACCGTACATTTTTTCAATTTACAGATTAAGTATAATAATTTTAAAACAATATGAAAACAAAATTAGTTACCAGTATCAGGTATGAAGAAAAGTAATAAAATTATAATTACGTATTAAAAAAGGTAACAAATGAAAACAAATTGGATTTGAACTCACAACGGTTTGTAAAACGGATTTTAACAGTTTTTTAACAAATGAAATGAGAGTAGTTAGGCATTCACTGTATTTAAGACCTAGAAAAATTTAAAATAAATGCTGAACTTAATATGAACATATTATGAACATTGGCTTTTCACATTTCCATATCAATTCAATCTATACATTTTTGTACAAAGACTTCAATCTAAAATTTGGCTAATACAAAAAAACAAATAATTTTTTGCAAAATTATTTTCACACCAAACCAAAATTTTTGGAACAGTTTTAGAAAAAATATGATTTTCAAACTTTAGAAATAATTTAATGATTGTGTAATGACAATGTTAGGTTAAAGTCGAGGACTAATATCGAAAAATTGGAGTTAACACACGAATGAGAATGTTGTCAAATACAAATTATAAACGAGTTCAAGACAGACTTCAAGCTTTTTTTATTTTTTACTGTAGGGTATTCTATGTAGACCTAGACATGATCTTTTCAGATATATCAGACTTTTAACTCCGAGCGAGTTTTAATATAGCTTTTATGCTTTCACTTGTACACTCTTAGTGAAATTTAATAAACATTTTTTAAAAATAAAAGACCCTTGTTAATTTCACAAAATTATTTTATTCCGACAGGTGTTTCTACCTTTCGGTCATAATCCATATCCATTTATGATCCATGATTATGACCGAAAGGTCGAAACACGTGTCGGAATAAAATAATTTTGTGAAATTAACAAGTCTTTTATTTTTTAAAAAAAGAGCTTTAGTATAACTAGAATCAAATAATATGAATGAATGATGATGTACCAAAAGAATGAATGATGATAATGAATAACAATATCGAAGTAAAATTTTGAGGATATTTTTTTTATAATTCATCTGATGTGTAAAACTTCAATATTATGAAAATAATTTAATTTAGTTTAAGTAACTGTAAAATAAATTTATGTAATTATAAATTTAATTAGAAATTATTCAAATTTCCATAGCATTTTACTTTTAATTAAAAGAACTAGTTCGATTTATTAATATACAACATTTGAACATTGATACATAGATATAAATTTATATCATCATTATATCTATAATTATTACTTACTTATAGTAAGAGTTTATAATAAACAATAATAATTTATAAAAACAATAAAAATAAAAATCAAGAGTTGTATAGGTAGTCTAACAGTATAAATATCTACTGATGAGTTCTAGTGATGTTATTATGAAAGAAAAAATTCCTAAAAATAATTTGTTTGTTTATTTGTTTAAGTAGTTTAATTTATTTATTTTCTTGACAACAGTTATGGCACATTTACTATTTTTCGGAAATTGGGTTGTAACCAAAATTATATATCATTTATAGATTTTCAAGTTCGTAAAGATAAATTTTAATTGCTATAAAATATAAATTACTATTGCTTATTACGCCAGCTAGACTCTGTTTCAATTTATAATCCGAAGCTTTGTGTCTACCAAAGCGTCATTCATACCCTAAAGAAAATTTCTTCGATTACTTATTTTTAAGGATTTGCTGAATCATTTTCTACCGTATTATTTATATTTTTATTGATTTTTCTTATTTCTTCTTCCTTTTGGCTTGAGACTTTTTGTTATCATATTACACGAGTTGAAATGTAAAAGTTCAACTGTTCCTTCAACTTCTTGATACGTTTAACTATTCAATGGTATCAACCAAAATTCTTGCTGAAAAATAACGAAAACTTTTGAAAATTCTATTTTTAAAGAAAATGAATTTAGGAAGGCAGTACGTGATCGAGTTGAAAATTATTTTAATAATAATTAATACATACAAACACACTATATGCCTCAAATGTTTTTCTTTCAGATAAAGTATAATTTAACACCAAACAGCAGTTATACCTAATTTACAATAATTAATCAGAATTGTGTATAACAGCAGGTCTCTTAAATTTAAATGAATTATTTAAAATATTTACTTATAAAAAAACTCATCAATTTAAATTCTGTACTATTAAATAATATCTAAATTATAATATTTATTTTTAATTATAAGACTTGTATTGCATTAAATTAATTTAAATTAACATAATTAAAAATTCCATATAAGTGAAGAAATACATAATCGAACCTCGAATAGGCTATATTATAAATAAATTAAATTCAAATCACAGCTGATTTCTTGAGGATTACTTTTTTTAAAACATTTATCGTGTTTTCTCATCTTTTGATTTTTATTTTTTATGATTTAATTATATTTAATTTGTTTCTTGCTTTTTTTCTATCATAATAAATTTAAATTCACCACATTTATGGTGAAATCATGACAGGTATCATAACAAGTAACAACTACGCAGAAGATAATCATATTTTTTTTTTAATTAAAAAAAAAAAAAAAACAATTTTAAATTCGTACAAAATATACAAACGTGAATATTTGTAATAAAACATGTGATTATATTTTTAAAAATACATAATAAGAATAGAAACACCTGGAAATGTTAAATTTCTATCAGATTATAATAATGTAATAACAACAACAAGAAAAATAAACACAATAAAAACAAGCTGTGAAAATAACAACAAAGAAACAATCAAAAGAAAAGAATTAATAAAAACAATGATGTAATTTACGATCAATTATGCGATACTGAAAATAATAGTATACAATTATTTTTATGAGACAATGATGAGATCAGAACCTTCTAAAATATTTATTGTAAAAAAAAATGGTTTCTAAATTCGAATCCTCACTTTTATTTTGCATTTAAAGAAGATTGACAAGACATTAATCAGAATTTCCGGTAAATAAATAAATAATTAGTTTTTTATACAATTTAGAGAAATTTAATATAAAATGATAATTATTAAAAAATAACTACAAACCAAAATTAACAAATAATATTTTAGTCGACCAAAATCAAACCCAGCACTGTCCACCTCTAGTCAATTTTGAAATTATCATATGAGTACGTTTCTTAGTACAAAACCTATTATTTTCTATATTTAACTTACATCAAAAGTGCTTCGTTCCCTTTTAAATTTTAAATGAAAATATGAGTTTGGGTCTAAAAAAAGTAAAGTCCAATATTTTTTATTTTCAAAGTAAGCCATGTCTGTGTACTGTTATTTTAATTGAAATTTCCGTTATGTGTCATTTGAATTTAGAATGACATGTCATAATATTGTATCAAGGTATGTCACAAGACAAATCAAATACTTATTTAATCGTGAACGGAGCTTGAACATTTAAAAGATTCGAATGAAATTCCTTCGTCTGTGTATCACCGGCTCTTAAACAAAACTTATCTGAATATCATAGAGTTCGATTATCATAGAGTTAGTTTTCTGATGTATGTGGTGGTCAGATGATGCTCCTTCTAACATAAAAGAGATTCTATACATGTATTTCCTTTAACAGGTCACTCATACTGTGTTTTAATAGAATAATTCACTATTGAATAATTCAATATTGAATCACTAGTGAATTTTTTACAGTGTTTTAATAAACTAATTCACTATTGCCCTATTGCTATAACAGAATTGTGACTACACACGTTTTTGACCATAAACGAATTAAAATATATCGATCTACTACTTTGAGAGTAATGAGATTTTATTGTGTTAAGTTATATTGAAATTAGTGCTCTGGTGTTAATTTCGTCATAAAGTGTTAGGTATTATACTTTAATTTCATTATATATACATATATTCAATAATCAAGCGATTCAGAAAACAACTACAATTATACCAAAACAAATATTTCTTTTTACATAAAATTGTGTTTGAAGGAACAACTTCTGTGCAATTGCACAGGGGATCCACTAGTCGTGGTGTATATTTTTGTTTCGAAGTAAATATATGGTTAAAAAAAATTTCAAAAATCGAAAAGTCTTTATTATATAAATTATTCTTTGATATTGAGAGTTTAAACTTGATCCCAAGTAAAACTAGAATTATTTTATCATCCAATGATAGAACAGAAATGTTGCATTATAAATTTAAATTTACATTTTTCAAGTAGTAATATTTAAGTCATTTTTTTTCTTTAACAAGACCCAATGAGCTTAACACTCTTGTTACAGCAACGCATCGTTTTCAAAACACTAAAGCACTTATAGGTCAATAGCGACTTTCTTCTCCATATCTTCATAATACAAACTAAACCCTTACCTAATATCCGAGCATAATATATAATATCTGCTCATGTTTGTGACGAATCTATGATATCCTAAAATCGCTCTTCTGTTAAACTGCAGCAATTTCTTAATTTTCACTTTGTCAACTTCCCACCCTAACTCTCTGCAAGTTTAGCAGGACCTAATCTTAACCCAGGCACGGTTCATCTCTTGTCTGGTTACCATACCTATTTTATAATAAATCTCTTTTAGTATAGTGAAAAGCAATTCACAAGCACCTAAAATTAGTGATTATAGAATATTTTTAAATACAACTAAGAACTAAACTGTCGACTAACACCTATATTTTAATATTTGAATACTTTTATGTAAGCGCATAATATATGTTAGTAATTAAATTTAAATAATTAAAAAATAGAGTTTAATCTCAATTCAATATCATCATCATTAAAACTTATTTTCGATATTAATTTAATTTAATAACATGACACTTCATTAACAGTGTCACAGTACTTATATGTTAGTATATTATTTTTTTATTATAATTTGAAAAATTATTTCAATCATTAATTCAAGTTCAATCATGACTATGTCCCAAAAAAACCAAAAAAAAGTGTTTCAAAAGAATTTAAAGAAAAACGTAAATGGTTATAAAAAATTTAATTAACGTGAAAATAACACCATTTTTAAGAATTTTACAGAAAATATTTTTGTTTTAATTTTTTTATTGAGACAATTTAAAATAAGCACTTCTTTCATAACATTTTTTCTCAAATATCCATAATGATAGCCAATATGATTAAAGAATCACAATGACAGTTATCAAATGTCATAAAATAGTACATGTCAAAAAAACAAATATACGTAGACACGACAACATGATTAGTAATTTAAAAGCCAATTATACTAAAATTCAATAAGAATTTCAATTGAGAATGTAATCATAGATTTGAAGTGATCTGGGTAATAAAAATGTGTATTAAATGGTATTTATTTAACATCACATTGATCAAAACATCACTATCGACCCATATACGACTATAATTTTAAGATATAGTTAAATTAATTTACCTAATTCGAAAACAGTGTCAATGCCACAGTCGATATCTCAATGTAACAAAAAATAATCCTGACAAGCAGTTGGTGTTCCGATTTGCAAAAATATTTCATTTCAAAGGTCATATCTCGAAGTATACCCAAAAGGTTTATGTATAAAACATCAATTGCTTTTCACAATATGGGACGCAATGAATATCCTGCTACTGTAATATAACTGCTTTTATGCAGAATCATGGGGTACACAAAAATATAAAACTTTCTTGGTAGACCTTATTGGCACACACAAGCACATACAATTTTTTGGTCATTTGAACTTGTAATTGTATCTATCAATTTTATAATTTAGATGTGTAAAACTGCAATACTAATAAAACTATATTGGAAAATTATTCATTTTTCTGCTCTTACAAATCAAAGTTTTTGACAAATTGCCTAAAACAAATTAGAGTTTATTTGAATCCTTGTAAAAAAAAAACTAAAATTTATTAAGTCAAATATATACGTTAAAAATATATCATTTGGAAAAGATATCATAATGCAGAAGCTATAAGTCATTCAACACGTAGTTACAAGGACAAAAATTAATCAGACCCTTCCAGTAATGAAAAAAATCTTCAAGCCAAGCCAAAATAATCAGACAAATCTTTGACGTATATAATACGTATATATATTTGTTCCAAATGGAAAAAAGCCGGCTTAAATGGGTAACAACGAACATCAGTACCACACAAGCAGGTAAAGCAAACAATTATCAATGAATAAAAATTATTTGAGGCTCCTGTTGTTGATATAAAATATTTGATTTATAATGGTAGTTAATTAAATGTGCTAAAATGAAATTTTTTTTCGTGAATGATTTTCAGAAATTTGTAAATTACAAATTGAAGATCTACATGCATACAACAATTTTAGATAGTGATTCCATCTAAACTAATTAATTTAATACACATTTTTACAGTTAGTTTATACTAACTTGTTAGTGAATATTGAATTTTGAGCCTAATCTTGAATATCTTATTGTTATTTTAAATTAATCAATTTAGTATTATATGTATAACATAATGTATAATTTTAATTGACAGCCACTGTAGGTGAAGTATGTTCTTAAATGACAGCTAGTATTTTAATTAAAAAATCTAAAAATGGTTAATAAAAAATAAAATAAAGAAAAAATTATAAACATTATAGTAAAGTTCTTTCTAAGATTTAACGTATTGTTGTATTATTCTGAAAAATTCATAGTCACTCTATACATATAACTATTCTTTGTTTTTAAGTTAATTAATTAGCATTTAAATTTACAATAAAGTAAAGTTTGCTGAAGTCTGTTTTTTGTTATACGCCATTTGTTTTGTTTTATAGTTTATGCTATGATAGTCAAACTACTTCGGCCCTATTATAAAAAAAAAATCTTTTACGGAAAAATAAACCGACCAATTGTAGGAAGCAAATATCGTGGCTGCACAACATTGAAAATTGCGTCGGAATAAGAAAAATATGTGAATTAGTACGCTCAGTCAGAAAGTAGAAACAATTTGTCAGAATTATTGCAAATATTTGATAATGTGATCAGTTATATCCAGAAGTGGTACCACAAAAGAAGATGACTATGATATTACGAGAACATCAAGCAGTTAGTTATTTGAAGAAATTAATCTTTTAGCACTTAATAGAGTTAAAATACAAAATATGAATTCGTAAACGGAATTCTGTTCAGTTGAGAAAATTGAAACTAAAGTTCATTGTAAAGAATAGTTTATTTTTTTGCTGTGAATCATAAAAAAATTTACGCACACACATTGTGAGACAAAGAAGTAATTACGAATTTATATTTAATAAATACAATTCTCACTAAAACTTTAAAAAAAAATTTTAAGGTGTATTAAGCAAATTCCAAATTGAGAAGATTATTTGCTGTGTCCGTCAGACAAATTAGAGGTTTCAATGATATTCATTAAAGACTAGTACTTTCATTATTTTCTTAAAGTTTAGAGTTAAAATTAAAGTTTACAGTTTTAAAATAAACAGTTATTCTTACACATACATGATTGATCTGCAAGTCGGTTTTAAAATAAAAAAAAAAAATGGCGTATGGCACAGAAAAGATTTCGACCGATAAATTATGAAAAATATAAGAAAACAAATACAAAGTTCAATTTTGAACACTATACTAATCTAACATTTACTATATTAGTTTCATAATATATGAAATTTTAATTCAAGGTTAATTGGTAAAAATTAAAATTTTAATAAAAAACAATAAAAAACAATTAAAAACAAAAATATATGTTATATATATACATATAATATGTATATATTACAAAAATATCTATAGTTTTAGTAATTCAATTGTACTCACTCATTCACTCGTTTTTGGAATCTTTGGAGATGTTCCTCATGAACGATTATTAAAAAATAACAACAACAAAATAAAAAAAACAAGACAATAATTTAAAATGATTCTCCTTCTAAGTATTAGTATAATGATGACTGACTTCGTAAATAATAATATAACGACGGAATTAATTTGATCACGTTTTAGATTTTATTTTATTTTTTTTTTTTTAATATTTTATTGGTATTTTATGTTAACCATGATTTGTGGCGCGACATATGTTACTTACCTGATTAAAAATGAAAAATCTGAATGAGATGATTAAAAATATTAGACGAATCAAAATACTAAAAAAAGTGATTGCATAATTATAATGAGAATAAAAAATATCTACAAAAACAAAAACAAAATAGATAATTTATATTTATATTTAAATAACTCTGTTACTATAATAATCATTGATGACAGATATTTGAATATTTTTGTCATTACAACGAAGCTATAATGTTAATGTTAATGCTAAGAACAATTCTATGAAATTTTAATTTTCGAAAACAAGTTGTATATAATAATACTGTATTTGTTTTTTTGAATTAAAAACGGTTTAATGCATCTCGTTTTGTATTCTGGTATACTTAACATTAGGTATGATAAGAGAGTTAGAGTTTACTAAAAAAATACTAGGAGAATTGTAACGAGATAGTTTCCGAAGAGCTTAAAGTTAATTTTGTTCAACTAAAGGAAACACAGAAGATTGAATTCAAAATGTTGTAAAGATTATTATGATAAAACAACAGTGCATTGAACTTTTGAAATAATTCAAAACTTTATTCGAGGTGAAAATTATGAATGACACCAAGTATAAAGTTTTCAAGGCAGAATAATGATAGTTAAATGAGAATGATTTTTCTAGTCTAATTTTATAGATGTAAAACTAAATTAAAACCTTCTTCTTCAAACAATTTTTTGCTTGCTTCAATCTAACCAAATACGTATTGACCATATTTATTTATTCATAAATTCTTTAGTGAATGTTTGTCAACTGTCTGAGTTTTATAAAGCCCTTTCTAACACTCTTGTTAATTAAGTACGGTACTGCAATTTTATACTACAATATCTACAATATTTCCAGCATTTATTTAACAAATTGCTGGTTTATCTATTCTTTAAATGTGGAAAACTACTGCTATTGTCAATGGCTTTAGTTATTGCTTCTATATTATACTGTTTGATTATGTCAAGTTCTGTGGTTCAAAATATGGCTCTTACATTTGTGTGTAAAGGGCAAACCTCAAATATGTTGTGCATTAAGCTTATTCTTACTGTGCAACATTATTCTCGAAACAGTCTCAAACATTATTCATTACGTATTGTTGTTCTATTAAAACCAAATATGAAAATTGTGACAAAAATGTCAAAGGTTAATTCGGATGTATTAAAATGGTGCTAAACATTTTTCGATCTACAAATTATTATAACATTTTAAAAGTATACCTACATTTCTATCGAAAAAATTCTATTTGCTAAAATGTAATATGATCCAACAGAAATTTTTAAAATATTTAAAGTTTTTTTAAAGTTTCAGGTGTGATGAATATTAATTTAAAATTTTTAGAATTTCATAGAACAAAGAGACGCGCAACACCAATGTAATTTTTTCCTTCGTAAAATATGAACCAATGGAATTACATAGAAATGAATATGCAATTACTTAAAAAAATTAAAAATTATTTGTTTGTACATAATAATTACAGTTATGTATGAAAGCTTTAAGAAACAAAATTATTAAAACTTGAAAAAAATATTCTAAACATTTTTTTTATTGATCACAATTTTTGCCATACTTTTTCTTATACCATATGTAAAATCAGTCCTGGAACAAATGGTTTTGTCGTTAAAAATTAACCCAATCCAAATGTTTGCAAACAAATATTTCGAGACTAGGTAATATTATTTAAAATCTTTTGTTAAAAATTTGTTACAAACGAAAATTGAATTGTAAAATTGTAAATCGAAAATCGAATTGTAAAAGTAAGAAGAAGTAAATTGCAATAATTTATGAAATAATATTGAAGTAAATTAACTCTTGCACAAGAATCACAGACCAGCATTTGCAAGATTAGTGCTAAGGTCGAAATACATGTTCACTGAATATAAATAATATTTGCTGAACAATATGTTCGTCGATCAAATTCGTCTCATCTATACTCTATAGTAGTGTTTTCATGTTCGACTGGTATGTTTGTGGAAATATTGTTTTGATATTTCGACGGCGAACATGTTCGTGTATTTATAGTAATGTTTGGCGAACATTTAAAATTTTGCTATATTTTCATTCATAAAGCAAATACGAGTGAAGATAAAACGGAAGAAAAAAAGGGGTGGATAGTAGACATTTTTTTTGTTAAAACAGAAATAATAACTACCGCACATTCATCCCTCTCTACACATTTTAAATAAAAAATTTAAAACCAATATTTGGCGAACACTTTTACATGTATGATAAAATGAAAATGTTCTACGTACATAAAATTCGACGAACATGTTCGTTCATTTATTAATCCCTTAAGAAGAATAACCGGAGCAATATCTTACTATACAACTGTCTAGTACAGTGACAATTCACTAAAACAAGAATATATAACCTAAACCTTAAATGGTTGTCGAAAAATGGGTAGGGAAATTATAAACTTTTGTATTAAAGTAACAATTATTAACATTTAGGTGAAAATTAGAATTAACGAAGGTAATAAAATATCAAATATGAATTAAATACAATGTAAGTGTGTTGTTGTAAGATTAATCCACAGAATTCAGCTGTAAATTTATATTTTATAGTTTTTGTAAAACATAGTCAAAAAAAATGGATTAAGAATTATTGGGGTTGGGAAAAACTTGTAAAAGCACGAAGAAATAAAGATAGCAAGTTACTTGTAGAAATATTAAAAATAAAAAGTGTCCCTAAATAAGTAATCTTCAATATAAAATGGATTTAATACAAACTAAAATTTACATAAAATCATTGATGTGTTCAAAATATTTTCAACAGTATTGCAATTTGTACGGAATTTAATTTCAAATAAAATTTATTGTTTTTTGTTTTTAACCACTTTTGAATATTATGTACTTATACTTACTTACCTCAATTATTTAATAATAAAAAAAAAATTATTATAGAATATTTTGATTTATTTACAAGGCGAATCGGAATTATGTTATTGCAATGAAAAGGTCAAGTTGAAGTGGAATTTTTGTATTTGTTTAACACGGCAAATATCTTGATCTCGGATTATATATTCTAACTAATGTTTATATATATTGGTTTACACATATACATTTTTATATGCATATAAATAAAATTACTTGTAGTTAGCTAGTTATTAATGAATTAAAAATTAGGAAAAAAAAAACAAAATAAAGTATTTTTACTGAATCAGAAATCACAATTTTAATTGGATATATTGGATAAATTAATTGATTGAATATACGCTAATTTTAAAGATGATTACTGGTATTTTGTAGAGAATTACAAAGCAAAATAATATGTCTAGTAATGTTATTTTTAATTTTAAAAGAATTTAATGTTAAAAAGTAATCGATATCCGGCAAGAAACGGATATCCGGTAAGTAACATTTTTTGAAATTCAGATTGGTAAGTATTTCGTTTTTATCCAAAAATTATATGCAATTCATTAAATTTAAATTACTAACTAATAAGTATAACAGTTAAAACAAAAATGTATGTAAATGTTGTGTAGTAGATATAGATATTATTATTATTATTTTATTATGCCTTAATTTCATTTTATTCTAATTTTAATAATTAAGAGCTTATACTAATGTATGGTCAAGAATTTTAAATTAGTTTGTCAGAGTGTTAGAATGATAAATATCGAAAGAAGAAAGTCGAATCGAAATGTTTAACTTTCTTAATGAAGATGATGATGATATATAATAGAAAAAATTAAGTCGTTTAGCTAAAGGAAGACTATGATGTAATAAAAAATGAATAATTGAAAATGTATCTTTATTTGAAGTAAAAAAAATAAAAGAAGAGAAATAGAATGATGATTGGTAAATTATCAAAAGGTATCGGACGTAGTTCCTGCTACACTCAAATTAACGTAATTATAATACAAATATAATTTTTTGATGTTGTTGAACTATTTTATAAAAGTATGTTTGTTTATTCTTATATAACGTGTTTATTCTGATGATTATTGATAATATGTCATTTTATCAAAATATATGAATCAATTCTGAGGTAACCAAAATTCAGAAATACATATTTCTAAGTTGAATTGTTTATGTAATCGTTTTAATGTGTCAAACAATATTTATCAAATCTGTCATTCCACGTTATCGTTGCCATGGTACAATTTTTAGATCTTAAATTTAAATTTTTTTTATTAATGTATTATGAAACTATTGAACGTATTGACATTTCATACATATTCCATTTACAAATCACAAAATTGAAGTAGATTTAATATATTTGTTAAAATGTTGCATACAAACTTTTACCAAAAATTCTTTATAAGTAAGTATATATAAATGGTTAAAAGAAACGATTTCTGGAAAAACCCACAAATTTAATGTTTTATAACAACCGATATAACCAAAAAAAAAACTGTGATTTATTATATGTATAAGCTAAAAGCAGTTACGGTGCTCAACCCATGACCTTGAAATCATATAAACTAAAAATATTGCAGAAAGGAAAAATTTAGTACGAATTAGTAGAGAAATTCAATGTTGATGTTCTTCTTGGATTTTTGAAAATTATATAGAGGAGGATTTTAGGATTCTGGGGTGATATGACAAATATTTTTGTTTTGGGGACATTTTTTTACAATTTAATTTCCATAGTCAGCTTTTAACGACCTAGAAATTTTCACTACACAGAGAAGGACAGTTCTGCATTTTCGAATATCTAAGTTATTTGAGAAAGTTGTTTTTTACGAAGTATTAAATATTTTTTGTCATTTTTATTTATTTTTTTTTTGTCAAATTTTTGACGTCTGTATTTGTATTTGTATAAATAATTATGAAATTTTTGTTTTGCTTTTATATTTTTAAAAATTAATGAAGAATGTGGTGTCGCATAATTTTTAATTTAATCGGTTAGAATTTATTTTGTAATATGCATTATTTAAACGATTATGAGACCATGACCATTATGATTATTTAGAAAACTAACAACCTTATTAATTATTAAAAATAATCAATTAATTTCCATTTTATCCATTCAACATTCATTTTTTTTTTTAATTTACCCCAGAGAAACTGTCATCAATATTTACCATCAAAATGTCAATAAAATTGAACTTGGGAGTTAATTAGAACTTACTGTCATTAATTAAATATAAAAAAATAATATGTTTAAATATTATTATTAATAATTGATGATTATTAATATATATATTAATTTTGGTTAATAATTAATAGTCCCGAGATATGCATCAATGTAAATTTAATACTGTTTAAAAACATAATTTCTGCAATGAACACATATTTCTTTCATAATATTTATTTTACTATACCTACAATTAACATCAATATTATTATTAGTATGAGTATGACAATAAAAATTGATCATTTATTTATATTTTGATCCCATTAATATTTTATTTGTTAATTAAAAATATGAACTGAAATTGCGCAAATATTTTTCACAGAAATTTTTGTTCTACAAAAATTAATTAAGGTCGATAGAAATCATTAACTGGAAAATTATCATTCATATGTTACATATTTTATTATTTTAACCTTCCATTCTCTTTGTTCTATGGATGCTATCCTCAATAATATAATAATTTTAAAATATCATTTATTTTTTATGACATTTTTTTTATGTACTCTACATAGAAGACTACTCTTTATCATATATGTATATATTATAATATTAAAAGATTACTATGTATTATTATAAAATCAAAATAGCAGCTTCAGTGATCTGATCCATTCTCAATTATTTAAGATTCAATGCGATCTCATTTAATTTTGTAATTTCATGTTTGTAATAATTTCGAATACATTTTTTATATTAATTTATTTTTGTTATTAGTTTTTCAAAATAGACTTGATCTTCTTAATATAATTATTAATAATGTATTATTTAATATCATAATATTAAATTGCAAATTTATTAAGAAAGAAGTGTAAGATACCTACGTATAATATTGTCGATAAAGATATCGTTTACATTTTCAACTTTCAAAAATATTCTGCAAGGTAAAATAAAATTATCACAATAATTTGAAGTAATATGATCATTAATAAATGTAATAAAAAATTTCAAAATTCAAAATTAAGAGAGAAAAAAACTTGATTAAAAATTAGATCATCTTTTTTATTTATTGGAAATTTGTTATTTTAATTCACTTTAGATATTATTTAAAACAGTTTCATTGAATGGTTGCTTTAGGGATTGGCCTATAGCTTTAGGCTACACTTAATTAATTTAATGATATTAAATTTATTTAATAAATTTAATTTAGGCTTCTTGTAAATTTTGTTATTATTTATTAAATCAAATTACAGTATATCGAGATATAAAAGACCCAAAGAACTATAAGATTATATAGTAAATTGTGGGAGGACGTATAGTTATATAGTTAAAGTAGGTAGGTGATCAATTAGAATGAAAATAAAATCAATATAGTTATTTGAAAACTAATAAAATTGTTTTATTAATAAGTTTAAAAGTTTGAATTAATGCATGGCACTTGAACTTTTATGCACTAACTGTAAATTGAAAAATTTATAAAAATTTCGTTAAGCACTAATAAATAATCGAATATAACATAATTACTTATTTCATTTGTTGATAATTTAAGACCTGTATTTGTTGATAATTTAAGATCTGTATATCTATACTTTTGAATATCACTAATCGATTCTGAGTGCAACAAGGTGCAGTTATTCAGGTATTCATTAAAATTAAGCAAAATATAATGTCAAAAACTTATATAATTGTAGGGGTTATAATATATGTTATATACATATATATATATATATAAAAATGCTTGAAAGACAGTTGCACTACTAATTGTTTGATTGCATTTCTAAGACATTTCTTCTTCCTCCTTTTTTCTACAAATCTTTTGAACAGAAATACGTATTGTACATATTATAATAAGGTCGCTACAGGTCGCAGTGATTATAGTCTTAAAACTTTAAACCGTTTTCGGAACTAACCGTCAATTAAAATTTGATTTACTACATTTTATTCTTCAATGATAGTTTCCAGATTTAAAATACATTTATAATAGCATTACCATTATATTACCATTACCATTGTATTACCATTATATATATTACCATTAAAATAAACCGAATCTATTAAACATCTGGTCTGCGAATATGAAAGGCGCAGACTCTGAGAACAATGTTACCCGAAGAATATGATTTACCTAGCATACTACTGAATAGAACATCCTGAATATGACCATTAAATCAGCTATTCTTAAGACTTGGATGCTTCATGCTTCATTGCATTAATATGCGTAATCCCAACAATCTCAGCATATTTGCGGATGTGGTGATAAAAGCCTATTATATTTTATTTTAATATAATGATCATCTAAATCAATATAGTAAAGAGAAAAATGTAATATAAAGAAGGATAGGATACATATGTGACCTTGGTACATGATAATATAATCTTAATGATAATGAACAAGAGAATTAAAAATTATAAAAAAGAATCATGAAATTATCATAGTAAATTGATTGACGATTTCATTGATGTTTGTAGCAAGAAGATGACATTTCTTAGGAAAAAAAAGTTACTAATTAGCGTTTCTTACATGTGTAGTCTGTTAGTATCCTATGCATTGAAAAAAGGATTAAAGAAAGATTTTTTTATTTTTGTATACGTTTTGAACTTGTAAGAAATAATAAAATGGTTCAGAATCAATAAAAACGGCCTCAATGTATACTCGATTTTAATTTTACATATTTGCATTAAAGGATTAATTTGTAATAGCATCACCAAAAGTTATATCGGAAAAAAATTACATTTCACAGGCTTGATTACTATACAATACTTTGTATAGCTAAAGTTCAAATAGAAAGAGAGATTGAAAAACAATTTCTTTTGCTGGCAAAACACTGTAGAGATGAGGTCTTAGATAGAGATGAGTAATAGAGAAAGATTTTTTTCAGTTTAAGTAAGTGAAAACTGGGTATTTTGGTCCTAAAAAATATTATTAATAAAATTAATTTGTAAATTTTGAAAATTTTCTTACCATTTTTCTTGGAATTGCACTAGTCATTATTATCTATTGGTATTGATGAGGGTGTGGGTGTGTTTGTTTTTGTTTATATATGTTTAAAATCCACAAAACAACAAAAAACACAAACTATAATCCTTCGTTTGTAAAATGTATTTAAATAAATAATTTTTAATTTAAAGAAAAATTTTTTTTTTAATATCGTATTGCTTCTTTTAAAATAGGTTTTTTTTAATTTATTCTCAACAGGTATTCTTTTTTTTTATGCACTTAATCCACACAAATTTATTTATTTTTTTTTTTTTTATTTTTTTTTATGCAATATAAAGACATATATTTTATATTTTAGTATTATTAAATTTATTTCAAATTAGATTTTTTGAAATATAACACCATCACTTTTAGTTTTTATTTCGTTATTAAAAATAAAATAAAGAAAATTTTTGTCGAAATAATTTGCTTAGTTGAATTTCAATGTGGCCGACTGTTGTCATATTTCAGTTTATATAAAAAAAAATGTTTATTTTTCTATTAGTACTTTAATTTAAAACCTGAAATGCATATTTTGAATGTTATTACTTAATTAAAATTTTTATATAAATATATATATGTATGTATATACTTTTTTTCGATTCTCGATTTCAATTGTTGGTTTCGATTTCATTAAAATGCTGAAGAGGTCGTCGTAATTTAAGAGAACATAAATTTCCTTTTGTTGTTGTTTTATTTTGATATGTTGCTTCATACACAGTGTATTCACCTTTCAATGACACCTGCAATTCTTTTACTTTTTTTACTATCTGTATTTATTTATTTTTTATTTCGTTGTAATTTTTATGAAGATTCAGGTGAGATGAAAAACTAAATCAAGTCTGATATTCTTGAATGGTTGACTTGTGAATTTGTAAATACTAAAATCAATGACAGTTTTCGAAAAAAAATTTCTAGTTTTCAACTTTTAATTGCGTAAATATTTTTTTTTTTTTTTTAATAAATAAAATTGAAAATTAAGAAAAAAGTCTACAAACATAAAGTTTTTAAATGCAATAATTAAAAAAAAATAAAAAAAAATAACAAACAAAAATTAAAAATAAATAGAAATAAAAAAAAATTTCTCAATGAATTTGAAAATTTTTGTTATTGTTTTATTTTTGAAAATCGTTAAAATGCGGTCATGGTCAAATTAGTAAATAGAAAAGAAGAAGAATAGAAAAGAAGATGTGTTAAAAATTGCATTAAAATTTTTCTTTAATAATTTCCTGCCTCACTGAATCGGTAAAAAATTTTATTTTTGACACAAGAAAATTATTTAAATTTGCTACAAAATTTGAATGAATTAAAGAATTTTATTCACGCGATTTTATGTAAACAGTTTTATAATAAATTTTTAATTAACAAACTTGGGCCTGTTTTCTACATTAATATAGCTGTTCGGTAGATCTAAGCTTTCAATTGACACAGCGAGTACATTGTATTTACTTATTTTTATGTTTTAGTTAAGAAAATATTATTAATTTAAAATTTTGTTCTGCAACAAAAAAAAAATATGTAGGTGCACCTCTATAAAATAAAAAATTCCATCAATAAATTCCACTTGTTTTACCATGAATTTAAAATTGTGATAATTAATTACAATGAGAAAAGTAGAAATAAACAGAAAACAAAAAAGAAAAGAAATAAAAAAACTGGATCAAAAACTTTACATAAAATCGACACGAATAGATAAGAAATGGAGTTATTGAGCCCTCTTAACTTGTTAAATACATATTTAACTGATATAATATTTAACAGGTTAAGAGAACTGTTATGATATCACTTTGGTTTTTTTTTTTTAAATATTCAATAAGTAAAAAATCAGACGAACTGATAAAAGGATTGATTTTTTTTCTTTTATTTGCAATAATTTCAATTACTGTGTTGCTTTTTATTTCATTTGACCTTTAAATTATGATTATTTCTGTCTTTGTGCATTAAATTTTAATTAAATATAATTGAATAAGATCAAAGACTTTTTTACACTGAGATAAATACATTTAAATAATTTTATAGAAGGATGACACTATATGCAAAGAAACCGGTTTTTGTTTAAATTGACCCAACATATATAAAATGGATATCATTTGAATAATCATTAATCATAACATGAAGGTGTACCCAACAAAATTATTAAATTTCTCTTACGCTCTCATTACTGAGATTTCTAATACAAATTTCCACACTAAGTTATGCTCAGGGGCCATGTATATATAATTAGCTTAAGACTGGTAAGTCCCAACATAGACTGGACTGGAACCTTCAAGAAAAGATGAGACATAATGAATTGAAAAGTTCTTGAAAAATAAGAATAGAGAACGAAATAACAAAAATAGGAAAACCTGGCAGGAAATAGAGCGGCATGGCATTACAGCGTGTTGTATTTCAAAGTTTTACACATATTCTATAGTTCACTATGCTAACTATAGAACTTACTACTACTACTGAAAAAAGATAGATAGTGAAAATCAAAAAAAAATCTAAATAACAGTATGGGATAAATAAAAAAGATGGAAATAGTTTAAAAGAAACGGATCAAGCTACAAAATTATAAAATAGAAACCTGAAAATGCAAAAATTGATAGAAGGTTCTTTTATAACAATATGTTTCATCGAACACGCTGAGTGATGCAATAGGTAAATAGAACAGGTTAGAATCCTGATGAAAGTAAAATCCTTTAAGGGGTTTTCAAGATGGTCAATTTTACTCTTTGACATTTGGGTAAAATAAATGATAAAAAAAATATGCCCACTTTCCCCAAGAAGAAAGCGCTGAAAAATTTTGTATGCTAGGTAAACTGATTTATATACAGTGTACTATTTTAACTTCGAGAGTTATATTTTCATTTGCAAGATTTTGTGGTGGTGCTGTGAAGACCTCTGCCAAGTGAAGAGAATTTTAATTATAACGATTTTGATGATGCAAGTGAAACTTCCCGCAATAGATTTGCCCCGATTATTGAAAAAAGAGATCTGATCCCGAACCATCAATTTGGATTCAGAAACAAACATTCTACAATTGATCAAGTGCATCGGATCACAAATATAGTGGAAAAAGCGTTCGAACAAGAAAAAGTCTGCTCAGCAATCTTCTTAGATGTTGCTCAGACTTTCGACAAAGTGTGGCACCAAGGCCTTGAATTTAAATTACATCGTGATTTACCAAGACAATTCTATGAAATATTAAAATCATATATGAACAATAGATGCTTTCGTGTACGATATGCCAAAGAATATTCAGAAGTAAAAGAAATATCTGCTGGAGTCCCACAGGGAAGTGTTCTTGGTCCAATACTTTACCTGCTATATACAAGAGATATCCCACAAATTGACAACATTTTTATGGCTACATTTGCAGACGACACTGCGATTCTTACAGTTGACGTATCTGTCGAAAACTCCACAGCAAAACTTCAAAATGCAATGAATAAAATAAGATTATGGACCCAACGATGGCGCATAAAACTTAAGGAAATCAAATAAACTCAAATAAATTTTACATATAAAAAGATTGCAACCATTCCTATCTCAATCAATAACAAAATAGTACCATATGCCAATACAGCAAAGTATCTGGGAATGACACTCGATGCTAAGCTAAGATGGAAGGAACATATAAGAAAGAAAAAAGAAGAGCTAAACATTAGACTCAAAAAATTTTACTGGTTACTTGGGCGTGGTTCTGAGTTATCAGTACAGAACAAAATATTGATATATAAGCAGATATTAAAATCTGTGTGGACGTACGGTATCCAATTATGGGGCTGTGAAAAGAAAACCAACATTGAAATGTTGCAAAAATTTCAAAATAAAGTGCTCAGTCGTATAGTAAATGCATCATGGTACATACGTAACAAAGATCTCCACCGTGACTTGCACATTGAAACAGTCACGGAAGAGATCAAGAAACATGCAGTCAAACACGAGCAGAGACTGCAAACTCATGTGAACTCGAAAATGGCAGCAGTTCTTCATATCGACAGCAGTATCCGTCGACTCAAGTGAACGAAACCCCACGAGCTGGTCACTACCTAAAATGGAAAATTCTACGATAATAGTTTCCTCTACGGAAATTATTATTTCAATAATTTTCGTTTGCGAAAAAATCTAAAAAATCTTCCCACGCGGAACTATTGCTGTGGCTATCTCCTTCACGGGAAATATTATAGTGATAAAGTTCCTACACGGTAATTATTATGATGTTAGCGATCCTCCACGGAAACTATCACTATAATAATTTCTTAAACACGCGACCGAAAATTTACGAAAAAAAAAGTCATTAGTCGATCTTACGTAGATTGGTTATAACGGAAAAAAGATAGGTGGGCTTTAGTGGGTTCGATTCCTACACTATCAAGACGCACACGCGGCTGGAGCTCTTGATGTCCTTCGGGGATTACCTCCTATCTTTCGCAACAAAAAAAAAAAATTAAAACTCTCAGCTAAAATCAAAATAACATGAAATAAATAAAAGACATATAAAGTTATCATAGTTATTGTTCTAAAAACCTAAATGTTACATAAAACGTTCGATAATTATTTTCTAAAGAATAACCTTAAAATAACCTTAAAATAATGCAGTTTAGCAGAGTTCATATCTCGGGAAATCGGAAGAGTGTCCATGTCTCTACCAATGAAGCTATAGATAGATTATGTAATTTAGATCTATAAGATTTAGTTATATTTTTAAAATATTATCAAAAATAGCAAAACGAGATAGCTGTATATAGTTTTTAACTGCATAAAAAGAAACTAAGCTGCAAAACGAGCAGTAGCTTATCACGATATCAAAAATATCATTTTAATTCTCTTTCACTCTCTGTCTCTATTTTCTTCATCTTTGATATCATGTGAAATAATCTAAAAATAAAAAAAACTAACTAATAGTAATTAGTGAATAACATGATATGACCTAACACATTTTACATCAATTCAATGATATTGTACAATATAGAAATCAATAATTTTTGTATACATTGTTATCGGTTTTCAACTATTTGCCTTGGAGCATAAAAGAAGCAATGAAGGAAAACAGTAATTTATCTAGTTAAATAGTTAATTTTATTTCACCTGAGAAAGTAACAGAAATCGTATTAATTATTATCTGATTAATATAACTAACTAGTTATATTCCCCAAAAATATTAACTATGTAATTTCGTAGTTATTACAAAAATATTTTAATTTTCAGCTTTTAAAAAATTTGTTTAAAATATTTTTTAAAAATAATATAACAAATTAAAATAATAATATACAGTTATTCGGCGTCCCTTTACTGTAAGATTAGTATTCAGTGATAATTTTTTTTCATTCTTAGATATTATGAACATGTTGTGTAGGTAAGTTTTGAAAAATTGACAAGTCATGAATTATTCAATCAATATACATATTATAAAATTTTATTGTAATAATTTGGGTACAGAACAATTTATAGAAATGTATTTTATCGAATTCATGTTAATCATTTAATATTTTATATCTGCTGACTGTCATTTTATAACGGTAATGTGAATTCGATATTTATTTTACTTTAAAAAGTAAAAACAAATTGAATTTAACTTGTTTGAGGTTTAATTCCCTTTTAGTAACAGTTTTATTTTTTAGTAATACTTTTGTAACGCTTTATTTATACATTTATGGTAATAAATTACCAAAAGTTATCTTAAAAAACAGATACATAATGTAGGTTATTAACCAAAGTTTTTTTTAAAAATGTACATATATAACGGTTCTAAATTAATAGACACTGAAATCGTAATTGTATATACTGTAAAATATTATGGTTAAACTTGTCATGAATTTTTCTAAAAAGTATTTTCGAGGTAGAGTACTGTATCACAACCTTGAAAATATTTCTGTATGCTATATGTATATATTCATTTACTTCTTTTGTACATAATGTCTAGATATTTAGATTTAAATCTGTGCATGGTTTTTGACTTTTTTCAATAATGACCACCAAACGAAATATTTGATTTAAAGCAATTGATTGTCAATGAATTGAGTTTTAAGTTTACTTAACTAGCATAAAGACTTTCATTAGCTATGTTTTTTTCGACCGAATAGTTAAGGATCCTAATTAACAATAACAAAGTTTGTGCTTTATCTTTCCTATTCTAACGTAAAGGTACCTATCACCGCCCTAGCACCTTATGCCGGTTCAGGCGGCAAGAGGTGCTAGATTCCTAGGCGGATTTTTTGTAGAGAAAAATGTTGAGATTTGTTTTTATTTTGTTAAGACCATAATAATTAAACTGGTATTTTAATTTATTTATTTTATTTAAATAATTGTAAAATATATATTATTAAGTAGATTCTAATACATACTTTCTACAATTTGTAAATTAAAAATACTATAAATAGCTAGTTTACTCGTAAATTTATGTTGTACGTAATTACGATCGACCGGGCGGAATTAGAAAAATGATATATCGAAATAATTACTTCAATTATTCAACTATTTTTGATCATATAAGGATGCAATTGAAAATTTAAAATTGAAATTGAATAAACTAAACTGGATTTTGCCCTACATATATTTAATCTCGCACATGTATTTTTTAGACAATTAGTCGTTTTTTATAAATGGAAGCAATCTCTGAATTTATCAAAATCATATACATATCTATCATATCCATCAAAATTTTATAAAGGTATCTGAAATGAATTACCGAAAGAATTTGTTTACATTTGATACATTCTTTTGATTATACGGATTATCCAGACATTTTAAGCAATTTAGATACAGATTTATCTTTGAAAAACATAAAATTGATGCTAATCGTCGATATAAGATAAGATAGGTAAGTTGAATTAATAGGTCAAGAAATCCAGATTAATATACATTACAAGCATTTCAGAAATACGTTCGAAGAAATTCACCAATACCATTTAAAACTGTTTTATTTTGGCCTGGACAAAATGAAATGTAGAAGAAAGTTAAACAATTCTTTAATAAAATCGTAAATTAGTACACGTGAATCTCAAATAGGTCCAAAAGACGTAATTATAGGTATATCTGTAAGCGGAATTAGCTCATATTGAAAGTTTCGAGCAAAAATATGTGCAATATAATTTTTCTTGTTAGTCTTAATATTTTATTATTTATTTGTATTTAAAAATATACTATTTAATTATTGTAATTTAAATAAAACAAAATTAAAATGAGCTTATTTTTTTATTATTTTGTCAACATAAACTAATTTTTCATTAAGGGGTCGGAAATAGGTACATTTACGTCATGTACAAATCGATTAATCTCAACCAATTCTAGAAGAAGCTTTTTAAATTTTCTTACCATTATTCTGATTGAAAATCGAACTGACACAATTAAGAAAAACGAATTCAAATAATTTTACAAGAGCCGGAAAAAATAGTTAAATGTTCAGAAAAGAAACAAATAAAGGCTTGCCGTAAAGTGTATACTTAAATGCTGGCAATGGATAGCCGTTCTAGGTTCTATAATTTTTAAAGTTATCTCTTTATTTTCATATTAAAATGCTTTGTATCAACTTACTGCGATAATTGATAATAGAAGTTCAGAAGAGCAGTGATCGTAGTTCTAGAATTGTAAATAAAGTATTAAAATTAAAAAATTTTATTACGTAAAATAATAGTTTTTTATTTGCCCTAATATCAATGCTAAGTTAAGTTGATACAGTTTAATAGATTTATTGCGACATTTGAGTTATGATCATCAGAAAATCGCTAATACAAAATTTAGTTTGATTAATTTTAATTTTTGTTTACTATACTTTTTTGATACCCATGTGCTTCTACAAGTTTTTGCTTATAATATCTAACTGTATATAAGATTCGATTCAAGTAAGTTACAAAATTTTGATTACTGGATTTTGGAACAAAGATTTTTAAATTATTTCGTTCAATCTAAAGATACCATCATGTTCATAATCGAGTATGGTAGGTATGTAATCATAGGTAATAAATTTTTTTTGAGGGATATTTGTTTTTTTTTCTTTATATTCCAAAGGAATCTTAGTTTCCTACAACTCTTCTTGTTAATATTAAATATTTCATAGACAATAAAATATAAAAATATTCCAACAACAAAAATAAGCAGTAAAAGAAATTATTTGATATTATTCAATATTTTCGTAATTATATTTTTTGGAATTTTTAATTTCATGTTCATATCAATTTCTCGAACATTGTTGTTAAAAAAAAAAAAGTTCAAATGGTTATCTAAAGGTTAATTTCAATCAATTTCGACAAAATTTCATGTTTTTCTTACTTATAATTACAAATTATTTTTTTTTTTTGATAAAATTATGAAATTTTTAAAATAAAAAAGGGTAGACTCTGTTAAATTTATTTAAAAAAGTAAATGAAAATTGTTGAGATATTTTAATAGATACAATTAAATTAAATTATAGTAAAAATTACTCTAACAATCTAAACTATTAAAAATTTGTATTTTTAATTATATAATTAAATAAAATATTTTCTAATCATCTTTCAATATTATTATTTGGAAATACCAAATTTCATAATAAATACAAAAATATATTTGTAGCATAGATATTTATTAGCTTCCGTAAGTTGAAGCTTGTGTAAGAAGAGTGAGAGTTAGAAAATACAAGATATATGCTATTCAAATCCTTTTATTTTATTTTTCTCAAAATGCGATTTTTCATTTAATATTGGGACCAATTTTAGCTTTGTTCTTAACAGTCGCTAATAAGTTATTGGTAAAAAGAATGAAAAATGCAAACCGATACTTATGCAATGAAGAAATATTGATAATCCTGGGATTTTAAAAATAATCCTTGGAATGTGCATTGTTTATTTTCTACAAGCTAAGAAAACTGAAACAGCACAGTTATTCAAAATATAAAAAAAAGGGCTTAAGTCAAAAGAACCGAATAATGCAAATAATATTTAATCCAACAATGAAATTAGAAATGCAATCTCACTACTAAACATAAACTTTTGAAAGCATCAAGTAATCCAAGACCAGTTGATTAAGGTAATTAAACTGTGAGATATGATCATTCAAGTTGTGGTAATGAAATATTATATGCAGTTGACGAACTGATTAGTTACCAGAAATCAAATTAGTAAGTTACTTGGTAAATAAAACAAGAGAACTTCCATTCCATATGTTTGTCACCAGATCTTGGAATAAAGTTTTTTAAAACATTTTAATTATTAAAAAAAATTTGTAAACGATGAAGGAATGTATTTCAAACTGTCGCATTCAGATTCAAATTTTATTTTCAAAAACTTTCTAAGCCTGGATATTTGTGCTATACTAACTCACATGGCTTAGTTGACATGTCATAAATCAGAAGATTTCGGGTTCGAATTCGACTCTCGGTTTTTGTTCAGTTATACATACTTAGAAATTAATTTGAATACGAAATTGATTATCTTATCACAAAAATAAAATTTAATTATGATATGATGAAGGCGACGTACCTTATACGACAGAGATAGATACGCTGAATTTAAAATAAAAATTGATTGTATGTGATCGTTACAAGTAAAAACCTACTGATACGTAAAGATAAACTATATACCTTTCTTAAAATTAAAAAAAACAAACCATTGCGTACCCAGTTCATTCTAATCAAATTTATCCCTAATTACTTTAGTCGAGTTAATAAACATGAGTTCGAGGTATATTGAGTTTGAAAACTCAATTTACAGAAAGTATAAGACTGCATTTCATGGAACTTAATATCTTAAAGGGTTTTAACCAAATTCAAATACATATAGTATGCGAATATCATATGCCAATATGAAATGTATCAATACCGCGTAAACAATACGGAACGCAAAATACAATACGTAGTACAAAAAATGCGTTAATATATACTTTTTAAATTATTTTTCCATTACAACGATGCCAATTTCGCAATACACACCTGCCAAAAAATAAAACCTTTTTTTTCAAAAAAGAAAACCCCCATCTAGGGGTCGTTGTCTGGACTCACTGGATGACCTTAAAGGCACTAAAATCCAGGCAGGACCTCCACCGCTTACGAAATGTCTAGGTGCGAAAATATTTTGGCGAAAGTATGAATACGCGGTTAACTATACATACAGTAAGACCTAAAATAACTTACGTGAATCGTTATGACTTCCATAAAGATAAGAAGTTAATGTTTTACCTTAAAATATCTCAATAATAATGATTTCCAATAAATTGGTAATGATTGTTCAATAAAAATAAATTTCTGTTTTAAAAATTTCAATTTCAAAAGTAATAATTTTAAAGCTCTCTCTTAATCCAAATATTCATAATCCAAAGTACTTATTAAGTAATTTATAAAGTGATTAAAAGACTGCATAATCCAAAATTTTGTAATAGTGTTACATCACTAAATTTTACTAATTTTATAATAAAAAATTTATTTTTAGTTAAATATTTATTAACAAAATTTAAACGGAAACATAAAACAATATTTTTAAAGCAATTAAGCTACAACCAATTTCATTTTGCATTCAATAAAATTCCAATTTTCCTTTACTAATATATTTTTTATTATGCATCTATCGATATTTAGGAAGCAATATACTTCTTTCATTAGTGCTTTTCTCCCAACTGTATATTCCTACCTAAATATCGATATTTACGTAAAACAAATCTGCATATTAATTAAAGGAAATTCTACTTTAACAAAAATATAAGATTTAATACATTCCTAAAAATAAATTCGATTATCAACATAAATAACTAATTTCGTAATAATCATCATCTCACCTGCAAATCAAAAATATAAAAAAAAAAAAACAATTTAATTTAATGTCACGACTATACGATAACTCCTTTTAATAACAAAACTACATAATTAAATAATATTTAAATATTATTCGAATTAAATTGAAATACGACAAAATGCAAATGTCAATTCAAATTCACTTATTTAATTAAATCAATCATAATGAATAGATTTAAATTGTTATGTAAATTAAAATTTTAAATATATATATATTATATATAGTACATTCATATATTTAATTTTTGTTCTTATAACTTAATTTCAAATTCAACAATCTTTTATTGTGTAATTTTTATTAAAAACAATAATATTTTTTTTTTCTTTATTTACAACAAAACAAGTTGTCAAATTTGACATGAAATTAAAATTAATTTATATAATGTCTAAACGTTATCTATGCATATTAATTTATTTGCGACATTATTGCAATTGAAATTGATTTGAATAGAATAAAAACTGATTATTATAAATTGTAGAATAAAAATACTATATTATATTATTGAAAAATTAAAATAACAAATATTCACTTTATAAAAACCTTAATTGTTATAGACGAAAAAAATGATACACACACGATGGCAACACGAGCCAAACTAAAATGCTTTTGGGCTTTTCATTTCAATTGAAGTCCATCTGAAAAATAGTTTTTACTTTTTTTTTGTTTTTTTTTTATTTTCATTTTACTTTTATTTTCTTTTTCAATTTTTTTTTTATCATTTTTCATGAACCGATCAAAGTAAGAAAATCTCAGCTGTTTTTATTTTGTTTTTATGTCTCTTCTACCTCTTCTACTTCATCTTCTTTTTATATTTTTGTGTTTTGTTATGTTCATCTAAAATTGTGCTTCTGCTAATTCTCTCTTCTGTTGCTTTTAAACTACTGAAAACTGATGTCGCTGTGGGCGCAATTCATTGATATCGTGAATAAGTTGAAATAATATTTTGTAGTTATAATCTATATTTCCATTTATAATGCATGTAAAAAATGTTTCACTGAAAGTGGATTAATTTTTCTTACACTTATCTATTTAATTGTATCTTATACAGTGTTTTGGTCGATCAAAGCTGCGCAATGGGGGGTTGAATAAATTTCTGGAAATACATTATACAATATATTTTTTGTTAAAATGAGGATATAAAACTGGCTTTTGGTATCAAACCCTCTTTGAAACCACTTTTGATAACCATCATTGGTAAATAAAATAAGGAAGAATACAAGCCAAGAAATTTGATGATTATATACTAAAAGAATCTCTGTAAACTCTGTAATCCAGAGTTGTTGCAAAATAAGAAACATAGAACTTCGCCACATAACGAATTTACTAGTTCCTCTGTTAAAGGAACAAACAAACACGTGTGTGACAGGCTAAATCTGTTATCTATAAATTGTTGAAATAATGAAAATAGTCAAAACATCCTATGGTAAACTTTCATCTCACAGTTCGTATTTTTTTAAAAAATTTAAAAAAAATTAACTGATCATAAATTATTTTTTAAATTTTCTCTCAAAGTGATCGATTCTGTTGACGCTAACTGTTTTCCGCACAAAATTCAATGAATAAATATTACATCAGTCACGAAATAATGTTACTTGAGAGAATTTAAGTTTGTCATAATTCAGGTTTTAAAAAAAAAAACTAGTTTGCAATAAATTTACGTTAAACTAAACTACACAGTAAAATTCGTCTAGGGTAAAATTCGAAAATCATATTCATATATATTATTCCAGTAACCATTTGACGTAATGCTCATAATGTTTCATAATATATGTATGAATAAAAAAAAAATTTAGTTTAACTCATTACAAAACCTAATATATTTTATTTTTTTACACTGTTGATCTCTTCGTGCTTGGTTAAGTACGGTACTGCAATATGATATTATGTCAGAATACCGGTGTAACAATTGTATTGATATTTACTAAGCTCATTGTCACTAAATTAAGATGACTGGTAAAAATATGTTTCTGTTAATTATTCCTAAATGAGAGGGGGATTCTAATATGTTTTATTTACTTCCAATACGTTTCAATTACTTCTACATCGCGATTTTACTTCTACATGGGGAATTCTAATACGATTGAACTTTATACTACCCACATAACAACTTTATTGCTATATTGCACTCTTATAACACTGTTATAAACACTTTTATACAAGTATTAGTGTTAATTTGAATGCTCCGTAATTATTGTGAAACGTTATATCACTAAAATAGAGAATCCTATAAAGCACTGGAGCAACTGTTATAGGATTAGTATACATATGTATTAGTGTATATATTTTTATTTTGAAATGCAATTAATTTGATATAAACTAATAAATAATATTTTTCGGTGAAGAATAATTGTTTTAATATTTATAATTATTGTGACCAAAAGATAAAATTTTGTTGGGAAAGAAATATCATTGACATTTACTATAATCATACTTCGAAAAGATACATTGCCCTTAAAAAATAACCAACTTTTAAAAAAATAAAAAAAAATATATAATTTTAAATGGCCTCTTTAAAATGTTAAATAATGTACGTTAATTACTTTATAACATCAAATTTGATATTTACATAATTATTCTTTTAAGTAAAAATTATACTTTTGCGAAAAGAATTCAAAATAAAGCTTTTCAGTTATTGTTTATTTTTACCATATTTGTAGAAAATAATGGTTGTCGCAAAATATTTATTCTATATCTATAACATCAAAGGAATGCAGTCAAATAATAACACTACTACTGCTATTCTAGCAATTCTATTCTTATATCAACATTTTAAACTCTTGTAATTGGATTACGCACTTTTAGACTTATAACAACATTTGTGTAGCACTTGATGAAAATCCCACTATAACAACTCCCGCAAATGCTATTACAACATTCTTATAACAATATTGATCACATTATACTAATAAAAACATAATTTTAACACCTTTTTAGTGCTTATCGGGAGTCATATAGGAGTCTTATGGCACTAGTTTTGTTTATATAACAATAAACAGCAACGAGTACTGTGTTTCGAGTATTTATTTATCAATTATTTTGTATACCGACGTAATTGAATAATAACGAAGTTTTCCAGCTACTTATTTTATTTTGTTTTTGCCATTTATTTTATCCCAATGAAAATAGTATAATAGGTCGAAAAACTCATAAAACATTTTTACTTTCAGGGATCAGAACTTCAAAACATGGATCATTTTATAATCAATAGAAATTTTTAGAGTTACTAAGTAATTTTAAAACTTCTCTCAGAATTTAAATAAAAATGAATTGGCCTCGAGTTGATTACCTTAGAGTTGTGAAAACTTACTTAATTTTTTTATTTTCTTTAGGTTTTTCTATTCTCTATATATTAGATATTAATATTATGTTTTTATATTATCATACCAACATGGTAAAGTCTGATTAAAAAAACGCATGAGATGAAAGATAACATATTAGTTAACTTATTCATTGCAGTATAAGTTATTTTAATACCTATATTGGTAGGAATATCATCAAGTAATAGTAAAATAATAAAAATAAAAAGTAGATTTTATTATTGATAAATTCGAAAAGTATTATGTCAGTTAGTTTGATGATAATAATTTAAATAACGAAAAAAACAAAAAGAGAAATAACTTACCTACCTGTGCATTTTTTATCTATTAACATATACTGAGAGGTGATGTAAGCTCTCATTTTTTTATATTTTTGTCAGCCACTCAAATTATATTGAGTAACTACAACTAGAGTACAGTACAATTACAGGTATAGATAGCTACATAACGATTTTTATTTTATTATATTAACTTGATGATATTCGTAATTCAGCTAAATGATAACCGAGAAAATTTTGTAATAATAATTTTTATTTTAAATGTTTTATTGTGTTTGTGGAAAAATTTAAATTAAAATTTTTTTGCTTGGATCAACTTAAGTTTAATATGTATGTACATTAATAGGTGTATATGTTATGTTATGTTTATTTATTCATTCTTTTTTAAATCCAAATTTAATAATGATATAACATTTAAATTTTTTTATTTTCATTTAAGTAGAATACAGTGACAAACAAAATTTGATAAATTATTTTTGTTAATTATTTAATACATATTTTATTTATTGTCAGACTGGGATGTCAATCACTGTACTACTTAAAAGTATTTTATACCTATATTGATTTTATACCTATATTGATTTGTTAATATACCTTTAAATGAAGAAGAAGGAGGCTAATTCATTTTCATGTACTGGCACCACTAGCTCTAATCTGCGAAGGCATCATTCTAGCTAATTTCGTATTTAATTTCTAATAGTTCTAGTTCACAAAAAAACTCAAATTAATTCTTTTTATCAAATTCATTTTTACTACACATACCGTGACTTCCAAAATGCAGTGAAACCGTATAATCTACAACGTAACATCTTCCAAAATGTATTTCAAAAGCTCTTAACTTTGTAGACTTATTCCAAAATGATTAAAGCACGTAGTAGAAACGTAAAATAAGAGCAGAGTGTGTAGCAAAAAAATTTAGACTACATTTTGTATACATGTCATAGAGAAAGTTACTAGAACCAATTATATTTAGGTTAGCATTATTTTTTGAAAAAAAATATATGTTTTATGCCAAATTGTAGTAAAATAATATGTGTATATAAAATTTATTTTTCCTCCGAAAATATATGTTGACCAATGGAGGATAAAATTCAGATTCAAGTTTAGCAATAGTTATTTGACTCGTTAAAATTACATTAGTTATTACACTCGTTATTTAAATTAATTAATTTATTGGCTAATATATTAATAAGAACATTCATTACCAAAATTATTATTAGCTATTATTATTATTATTATTATTGCTGTTTGATATTACAAAAGCACAGAACTACAATTTAAACGTCAAAGTGAATGTATGTTTATGTATGTATTTTATTTTCAAAATAGTATTCCAAAATGTAGCTCCATGAGAACCGAAAAATTTTTTAAATTATAAAAATTACTGGATTTTCAATACAACCACATCGGTTCAAATATAATTTAATAATTAAGAAAGATATAATATAACTAATAAAAATATAATAAATATATTCCAAATATATGCCAAATAATTAATATAATTTAATAAAATGGTTCACATTTCGAAAGGGAAAAGGACTTAAAAGTTGACCTGCAGATCTTGTAGAATCCAATGTTAAAAATAAATAAATGAATAAATAAATTTTGACAACAATTTCCTTGTTATTTTATTTAACACTTCATATTTAGTGGTGTTAATGTCAATTGATTAAATAAAAAAATTCACATCGCAAGGATGTCTTTTTGTATTGTATTGCATTTCTTTATTAGTTTTTAATAAAAACTTTTATAAAATCATTGTAAAAAATTCATTACTTTTAGTTTAATTACAAAAAATCATTTAAATTCATTTAAATTCTACTCATGTCTTCAATTAATTTTTTTTAAATATTTTAATTTTAGTTTCATTTTTTATATTCCCCGGCAACTCGTTGAAAATTTACACTCCCTTGTATAGAACGGTGTTTTGTGTACTAGCTTTTCTATATAACGGTAATCTAAAATCTCCATTGTTTCTCAAATAATGGTAACCACCAACATACTCAATGTGCCTTTTCATATAACACGGTAACAGCCCATTTTTCAACTTGAAGAACAATAACAACGTATTGTACGTAAGCCTACTTGTTAAATCCATCGATTTAAATTCATTTATCATATCTCGAATAGGTGTTCGTGTTCCTTTTTTAAGTATTATTCTCATTGCTCTATTTTGCAATACCTGCAATCGATTTTTTTGCGTCTGACTGCACACAAAAAGTATGGTGGAACAGTAGTCTTAATGCGGTAGTATTATAGTATTGTAAATGTTTATTACACATGAATGTGATAGTTTTGATCTGATTGTCGCTAGAAACGCAATTTTTTTTTGACAATTTCTTACATATGATCACAATGCTCAATGAAGTTCAATTTATTATCTATTATTACTCCCAAATATTTGAAACTGATAACACACTCAACAACTTCATTATTTATTCTAATATTTTAATTCCTTAATGATGTTCCGATATAAATGCATTTAGTTTTACTTACATTCAATTTTGATTTGTTCATGTTCAACCATAAGTAAAATTTCTCCAAATCTTCATTTATTTTTCTTTCGCATTCAACAGCTACATCGTTTTCTACTACTAGACTAGAGTATCGTCAGCAAACAGAGACACCCTACAAAATCGCAGTACTGACCCTATGTCATTTATATATGTAAGGAATAGTAATACTCCTAACATAGACCCTTGGGGGACTCCTAATTACATTTCTTTTGCACTTGAAAAAGTATTGTTAATTTTAGTCCGTTGTGAAAATCCTCAAACCATTTGAATTCATTGTTTTTTATACCATATTTCCCCATTTTGTTTAATAATATGTCTCTATCAATTGTTTCAAATGCCCTTTTGAAATCCAAAAAAATTGCTACAACTTTCTTCCCGGAATCAATATTCTTCTTCCATTCATTTATTGTCCAATTTAACGCTGTTTCTGTTGAATAGCCTTTCCTAAATCCCGACTGCATCTGAGACAGTATATTATTTTTATTCACAAATTCTTCTAATTGAATGCTTACCTCCTTTTCTAAAACTTTTTCGTATACTGGTAGCATATTTATAGGTCTCATATTCTCAGCTAATTTTGAGTTTCTCACTTTTTCTACCGGCACTATAATTGATTGTTTCCATGTTTCTGGATTAGTCATAAAAAAGCAAAACAAAAATTTCAAAAATTAATTTTCGTGCATATTTTTCTGCTAAAAAGTGTTTGCTATTGGTTGAAGCAAAAAGTGCAATTTTGCGCCTCTAGTGTCTACAGATTTGTTAAGATAATTAGTTTAAATAAATTGTCAAATAATGTTTAAAATTGGTAATTAAATGAAGATTAGGTGCCTGAGGCAGCCAATCTAAAAGTTTTAACCGAAAAACTTCAAAATGTTACATAATATCAGAAGCCTTATGCATCGATACATTATCTTATTTGTTGTAAGAAACACCTTTTATTTCTGTGCCATGTATACAGAGGTTATTTTATAATTTCAGGACTAGAGAAATCATAAAATATTTTAACATTTGGATATCGAATCTAAATAGACACTCATCTGTCCAAAAAATGCAGCACTTATATTTTTCAAAAGTATATGAAATATAATTATATAAAATTATTTATAATCTTTATTTACTTATAAATATTTCAGTTTCACAATAATTCAATAACTTTTGCTTTTACTTAACCGAAACTATTTCATTAACTTTTATATTAAAAATATTTTAATTTTTTTTACATATAATTTTAACATTGAATATCTTATTATTGCAATAAAAGGAAATATTATTTATTTTTGTCGACCAAGCCTAAGCTATCTCGTGTAATAAATTTCTCGATTATAATCGATAGATAACATCTAATTTTTATAGCTTTATTTTGATAAAGAAGTATATACTAGCATTCAGTGTTTAAATGTTATTATATAAATGCTATCAATGTACGTTATACATGATACAAAATGTGTTATTGTGCAATATAAAAATTAAACAAGTATTTATTACTTTTTCAGAATTAATTAATTTATTACCTAATAGTATTTTGATACCTTTGTGGGCCCTATTTTTGTATCTCTATACTTTAGATTAGATCATCTTTCTTGTGCATACTTTAATAATAAAGTAAATTACAATAATGTGAAATTTGAACATGTATATATGATCGGTTGGTACATCTTCTAAGCGATAGCATTTTGATCATTCGGTTACCCAGGCCACTTTTATGTTATATAACCTCATAAAGCAAAGGAAAATATTATTAGAATAAAAAAAAACCTCCAATTTTTGAATTGAATTGATTTGAATGATTTTTGAAGGATCATTATTTGAAATATCTCCAAATTTAGAGACATACTAGCCATAACTATAAGTAAAAGCAACACAAAAATCTCTTAATATTGTGTTATTTACAACAACTTTCGTAAACTATACTCACTTTTTTTTTATAATAGAAAATTTATAGGTTCGGTTATATAGAAAATATTCATTATAACGGATAGCAAAATTAATTCATTTTGATTGTCATTAATTTATTTATTCTAATTGTAGTTAATAAATTACACATTTAATTAAATTGAAATTATTTTTATTTATTTCGATTCTATGAAATCAATTAGTTTAATTTAACTTATAGTAAAGCTTTTCAATACAATTTTTGTGAAAACTTTGAACAATTTTCAATTGGATCTGACCGTTTGATTCAATTCAAATATAAAATAAAATTATTTTGGTTATTTTCTATTAAAAAATTTACTTTGTTTATTGTAATGAATACGTTGTTTATTGCATTCTGTACTGTTTAAATAGCTAGTCAGATTGTAGTTTGTTGGAACAATTCAACATTTAACAATATGATACCCTTGGATTGATCTCATAATATTCATACCATTAATGTTTATTTTCATTTCTCCACACTACGGAAGCTTAGAACTGTTTTGTAGATTGTTTTTTTTTTGTTTATCATATACATTATAAACACCATTATCTTATAAGATTCTTTAATACAGTAAGTTATAGTAAATAGGTGGGAAAGATTACAGACCTATGTCGACACGAAAAACTTACGATCTTCTGAGTAGTAACCATATTCCATATTACGCAGAAACAATTCATATTATTATACCTTGTGAAATACATACGATTAAGTATGATAAAAAATACATTTTATTCAATTTAATAAAATATTTGTAAATTAAAGTTTCACAATTAAATTGATGTATTGTAACTTAAGAAATTAATGGAAAAGAAATTCTGCGATCTGATTTTTCTGATCAATGCCTGTACTATAGTGTTGATTTTTTACTATAATTTAATATGGTATTTTTTACTGCCGTTCAATAATGGGAATCAAAAATAGGAACAAGCTAAATGAAACTTTATTAAATTTCTTGAGACTCACCAAATTGAACCACCAAACAAATTAGTATAACCATATATAACTCTTACAAATATTTATTTATATCTAATTGTAGTTAAAAACTTACACATATAATAACAACTATCTATAAGTAAAATATAGGTAAAATAGTACTAATAGGTAAACCATTTTTATTTGGGCTTTAGGATAACAAGTTGCAGTACTAAACTGTACTAACAACAAAAAACTTAAACAATTCGCTCAAATAAATTCTCTATTAAAATAATTTTTCTGTACTAAATTATTATTTTTTTGTTTTTTCAATGTTCATGTTAGAATATTGACAACACGTTGGCGTCGATGAAATATCTAACAAGAATTAAAAGAAAAAAAAACACTTTACAATTTATAAATTTATTTAATTGGATTGATTTCAATACTAACTTGTCATCATATTTCATTTCTTTCAGTTTATTTTAATACCCACTACACAATTCCAATTATTAAAACAATTTATTAAATTAGCGTTATATCGAACTTCTGAATTTTATTAATAGAAATTACGAAGATTTAAAATGTCAAAATTTTCAAACAAAACAAGATCTTAATTTAATTTTAATTGTGAAATATAATTTGAGAATTGTAAAATGGCAAAATGTATTATTGGTATTATTCAGTCTATTACAATTTACATATTATTAAATCAGTCAAGTTCACATTTAAGGCATTCAACTACATGGGAACTTTACATGTTTATGTGGAATGTTGAATCAAACAATGTTGCAAGCACAGTTATCACATGTGAGTTATATATGTGTAGAAATTAAATTTTCTTATTTCATATAAAAAATATGTAAATAATTTAAGATTGGAATTTAATATTATCGTATTTAAATAAAAAAATAAATAAATAAACATTATTAAATAATAAATATTTTAATTAAAAGTGATAATTTAATTCAATGGTAAGAAAATAGAAATGTTGGTAATATCGACTTGTTATCTAATAAAAAATTGAATTTATGGTTAATTAAAAATAACAACTAAAATTGTTTCAATATATTTATTATTTTAATGATTTCGATTACAGATATTTTATTTCATAACTGTAATTCCAAAATTTTCAATTTATTATTAGCTCAAATCTATATAAACTTTTAAAAAACAAAAATTCTGATATCTATAAATTTTTTCCTTCCACACACGTTTTTCCTTCCATTATACACGTTTTACATAATCTGAAACAATAAATGAAAGTCAAGTTGAAAATCGCAATACCATAAAACTGATTGAAATAAATCAATAAAAATATTATATACGTAGGCACAGATAACCCAATAACCTAAAGTAAATTTTAATATCATTTAAGATCTTCTTTAAGAAGATTTATGTCAATTTCTGGTACAAAAAAATTTGATCCTCGTATTCACGGATTCGGTAAACAATTGGAGTTGAAAAATGTTCATTAATCATTAAAATATCATTAAAGAAAGTTCTGAGTCTAATCAGTAAATGAGATATTCTTGGGAATTCAGATGGGTGGTTTCAACCCAACGTATAATTGTTTTAAGTTCATTTATGACCTTAGCGAAAGATTACTAACACCTAATACATCATTAAAGAAAGTTCTGAGTCTAATCAGTAAATGAGATATTCTTGGGAATTCAGATGGGTGGTTTCAACCCAACGTATAATTGTTTTAAGTTCATTTATGACCCTGGCGAGGGATTACTAAATTCTAATACAATATTTAATCTAAATTTAAGCATTTACTAAATATCTCAGGGTATTTATCTAAGCTTAGAAAACACATATCCGCCCATAACCAACCTATTGATGAAAATGTTGATAATGATGGAAAAAACAATACTTTAGAGTTTTTAAAATTGTTTTTTAAGTTGACTTTAATTTTCTACACTTTATTAATTATTAACAACAAATCATGCAGTCGCAGTGTGTTCTACTTAAAATAATGCACGTTTTTATGAATTTTTAAATTTTAAATCACAATTTGAGAATTAAGTATTTTTTTTTATGTATTTATTTAATGGAATTTTTGCATATTTAAACAATATTATTAATTCTGACATCATTCGTTACAATTCAGTTTGGCACGTCCCAATTGTTTTCTAAATTTTTTTTTTCTTTTACTTTTTGTTTCTCAAAATTTAATTCTAATAATTTTTTTTAAGTTTAAATTTATTAAAAGTTCATAATTTTCTACCATCATTACATTATTATATAGATTTAAACTTTAACAAACATCATAACTTAATACTAAATAGTTGACATTCGCACAGCTTGAATATTTTATTTTAAATATTTAATTTATTTATGGATACATGATTTTCATTTGAAGTTTATAATCTTAAGTTTACATTTTGAACTTAAATTATTACAAATAATTGCAGTATACTATTTATATTTTTTTTTCGGTTCTTGACAAAAATGTAATAGCTCACGTCGAATTTTAGTGTCTCTTCCATTCTCTCTATGTTGCTCCTGGATGCAGTTTAAAAATATTTTTTTTCTGATTGTTTAATTTATATGAGTATAGATTCAATTCGTTTAGTTTTACCATTTTCTAAACCAACTAGAAGATAGCATTCTGTAATTAGTTGTTGCAGTTAGTTTTAAATTTTCATTATTATATATACATCTTTATCGACGATATCGACATCAGTCATTAACATTGCTGTCGTTTGTTTTTTTATTATTGAAATCTCTCTAAATAGGTTAATATGTGTTGAATAGGCAATAACTAGGTTTCAGGATACGTCTCTTTCGTATTGTTTTTTAATAAGTATATCTTCATGATGGGATTTTATTACCTTTTTTCCCACAACCTATACTTTAACCTTGGGCAATAACTGAAAAATTTATTGGTAAGCATTTCATTACAAAATTTATCAAATACCTGTAACTATTTCAAAAAAACACTGCGACATAAATTTTCTTTTCGGTTAGCCCTCTTTCTACAATATCAGTTACCTAAATCAAAATTGGTAACTCAGTATTTGATATTTACTCTGCTCTAAAAAGCTTGAAAGGGTTCAGGTAATTTTCAAAGTAATTAGATTATCATAAAAAGCATTGATATTCGAATTCGAGCATTTTGGAATAAATTAAATTTGCAGATTTTTTTGGCTCATGAATAACATTTACATGTTTTTCTAGCTCATAATTTCTTTGCTCATTATAAGCTTACCAACATGGATTTTTTTTCGTTCACATTGAATACAACTTCATTATCGATTTAAAACAACCTTATGAACATCTCCGTCACGAATCAACTTTTTACATACATTTATTTTGATCTTTGATTAAAAATTTAATATTTACTTTGGTTATTAGTCAAATTGTAATAATTTTTCATTTTATAGAATCAAAGTTTAAATATTTTTATGGAGAACATTTCCTCATAAATATCTGGCATTAAAATATCATTGTAGAATATTGATTTAAAATAATTCATTTTTTTATAAGTAAAAAATACGTACACACTCCTTTTTGATGCACAACTAATATTGTTGAAGACAACCAGCATTTGTTAATAATTATTGTAAACCAAATAAAAAAATTGAGTAAAACATTAAAATTTGAAATTGATGTCGTGTATATTACGCATGGTCGGATTACAATTTTTTAAATAAATTTTTACATATGTGTATAGTATTTACTATATGTATACATATACATATTGTTAAAAGATGTTTATCTGAAAGTGATAAATTGGTATTTTTATGCCCATTACGTGTAGGCCACTGATGTTAATTAATCTGAGATCAACAATAACAAAAAAAAATAACAAAATTGTTTTTTTCTTTTTTCTGTAACTCTTTTGTTGAACATTACAATTACTAGTACATTTACTATGCCACCATATGTCGGGTATGATGAGAATAATTTTTTTTTTATTATTTATATTTTATGCGAATTTAATTTTAAATGTTTCAAACAAAATTTGAGTAAACATCAAATCAAAGTGATTTCACTTTTATAATAACAATTTTAGAATTTATTTGAAATGAGAACTGTTTTTGGTTTAGATATAAAAGTTGAATCAAGCAATTTCCAATATCTATGGATCTCTAGAATATCTAGTAATATTTCGCAAAACCATTATTTTGGAAAATTTGAAATCTTTGAATATTCATTTGTTTAGTACAGCTGCAACATACGCAAAATACCTGATGGGCGTATCCTGTAAACTAAAGTGTAACCAATAACCAGTATCACGTACATGGATACTACATAGTATACCTGGTGTTCCAGAGCATGCGTGTCAGCTTTTAAGAGGGGAGGAAGCCGTTATTTTAAAATTAAAAAAAAAAAAATTATGAACTAAATCGAAGGTGCTCTATCGATTGGTGGTATTTTCAACTTCCGGAAGGACCGTAAAGAAATTTTTTAAACCCGAAACTCTCCGAAATCGAGATTTTCAAATGGGAGGTACTTGTTTATGCAAATTCGGATTCTACGTTAAAAAATAACAAACTTTTGTGAAGAAATTTCTTTTCTTTTTTTAGTTTAAACTTTGTAGGTACCCAAAAATGATATAAAAAATATTATAATATAAAAAACACTTATAATTGTTTATAATTTAGTAAATGATTATTATTATTTTAATTTACCAAAGAAAAATATGAAGGATTGTTGTTTTATTTTTTGTTATTTTTAAAGAAAAATTCTGAGAAAACAAAAAAAAATTACTTCAAAAAAGTTTCGTTAGAATCCGAATTTGCATAAGAAAATACCTCTTTGACTAAAAGTACTAATTTGAAACCAAACCCACATTTACTCTAATTGAACAAGGTCTATCTATCATTCCATTCGTATATAATTGAATTTCATATGTTTACATTGATTGCACTCATATTTTCTCAATGAGTATGAGAGTAGTCACTGGTGCTAAGAGATAAGATTGTTCTTTGAGCTACACCTATTTTAACTTTTTTCCAGTGTAAAATACATACTCTTCATAAATATTTATAATATTCTTTGGCATAAGCACGATCAAAATATTTCCGAATGTTATTTTCGTAATATACGAATTCACTTGTGTAACATGTAAAAGTTTTTAACAAAAACTTAGGCCACGTCAAAAAAATTGGTGAAGTATATTAGCTCGTAACATAATTGACCGATAAGTTTAATCAATAATAGCTTAATGCATTCCATCTATAATGCATCTCTTTTATATCCAAAATATATTAAAAATTAAAAAATAATTTTCCGGAGTTCGCATGTTAATCAACTAACTCCCAACCCGCGGATTGGGTCATTTAATTTCGAAGTTTTCGTCTTTAAGCCTTTGAAAAGCCAATCTCGAGATGTACAAGGCAGCACCGTCAGCAGTTACTACAAGAAATCGATTGGTATGAAAGAGTCTATATAGCTATGCTATCAAGTCTTCTCTATTATTCAATACTTTACTTCCTGCAAGCTCTATCTATTAGCTTGTATTACCAGTTACCACAGAAGACCACATAGAGGTTGATAGAACCCTCCTAGCCCCCTCATTTACTTTTACTAACTTGGCAAAATAAAACTTCCACAACATAACTTCATCCGTATTCTATTTTTGGCTAATTATTTTATTTCAACCTAATATTTATCAAATTTATTTATTTATTTTTTTTTTACAGATTTTATCCAGCTTATTTCGTAACCTTCAAAAACTTCTTCTGTTCTGAGGTTCCATTTTTGGCGGATGATAATACATTTCGAACTCTTTAAAATGAGGGTACACAGAGCTACTTACCTGGCCTCATTTATGTTGTTATGAATTTTTACTTCGTATGCGACTAAAGATTTTTCTTTGTAATTCGTCTGGGCCAGAATATTTTACTGAGAAATTTATTTACGAATATTTGAATTGTTTCTGCCTAAAAAATCACCATACACAGGAGAGGACTACTGATTTTATTTAGATTTCGTCATTTTGTACTGCGAAGAAATCATGCATAATATGCATAATGTAACAAATTTACTCTCAAGTTTGAATATTAATAAGTTGAAAAATAATATATATATTTTAAGCCTAAATTGAGAGTCAGCTATATCAATATACATAACAATGTTCTGTTCAAGAGATTAAATTTACATTACCTACCATTCCAGAAAAACATTATATATGTAGCGTACCTACCATTCCATAAATATTATATATGTATAAATTTCAGTTACATTTTTTAATTTAATTATTTATTATGAGTTGATAGTTGACAGGGAATTTTTAAGAGACAACAAATTATTGCTAATTTATTTTATTAATTTTCTAACACGAAAGGATTACTGAGTGTTACAGTCTAAAAATAAAATGAATTAGCATAACTTAATTTCATGGTGAACAAAGATCTCTATAGATTAGCTCTATAATATGATTCTTTTGTCAAATTTTAATTTTTACGCACCTTCGATTATTTTTATCACATACGCAATAAAATTCAATCTAATTAAATGGAATTTTCTAAGCGCACATCATGAAAAACAGATGTAATTTTTTTGTTTTGGTTATTTTTGCATTAATTTAGAAAAAAATTAATTATAATATTTTCATTATGATTAAATAAAAATTCAAATCTTGATATAAAATGTGACATAAACAAACATAAATCAACATTCCACTTGTCAGATTGATAATAATTCAATATGTATATTTTTGATAAATAAAATATAATTACATTTTTGTTTTAATGCGAAGGTGTCATGATGAAATTCAATTGTCAAAAATAAAAACAGTGTTTACGTTTACTCTCATTTGATAGAAATACAGAAAAAAAAATTATGGTGCTCAGGAATAAATTTTGCAAAGAATAGAATATGTTATCTTTTAAAACTTGCTTACATTGAAATTTTACAGTTAATTTTATAGAAAGAATATGGAGGCTACTGTAAACAATCTTTTTTTTTTTTTATTTTACGTAGACAATTCTATTGTTTTTAATATTACCAGTCTTACAATAAATTAATTTTATTATTGGAAATGATTTAATCGTCGTAATCGTAATAAACAATAATTTATTATTTTCTTATCAAGATTTAATTGTTCTCAATTTGGATTTTATTTTGAAGGAAGAAATCATTGACTGCTTTAGACTTAATTTTGCACATCAATTTTGAAGTTGTTTAGAAACTCAATTATTTTTATTTCCTTAAAATAATTTTTTTTTTTCGATTTCATGAAATATGATTACCTAATGATGAATGATCAGCAATGCTAAACAACAATCAAATTTAAGACGAAGTCAGATGTAATAATTTTTGTACCCATAGAAAGTATATTTTTATAAAAAATCAATATTAATCTTGAACTCAATTATAATGCAGTCATTGTTATTCAATTAGAGAAAAAATGCTACACTACACGATCTTCAATATTAGAAATGAATTTCGCCTCATCTTTTTATTAGGCTATTTTTAAATGTGCAACCATAGATATATGTATGTATCCAGTTCTTGTATAGTACGTATATATTATAACGGAGATATGCAAGCCATATATATATTGTACTGCCGCTGATGAATCAAGAAAATTCAGAAACAATGTTTAAACCAATTGTGAAGGAATCTTGCTTGAAACTGTAATGGTTAGCACTCTTATAAAATGTACCTCGAGCGGATTCTAAGAAGAAATGAAAATAGTAAGAAAACCAAGGGGACGATACTATTATTTTGGTATCTATATTAAATATGTAGAAAATATAATGTTGGCATGAAATTAATGTTTTGATAAATGGTTGATATGGCTCGATTTTGATTTTGATAAACTAATTAATTTTACATTTTTTGGTTTCATTGTGGATCTTTATACTAGCTTGCTGCAAACTTCTCGTAATGCTAATTATATTGATAATAATAATTTTCCCAGTATTGAACCAATAAGACAGTATCTTTAATAAATTCAACTTTACTACCTTTTTCCACAATATAAAATCACAGATTCAGAACCACAGAATGTGACAGAACTAAAAATTTCCACAGAATGTCTCAGAACCAGAGTGACCTAACTGTCATTAACATTTTATTGCGAGAAAATAATTTAAAAAAATACGCAATTTGAGAGTGTTTATAAAATCTTCATATTTAGGGTACCGACTTCCAACAAAAAATTTTTATTCTAAGTTTTTTCAGTACTTTACTACACTTATTGTTATTTAATTTTGTGGGTTAGACCACTTTGACATTGCATATAAATGGTTCAAATTAAAAAAATTAGTGGTTTAGTCCAATATTTTAACTTTGAAAATTGAAAATAAAGATATATATGTATATATACAACTAATAACAAAATGAAAAAAAAAATAAATTTAGAATTTTTTACTTCTGTTCCGACTCCGTAAAAATAATAAACAACAGTTTGTATTTGAAGATTTGTGTAAAATTCACGATGAATTGGTGGAAGATATTTTATTAGTTCCATCAAACATAGTTTGATATAGCACATAGTTTTCCTGGATGATGTTACGTTATTTTTTTATATAATGTAATAAGCATGAAGATATGGTTTCATTCCATATATACATAAAGAAGCACGATTATATCAGGACGATAAGTTTCAGCGGTTTGAAAGCTTAAGTATATTAGGTATGTACCTAAATTGAAAATTTATCTGGCATGATCATATATTTGATGTTGCAAAAAACGCAGCCAAATGTTCAGGTTTTCTTAGCCGCTGCAAGGCTTACTTTTCCCCCTGTGACCTCTTGAAAATCTATAAAGCTTTCATACGACACAAAATGGAGTACAATTGTCACATATTGGCTGTCGCTTCTAGTATTGGGTTAAAACATTTGTATAAAGTCCAAAAATGGGTTAGACTTCATCGTATAGTCGGAGCTGTTTCACTTTTTTATAGATATCGGCTTAGGCACATGCTCAGTGGAATTTAAATCTATATTACCGCCACTTAAGCGCTTCCCCCGAGAAACACGAAGGGCAACATGTGCTCATCCCTACACCATTGAAATTCCTAGATGGCAAAAGACAAATTATGGAAATTCGTTTATAAGCTCAACATCCCGAATGTGGAACCGAATTCCATCTTATGTGTTTCCAAAACATGATAAATGCTATATTTATGACCTAAATAAATTCAAGAGGAACATTAACACCTTCGTTCGTAATTGTCCTCCTTCCGTTTTATCATCCTCCTTTCCTAATTTTCCTTTCCCACCCTAGTCAAACGTACCAAACGGTATCAAAGGTCCCCACCTAGTGTTTTGGCTATGTATAAAAGAAAATAAAAAAAATTGCCTAAAAATAGAATGTGAGAAATATTTTTAAAACTAATAGTGATTAAAATTTTAAATATTGTCTTATTAAACTAAATTACGGACACTTAGGTAGTATGCCCATAAATTCCGCTTGTGTCAATGTTTGTGGTGAGAATTGGCGTCGGAAGTTTTTTCACATATAGGATTTTTCGATAAATAGCTACGAATTTTTTTTTTCTGACACTTGAAATTAAAATCACTACTTCTATAAGATTTCAAAAATTTATGAAAAAATAATTAAAAAGCGACTGTCTGTTTTTTTGGATGGAAATGGAATATTACATCCGGAACAATTTGGGTTCGAAAGGAATTCAAACACAACTGCAGCTTGCGTCTCTCTTAAAAATTCTATTTCCAAGAGCATGGACCGAGGAAAGTTTACTGCCTGTGTATTTATTGATCTTCAAAAGGCATTTGATTGTGTGGACCATGATGTCCTATTATTAAAATTCAAGAAACTTCATTTTACCCACCTTCAAATTGAATTTTTTTAAAGCTATTTAGTTGGTCGGGTGCAAAAAATAAAAATAGGAACAACTTACAGTAGTTGTAAATTAAGCAAAAAAGGAGTGCCTCAAGGCTCAATTCTCGGTCCTGATCTTTTTAAAATTTATATCGATGATATAGCACGGCTAAATCTGAAAGGCAAAGTGCAATTATTTGCCGACGACTTGGCTATAAAATATTCAACTAATAGCGAAAACGATCTTAAGTCGTCAATACTATACGATTTATTTTTAATCGATGAGTGGTTAGTAAAAAATAAATTAGTTATAAATCTAAAAAAAACTAAAATCCTCTTATTTGAAAACAAAACTTTTGCTCATCCCACCTTCTTATTTAAAAATGATCAAATTGATGTTGTTAAGAACTACAATTACTTAGGAATGGTGATTGATTCTAGTCTCAAATGGGTAGAGCATATAGACTTTATATGTAAAAAAATTGCCCCTTATATATTCATATTAAAAAGACTGAAACAATTCTTAGATAAAAAAAGCCTCTTTGTTATTTTCTCATCCTATATTATTTCCAACATTACATATCTAAGTCCAATCTGGAGTAGAGCATCAAAGACCAACATAAGTAAATTAAATGTTCTTCATAAAAAAGCCATCAAAATTGTTAATAATTACCCAATACTACATCCAACAAACTTACTATACTCCCCTGAATTTCCAAGCCTCGATTTTATATGCACCAGAGAAATATACATATTAGCTTTCAAAATAATAAATAACTATATCAAACACAACTTCATTCTTAACAGAAATATTGATCTATATACTCACAATACAAGAAATAAATCAAACTATTATCTTTCATTATTCCGAACAGAAAAACAAAAAACAAACTGCCTTTACAACTGCCTAAAATCCTATAATGACTTACCTACAAAGTTAAAAGAAATAGAAAATTTGCCACACTTCAAAAAAAATATTACTTGTTTCTTGTTAAGCACACATAACATTACCTAAACAAAGTAACACATTACTAGAAAATTGGGTAGTTTATATTGATTGACTAACTGCATTTTAAAATTAATGCATTTTAGCATTCAAAAGTATATTTTTGATTTTTGAGTTTTTTTTCTTTTCACATTTTCAACCCTATGATCTATTGGCAGGAATGTATAATTTTTATTTGTTGTTGTTTTTTTTTTTTTTTTTTTTTTTTCTTCTTCTGGCTCTTATATCTTGTCTTCATACTTCTTTCAATCCATCATAAAAAATATAAAATGTAATTAAAACAATATAAATAACAATATAAATAGCAATGCAAAAAAAAAAAAAACAATGCGTAATAAAGTAATAAAATTAAATGCAAGTAAAATTATATTAAAAAGTATGAAACTAATTAAAATGTACTTTTGCATATATTTTATATTAATTCTATATTATTATTGTATATTCATGTGATCGTTCTAACACATATTAGGAAAATAAAAATAGATTCATAATACACAATTCGACCAGACAGCTTAGGCTAGGTCTTAAACATATATTTTTACATCTTAAATTAATTAGTATATAATGTTAATCTTAATCTAAACTACTTTTTTTTATCTTTTCAATCTTTTATTAAATCAAATATAAATATTCTCTATACTTAAGATCATGTTACTATTAGATTTAATAATCTATAATTATAATTGACAAGCTTAAAGGTCCTGCGCAGTAGACACCTTTTTATTTTATTTCGATTCTCCTATTCCTTAATGAACTTCTAATATATATAATATATAAGATTATATATAAAACAAAAATGCGCACACAGTTGAACATTTTGTACACATCCGATTTTATTATTCAGCAAATACATTATGCATAAGTGAGAACTTATTAAAATAATAAACAAAAGTAAACAAATCAGTTATTATATTTTATATTATGTACTTGCGAATGAATCTATGTACATATGCCAAAAAAAAACAAAGAAACAAATTCATCTCAAATAAAAAATATAAAAAAGCAAAAACAAAAAAAATCAGTTGAATTGTTCATATGACTACCAAATTTATTTTTATATAGTAGAGTTAGAGTACCTATCTATAATTATAATTGACAAGCATTTAAGGTCCTGTGCAGTAGACACCTTTTTATTTTATTTCGATTCTCCTACTCCTTAATGAGTACGTAAATGTGTCAGTGATGTCAGTACGTAAATTACTGTTTTTTTAAAAACTTTAAATTTGACTTCAACTTGAAATATAATTACTCAACAGGGGCCCCTAGTAGATTTAATAATAAAATTGAACTTTATCTTATAAATATTTGAATAAGATTATAATTATAACAAATTTGTATTTTACTCGTTTGAAATAATAAAGAAAAAAAAAAAAAAAAGATTTCCGTGACCGTTTAAAACAAAATAAAATTTCTTTTTTTTTGTATGTGGGTTAGGCCAGTCTCGTTCTGAGACACGCAACATCACTTATATTTAAAATTTAACTAAATTAATTTTTTTAGCTAGAATTAATTATCTTCCTAACTTATAAATATATTTACTTATACTTCTCAGAAAATTTTGTTACACAAATTTTCATCACTTATCACAATAGATCTACAATTTACATTTTTTTTTTTTTTACATCTTTTCATGAGAAAATATACCACACAAATATCATTGCAGCCGAAAAAAAAACTGATGCGATATTCGTTGTGTACATGAAAATATCTTTATAATTAGCTGGATTACACTAAAAATATCCATTTGCTAACATACTTGATAATAAAGAACGTAGATATTTATTGTCACTTTTTCAGGGTCGTTTCATTATTTTTTAAATACCTTTTTATTTTAAATTTTCATTACAATTCGCTACGTACGTATTTTAGGAGTAATTTGTTAATAACAACTTGGGGAAATAATTGGTTGACAAGAGATTTAAAGGATTTTGGATTGTTTTAAGTGATAGCTAAAAGGCTATAGTGTTATAGAAGAGGAAAAATAAAAAAAAGAAGTAAATGTACAAGTAAAACGTAACATTAAAAATGTTTCACACCATCTACATTTGCTTATACTACATACCATTACCAAAAGTAGGTAGGTAAATATACTTTATTTAAAATTTAAAACGATTTGATTACATTTTTTTTACATAATATTTAAATCATTAAAATTATTTTCTTATCTCAAAGATGAATAAATTTAAATTTGTCACCCGAAGTTATAAATAATTGAAAAATTAATAATAAGCCAAAGCCAGAAACGTAATCGACCACAATTTAAAATAAATTGAAAACTTTTAATATTTTATTATTATTAATGGTTTCTTTTGGACATCAGTGTTGTTTATCCTCTTAGTGATATAGATATTTTTTTTTTGTTTTAAATTTTATTATTTTCAATTATAAATTATGCTTAAAAACCACTGCTACGTCTTTGATATGCAGAATATAATATTTTTGTCTTAAAGACAAAATAAAATGTTTTTAATTAAAGAATCGTTTGTTCATTTGTTAATACAAACTTTATTCTTTAGTAGATAATTCCAATATGATAACTTGGTGAGTTCTGTTCATCTCATTAGTCTCCATTTAGTTTATTCTCAGTCTAGTTTAATCATATCAACTCTGTTAAATAGAATTGAAAATATTTTTCTCTTACCTAAAACAAGTCAAATCAAATAAAATTAATACCAATAATGCAATTCTAATATAGTGTCAACATCAACGATTAAAATATTCGGTGATTTATAAAAAGTATGAATTATAATCCAAATTGAAATGAAATCAACTTGCTTTGGAAAAAATTCAGATATTTCAAAAGAATCCCTCCATGAAAATTGGGACAATCGGGAAAAATATCAAAGATTATGATATACAAAAATAGTTTCTAAATTCTTTCAATCAAAACTTGGGTTAGGAAAACTTGACTAGTTAAAAAAGGGTGTATTAAATTTCATGTCGAAAAACCGACAACCTTAAAAGAATATTCAGGCTCATAACCAAGAATGTAAAACACTAAAATTTTCATTTACGTTTTTAGAATTAATTTTATAATTATATATATTGAATCGTTGAGTATACTGTGAATGCTTATCACTTTGATTGGCCATTGAAGATTTTGGACTGTGTTACCGATTTGGTTTTTTTGATCTCCCGCCGTTGTATCATTCATTAAAGGTACAATATTTTATTTCACCTTTTTGTATTGTATTTATCTACAATTTAAAAAATATACTAGAATTTCCTCTTCATATATTTTATCACATTATTGGTTTTCTTTTAATTTTATCCGTTCTTCACACGATCAACCATAGTTCTTCTATATTTTCACATACATTTGAAGCATTAGGGTCTTAGTGCCATGTTATAATGTACTAAGAAACCATATAAGGTAATAAAAACAAAATATATATTATCGACAAATAAAAAGACCTCTCAACATTATATGGGTCAAAAATATCACTGTCGGCACATATTTTCAGGTAGTTTAGGAGTTCAGATAGTTCAGGACCTTGATGGAATTAGCGTTAATCCTGCAAACAAGATCAATGTGGAAGTGTATGAATCAGGAAGTATTGTAATAGTAAGTAATACATAGAAGTATAAATGAGGAAGAATAACACTTGCAACCCATTGCTGCTTCGGTATGTCAAAATATCTCGGATCAAATATCTTATCCCAAAGCACCAAAACTCAAATCTACAAAACGCTCATATTTCCTAAAAGTTCTGATTTCCGGATCAGAATCATGGGCACAGTCCAACGCAGGTAAACATGTCCTTGGTGTTTTCGAGAAGAAAATTCTTCGCCGTATATATGGTCATCAAAATGACGATGGGGTCTGGAGGATAATGAAGTGGACTTACGAAAGTTAAATTCAAGAAACAACCATGGTCCGGAAATTTAGAACATATAAACGAAAATTCTCCAGTCAAGAGAATCTTTGAATCCAGACAGGAAAGTATAAGAAGTCAGGGCAAACCAAAACCGGCCGAAAAATTTAACGATGTGTCAAGGAGGGGTTTGCGAAAATTTACTAAAATCATTGTAAGACAAATGTTATGTCAGCGAAGTTCTCTCTTTTCAACACCTTAAATTTTTTTTTGTTTTAATTTATATTTTTAACTTTTTTCCATAAACTGTTTTTAGTTGTTCAAGGTTATATTTCATAACACAATTAACTACAATTTTCCTCCTTTCAAGATAATGTGTATACTCACAAATTCTCATCCTCATCCTCAATTGATTATAATTTTCTACTGTAAGATCTCTCAGACATAACGAATCACTTTATAGAATTCTGTAGGTATTTTGCATTACGATGCCATTCTTAACATGACCTTCCCTTTACTAATATTGAACATGGTATTAAATATCAAAAAGATATCAAAGAACGAATCTCTTTGTATAATCGTTATGAACTTTAATACCATGTTCATCATTTTTTTTATAATATTTACAAATCAATTTATTCAGCTCACAGAAATAAAATCTTAACTTTTTTTGTTGTTTGTTTTTCTTTAATGCATAATTGCGCAATCACCAACATATTGACCTCTTTCGATTAATGCGTGAATTAATATCATCTTACATGGTATCAAAAAACAAAAACAAAAAAAGGAAAAAAAAAAACTGGTCAGCATACCAAAATAGCTTTGCTAAATAATGAAGAAGACAACATCATTTTGGTTAATCTAAACATGGTTATCGAGTTTTGATTGTTGTTGGCATGGGAATTCATATTGAATTAAAATTTCATTCTCTGCTTCTACATTGGATTGACGAAAATGTTTTGCATATAATGTAGGTGTGTGTGTGTGTGAGCGATTGAATAAAATATATTATTTAATTAATAATTAACTTTTAAGTAATTCCATAATATTTACAAGTCATAATTTATTTGTATTTGTAACTAAAGTAATGGTGGAATGGAATTCACTTTCTTATAAAATAAAATTATTTAATTGGAAGAAAAGGTGGAAATCTGGTGTGCAATTTTAATTTGACCTTGAAAAGGTATTTTTGAAAAGCAGATGATGCAAATTTTTATTTTTCATTTTAAAGCAATTTTTTTTTGCTTGATTTTTCTTTTTTTTCTTGTTATTATACTTTAACAACGATTGCAATGAATTGTTTAAATTGTTTTAACAAAGTTAATTAAAAATAAATTACAATAATCGTGATTGAAGGCGATTTCATGCGAAAAACGAAATAAGAAAAGACCAATGAATAATGAGGATTTTTATGGGTACCCTAACCGAAGAAAAATAACACAAAATGAATTTAAGAACTTGTCGTTATTGCTGTTCAAAAATAAAAATCATAGTTTATCTATTATAAGTCATTTGTCAGATACTGAACATATTTTCTATTAACTTAGTTGCCATTAGCTTTATATTTTTGATTTCGAATTTGGTTAGAATAGGAATTAGAATGAACAATTAGTCAAACCGGAGGAAATATATTTTCGGGGTACAGATAATGAACGGTGACGGAATTGATATTCTATGATAGAATATTTATATAGTAAAGATATATATATATATCACCCTACAGATATACTTAATATTAATTTTTTGCTTTAAGGTAAAATTAAATTTTTGAATATAATATGAACATATGAAGCAATTTCATTGAATCTTGACTCGAAAGCTTTTTCCGATTTCTTCAAACAGTCAGCATATTTAACAAAATCCTTTTGTACCAATAATTCAGAAAAATGAGATGCATTCGCCATGAGATGAGACGCCATTCCTTAATTAATTTTCCTACAAATGTAATTTGAGCATATAAAATATCGGACATACTGATCAAATGCCCTTATTTATTTTGCGAGAAAGTGTTGCAGTAATCTCGTGGTGCAGTAAAAGTCAATTAACTTTGGCAATTACCTACAAGTGTTAGATATACCTATTACCACATCTTCAATCATAATAAAATACTATAAGAAAAGCATTTTATTCTTCTCATTCAAAAATAATGCATATTAAATGTAAAAAAATCATAAATTTGCATGTATGTACTAACCCCTTACAAAATATGGACAAGACATAATTAATATATGGACAATATGACGATGACCAAATGAAAGGAATATGGATGTAACATTTGCATTATTTACAAAATGAATAGTGCATTTTTGTATTTTGTTGAAGAAATTTGCAGTAGTTTTTAAACATCAGTCAAAAGATATGTCCAATTTGCATCGAATGTAGTTTTTACAGATTCCAAAGAGATCACTAGATTAAAACCACCTCTTACAGTATATTATGAAAAATTCTAGATTCAACGACGTTTTTCGAAAATAGCAAAATATGTATTATGTATCATTTTTGTAATGTGATAATAATTAAATGTAGTGATTACCGATTTTTTTTTTTATATTCTTGACGTTAATTAAGGTAATACCTTTTCATCTTTAATTAAGTACGGTACTGCAAGTTTTACTACATATTTTACTTCAACATTTTTCGAGTAGGTATTTATTTATCAAATTTCTTGCTCACCAAATGTATTTTTCATCAACTCATTAAATGTGGAAAATTACTGCTATATGGTCAGGAACTAAGCCTTCTTAAATAGAATATCTCCATTTTATTGGTGTTAGTAGATTATACTCTCAGTTATTTTTTGTCATTTATTTTATTCCAATGACAAAGGGTAATAGACCAGGTCGAAACCCATGAAGCAGTTTTTTTTCTTCATGAGGAATCAAACCTGAAATTTTAAGTCTTAACCAGCATAATTATTAATTTGTAAAAGTACGAATTAATTTTAAGAATATGATACAAATTTCAAATAAAAAGTCTTAAACAATAATTCAGCATATTTTGATTTATTTTATTTCGGAGAATGTTTAGATTTTGCTTGGGAGCAGCTTCGAATAGAATCAGTTTTTGTGTGACTAGAATGTTTTGAGTTATATATTAGTTAAACTTGTTTTTGTTTTATTCTATCTCCACATACATTTAAAATATCTAAATTCAAGGTCTCTATCTTTAACAACATACAAATATAAATTCAAAAAACCACTTATAAATGCTGTACGATTATTGATAAATGCAATTCTTCATTAACACAATATGGTTCTAAACAGAATTCACATCTGACTGGTATTAAATTTTTACTGTATACGTTGTTATTATACAAATCTGATATTTCAAATTACTAACCATTTTTTATATTTTCTAGTAACGTATATCTGACAATAACTTACTATCGATCTATTCTTTATTAATTTGATTCCATTAACTAGATTCTAATCCTTTCGTTTTTATGAATTTTTAATTCTCTTTGAAAAAAAAAATTTTTATTTAAAAATATTTCCAGAAAATCTAATCTACCATTGAATTAGAGATTTTATATTTGTAATGAAGCATTAATTTGCCACACCCTTATTAAATTTATATGTTATTTTACCGATTGACCAATTGAACTGACTTTAATTACAAATGAAAAAGAAAAGTAATTACACTAATATTTTTTTACAATTACTCTGACCAATATAAAAAAAAATGTTCATGTCTGGATCATATCGAAGATAGTTTTGTAAAACAAAAAAAAAAGTCTCAATAATTATAATCGTTATAAATTCTTTGAAATCCTATTAAAATAATAGGCTCCCTTTAATAAGCCGCAAGCTTAAATTTAACAACAATCTAATAAAAATTTAACTTTCAATTGCCGTAAGCTTCTTTCTATTTATTTTTTATTGTTGTTGTTGTTGTTTTTTTTTTTAAATTTTTTTCTTTTCTTTATTATTGGCATTTTATGATGCAAAATAAGTCAATTAAAATAAGTCAGTCATAATACCTTGTTCAAATACACGAACCAATTAGTAGAGTATTAGTAGAGTATATTTATATGAAATTGTTTTAAAGTTTATAATATCAACTTAATTATCTATGAAAGATGATATGTGATTTTACTTAAAGTAAGATAACACAATAATTCGATACACAAATTGAGAGGATTGAAATCGGTGACTGAAAAATGTATACTTTAGCTCACTAAACGTACATTTAAGATTTTCTATATATTAACAAACTGCTTTTGTTTTTATTGTATATATAATAAAGAGTATCCGTGTATTATTCATAAATGCTGTAACGATCAGTCTGTCACCAATTGGCGTAGTTTGCAATAGTCTTAAGTTCATTTAATACGAAAAGTTTTCTAATACCTATTTGTGGAAACAACATTTTTTTCTAAATGGATTAAAAATTAATATCAATTATTTTCGAAGCGACAATAGAGACCAATAGTGAAATTTGTACTAGTTCACAACGTTATATACCTACATCAATTTTTAAGAAAACAAGAAACAAAATAATATTTAAATATATAAATATTTAAAACAAATATCTGAAATGGACCAAAAGTAAATAAAAATTATTCAAGCTACTGGGACATTTCCGGATGAGGTATATTTCGAAATTATTTTAGATTGAAAAGGGACACAACAAAACAATAAGTATTTGAATTTCTTAAATAATAAAATAAAGGTCAAATTGAAATTATTTTAGAAGCTAAGAAATAAAATTAGGCCATTTTGGAAACAAGATAAATAAAAATAATTAAATTAAAATTGGAAATTTCCTTATATTCAACCGTCTGGAGACTAGCTACTGGTTCAGAGAAATATCTATCAAATTTATTTGAAATTAGCGCGAGATCTGCCCTTAATAGTTATATGTATATATATATTGAAAAAACTCTTTTCAAGTTCAAAAGAAGTAAGTTATGAGTGCCCTAGGCGGATATATACAATGGCGTGTTTCATAAACCGCGTCAAGCCATTCCCACGCAGTTATACATCTCTTCCGCTATGTTTATTTTATATTATCCGCCTATAAGTGGCCCAAAGATAAAATTTTTTTTTATTATATCCTCTCTTGTTATTGTGGAAGTCGTTTATTTTTTTTTATCCGCCTATAAGTGGCCCAAAGATAAAATTTCTTTTTTATTATATCCTCTCTTGTTATTGAGGAGTTCCTTAAAACATTTATTTTATATCATCCACTTTTGAAATTATCTCCAATTGAATTGAAAGTTTCGTCGATATTAACAATTTCAAAAGTGGAACTGAGCATTTCTTTGTTAAGGAAAAGTCTAGTTCGAAATCACTACTCCTATAAACAATAAATTTTTTATTTCAAGTTTTATAATACTTGGATACATTAAAAGCTACATTAAAAAGTTCAATTACTAAAAAAAAAAAACGAAAACTACTTCAAAAACGTGTATGCATACTAAAAATTTATTCAGCATAGGTGACACCCGGTAGACTCTTACTGCTTTTACTCTTAATTTATGAAAATCGTTCAGAAAATCTGACTACAAAAATTTTAAATTTACAGATTGACTGCAGATTTGCATTTATGAATACAAGGTATATTAGATAAGCTACTGTAGAATATTTAAACCTAAATAATCTGAAAATGTTTCCTATTTTACTTAAATCCGATCTTTCTTTATAATTATTGTTGACTTCATTTTACTTTTTGTTTTGAGCAATATTTTAGATGTAAGTTTTTTAGAAAAATAGTAAGTCTTACAAATAACCTTAATACGAATTTAACTGAAATATTTTATTTCTTATATTGATGCAATGAGATAATCAAACTGCATTGTTATAATAATAAATATATGGGTATTTGATGTCAAAGCGCAAAAAATCACTTTTTTGCACTAACCAAATTATCAACGATTCGTCTCTGTAACAATTTTTCATATATTAATTGTAATAACATTTTGGTGGTTATGCTGAAGTTCATCGGAATGTGAAATTCCGATTACATTCCGCATTTGGTATGCTGAAGTCCGTAAGTATTCCGCAGTCTGCAAATGTCATTATTTATCCGAAATTTTAAAATTTATGTATGCTGAAGTTCGTCGGAACGGAAAATAACTTGAAAATTGTACGCCGGAATTTCTCATTCGGAAGTATTAGAATGGTTCGGAAATGAATTATAAAGCATACAATTTTTGTATTTAGAATATTAGGAGAAGTAGAAAATGTAATAATAGTTTTTTTTTTTCATTTTTTTTTTCATTTATGAAAAATATTTTTTTTTTATTTAGGAATAAAAAATCGCTTCAAAAGAATAATATATTTTATTGTTTTTAATATTATAACATAATATGTATATATATTAAAAACGATACATATATATTTTACATTCTTTAAAGAATTTTAAATTTTCTCTGATGTAACAAAAAATTACTATTATTTTAATTTGTATATATATACATACTACATATGTAATTAAGAAAGTTGTAACTTTTACTTTTAATTTATGTATGCATATTGTATATATACATTATGTCATATACATTATCTATTAAAAAATTTTTACAAAATAAATAAAAAAAAATTGAAAATAAAAATGTATTGAAATGAATATGAAAACAAAAAAAAAATCTTCCGAAACATATGATTTTGATTTCTGCACAGACTTTGCAGGCGAAGGGACTTCAGCATACCAATTCTTTCGTATTCGGATCGGAATTTTTTTTCGGAGAAATTCCGCTTCGGACTTCATCATAACCACATTAAATAACAAATTTTCATAAAATACGATCTAGTTGGCACTTAATAAATATAGGAACAACTTTTAAAAGTATTTCTTAACTGCATTACATTATGTTCAATTTATTTAACAAACAGAAATTGAAATAAATATCCACTTTACCTTTAATCCTATTATTTTGATAAGTAGTTTCTTTTTTTTTACTATATTATTACATACTCATATAACAAGGTTTCAAAGCTTCAATTAATTTGTAATCTTCATTGAACTTTATCAATAATTTGATTACGTAACACTTATATAGCAGCAGCAATTATTGCAATATAATATTTTATACTAACGAAATCAAATTTGATGGAATTGTCAATCATTAAATTTTGTATTGACAGATGAAAGTCAACTATTTGTAGGTTGATTGGAATGGTAATTGATGCTATGCGAATAAATTAATTAATTTTTGTAAAATCAGTTAAAAAAATATTGATTAATTTTTTAAGCTACTTATTTAGTAGAAAGTCTTTCTTAACTGTTTGAGGAAAACGTTTTTATTTATATGTTCTGAATTATTTTTGTATTTTTTCTTTTCCGCATCATATTGAACCGAAAAGAAGAGACTTTAGAGCAGAACAGCAGTTTGATTAAGCGATAAAAAAATCTTGAAGCAAGTTAAAAAAAAATGATAAAAGGAGAATTGTAAATAATTATTTTCTTTAAATTGTTTTTTTTTTTGTTGTTGTTTTGGTTTTTTGTGTCGGTTTTGGTTAAGCGGCTTGATTTTTCCACATGTGCTTGCTTCATTCATTACTGTTCGGCGCCACTTTGATTTTTGGAAGACCATGCGGCTTACATTTAAGAGCTGCTTTTGCACAGTCTCCTGTAGGTCGTCGAAGTGTTTGGCCGATCCATTCCCATTTCTTGCTTTTAGTCATTTTTCTGATTCCTTCAATTCCTCCTCGTTCCCACAGTTTGTTATTGGAAATTTTCACTGGCCAGAATATTCGGAGAATCCATCTCAAACATTTCTTAACAAATATCTGGATGCGCGAGATGATCTTTCTATTGTATTCCACGTTTCGCATCCATATAAAATAATTGAGAGAACGTCCGAGTTGAAGAATTGAAGTTTCAAGTTTTGTGAGATGTTTTTCAAAACACCATATGCTTCGCGTGCCTTTCGGATACAGCTTTCAATATTCACGTCCGCGTCACCATCCACAATATTAAAACTGCCAAAATAGAAGAATAATGTCACCTCTTCTACATTTTCATCACCAATCTGTAAATTTGAAGGGACTGCTGTATTGATTCGCATCACTTTTGTTTTGTTTACATTTATCAACAATCCTACTTGCGACCCATATTTGATTAGTGACTGCAATTTGTTTGCCATGTTGGTTTTTGTTTGAGTGCGCAGGCAGATGTAATCTGCAAAATCCAGGTCGTGAAGGTCTCTTTGCTCCACGATTTGTTTTCTTCAACACCCAATCCAAAATGAAAATGAATAGTAGGGTGGATAAAATACACCCTTGTTTTACCCCGGTGTGGAAATTGAAAGCATCACTAGTTTTTCCTCTATGTAACACACTGCACTTAGTGTTATTGTAAAGCTATTTTATGATGTTGCCTATTTTAATTGGCAAACCACATAGTTAGCAATACTCTTCCACATAAAATCACACTGTAAACTATCAAAGGGTTGTTTGAAGTCGACAAACAACATAGATAATGGTGCGTGCCATTCCACGGCCCGTTCAACGATGATTCTTAAGGTGTTGATGTGTATTATTGTTGAGCGTCTTGGCCTGAAACCTGCTTATTTATTACTAAGTTGCGGCTCAAAGACTTTTGATAAACGCTTGTAGATTATGATGGACATTATTTTATTTTATTAAGTCAACTTTCATTATTTTTGATAACTCTTATTTTACTTAAGTTAATACCAAATTATATATCTACTTCTAATAAAGTTTACAAAATTTCATTACTTTTTTCAATTTTGTTTTTATGAATAATGAAAATTCATACTTGTTAACTAAATCAAAATGTGCATCTCGGTTTTTTATATTCTGATTCGGGACACTTGGTGTTGGAGTATGAAAATATTTTAGTAAAAAAATACTAAATAAAGTAAGTCCACACTGTGTGACGCAGTAGGTATAACGCCTACCTGTTCGATTCTCGATAAAAGCAAAATGCTCTATGACGTTTTCGACCCTTTGTCATTGGGATAAAATAATGAAAAAAAAAAAAACTAGTAGTCCCACATCTCAAAATGTAAAAAGACCTAAAAGTTTACCTGAATATTAATATACAGGGAAACTGAACAAATATAAAGTAAGCATTTACCTACAATCGATTCATTTGTTCTGTTGTGTACCTTATTTATTGCAAAGGTATATGTATTTATGCGAAGGGCTATCAACAACTCATAAATAAAGTATTCACTCCAAGTTCTCCTACACGCACTATTCGTATTTTCTATACATACACTAAAAGAAATAATATGTTTATCCAATGGTTACGAGAAATATATTATGATTACTTTAAACTTATTATGTTAGATATAGTTGAAACAAACATTTGATATGTTAATGAGGAATATAACCAGGGTTGATAGAAACATATTATATTTTTGTTAAAAATATTATAGTTAATCGAAATATATACCTACGTTGTAATAAATTATGGTTGCTACAACTATATTTAAAAAAATGTAAATCAACTATAAATTATATTGCTTACAAAAATATTATGGTTGTGGATATGATAATATGGTTAAGAAGCTCATAATCCAGTAGTTGTAACAAACATATTTTGCTAATCATATTTTGATTAAAGTAACTATTATATTATGGTTGAAGTAATCATATTATAGTTGGCGTTAAAACAAAATGCTTCAAAAATAAAAAAATACTTGAATATTCGGTCTTCTGTTGTTGTTTGCCAAGTTAAAACGTGCTTTAAAATATAAGCGTACCTAATGTAAAAACTCTTAGCTGATGGATATAAATTGGTAAGTGTTTGCATACATTTCATCACAACATTTTATAAACTAACCACTAATTTTATATCTAGATGTTGATAGACAATAAAGTGTACTTTATGAAAAACTGGTTAAAATATTGTGAGAGGAAATATTTCAATATAAGTTGAAATAGTTAGTTATTAAAATAATAACAAAACAGAATAAATAATCTAAGTTAAGACGAACTATTGAAAAACTAATAAACGGAAACTATACAGGTTAGTTAAATTATAATTATTTAATAATCTGTTCAATCAAACAGTTTGTTATTTTTATGGCAATATATTACGAAAGTTGAGGCTTTCTTTAGAATCTCTTGTCAGATGCTATAATATAAGTACTTTTTAATTTGCAGGTAATATTAACTATTACAATATACTTATGTTTTTATTTTTTATTTTTTACAGTCATCAGCATCTGAAGATGATAAATTTAAAAGTTATGTAGCTGATTTAGACAGCACCAATTTAACAAAATTTGATATTTATTTATTATAATTGACAGAAAAATATAATCCTCTCGAAATTAACTATACTGTGCTTTTATTTCAAATATAACATATTTACTTCAATCATATTTATTTTTGTTTCAATTAAAATTAATGTTGCTGCAACCATAACTTAAGTTTGTGAGAATAATATTATTATTGAACCTACTATAAATTATGTTTAGTGTAAACATAAATATTTTTCATTCAACCATATTATATTTGTTTTAAACATAATATATTAGTGAATCATATTTAAAACAACAAAATTATAGTTGAGAACAAAATATCGTCTTGTAGAAAGTAACTATAATATGTTTACTCCAAACATAATTATTTTTGTTTCAATTATAAATAATATTGCTGCAAACATAATTATGTTTGTGAAGATAATAATATTGTTGTGTGAACTATGAACTATTTTTGTTGCAACCATATTATATTTCATTTAACCATATAAAAAACTTTTTAGCTTTATATAAAACCCATAGTTACATGAAGTAATATGGTTAATGTAACTATATTTTCCAACCATATTATTGGTCTTTAATTTTATAGTTGAGGAAAACATATTTTTTTGCTCAGTGTATATTAATTTCTAAGTCCTCATTAAACTTGCAAGATTTGTTAATTCTTGTTCGTTGACATAGTTTTTTGAGGTAAAATCTGCCTCAGACATTTGTTGATAAATATCTGAATACGCAAAAAAGTTTTTTCTGTCATTTTTTATGTTTCACATCCATATACAAAATCTCTTAATAGTTTTTGATAGTCAGATTTGTTTTAAGGAACGTATATAATGTTGTTTTAAATAAAGCAAATTTCTATTTCACTAATATACATTTTGATTTTCCAAATATCGATATTTTGGAAGCAACATATTATTTCATTCATCATTTATTTCTACTAATATTAAAACTTCAATTTGTGGATTCAATCAGATTACTTGAATTGTTCAGCACACTCGATTACAATGCATCCAACTTCGAAGACACACGATTTCACACTTGTACAAAAAAAACAACATAGTCCTTTGAAAGATTACAAACATAGGCAGTTTAGTGAGTAGATAAGATTTAAAAATTTGAAACACCGCTTCGACTGATGGATTTGTGTGATCCAAAATTTTAAAGTAGGCAGTAAAAAATACATTTTCAATTATAATTTATTAAGTTCACTTTTTGTTAATAATATTTTAAGTTTTTGTAACATGAAAATGTACATAATCTTATTTATTCCACTTTCGATTTTCTATAGTTTTCTAACAATGTTTAAATATAAGAGTGGTTAAGTTTAGTTATAAACACTTTTCCCCTTAAACCGCATAAGTACCTATTATTATTATTTATATACATAAATAAACATAACATAGGTTTTTAATAGATTTACTTTACACCGATGTTGAAAACCTTTTTGAAGCATTCTAAAATGTATAACTTCCAAAAATATTCCCATATTCAATAAATTTATTATTTAGAAGTAGTCATCATGAATAATCATTATTATGTTATTTCTTGTTTATATTTCGCTTGAGTTAGATTTACAGCAATAAACTAACTTTCTTCTTCTGATTCTCTAATTTCTGTTGCAAAGAATTTCTCAATCTTGATCTGGCAATCAAATCAATATTAATTTGCGTAATCATAATTATTTACTCTAGCGCATTCTATCGGGAGTATTACTCAAAATTTTATTGGTTCTTCAGCCCTGTTTCAAATAAAACATTTAAATATACACAGTTTCAATTTTAAGTACAAAACCTCATACCTTAATGGTGCCAATATATTAACACTATAGTGTAAGGTCACAATACAGAATCTAATATTGAACTAAACTTATTTACAGTTATATTTATTTTGATTTAAGGCTAAGCTTATTTAAAGTTTCTAAACCCTACAATCAAAAATATATTATTAAAAGTTCAAATTTACATAAAAATATTAAAATAAATATTTTTGATTTACAAAAATGGAAACATAGATATTCGAGTATATTTCTTAAATTTACCGTAACCATATTAAAATGATAACAATTGGTTGGTAAACTTCAAGCAAAACAACAAAATAAACAAAAATCAGTGTAGAATTTAAAATCAACAAACAACAATCTAGACGTACAATAAAGACGTAATATCAATTACAACATTAGAAAATCTTCCAAATGGATGAAATGAAAATGAAATTTTTCACAAAATGATGCAACTGAGAACATCTTTTTAGTTTTTTTAACTTTTTGTTAAATTTTAACAATTTTTAATTTTGTTTTGTCCGTTAGGCTCGTCATATTTTCTCACTAAATGACTAGAATTAACATTAAAGATTTTATTACAGATAACTTAAAACTCTTCCCATATTTCGATTTTCAGCCGTCATTTTAAATGTTTCCACATTACTTATTGCTAATTTTACTAATTTTAGCAATAAATAATTTTGGACAAATCGTTCTTTAAACACTTATCCGGTGTCAAAAACAGCTGATTTAAACGTTTTCCAGTTTTCTATTAGAGACGTAAATTAAGTCGTCATAAAAAGCGGGTGTGGAGAAAAATTAACAAGACTGTAATTCATTATTTTTATTGCGTCATATAGACCTGAAACCACTATTTTTATCCACAATTTTTATCTCTTCATGTAGATCTGGAAAATACCTTCAAGGGTTGATAACCAGTGTTGATGTTGTGTACAGCACAGATATAGACGGAGTACATTATTATATCTTTAAGTTAGATGTGTAAATAACGCTGGATGGCACTATAGGTAAACCGTTTGCCTTTCAACCGATAGATCCCAGGTTCGATTCACAGGCTTGTTCCCTGACAATAGTAGTAGTATTCTACATTTAGCTACAATAGTAGTTTTCTACATTTTTTTAATAAATAAATACCTGCTCGAAAAATATTGTAATAAAAACTTAATTAAGCACGAAAAGATAATAGATACCTATCTATAAGGTACTGTCAAGCACATACAAAAAAATAAAAAAACATAAGACAAAGTACAGAAAGAGCGTTATCAAATGCAGTTTTTTCAAAAGATTGTTTTATTTAGGGTTGATTAATTCATATCAGTTGAAGTGTAATATAAACGTTACTTACACGATAAGAGGCGCAGTTTGTAGAGCGCCTGCCTTTCAACCGAAAGGTCCCAGGTTCGATTCCCGATGAAGCAAAAAAAAAACAATTCGCAATGGATTTTTCGACCTGGTCCAGTACCTTTTGTCATTGGGATGTAACAAATGGCAAAAAATAATCAAGAGTATAATCTGGTAACAAATTAAATAAAAAATGGAACTATTCTATTTAAGAAGGCTTAGTTCCTAACAATAGCAGCAGTTTTCCACATTCAATGAGTTGATAAGCCAGTAATTTGTTAAATAAATACTCGAAATATTGTAGATATTGTAGTGTAAAATTGCAGTACCGTACTTAATTAAACACGAAAAGGTGATTCTACCTAAGTTACTGTAGAGTGTAAAAAAAAAAAAACTTATCGTCGAAGTACACTCCTAAATCTTTAATGGAATTAACAATAATTCAGGATTAAGTGAATAATTGTAAAAGACTATCGTTGGGAACGACGTGTATAGCACATTAAAGTACACTTTTTAATATTAAGTATTTATAGTAAATTATTAGATAGAAATAGTTTAGATCAGTAGGATTGAGTCATCAGTGGAGTAGCATTGAGTCATCAGTGGACTTTATTTTTTTGGAAATTTTCTTATCATCTGCATAAATTTGTAGTTCACTATTTTTAATCACAGATGCAACATCATTCACAGAAATAATGAATAGCAGGATTCTCTGAACCTGTACAATATTCTGCATTAGCATTTGACTCATGCAGACTTGACCCTTTTTATCAGATTCTGAAATTCTGTATCAATTAAAAATATGATGCATGTGTTATGAGAACTTTTTTAAACGTATCATTACCAATAGTTCGAATTTCTAAACATAGAAAAACATTTTTGATACGATTCGTAATTTTGTTTTTTCTAATTTTTGAATTACGCTAAATCGTTACTTTACAAAACCAATGCTCTCAACGTTTATGTATTTAGGTATGCATATATGGAATAAAAAATTAATTTGGAATGGCCATATTTGCAATATTACAGTCTTAGGTTATGTGAACAGTTAGGTCACGCTCTTCATCTGATTGGCGAGGCTTTTTCTTCCCCTAAAACAATTCCAATTCAAAACAAGAGGTGTGACAAACATACTCCTGCACAGTGGAATTCCCAAGACGCCATCAGAAAGAGTATGGAAACATAGTCCACCGTCCAACTTTCACGAATGTGGAATAATGTTACTTCCGATGTGTTTTCACATTCACACACATTACAACATATAACCAAGATAAGATTTAAGTTCATATTTACATTTTACTTTAGTCTACTCGGGAAAGAGGTCTCAATTTCAGCTGTACATTTATGTGCCGTCGAAATAACAAAATTAAATTAAATTAAATCTTATTTTATTTACAATTTGTTTAATTTAAACGTATACACAACCATATACAGTAAACATTTGTGGTTTAACTTTAAGTAGCTTGTAGGCTTTTAATAGCAGCATTTTACAATGCACATCAAAGGCCTTTATTTCCAACTAGGAAATATTTATCTATTTACTTATATTAAATTACAAATCACCCGGAATGTTTCTTTTTTACCTCCTCTTCTAGCCTCCATAAATATTAAGGTCACAAACCAAATTATTTTCCTTGAAACTTGAGTCTGCATCCGGTGTTAGATATTGCTGTGATAACAGGCTCAATTGTTATTACCAAAAATTCCAAATTTATTCAAAAACGTGAAAATTTATTAAAAGTGATTGAAATTACGATGAAATTTTTTCATATATTAAATGGTTATAGCATTACGTACACACACACACGATAATTTCTTTTGTAATCTTAAGTAATCTCATCATGGGACGATTTTCATCAAATCGTAATAATTAAGTTTGTTGTCTATTAAAATATGAAAACAAAACAACAAAAAAGTTAACAAAAACAATAATAACTTTTTAGAGAAATTTTAGTTTTTGTTTTAAAAACAATTTAGGTTCATATAAAATTAACGAACCGTCACCTAAAAACAAAAACGCCTGAAGTAAAATTTATGAGTAAAAATAATTAACATCAATAGCCGGCCGCACCATCATATAAATTGTTTAAGTTAGTCTACATTTTGTGGGTGATTTATTTGTGATTAAAATTTTTGGAGTTATTTACACATTCTTGGTAATTGTAAGTGGTAATGTTAATGTATTCGTACAGTTTAATAATTTGAAGATAAAAAAAAGTTGATACATCCATTAATTAAGCTTAATGAAATTTAAGGTTAAATGTTGGGTAAATCTTAATCGTATAATAGATAAAATAATCTCATTTTATAATATTGAATGAATAATTCGAAATACTCTGAATAAAAAATTTATTTACAAAACAATTAAATATTAAAATCAAACTGGTGCTCAATTTTCATTTATCAATTTTGAAAATAAAAAGATTTTACTTAATTCGCTGTAATTATAATAATGTAATAGAAAAAATTTACAATAATATTAGATATAGTTTAAACGTAGTCCTACTAGACTAAGTTTTTTAATACAATTCAATACAATGCTTCTGCCTACGTTATTTTTTCTATTGCTCACTTCGAGCAATTTCTCGCTCAATCATGGCTTCTATTTAACTGTTTCTATTTCCAGTGTGAACTGCATATTTTAGTAGAGTCTTTTCTGACCGTGTACCCAAACCACTTTCGAATTTTATAATCTTTTTTTATAACTCGTTGGGTGGATCTTCCATACAGATCTGTCGTTGATGTTTTTTTGATTTTTTAGAAAATAAAAGACTCTTGTTAATTTCACAAAATTATTTTATTCCGACACGTGTTTTGACCTTTCAGTCATGAATCATGGATACAAAACAAAATATTACAAGCATTAAATACAAAAAATTTTTAATAAAAATTTTTTAAAAAATTTAACCAGATAAAAATCATCAGGTATTTAAAATTTTGAATTTCAATATGTAAATCTTTACTTGGTTAATTTTTTTAAATTTATTAAAAATTTTTAAATTTAGGGCTTGTAATATTTTGTTTTGTAGCCATTTATGATCCATGATTATGACCGAAAGGTCGAAATACGACATGACGCAATAAAATAATTTTGTGAAATTAATAATAGTCTTTTATTTTTTAAAAAATGTTTATAAAATTTCACCAAGAGTGTACAAGTGAAAGCATAAAAGCTAAATTTTTAGAGTTTGAAAGAGGCCTTAACTAAGTTAGTTACGTTTTCCGTCACATATAAACTTGTAAAACCATAAGTAAAATTCTTCTTTTTTGACCATGTACCGAAACCAATTTCAATATCTTTATCAATAACTCGATGAAACCATCTTCTATACAGATTTGTTTGTCTTTAATGTTTTATTTGGTCACCATATTTTTAAAACTCGAAGACTTTCCGTCACATGTAAACTTGTACAAACTTACATTACAATTTTAGTTTTAGTTAAAAGTTTTAATTTTTGTTTTAAGGAAAGTATGGTCAAATTAAACCACAACAGATGATTATTCTACTGATTCCATTTTGCTTGGGGCCGTTCATAACGTATACCATTTAGTAAAATAAACAAATTTTATGTTTCAATGTATTTGAATTTGCCACATCATTGAATTGTATGTTTTTCTTTCTGAGCTCATATTGATTAAAATTTAAATAGATTAGAAAAAGCTTAGGAGAGGGGAAGAGGTGAAAAAATTGACCGCATAGAATAAAAAAGTTCTGCTCTGCTACATTCACAGACATATCGCAAACGTTAGATAGAGTCTGGTTTCAGGAAAAACAGGAAATTCATAAAACTTGCCATTCCTGTACGTAGAGTAATTGATGCTATTTAATACCAACTGTATACTGCATACATATTATCAAGTGCAGACGTCATGAAAGCTAATTTTACAGCCGCCACTGCCCTTTAGTGCTAATAACGAACCAAGTATTACTTTCATTATATCACAATCCGGTTTAAGTTAAATTCAAAAATGGTTGAAAACCTTGAAAATCAATGCGAATTAAAGAAAATCAGTCCACATCACTTTTGCAATCAGAAGAGAAACGACAGCCCTGCGATGATTCAAGTAGAACAAGTAAAATATCGATTCCTCTATAATTAACAAAATCAAACAATTAAAAGAAAATTTAAGCAAAATATATTGGGTTTGGTTGCCACTCAAAACTACCTTTGAACATAAGGTAATACTATATAAAGCAATTTTAAAGCATTAAGTTATGGATTTGTGGTATTAAGTTGTGCGGAACATGAACAGCAAACTTTCAAACATCAAAATCCTTGAAAAATTCCAGGTAATTGACAGATCGATTGTTAATGTTAACGCACCATGGTACATCAGAAAAAGTGTCATTAGAAAGGACCATAACACAGGAAATTCACATGATAAACAGAAAATATCTGGTCAGAATTAAAAAAGCATCCAAGCTATAGCATTTTGCATATTTTTTGGAGAATTACAAAATATAACCCCCTAAATGAATGTTAAAATTTAAATTGTTTCAGATTTTGTGAAAATCTAATTTGATTTATTTTATTAAAGTTAATTTTTGTGGAACATTGCATATTATCTGGCTTGAAAATATTCAAATGTGCCAATTAATATCTTCAAATTGAGCCAAAACAGTAAATCAGCACATTAATTTTTCATTTTTAGACAATAGATATTTTTTCTAATTAGAATCATAGACTATCCACTGATCCTATCGATATGATATTTTACGGTGCAGTGACATAGCCGCACAGATAAACTTAATTGTATTATTATAATTAAAAAGAGAACAGAATTACTATAATTATAATCGACACATATAGTATTTCTGTTCTGTTTTTATCAGTTCAGGGTCAACGGTTGAAAAAAATATTAGGGCAGGATAGATTTTTATATCATAGATTATTTGAAATTTCAAAATCTAATTGTCGTTAGTGTCATTTTATTATTTTATCATTTTAATTTTTTGTTTTGCTTCATTTATTTTAATTTTAGATTTAATTGTAATAAAAGTAAAAGTCAAATTAAAGTAAAATACAATTAAATATTTGACTCTGCAGCCACTTCAGAAGAAAATGATTTTAGTACTTTTCTACATAAATAATGGTACTGAAAAATCTGACCTTGAAAATTATGTGGGTTTCTTTTTGTTTTTGTACTTATATAATATAATTATTGAAATCTCAATACATTAAAATTTGATTTGTGCTACAGGGCATTAAAGAAAAACGGATTGGGAAAATAATGTTTAAAAAATATTCAGTACAACTCCGAAGCAATGCAAGTTGTAGCAATGTATTCTGTAAGTTGTTCTATAAGTTGTAGCAATGTAAGTTTTTTTAGAATTGATGTACGACATTAGTTCATTGAAACGACACCAAACTTTTTAAATATTTTAGATGGATTTCATGCATTGAACTATCCTTTACAACCAATACACATACTACAGAATTCTTATTGTGAGAAAATAATTGCTTTTCACAAACATAACTATAGGTTATTCTAATTCAAATTTAATTATCTATAAATCATAACTCTTAGCATCAACCACTGTTCCATTTTCCAAAAATAATATTTGCTGAATAAACGTTTTAATTAAAGTTTCATTTTTTGTAAGAAAACATTTTTCAATTAGTGTAAAATATGGCGCAGTGATATACACCCACAGGACATAATTTTATAATGGCTATATTTCTCTTTCGGGTATATCAAAACCTTATAATTGCGTTAGGAGATTAATTCTCACTCATCTTGAAACATTATACTCATAAATCAATGAGATATTACGCCATAATAGTTTCATCTTTATAAAATTTGTAGAAAAATCAAATTTTTTTCTTTTTTATATTGTCAGATATTGCTTAGAGCAAGCAAATCAGATGTCTATTATAAACGAAAGCTTGCATCATGTTGCTAAGCGGTGAAGTCATCATCCGTGGATTAGTATTCATCACCGTTAGTTAATGTTAATAAGAAATAAAAATAAATAGTTAACATGCTCGAGTTAGCAGAATGTTAAAAAGGCAAAAAGAAGGTAGAAAAAGACCAGATATCAATTCCTATAACTATTTATCGATTATACATCTTTAATTTTAAGTGTGTTTTACTAAGGTTAGTATCAAGACAAGATGCTATCGAGTTATATTCAGACATCATTCTAAACACAGACTCAAATTTACCGTAGTCTGTAATATGGTTAGCAATATTAAACAGGAAAACAGAACGTAAATTACGCGGATTCTCTCTAAAAGTTATTAAATCCCTAAATTTAGATGTCCATGATATTTCCACCATTAATTTGGTGGATGAAAGTAATATCAGCCACCAATCGACGTTGTTGGAGAGATTTCAGGTCTATCAAAAGCAACCTATCTTCGAAAGGAGGAAGTTGAAAAGGGCTTGATAGTGTAAAGCTTAAAAATTTACGCTGAACTGCTTCAATACGTGAAATATAAACATTACGATATGGAGATCAAACTTGCGAAGCATATTCAAATGTCGGTCTAACATTAGGTGATATGTAAATGTTTTTTAATGTAGCGATCTAAAAACTCTTTGGTCCAGCGCATTATAAGTCCTCGCATAGAAATAATGGAATTCAAATTTGCTTTAAGTTTGTGATCCAAAATAATACCTAGATCACGGGTCAACACAGGACGATTTAAGGTTTGATTGCCAAGATGGTAATTAATAGAGCTTTGAAGCTTCCTACTAAAGCTAACAACCTGACATTTAATTCTGGTGGAGCACCGTTCAACGAAATGGTTAATATCATTTTGAAGTACGGTACAATCATCAACAGACATAATGGTTTTACTAATTTTGGAGTCATCAGTAAAAAAACTGAACTTAGCTATACCATAAAGTGTGAGACATCATTGGTTGCAATAATGAAGAAAAGTGGACCCAAATGGGGTTCCATGGGGTACCACAGATGAGGCAACAAAGGAGTGAGATATTCTTTATTAGTTCCATTTAATACTGTGATCAGAAAAACCTATTGTTTTATGTATGATATGTATTAAATCATGAGAAATTTTGTGAAATACCTTGGGATATCTGAAAATAGGATGTCAACTTGTTTCCCAGATTGCATCCATTACCCAATATAGATTTAATAAATATCCCACAAAAATATAAAAAATCTTAAATCACAAAGCCAGAAAAAAATATTTCTAATAATGTATCCCTCATTTGGTTAGATATGATATAATAAAATTATAATACAATTAAGTTTACCTGTGGGGTTATATCACTTCACCATAAAATACATTCTAGGGAAATTACTAAACAACTGACAAATAACAAATAAAACTAAAATTTAAAAAAAAATACCAAAAACAGACAACGAAACTTTAGACATAAATCAATCTCATTATCACATTTTTTAAGCCCCCCACACTCTTAAAATAAAAAAAAATAATCAACAAAGAAAATAATAGAAATAATGTTAATAAAAACAACAAAAATTGAACTGAAGAAGTTAGATTGAATAAAATAATTGAGATATCAATTACACGTTAAATTATGTGTTAAAAAAAAACAACAACAACAAAAAATTAAAACAAAAATAATAAATTAAGTATTTGACTACATCATAGATTACATTTCGATCAAAATTAAAGATACACGGTCGTCCAAAAAAAAAACATCATCTTGAATGAATTAATATATTCTTCTTATACACGTCGAGAGTACATAGACTAAAAAAGATTATTAATGTATTTAGTTATGACAAGCTAATCATCAAGCTAAGTGAAGACGAAATAGCTAATATTCACGAAGTTTTTGAAACGCAGCCTATAATTAAAAATTCGTAACAAAGAAAGGAAAAAGTAAAAAAAAATAAAAATGGGCGCAAATATGACAAAATAAAAAATTCTCCATAAGGAAATATTATAATAAATTTGTAAAAATCATACTGTAGTATCCTAGAGAGGGAAGAGAATGATTTAAATGCAGAAATATACCTATTGTTCAAAATGGAATAAGTGTTTGTTATATAGCTTTGAAGATGATAAGAAACGAAAACCTTACAGCAAACAAAAAAAAAAATATACACATTTCTTAATTGGAGCACCTCAATAACAATTAAATTGCAGTAATACAGTAAGCATCTGTTTTTGCATGCTGTGGTATTGCGGTATTGCCATTACCGCAATAATAGCATTGGCAAAGACCTGCAATTTTAAACAATCAAACAGGGAAGAACAATAAATCTGAGAAGACCACGCTTACAGGGAACACTTAACGACAACAAAACAAAAAAAATATGCTTGCATACAATATTTTATCAAATAACAAATTTCTTAACTCAAACGTTTTTTGTGAAATATAAGGCACTCATCACTATTGAATCAAATTTTAGTTATATTTTAAAATTGAAATTTAAATTATATTCAACTTTTATTGGACGTTTTCTGTATCGAGATTCGAGATTATTACTAAATAACGGTATATTATATATTATGCATTGAATATCCTCTTTATAATTTCACTTAAACCATTATTTTTAACTCACTCTGTAAATAAGAACAACAATTGTTTGCACTTACATGTATGTCATAACATACCTTAACCTCAAAAATTAATACTACATTGTGCTGCCAATAATACTATTATTTACTTTATATTGTTATATGTATTTATATATTTATGTAATCTTGTAATTTGATCTCATGTAAATATTTGTTTTCTATTGTTTACGTGAAATTCAACAAATTGAATTATTAATGACTATATGAATAACTGATATTTGTACTGTTAAGGTAATTAGACTTTTTTAATGATAGTAAATTTAAGGTATTAAAATAAGATGTGTAATAATGTATTTATAAATTTTTACAAATGCAGATTCTCAGATTACATAATTTTTCATGATGGATTAATTTATAAGGAAGAAATCGTCACTTCAATTAATTTATTGTGATTTATGATGTCTCTTTTTTTTCGTTTATTTAAATTTACAATTTCTGTCTATGAGTTAATATAAATAGATTGTCATATTTGAAGTTGAATAATTTATTATGATTTTCTTGTTACTATTAAATTACCTAAATAGTAAAAGCTATTTATTCTTTCTGTAGTTTTTAATATATCACGATCAATTGACTGCATAATGACTGCAACTGTGTGGTTTTTGCTTTTATTTTGATGATTTTGGTTAATAAACTATGTAAGTAAATTTGACATTACTCATTATAAGTTATCCACCGCCTCGACCTAATCTAGGATGATCTTATTTAATTAATACGCTTAAACGTCTGTTAAACTTTTAACAAAGCTTTTACAGCACAAAGCTTTTTTCAACTAGATTAGACAACTTTATTAGAACTATTACGAATTACGATAGTGTGCAAAATTTAATTTAAAGACATAAACCACAAAACAATAAAACCAAATAAAACCAAAAAGAAATTAAAATTAACCTAACAACAATTCACCTATTGAGTAATAGCATTAATTATATCTGATTATATGAATTAACTTTAAAAAAAAAAAAAGTAGCAAAGACAATAACCGAATTATCAGAATATAATTATTTTATAAAAAAAGCTTTGTTAAAATATTACGATATTACAGCAAAAAAACTTACCGGTAAAATAAATAGTAAATTTAGAAAATATATTTTTTACCTCACCCATGTTCAGAAATTCCAATAATTGAAATTTATTTATTTTATTAACAAATAATTCAAAAGTATAGATTCAAATGCGCAGTAGCATTGAGTAAATATTATATTGTACATGGAGAATCATTTTTTTACTTAAAAGACTAATTATTTAAGTACCGAATTTGATTTGACGCATTAATTAACGTATGTATATTTAACATTTTAAAAATATAATTTATAACTATGCTTTCTTTATTTATTTAAAAATTGCTTGTTTTTGAAGGACAATGTAATTTTCGAAGTATTATTATAATAAATGTCAATGAAATGTCTTGCCCAGCCAAATTTTGCATTTTGGTCACAATAATTATAAATAATAATACAATAATTTCTTAACTGCAAAATATTATTTATTAGTATAGACATTTTTTATATTTTACATAGAAATATGTATTAAAAAATATATAATTAATATGTATCGCCCTTTCTCATGAAATAAATATCCCTAAAATTATTATTTTAAAATAATTAACTAATTAATACTGCTATAAAAATATTTATAATAGTGTTATAAGAGTGCGCAAGAATCTTATAATAATAAAATTGTGACGCGATGTAGTTATAAGGTGGTATTAAGTAAATACTTGGGGTTTTTTTTTTTTCTTCTGCAAAGTAGGAAATAAATTATACCATTGAGAAGAAGAAAGTTTTAAAAATGTACATAATATATGGTAGTGTAATCTTAAAATTTGAATTAATTGCAACTGCTATAATAACGCTCATGTGGAGATCCTATGTAAGTACCTAACATAGTTTTTCTTTTTTTTAATTTATAAAATAAATTTATAAATAACTTCAAAGATAAAAAATTACAATAAGAATTTGACATATAAAATAATATTCTTCTTTTTTGTTTGTAAAACAAAAATAAAATTATTTGAGAGAGAAATGTGAATAATACTATTCGTTTCTTATATTTTTATTTACGTAAAATGCTATTTATAATTTAACTTGCCATTTGTTAATGTCTGACTTTAGTCTATTAGTCCTAAACGCTAAATAAACTTAATGGTTACTACAACAATTGCTATAAAACTACCTAGACTTATACATCTGTGTTGATCCAGTTATTGTGCTAACTATATAATATAATGGAACATCAGAATTACTATGAAAATTCTAAAGCTGTATTGATGACATAATAACACTACATAAACTCCACAACCGCTCTGAACAAATCGCTCTAGTACTTTATAGCCTGGAATTATATTGATGTCACATTTAAAACTGTTCAAAATGTGCAAAACAATTATTTCCACAATATGATATTTTTAACCAAAATATTAGGCTTCAATTGAAATCTAAAAAATTAAAATAAAATACAAATTATAGAATGTTTGCGGATGATTATAAAATTTCAGTAAAAGACAAACAAATTTATAAGTTTCGTTTTTTTATTTTTTAAACTTATTTACAAAATTATTCTATTTAAATTAATTGAATTACATATAATATATATTGGTTGTATAATGTACTTTAATTTCAATATTTTAATAATTACAATTTTTTTTTTCATTTTGTAAATTGAACTCTTACCATTTTAATACTGGTATTTTTATTTAATTTAAAAAACAAAATCATTTAATTTAATTTCAATTGTTTTTGTTTTTTAATTTCATTCATAATATTTCTCTGCTTCATTCTTTCAAGACACTCTTGAAATATAAATTTAATATTTTTACATAATAATTGTTTTGAAATTTATGTACAAAAAAAAAAGAGAATAAAAAAGAATTTTTAATTTGAAATGTTGAAAATTTCAAAAATACAAAAAGTAATTTTAATACATAATAATTTAATGAATTGAGATGCTGTTGCCTTAATTAATAGAAAAATTTTAATATGTTATTTTATTTTTTTTTTATTTTTCATTTCGGTATTAATAATGTCCATAATGATCATATTGGCCATAGTGACCGCCATCATAATAATTATCATAATTATCATAATCGTAATGAATTGGGCTAGGTGATGCATAATGAACGTTTTGTGCAACTGAAAATAAAATATTAACAAAAATTAATTATTAAAAATTGTTTAGTTTTATTTATTTTTATATTATTTAATAATTAATATAAAACATATCTGAGAAAAATTTTGCTATTGAACTTTCCATGTATAACATCATTAGATGGTTCACATTAAAGCAAGCATGTTGTATAAATCTTTTTCAATTGTAATTCAGAATTACTCAATGCCAATTCAAAGAAATAGTCAATTGGAATTCACAAATTGTCAATTGCCAATATATGAAAAAATTTTAAATTGCAATTGACTACTTTTCAATTCCAATTTGATAAGGTGTAGTGAAATAAAAAATAGTAAGAAACATTATAAAAGTTAAAAACTGTTATTAAAACTAGGGTATCTAATTGGTAGACAATAGAATTTTCATTTTGAAAACATTAGAAAAGAAGCAAGGAACTATATTAATTTAAAAATATCGATGTTAGATAAAATGAAACTTTGAATAATTTTAATAAAAAACATTTAAAAATCTCTTTATTCATTAACATTTTGTTTCAAGCGTTTTTATGTTACCTAACGAATTAGTTTTAGTTAATACTTATTATCATTAGGTCTAATAGGTACTATCTCATGGAAAAAATTCAAAAATTATTCAGAATTCCATTGAGTTCTTCTAACGTGTGAGTTGACTCTAAAATCGATTTGAATGCAAATGCTTCATAAATGAATGAATCACACTTGATGTGTTGTATGAAAAAGGCAGAAAATTAGCCCTAAAATTCTTCGACGAACATACGAACTAACACGATACGAACATACATGCATAATTTTTAGCCTTTGTTACTAAATATTATGCATGTATGTTCGTATACCAAATTCTTTATATAACATATAGATATTCATATATTTGGATTCAACAAAATATTTGTATAAAAATGTAGAATATCAGCTAACACATTTATAACAACAACAATAATAATGCAAAAACAGTTCATTTTCATTATGAATGAGAGAATGAAAATTGAGACAACAAACCAATTTTGTTTTTTGGAAATAAGTGTAGACAGAATATAGTGAGAAATATTAATGCATTATGATGAGAGATTTTTTTACTTTACATTGTTGTTGAGTTAATAATTAAATTGGTAATATTATTTCTTTATATATAATATAATTAATATTTAATATAATAAATTACTTTTTGTTTCATAGTATAACCTTCTTCAGTAAATTAATTGAAATTATTATTCCTTCAGATAATTAGTTGAAGGTTTGATTTAACAAATTGTAGGTTTTAAGTTAAGAAAGTTCTAAATTTATTTTTATTATTATATTTACTTCTATTAAACATTGATGTCTGAAGTAGGACTGAAACTTTACATAATAACCTTTAAAATATAACGGTTTATATTCCATAAACTTTACTAGATTAGCAATGACATTATACTATAGTATTAAAATATTTTTGTGTTGAAATATGTTATCATAAATGATCAACACTGAATTATTATTATTTTCTCGTTAATCTACATTTACACACTGTGATGATAACTTTTAAAGAAAACTCTGCAAAATAATTCAAAAATAGTTTTTCACTTCAAAATAATTTATCATTCTCATCTATAAAATGAGAATCACAAATCGATATTTTCGATTTAATTTTTTAATCGATTTTTTTTAATTTTAAAAAGTAGAGCAAAATATCAGTCTAATCATCTTTACAGAATTTGAATATTTCAAAATTAGCTCATTTTACTTTTTGTGTTCAAAAATTACATTTTTTATTTGTGTGGCCAGATTACATAATAAAAATTAAAAAATATCAGAACAATTTTTTTGTTATTGTTGTTTTGATTTTTATTTTGTCACTTTAAATCACGTTTCATCCTAAACATTTCAACATTTGCATAGAAAAAAAATAAACAAATACAAAAAAACCAAAATCATTTACGAAAGGCTATTATTTAACAAGTGATGCTTCAATGTCAGTACAAGAAAAGCTCTTCTATACTTAAATAGTAAATACGAAATAATAATGGTAAAAAAATATAACCAGTTAAAAATTGTAACGGATTTTAACCAATCAGTTTTCAAAGCAGATAATTTCAATAGTCAGTATTTCGTGCACTGAATTATAATAAAAAAAAATTAATAAATTGATGTGTAAATAGAATTGTATTGATTTCAGACATGTAGATTTGAAAATAAAAAAATAGGATTCATATGTTATTGTTTACAATGAACAATGCAGGTAATTAATTAAGTTGATTATCCACATTATTTAAATCATTCCGATATTCGTATAAATATTTAAAGTTTGAAAGCATCCACGGAAATTTGATGAAAGTAAACATGATTAAAACTAGCTTCTATACATTTAGATGAATACAAAATGAAAAAAATAAATTTTAGTAAATAATGTAAACACATTTCGCAAGGATATGAAAACTTATTTTGTTAGTAATTAAGGGTTGATAAAGATTTCATATTTAAGTGTTGTAAATGATAAAATAAGAAATCTTTTAATTGATTTCTGGTATGAAAATAATATAATTCTGTATATTTGGCTAATAGCTACTTTTTAAACATTACTGGACTCCAGCTTCACTTTTATTTCGAAATTATCTTTGATGCCAAACCTATTGTTTCATTCAATTTTAAACTAAAAAATTAAAATATGTAAGGAATTACAAACGGGTGATTAACTTTCTGACAATACTTCAAAAATTTTCTACAAAATTTCTAGTCCTAATGTCACTGATATTCAAATTCAAAACACTTGAAGAATAATTTTGTAGCCTTAATAACTTCACTAAAGAATAAAACTAAAGCATTAGTAGAAAATTTAGTTGTCTTAGTACCGTTAGTTGTATAATTGTAATCATATAGGGTATAAAAACACAATTAAACGTTTTTTTTCCTTTTTCTCATAATAGAAGTCCTCTAAGTCCTCTTAATTTGTGAGATATTACTTTCGCTCAAATTATGAACTGATTGAGGATTTAATTTATTTCCACAACATGGCTAAAACTTCTTCTCCTTCATTGCCTTGTCCCTGTTCGGGGTCGGTCCTCTGAGGTTTAAGATTGAGATTTTATATTGAGATATATTCGTACTCCTTGCGTCTGGGGAACGCCATGTATCTCATTTTATACAGGTCTCTTGTCTCGTTAAATGTCATATTTTTGAGTAATTCCTATTTTGGGCATTTTTATTTACATCCGGTTACTATCTGACGACAAATTAGTGCCTTTAATACCCATGAGGCTTTCATGAGCCTTTAAATCGCAATGTCGAAGTTATCATATATATTATAATAAATTTTTTTTTATATTTAATATAGATTTAGATTTGGGCACTAGAAAAAAATGCTAAAAATTAGTAGAAAAAAGAAATTAAAAAGAATAAAACAACTTATACAGCCCATCAGAATTGTATAGTGTAAAGAAAAATACAACCCAAATACAAAATATTATATTTCCTATTTGAAATAAATAAAAAGCTACATCAATCTGAAGTTACAGTATGATCATGGTATGATTGATTGAACTAGTAATAAAAACAACTTAAATAATCTTCAGTACGGGTTACAGTCTTGTTCGAACGTTCATAATAGCTTAATTTTAGATTATAAAAGTACACATTTAAATAAATATTAAATAAATATAGAACCAGCATTTTCCAAAGAAAAAAATTTTATTTGTTAATTGCAAATTAAATTTTCGAAGACCGGAAGATCACGAAATTGAAAAATGAAAAATTTGGAAAAATTATCTAATGGTTTTAACCTTCATGTGATTTTTTTTTATCGTTTTTTGAATTTTCTTTTCAAATTGAAATAACTGTGATTTAAATTAAAATCAAGTTCAAAATCAATGATAAAATCTATTATTTAACTGTTATAAACTAAGAACAGTAGCTTATATACTTAATTGTTTACTCTTGCCCTTCCGTTTTCATCGAAAATTTACAACTTACTTTAAAGTCTTCGTTATGATTAAATAATTATGTGAATATTGCGATTATTTTTTTTTTATTACAAGGTTATGATAAACACTATATTTAAAATAGATTTCCGAAAATCATTTTAAAGAAAATCACAGTAAACGAATATTTAAACTGTTATCGGTCATTAATCTTCTGAAACTTCTCATTAATTTAATACAAATCAAATAAGCAAACATATTTACTTAAAAATTATGTGATCTTGAAAAATTACTCTGAGAATATCTTGACGGATAATGTGGGAGTAAAAAGAAACCCACTAAAATTTTATTGTAATTGAATTGTTTGAAATTCTATCAATAATAAATGTAAAAAAAAATCATTCATCAAAGGTCATTATGAACATTTTTATTATATAAATATTGAAGAATAAGATATTAAAAGTATCACCATATTAATAACGCGCATAGATTTTGTTTTGTGCAAAAATGGTGCATCACGCATTTAAATTTGTTAATTGTTTTTTTTTTAGAAAATTAACGCTTCATAAGAAAGAAAGAATGAGATTTTTCTTAATAGATCTGATTTGAAAAATGAAGTCATTAATCATAAATTATAATTAACATTTTCAATTAACATGAAAAACTTGTTGACTTGTGATATATTAACAAGGTAAGGTTAGATTATTGTGGTGGTATCAAATAAAAACTTATTAAAATTTTATAAATCATATTGCGAATAGTAAAAAAAAACATAACGTTTAAGTTACCGTTTAATTTATTCGTTATATTATCCGCATTTATCCGCGACTTGAGCTGTATTTCTAGTTCTAAGAACTAGTTTTACCAACTAGTAATACCAACATTAAAAATTTGGACAGTTCACTTATAATTTTAGGTTCTTCGCAAACTGCGCTGTTTATTATAAAACAAAATATCAAGAGAATAATTTAGAATAAAAATTTGCATAAAACAATTTTGAAAGTTGATCCGAAAATATGCTCCTGGACTTTCGAATTTAAGAAGTTAAAATTTAAGTTCATAAAATATTTTTCAATCATTTAATAATCTATAGCAAAAATATTTATAATGTGCGACAGTAAATTCACCGTAATATTTGACATGGAACCCTAAGTTCCAGCATTATTTTATTTTCGTCCTTACTAGTTTACAGAGAAACTACAGAGGCCTTACAAAGTATTAACAAGCCTTATAATATTTTATAGTTCACAAAATAATGAAAACGTTTTTAATAATTCGCGTCAGACAATTTATTGTTAAATAGTAAAACTAGAACAGTGAGATTAATTTTTTTTCCCCCATGGACAGACATTTTTTTGTACGAGTCATAAAAATTTACAAAAAACAAATTGGATACTTTTAATTTTTTTTTCAATTATTTAAAAAAATAATTTAAGATAAAAGAAAAGACTGTAAGTAAACAGTGTAAACCCAAACTGCTTAGGTTAACACAAGCTACAAATGAATGCTTTAATATGCTTGGCATAATGTCACTGGTGAAGAATAAAAAATTAAATAATTCTTCTATCTTACAACAAATAATTTCTTTTATTGTTTACATAATTCTTATATATTACTTCTGGTATTGTTTTTGATTATTATTTTTTAAATTTAGTTTCTAATTTTATATCTTTGTGTTCTTAACGCAATTGTAAAGCTTTAAACGCGTGACTAATCAATGACTAACTAAAAATCTCAACATTTTAATGAATATTAAAAAAAAAGTAATAAATCTGCCTAATTACGGACTTGAACGAAAGTAACATTAGCTTAGAAGTTTGGTACCAACATGGTGTACCTAATGGTTTTGTCATCCGATGACTAATCAGAACGTTTCCTAATCGAATCCCAGATAGAATTAACATGCTGGCGCATTAGCGAACTGGGTCGCGAACCTACCTTTCAACCGAAAGGTCCCAGGTTTGATTCCCGATGAAGCAAAAAAATCCTTTACTGGTTTTTCGACCTGGTCCAGTACTCTTTGTCATTGGAATATACAATAAACAAAATGACAAAAATAATTGAGAGTAAATTTTAAAATAACGGCTATTAACACTAATTATTTCACTTTATATGCAATAAACTGCAGTACCGTACTTAAAATACTGTTTAAATGTCTTAATTTAGTGAATTAAAACTCACTAGACAACATAAGTATACAGCAATATACCCGTTTTTTTTGTTCCTTTCATTTTAATTTAATTTCTTTAAAATAAAATCAACTTCTAATTGACATAATGACATAGATAAGAAAATATATGTAATAAAACAATTACAAGATAATTACATTAAATTACAATAAGTCTAATTTTGCAGAAAAAAGGAAAACAATGTAAATTTACTGTCAAATATGTAAATATGTACATATGCGTTTGAATGTCATTTATGAGTAAACAAACAAACAAACAAACAAATTAATGAAATAGCGTCTAAATTTTAGTTTTTTTTTATACTTGTAATTCACCACTTCTCCATAAATATTTTCAGTGATATCTATGGTATATAAAAAATTGGTATAACTTTATTATGTATAACCAAATAATAAACAATGTCTATTGTAATATTTATATAAATTTCAATTAACATAACATTATATTACCAACTATATTAACATTAATTTACTGTTATTACTTGTGATTTCTTTTTGTGAATTGTGACATATTCATTTTTATTGCAGATACCCACCACAACTACATACATACATACCTACCTATACATAATTCTGTTATTATACTTTTAATTTATTCTCAGATTTATTCAAAATGTACTTTATGTTTGAATGCGCGAGTATTTTTGAAATAATAAAAATATAAATGAAAAGTTATGTATATATTACATACATTTCATATGTATGTTTATCTGGACAATTATTTTCAGATTTTTGAAATTAGAATAGAAAAATGGAAATTTTTTTTAGGAAAAAAATAGTAATAGAAAAAAATGTTTGTTTTTCTTTTCTTTTATTAAAGGTTGAATTATATCGCACCTATGCTAAATAAATTAACATGTGGGAAAATTCACACACCAACTATATTAATTTTGAGCTAGAGAAAAACAGAAACAATAAAATTGCAACTACTGATTCACAATGCAATCCATAATTATAAACGAATGTCGTTTTATACAATTCAAAATTTATTTAAAGGTGACTTAGATTTTAATTGTAAAAATGTTTTGTAACATAATAATGAAGAAATAGCATATAAACGCACAAAAATATTTGTATTATTTTGTTTTGAGAATTTTCATAGTTTTTACTTTTAAATATTTTGTTTATCTTTTTAAATTTATTTTTTTCTATCAAATTGGATTTTTATTTTGATTAACAATTGAAGGTGAGACTTTATTATTTTTGTATGATATAACTAAGTAGACTCGGTATTTTCTTGGTAAATATCTTGGTTAGAAAATATTTGTTCTTATAATATCTAGATATGTACATTAGGGCTTCTTAATTAATTTGTTCAGAAATTAAATGAATCAGTAACAATTATATTGTATTATTCAATTGCTAAACTGAAAAATTTAACCTAATACAATTATTTAATAATTCATTTATTTTAAGGTATTGAATCACTGAGTTCATTGAGTTCATTTGAAAATATTTCTCTGAAGAATTTAATGATTTAGTATTGCGATAAAATACTCATAATCGCCATGTTATGAATCGTCCCAGATTCGAATTCCGCTTAGAGGATGAATGTTGCCAATTTTTTTAATTTTTCTTTGAAATTAATTTGGAATACAATTTGGTTATTAGCAAAAATATTTTATTCAACTTTTTTTATTTTTTTAAAATTGATAATATTTCTGTGTTTAATTCTTTCAAGTCAGTCTTTGACAAATTGACTACCAATCAGAAGGTCACCCATTCGAATTCGGCAACTAAGGATATGAATATTGTAGAAAGTTTTTTTAATTTTTTTTTTTTTGTAAATAATTTGGAATACATCTAATTTAATAACCACTAAAAATAAAATGTAACTACTATACAAGCGATGTTATTCTCTGTAGTTAAGATGAAGTTTTTCAAATTTAAATTAGTTGATAAAAATTAAAAATAAAAATAATGAATTGGATTAATAAAACATTCTATGATTCCTACACTACCGCATCGATTTCAAAATTGACTATTGAAATATTTACCAATCCACATTTATTTTACAATGTATTTATTCAACTTATTAATTCTTTTATTTAGTATTTCATTTTTTGTTTATTTATTGAATCATTAAGTGATTCATTTATTTAGCGAATCATATTGTCATTAAATGAATGATTCAATTCATGATATTTTATCTTTATTTTCTATTTTCATAATGTATTCATTATTTTTCCTTTTATGCAAACTAACAAGTGAACCAAGGTATGCTTTTCAAAATATATCTGATCCATATTGATATAAAAACAACAGTTTATTGACTCAAACTTTAATATGTGCATGAAATTATTACGAAATGTATAACATGAAGCAAAGAGAGATGTTTAATCATTCATTCATTCATTATTTATTCGTATATTTATTAGTTAAACAATTTGTTCACTATAATTTATTAATTCACTCAAAAAATCCTTAATACTATATACAAATATATCATAAAAAGATATAATCAATATGTTATTCGATTAAGATTGTGATTCAAATTTAAGTCTTCTAAATTGATTGCAATACTAATGAAATACTTACAATCATTTGTGCCATTTTCTACTATTATTGTTTACACTGAATTACTTTTCATATCGTCTTAAAAGTCCATATGATCTTAAAAGTTTCATCATTCTGTAGGTGTCAATACCTATATATGAAATTTTAACATTTTGAAGAAAAAAAAACAAAAACTTAATGAGTTCTTGAGCCTAAAACTAATATTCCATTATTTTTGATATTATCCAGAACTAGTACCCAATCCAATATTTCTTTATAAATATTTTCAACGTACATATATTTTATAAATCTAATCTAATTCTTAGTGTCTTCAATTTGAAATAATTACAAAATAATTTAAAAAAAAAAAAAATTAATATTAGATCCACAAAAATATTCGAAAATCTTGTATTCCAATACCAATAGTTATGTAAGTTAATAGAATAAAAAATTTTAATTTACAAATTAACCCATCATTGCACCACATTTGAATGTATCCCAAATAAAAGGAAAATAACTCACAAACACAATTGAATTTTCTACAAAATAAATCACACTTCTCAACATTATCAACGTTAAAATATTAACCTTAAAAGTGGTATTTTGATTTTATCAAAAGAAAGTAAAAAAAATATTATGTAAAAGTACATACCATATGGTGCTGGTGAAGCTACAACAACTGGTGCAGCTGGTACAATAGTCTTATGTATAACTGGTGCAGCATGTACAACTGGTGTATGATGAGCATGTATTGTTGGTCCAGTTTTTGATACAACAGCATTAAAACCATGAATTGAATCAGCTGTATAATCTACGGTACGAATTGAACCATCAGGTTCAACTAATGAATATTGTCCTATAAAAAATTAAAAGAAAATTTAGCAAATTTTTGAATTTTTTATTAACTTATAGATTCAAAAAAAAAAAAAAAAATTAGATGACTATACCTTTAACAACATCACCATCACGAGTTTCATGCTGTGATTTAACATCTCCAGTTGTATGATCAGCTACACCATAATTAAATGCATATTTTGGATGATCCTAAAAGATTTATAATTTTTTTTTTTGATATTTATTTTATAACATTAAGATTAGAAAAAATATTTTATTGTAGGTTATTGGCAAAATGTTTAAATTTGCAACAAAATTTACATTAATTATATTTTTAATCGCTTATAATGTTAAATTTTTATAGAAATTGACATAATCTGTGAGGTATTTAAAAGCTTATATTGAAAGTTTAGTACAAAAATCTTGTAAAAATATTTAAAAAAAAAATAAAAAAATAAAATTTACTCAAAATATAAAAATGTACATAAAAAATAGTTTTTGCTAGTAATTTTGAGTCAAGTTAGTCCTATGAATCTTTAAATTGATATTCAAAATAGTATATTAGTTTCGATTTTAATTTTAAGCAGTAACAATATAATTTCAGTAGAATTACTTGAAATAATTTCAAATATTTTCCAATTGCAATTTCCTAAATCATTTCTAATTCATTTTTCTCATTCAAAAAAATTAACAGATTAGCGAACAACTTTAGAAAATGAAGTCAATTCGTTCACTGGTTGGTGAAGCTTTTAATTAATTCTAAAATATTGATTCAAATTCCGATATTATTATTTGTTGTACTTATAATACTTGAAATTGTGAAGGATATGTATTCCATACGTATTCGATTTTTCAATAACAATAGAAAAAACAAAACCGCATGAAGAACAATATCATTGTATAAAAGACATGTAATATCATGATTCATGCGATAATAAATAACCGCGAATGATTAAAAGTTTTAATTTTGAAATAAATACAACGAAAAGCTAGATATTATAAAAGTATATTAACATAAAGAAGCAAATACAGCGTTTGAACTTCAATAAAGCTAATTTAAGGATACATTATTTCAAATAATGTCCTTATGATTAATTCTAACTAAAAATTTATTTAATACATGGTACGTCAATAATATTGTTATTCACTAGATTGTATTATTTCATTTAAAATGAGTTTTTTTTTTTTTAAATTATATGATATCAAATAATTTCAATTATATTCGAAGAAACTTGTGCGATTTTTGAAAATGCACTTTCGTTAAGAATTTCCCAAGTCTATAACTATATCAAATGGTCAATTAAGTTTTATTTAATTAAATTATATTTAACTAAAAAAAGACTTTTAGTTTTAAATTATTTTTGACGTAAAATTTTTAAATTTACGAAATACTTTAATTAAATATTATTCAAATTGAAAATATCCTTTTATATACTTTTAATCCTTTAATAATTTTACAAAAACATTATACAAACAAAAAATGTACACATATATAATAATTCACTCACATAATAATCAACATTATATCCATGATCACTTGTATATCCATGATTATTATATCCATTATGTGCGTATCCTGGACGTGCTAATACTGCACTACAACCGAATAAACTGATAACAAGAATAATATTTAAAAATAATTTTGACACCATTTTGATTTTGTTTCGTTTTTTTTTTTTATTATTATTTTTATTTAAATTTAATTAAATAATTTTGTTTATTTTTAAATTTTATTTATATAAATTTTTTTTTGGAATAAATTATATGCACCGATATAACCGATTGATTGAAAGATACACGAAAAACTGTACTGATTCTGAGATGAAATGCCAATTAAATACTTTCAGTAAAAATTTTTTTTTTACTAACTCGAAATTTACAACCCAAATGCTTCTAAGCTTTTTATTGTTGTTTTTAAATTTTTTCTTTGTTCTTTTTATTATTACTATTAATATTTCCATTTCAGTTTTTCTAATGATGAAAATTGTTAATTATTTACCAAAGACAAAAACCCATAGTTAGATATAAAAAAAAAACAAAAATCTGAAAGAGGGGAATAACAGTAATGCATTAAATTGAATTTAAAAGAACAATAAAATTTACCGCCACTACTATACACTATACAGTCATCATACTTCTACTGTCATCGTCGCAACCATCTCTTCTAACGTCAACATTTAATCAAGCAGACATACTTTTTGTATAATATACACTCTGTTTCAATTGTTGTGGTTGTTGTTATAATATGCGAATAAAAAAAAAAAATTTCCGAAGAAGGGAGAAACTATTTTTGAAAAAAAAATTCTTATAATTTGAACAAATGAAATAGAGAAAGAAAAACAAAGAAGAAAAAAAACAAAAAAAAAAAAAATTGAACCAAAATTTTAGTTCGCACTATGATCAGTTTTCTTCCAACATCTATAGTTTTTCTCTGAGAAAAAAAAAATTATAATCATATAACCAAGTAAAAAAGAGTAAAAAAAATTTAGTATATTCGTAACAATTGTCATAACACATTGTTGGTATTTTTTGCATAGACACATTTTTCCTCAAAATTTTCATCAAAACTTATAAAATTTCATGTTGATTTCATCCACCCTCTTCTAAATGTCATCATAGTGTACATTAGTTAACTTACTTTTAACTCACAATAAGATTAATTTCCAATTTAGTAATAACGATTATTACAGATCTCACAATTCACGACCTATTGATGAGGTCGCGTGAAGAAAATAAAAATATTTTGCGTTATTATTTTTTTTTTGTGTAACGTTTTATTTTTTAAAATTGAGAGTAGAATTCATATCGAAAAAAAATTATAACAATTTTTAGTTACCGATGATCAACTTTAAAAAATTATGTAACGAATTAAATTTGGTCCTGAAATAAGACTACGTTTATAATAATTGTTTATTAGTTATTTTATAAAATTCAGAGAACCACGAGATTATGTTTATTATTTAAACTGAAATTAGTGCAGTAATCCTTTTGTCACTAACATTGAATCTTAAACACTGAATCACAGTCAGGTAACAATGGAGAAAGTATACTGGTCAACCACTTGACTATAGAATGCATCAACCGATGTAATGAAGTTTTTAAATCGTAACTAATTTTTTAAGTATTTCTGATTTACTACTCTATTACAAAAACCTGTAGCCCACCTTTAAGCTTAACACAATAAAAAAATTTGTATAAGCTACGATTATCTATAACAGTTAATATCTTATCATTCATTTACTGATATTTTCAGCGAAAAATGAGAATAAAAAATGGGAGATAATTCTGCCAGCGCTGAAACTATTTTGAAATACAAAAACGAGATGTGATGGGCCTTTTTTTGCAATAGAGTGGTATTTTATGCCATATCTCAGGAAAGCTCATTTGCTCTGCAGAAAATGAATTCTTTAATTTTTTGATAATTTTTCCCAAATATGTGTTAGAAGCTGGTTAAGATATAATTGCTCTCCAAGAAACAAATGAGGGAAACCAAGGGGCAGAAAGAGAAGCATATCGTAAGTCAAAAATGTGCTTTTGTGCTTTAATAGAAAACAATAACTGTTTAAAGGTGTAGACTTAAATTGAAAGTAGCAATCGTAGTAGCAAAATTTCCTATTTCCTATTTCCAAAAGTGAAAATAAACGAACAGAAGAGTAAGTGATTTCATACTAAGTAACATATGTTTTAGGGTTTAAGATATAGGTTTACATGGTGAATGTAGACTTTAAAAGTATTCACTATCTTGAACTTAGTTCACTTCAGTTAAAACATTTTCATTACCATCGTTTTAGTCATCCTTTAAATTTAGACGAAGCTAAATAGATTGGATTTTCAATAAATAAAGACAGCATGAGATTAATTTCGTATACTTTTTTGTGGTTATGTTAGAAGTTTACTTGCTTAGTAGAATAGGGTTTGACACCTAGGAAAAATAGTTATACTTAATCCGATGGAAATTAAATAGAACCAAATAATTAAAAATAGGAAGTATTTTTACAATTGTTTTGAAGGTTTCTATAATCCTGCTTTCCAGGTTTGTAATGTAATTATTATCGGTTAATAATAATAAGAGAATTAATATCTAATCAAATTTAATTAATTTAAAATTTTCACAAATAATTTTAAAAGAAAACTTTTTATGAAGAATTATGTGAAAATAATAGGTTGATGTACTGTGCATATTGTGCAGGAGTGTGTTCCAAATTTAGATACCAATTCTTCAATAGCCTATTACATATTTATAGAACATACACTACTAAAAGCGTAAGATGATTCATGGTTGCAAATATTAAATGAAAAAGTAGATGTTCTTGCAAAAACAGGTGCGAAGTGTCAATTCCTAGGACCAGAGCCAAGTATTGCTCGTTCAAATGCCTATCTATAAAGAATTGTTTCCAAGTGTGAAACTTCAGAAACCCAAGACATATGGGATAGTTTCCAAGGAATTACGCAGTCTAAAGCCTTTTTCAAACTAAGTATCCAACAACTGATTCAGGTAATCAGGGAGACTTGATTCAATGTCAACATGCTAACAAGCATCTGCTCAAGATTGGTAAAGCAAGCACAGACAGATGCAGATTCCGCTTAGGAAAAGAGGAATCCTCCTCTCATGTTCTATTTGTTTGTGACTCCATAGCACGAACATTTTCTCTGGGAATACACATTTTCTGATTCTGAAATTGGCATCAAAGCAATAATAGCGTCCATTAAAGACATAGACCAACAATTCTAAAATGAACTAGTAAAATTTATCTTAAAAAGTCACTCTTACATAGACCTCCCCTTAAAAAAAAAATTACGAAGAAGCGCATTTATAGCCAAAGAAGAATGAATTTAAATGGATCAATTATATTCGGGAGTTGGATTAAAAAAGAAGAACGGTTTGACAGTAGCTTTAAATCTATAGAAAATAAGAGAATCAGTTGAATCTTAATTCCAATTTTTATAATAATATATTTTTCTAATAGAGTTCTCAAAACAATATTTCTAGCCCTAAAAAATTCACAGGCGTATTTTTTACTGCGGTTTATTTTCTTTCTACTTTTTCTTTCTTTTTGATTCCGCGTTATGAAAAGACCAAATAAACAAGAAAAAATTAATCAAATAATGTGTAATAAGCACACATATTCTAGTATTTCGCATTTCACTGATTATGTTACAATTTTCTTAAAATAAAACAAAATAAACAAAAAAGAAGAAAATAAAATTTCGCTTTTTTTGCAATATTGCGGCTCTTCCATATTACAAAGTTATACCTGATTACACCATACCAGACAATCCAACCACATTACATATATACACCATCATAAATTCAAATTACCCATCATTATGATCATCATTATCATCATCATTCATGATACACTTGAACAAATATGGCTAGGTAAAAAATTACAGAAAAAAGAAAAAAAAAGAAGCAGATCATCCCAAATTATAAAAAGTGGATCAGTAAAAAAAAACATGAAACAAAAAGTCATTAAAGAACACAAAATTTATTATTTTACGGTAGTATACTTTGCATCAATATGTCTAGTTAAACTGTCATATATACGAGTATGAATGTATGTTATTAAAACAAAATGTATTTATAAAAACCTGATGGTTGGTTAGTGGAAGAAGGTACTGCAAAAAATAAACAAAAAAAGTGAAAACAAAATTTTCTTACACTGTGTTTTGAATTTACGGTTATTTCTTTCGTTATAGTATTGTATGTGAATGTATATGTATGTAAATTTTAACACGATTTTTGTTGAATAATTATTGCAGATCTTCAAGGCCATTTATTAGAAAATTAAAAAAAAAAAAAATAAATATAACTAAAAATATCATATTATGACCAACTGTAAGATATTTGTGCGTGAAAAGGGAAATATCGATATCCAGTCAAAAAAAGTAATGACAAATTTTATCAGATTTATACAAATTTTTTGTTGTTTTCAAAGTCAAACAATCAAAGTTCTAATAAAATAAAATGAAAACAATACAAAATTAATGTCATCTAGCTCACGGTAAAGTCTGTAATAAAAAATTGTCCTACCTAATATTTTCGAAATATCAGAAGAAAATAAAATCTTGTGATTCCTTGCTTCGGATATTTTACAAGCAATTGAATACCGAATCATGTTTCCATTTCTTTTCTCTATATTAGATTGTTTGTACCTTTATGGTTTTGTAATACTAATATTTTCAATGATAATGTAAGCAGGACAAACAGGATCTTTTTTTTGAAAATCTACTCCTAAGAAAGAAATATAACCAATGTTACATTGAAGAAAAATAAAAATTGGAACAGGAAAGCAAATTCATTAGAAGTTATGTGTGTTCAACGAATTTTAGAATGTCTGAGAGTAAAGAAATAAACATTATTTAAACTAACTAACATAATAAATGCAGAACGTAAAAACTATAGATTTACATGCAAAACATTAAATTTAATTGAAATAAGAAGCTGAATTTTCTTGGAGAGTTTACAAAAATCTTGTTAATAATCGAATAATCTTAAGATATTTCTAATATTTTAAATGTGTTCATTTCTGGTGTTATTTAAAATGCGATGCAAACCAATAATAAAACCAGTTTTAACCTAAACCCTAAAGCGTCACGATATTCCACCAAAAAAAATACGTTGATTAAAATGCCCACATTTCAAAATTCCTACATATCTATAAATTTCGACATTTCAAAAACACGCAAACTAAAATTCAGTTTTTTATAATTAAAAAAAAATCTGGGTAAAAGGTAAAGTATTTAAGATATCTTTTCATTTACCATTTATTCTTCCTAAACGTATTGAAAATAATTTTTTTTTCATCATAACGTTAGGTTGGCATAGTGTTTCCAGCATAAACGGGATTTTAGTATCGATAGGAAGATATAGTATGTACGTTATTCAAAGCTATAAAAGAACAACCACATGAAAGAAAAAATGATAGAAACAATTTGGAAATTAGAATATAAACGAAAAATATTTGAATCTAATTGCAATTGTAATAATGAAGTTCAAACAAGAATAAATTATAGGAACTAATGAATTTTATTAATAAACAACGAACACATAGAAACATATACACATAACTGAAGTGCAAAATCTAAAATGGAAAGGACATTTAAATCGAATGATATTGACCAAAGATTCCAAATTTGTGAGAATATGTTAAAGAATAAAAACCTCTAGATTTAAAGTAAAAAGAAAGACTCAGGCGAATACCAGCGACATCTACAGCGATGTACAACGATATCTACCTTAATTACGAAAAAATCAATAGAAAACTGGTTGTGGTTATGAAATATAGATTAATAGAGGCAAATTAATATTCAAAATAAAATCCATCTGAGATGCTTCAACCCACAGTGTATTTATATACCTCATGCATTATAAACTTCAACTGAAATCAATGCTACACTTAAGACTGCTGTGATAAAATTATTATGATGATTATGAAAATAAATCAGATAATGCTAGAACAATTGTCAACAACACAACTAACTAACTGTCAACTGACATGCATTTCATTATTTATTTCCTTTATATTTATTAACCAACATCAAAAACAATTCCACGTTTTTTAAATACCAACATGAAAAATAATAATAAAAAAAAAATTTCAAAAAAAGTGGCAATTTTTGACAGGAAAAAATTATTCATTAAATTTCATTTTCAGTACGCAGTCTTGAAAAGTTTACATAATTTGACAATGATCAAAAATTAAAAATATGTAAGAAAAATGAAAAAATTTTGGCACATTTCTATTACATACATATCTGTTACGAGGAAATCGTAAATAAAATCTTTATAATGGGCGTAGGTGTAGGTGAGAGGAAATGAAGATGACACTTTGATAAGATTTTGACTTTGTTTTTTTAATTTTAAGACAAAAAACAGAGATGTACATTCGTAAATTTTTAATAACGAATTCGAAAATTAGCAATTATTTGTAATCTTCTAATTTTTTTGTTTTAATCTTATTATTAATAGTATTTATTTTTCATTGAATATAAATTTTCCAAATGTATATACAAAACTATTGATTTCTAAGAAATTTGGGCATTTATCGGAATGTCATGATCATGAAAATAGGCCATAACAATCCCTAACAACACAAACACGAAGTGAACCACAACCAAAGTCTTCGAATAGACTCATAACTGTGACAAATCTGTGGATATCTTGAAAATCAACTTTCTAAATTTCTGTCTACCATCTTATGTGTTGCCACAAACGTATTATAGCTTAGAAGTTTTCAAGAGACGGGTAAAGAAATATCTATTGAAATGTTGGAAAATTGTATTTATTGTTTTCTATTCTAACCTATCCTATTCTATTCTATTCCTCTATATTCTTTCCTAATTTTGGTTATTCTTCTGTACTATAACTCTTTTTTCTTTCTTTAATCTCTTAAATGGCTTAAGTTCTGCGATAGCATTTGTTTTGGTGCTTATCTAATTATTTTAGCCTCAAATAAAAAAAAGCACATATACCCTCCCCACATCAGCATCTATCCAAATTCGATATTTATCAGTATAATGTCAACTTTCATTCAATTTACATACTTGCTAAAAAAAAAACAGTGACTTGTCAATACATATATATATATTATCATCCTCATATTACTACTATTAAGCTAAAACTATTTCCTACTTTTCCGTTTATCAACTTCTGATCACAACTACTTCAAAGATTTACAGGACCTAATATTATTCCCAGATATAGTTAAAATGTCTTCTAGTAACCTTGTCAATATTGAAAGAAACTTCTTTTATCAGTATATAGTTATATTAAAAGATAGTAATTTGTTATTTTATTTAACTTATAATATTATTTATTATTATTTATTTTAAATTTAACAGTTATTTTGTTATTTAATTTTATTGACAATTATTTTTAGTTACAAGTATTCATTTAATTATTTAGTGACAGTCAATACTGTTCACTTAAAAGATTATTAATGAAGAGAGAGCTATCTACCTCTACATATCGTTTATATAGTAGTGCTCGGTAATCAATGGTGGAAACACGCATCCGGATATGATTACCGGATGTAATCCTACGGGATCAATTAAGTTCCATAAGTTCCACGTAGTACTACATACACTACGCGGTGATTGTTCCTATACCATTGACTGCCTTACACCATCTATTATTTCAAGTGTTATGGTTGTACTATATGGTTGATTTTATCTGCTGAGCGAATTCATTCGTTACCTAATTTTTTTACATGTTATAATACCAAGAGCCTCAACATGGTTTTACTCTGTTTATTCTACTGATATCTTCAAGTAATATTCTGCATTTGAGACCGACTTGGTATAAATGAATTTTAGTGTCTTTATTGCTGTAATTGGCTATCATTGTGAAAGATAATATCATTAGAACAACAGTAATAACAGTAACCTGACAGTACTTCCGCTTGCAAGACCCTACGATAGTTTGGCAGCTTAATTGAACAAATTTCATTACCCAGATTCTCAAGTCCGATCTCCATTTTTGAACCAAATGTGTTAATAGATAATTCGTCATTGTTAACTACTAGGTGATGTACAGATTGGCATAAATTATAAATACTGATTTTTAAATAATCTATTTGAAGACTAACCAATACGAAGGACTCTGTAATTAATTAATTAAATTTGAAATATTTCATTATGAAATGAAACAAAACTAGCACCATTTATTTTTAGAAATGATCAAAAAATCAAATTCATTTATATTCAATTTAGAAATTCCCAAAAAAAAACTTAAAAAACAAAATCATTTACTGCGGTTTATAATTTTTTTAAATCGCAAACCACAATTTTTTTTATTAATTTTTGTATTTGCAATAAATGACCTTTTAACACTGTGTCCTCAATCAAAGTAATTTAATTTTCATAAGATAAAAGAATTAGAACATTGAAACCTCTAAATTGAATTTATTTTTATGATTTTTTGTTTAATCAATAAAATAATATACAAATTCGTACAGTGTCAATGATTAAGTCGAGTTCAGACATTTTTTTTGGTTAGGTAATCTTGAAATAAAATATTTGAGAATGTAAACCAAATTAATAAAATATTCTGGAAGAAGATAATTGATAATTATCTAAATAAAACCATTAAATAAACATAAAAATAAATCCCAATTAAAGCCTCCCAGTTTAAGATAGAGTGAAAACTAGTGTAAGTAGAATGTTTTTATATTGTTAATAGGAATATATAAATATCATTAAAATAAAAGTTTTATATATAACTTCTCTGCATTCAATTTTCTGTTTTTCAGTTTCCTATAAGAGACTTCAAAATCCATTCAATGATTTATTAAGAATAATTAAGTAAAATATTAGAAAGAGGCTATAAATTTTGTATTAGTTAATTTGTTGCATTTGTTACTGTATAAGGCGGCGGCCCAAAATCTTAGTGGAACCCTTCGGGGAACTCATCATATGGAAAGCTTAGGCAAAACGTGAAATACCACAATCTTAACCAATCAATCAATCATATCGAAAAATATATTTATACAAATAAAACTAAATGAAGGTACAAATAAATTGCAACAAGCCGATAACAAAATCTCCATTTGGTGCAAAAGGTGGAGAATTAAACTGAATGAAGCAAAATCTTAACGTTAACTTTACAAATAAAAAAATTGAGTCGAACATTCCAGTAAGATTAAACAATGTCATCATACCATATCAAAATTCTGCAAAATATTTTGGTATGAGGCTTGACACAAAGATTATATGGAAAGAACCCGTCAAGAAAAAAAAACTAGAACTGGATCTAAAACACAAACATTTGTATTGGCTAATTGGGCGAACATCTATGGGCATACGGTATTCAAATATGGGGTTGTGCTAAACAACTAAAGTATTGCGAAACATTGTTAATGCCCCATGGTTTGTTCGCCATGCTGACATTCATAGGGATCTCAGGGTTCCTCTCATAAATGACGAAATAAAAAAATTGGCTGCACGCCATAAAAGCCGTCACTCTCAACATGTCAATGCCGAAGTTTCACGTTTAGCTGACAGTCAAAACTTTGTTAGAGGACTTAAATGGGCGAAACCGTTCGTTAGGATAAAATTGAATCCTAATGTAATTTTGTTTGATCAAAGATATCTGAAGTAATAGAGCCAAAATTGTATTAATGGTTAGTCTTAAAGACTAGTTTTAATTTTAACAAAAGGATCGGAGTTTTTAGTGCGTTAAAGTCGGCACAGTCCTTCACTTCGTTCTTCCCCGATACTTAGAACTGAAGTAGAAGCCTCTTTTGATGATTTTTTTCTTTCTGAAAAAAAAAAAAAATACAAATAAAACATAGAAGACACAATTTGGAAGAACTTTGTTTCTGCTCCATAGAATTAGTAAGTAAGAAATAGTACTAGACGCTCTAAAATAATACAATTTAAAAATATTAGTGTAACATAGTTTAAATTCATAATAAGGTCTTATACTACTTCACTGATTCTTCTTCTTCTTCTTGTAATCCTAGAACTCGGTGTAAGATCTTTTCTTTCTTTACCGACTATTCCAGAGTATTGTAAAGATTACAAAATTAATTTTTTTTTTCGAATCTGACCTAGTGGTCTCGGCAGATTCAGCCCTATACTTAGAGGAAAAATCATTTGATTTTAGAATTTCTTTATATGAGATTTTGGAGTTTCATTTTCATGATCTGCAAGACAGTACAGTCCTCGTATTCCGTTTGTTGTCGAACAAAATACTAGACTGATATAACAACCCTAATCATTTTTATTATTTGATCTGAATAAAAAATCTATCATGCGAAGGTAACATACGAGCAGGAATGTTACAGAAGAAGCTAATAACTTCTAAAATTATCCCTTATACTTCATTCTGTAAAAAAATCATGTTTATTTTTAAAAAGTTTTTAATTTAATAATTTTGTCAAATTTAAAAATCAAATCAAGAAAACAACATCATTGCTGGATCAAATATAAATTGATAAATGTAACTATCTATATTTAGTGAATTTTATTTTAGATTATACGCCATTAAATGTTATGAGGATTTTTTTTTAACATTATTAACCAAAACTTAGGTCAAAGACACCATTACATTTTCGTACAATTGGCTTTTGGAAAACAAAAAGGGTAATTAGAGAAAATAAAAAGAGAAAGAAGTAGTAGAAAGACTCAGTGGGTAGTTGCCAACTATGTTTTTGATGTTCACTTGGAATTTCAGAATGCTTGTGATGCGTTTCCATATTCTTCTAGAAGTTACTTTAAACAAATTTCCATAACCAGTCTTGAACCATATATTGGTATTTCCATGGTGTAGTGGTAGTAAATACAGAATTACGTAAGAGATGGAAGTAGTGATTTTAGTTCTTCCGGGCATGTGATTACTCCCACAAGATATCTTTAAAAAAAGAGTTAGTGCTCCAATAACAAGATGATATTAAAAGATTCTTTCAGAAATTAGAACCTACCTTCATAAGTTAGAATCTACCAACAATACCAATTGTCAATTACTACCAAATTTATAATCCTAATATTAAAAGTCAAAATTATTAAAATTTCATATTTAAGTAATTTTATTTTTATTAAATTTATTTAACCAAAAAAATACCAATTTTACTTTTATTTGAAAATCATAATTTTTTTGAAATAATAGGATCTAACAAATAAATCTGTGTTCTTTAGATTAAATTTTCTAATCCCTGCAAATTCTTGAACCACCAAAGAAACAAAAATCGTGTGCAAAAAAAATTAAATGATTTCAAACTTTTATTGGCAAAAAAAAAAATTTTTTTCGGTAAACTTTAATTGACGTTTAAAATTTGTGTAATCAAAAAATTTACATTTAAAAATGTCGTGATTTTGATAAAAACATTTTTAGAGATATCTAAAATAATATAATTGATATTATTGTAAAAATTTTTAAACTCTCGATATTTTATAAATTTATTGTAAATTGCAAAATTAAAAATTAAGTATCGATCTTGAAATAATTCTTTAGAAAATTTTATCATAATTTTATTCTATTATTAAAATTCATTCAAATTAATTTCAAATACCTAGCAAAACGTAACAATTTTTAAAGTGGAAATGACATTATGGGAAGTTCAATATTGATGCAAGATTTGGAAAATAATTATTAACGTTTTTAGTTGATTTGTTAGATTTAGTGTTTCGGATATCAGTGTTTACAATTTTTAATTCTTAGTAGTCAAACAAATTTTCCAGATAATATAACAAAAACTTAAATAACTAAATATTGTAACAGCACAACTCTCCATCATCAATATCATCATTATTGTTCTGAAACCCATCTATTGGGAATTTTTGCGGCTAACATTTTCATTTGTGACAAATTTTCTGTTTAGTATTTGGTTCTTAAAATAGATATTGTTATCTAAATTTTCTTTGGTTTTCTGACCCAAGTGTACCAAGACAATTTCAATCGAAATATTGTTTCGTTATGTTGTTATCAACAATTTCCTCTGAGTAGATTTTCACATTTACTAACATTTAGCTCATTTTGGAATTTCTACGTTCGAGAATGACTCCTAATACTTACTAAAAAGACGACCAATTAATATTCATGCAGTTCCTTTAAAATGAAACTGACTCCTATTAACAGTATTGTCTTTGATTAAAAAAGGATTGAAAGTAAAGCACTTTTACATACATTATAATATAATATGGACTTATCGAATACATATAATATAATGCATAGAATAAACCGATTTAAGAAAATAATACACCTAATCTCATCTAAAGTAGCATGCAGACTATCATTTCATTTATCATTTCAGTTTTCTCATCATTTGCGCGACTGTCATTTAAACTGATGAAATCCGACATACTATTAAAAAAAAACTGTAATTATTCAAAAAAATTTGTTGTTGTTTTTCTTACTATTCTAATTTGAATTTTTTTATTGGTTTTCTTACTATTCTAATTTGAAAATATTGTGTCCAAATCAAAAATTTTTGATTTTCATCATTTAAACTGTCATTCCATCATTTAACACTATTACACTATCATTTTAAATAACCGTACGACTGAAATGATAAATGAAATGATAGTTTGCACACTACTTATTAGCAAAAAATTCTGACAAACAAAAACTAATAGAAACGTATTTCGTGTTTCTGAAAAAATAGCGGGTTTGGTCGGAAATTATAAATTATATTTTTCAAAAAATAGCAAATTTGCAGTATAATTTTTTCTTCTGTAGAATAAAAGTTACTAATAGTTTTAATGAATTTATTTTAAATACTTTTCATTTTTATTTTTATTCGTCAATACCAATTTTACAATTCAAACTAAATTATAACGATTGCAAATTTGCCAACTTTTTGCAGTTATTAGTTTGATAAATTTGTAGTTCTTAAAGGTTTTGCAGTATACAAAATAAGTATCTTTTTGTTTTAATTTAGATTTTGCAGTGCAAGGTTCATTTCCGAACAAACCAACCCAAAGTTCTTCTACAAATTCAAAAGGGCTTTCTGTTTTTTTATGAATTAATACTGAATTAAAATAACTACTAGTGGCCCCTGTTGTGTAATTATATTTCAAGTTGAAGTCAAATTTAAAGTTTTTAAAAAAACAATAATTTACGTACTGACATAGACTTCGCACGATATAGCAGAAACAACTCGTGTTTAATAAAAAGTTTTGTGTTTAGTAAGTTTTATTTAGGACACATAAATACACGTCCCTCATATACTGCTTCGTTTTCGATATATTCCCTATAGTAAGTGGTATTTAGTGGATAAAATTACTAAAAATAAAAAATTTTGTCATTAAAGAGGTACGTATATAATACATAATTTTAATAAAAACTATATTATTACTACAAATAACAAAAATTTAGAAACAGTTACTTAAAAAGATAAAAATGAAGAATTCAAGTGATTTGTTTTTTTGTTGTTTTTATATTTTTTATTTTAGATGAATTTGTTTTTTTGTTTTTTTTTTGGCATATGTACATAGATTCATTTGCAAGTACATATGTAAATTATAATAACTGATTTGTTTGCTTTTGTTTATTGTTTTAATAAGTTCTCACATATGCATAATGTATTTGCTGAATAATAAAATCATATGAGTACAAAATTTTCAACTGTGTGCGCATTTTTGTTTTATATATACATCTTATATATTATATCAGAAATTCATTACGGAGTAGGAGAATCGAAATAAAATGAAAAAGTGTTTACTGCACAGGACCTTAAATGCTTGTCAATTATATTTATACTCTATTATAACTCTACTATATAAAAACAAATTTGCTAGTCATATGAACAATTCATCTGATTTTTTTTGTTTTTGCTTTTTTATATTTTTTATTTGAGATGAATTTGTTTCTTTGTTTTTATTTGGCATATGTACATAGATTCATTTGCAAGTATGTACATAATTTAAATTATAATAACTGATTTGTTTGCTTTTGTTTATTATTTTCATAAGATCTCAATTATGCATAATGTATTTGCTGAATAATAAAATCATATGAGTTAAAAGTTTTCAACTGTGTGCGCATTTTTGTTTTATATATACATCTTATATATTATATTAGAAATTCATTAAGGAGTAGCAGAATCGAAATAAAATGAAAAGGTGTCTACTGCGCAGGACCTTAAATGCTTGTCAATTATAATTATAGATATTAAACAGCATTGATGTACCGAAGCGCATGCATTTATTAAGAATGTGTCACATATGGGAGAAAAGAAAGTAATTGAATGAATTGATCAAACGATTTTAGTAGATTAATTCAATTTAAGTATCTGTAAATTTGAATAGAATAATTACCCATTATATTGGACCCATTACTTTTAAGGAATACTCTAGAACAAAATATCGAATTATCCTATAAAAATATCGAAGGAGTAGACTTCAATGTAGACGACGATGAAGAAAACCATTTAAATATCGAGAGGACTCCACAGATGAAGTATAGAATCCACTATTAGAAGTGGCTAACTGCGCTATGTGGTCTTTGAATCTTAAGAATACACAAGACTGTCGCAACAATGCCAAATATTTTATTTCAAATTTCATAAAGTAAACTTATTCTTTGTCTGTAATGAATGCAACTAATCGAAAATTTAAATAGAAATATTTAATAAGCATTCATTTAATAACTAAACACGAATGAAATTATTAAATATTGTATTTTGGAAGAAGATGAACTTGTAATACAACAATAATATGAACACACATTGTATATTTAAATTTACAAAAAATTATTCAAGGCTGTCGAAATTTGACCGCATAAATAAATATGTATGTAAGTAAATTTAAAATTGCTCTCGTTAAGAATTTATTAAGCTACCAAGTTAATTCAAATGTATATTATCAAAATTTAACTATTTAAATTTTACAATAGAATAATAAAATTTGACCAAAAAAGAAAAAAAAAAATGGTTCAATGTTACAAAATTCACCCAAATGAAAATAACTTCAAGAATTACACCACTATTAAAGTATCAGTTTTGAAAAAAATTCAAGGATGACTTGTATTATATTTTTAGCAAATATTTCTATTCAACAGTATATGTATTTATCAAAAACATTTTGAATTTTGAAGAAAAATTTAACCTCCATATATCACCAGAATCCTAGACATTAAGTTTTATTATTTTTTTTTTTATTAAATTTATTGAAGTAACTTTTATGAAATTAAAATTTTTTATTTTGTTTAAACAAAACAAAACTAAAAAAAAATAAAATGCAATAAAATTAAATAAAATTAGCGCGTTTCTCTCACATTAATAGCACAATAAATATACCCCTAATACATATATATTTTTCTAAAATATGTAATTAATTAATTGTGTGAGAGTAAAATTTAAAATAATATAACAAGAGATCTATTTCTGTATAGTTTTTTTTTGTTTTGTTTAATATTGAAATTTTAACCCAATGGAAAAACAAAATTAGTGTAATATAAATTTTTAGAAATAATAAATTTTATTTAAATTGATAAAAATTTTATGACTCTTGTTAATAATAAGATTAACACTTAAATTATAACAATAAAACATGTTAAATTTAAATTTAAAACTTTTTTCTCAAATAATTCTTTTAGCATTATTAAATAAAATGTAATAAGATTTATTACCGCTTATTATTTATGTACTTCTCTAATTTTGTTTATTAAAAAAACATACATAACATCACATTACATCCACTCAAATTAAAAACGTTCATCATTCATCTAATTGAATGCCTTAGAATTAACATACAGATTATAAATAAATATAAAAATGTTATCAACAAAAGAACATTTACAGGTTAAAACTATCTACAGAAAATATTTTTAGAGATTATCAGAAATTGGTTTAGAAAAATTTAAAAAAAAAATCTTTATTGACGTTTCTAGGGCATTTTATCAAGTCCCCGTGCTGTGCACAATCAAAATGCAGATCAAAATGGGATTTCTGGTTCATGTCAAGACCCTACCTCAAGAAAGTTAACAATTTTGTAATTTTAATAATAAAATTTAGATGCTCATCATGGTACATGAAGAATTATCAAGAAAAAACTACATAGAATCGGCTTCGTCAGAAACAATTTGTGCAGAATATTTAAATTAGAGAAAGAATCTGTGCAACATTTGATCTGTAATGGCAAGGTTATTACTCGTAGTAGACTTCGTCATTTGGGAACATTAATCCCCAACCGATTTTAATTATAAAACATACCATTGAAAAATTTAGCTATGTTATCATTAGAGTTTAGTTATTAAATTAGACATTTTTGATAATTCAGACTACATTCAGACTACTACGCACGAGTAATAAGCCAATTTTCGACTAAAATGATATAATATGGAGTTAGAATCCAAAAAATCTAAAGTTTAGTATATTGAGGGTGTATGATCTAGTTTAATTGGATTAATTAAATTGAATTTAACAAATTTATTTATGTTTTAAAATATTTAGTTTTTTAGTTTTATCCTGAGCATCATCGAAAACTTTAAAAATAATTATCTTTACATTACAATTAATATTATATTTATATTAAAACTATTTTTTTTTTTTATTATGGATCAACTGCAATTCAAAAGTCATTCTTAAGCTCAAACATAAATTATTTTTGGTTTTTTGTTTTGTGTTAATATTGTGATTATTAAATCAAATTTGCATAATAATGTTACATATCAACTCTTATATCAATTTACACTTACACATTATATAAAATACATATAATGTATAACAAACACTACTTATACGTATAGATCACAGTAGGATATACAGTAGTGTTCGATATAATAACAATAAAATTAAAATTATATTACCTTCCAAAAAAAAACAACAATATTATCAGCAATATTGTTAAAAATTAGAAAATTCAGTTCAGTTTTTGAAGAGACTTAGTCTTAAGAAAAAAAATAGTAATTCTTTTATTTTATTATTATCACCATCATACTTATCCTGTAACCCCACCCCATCAGTCATAATCCCCCATCAGGCGTATTTTTTCCACAAAATGGTTTCATTAATCCATATTTATTTCCGATTCGATTATATCAGTCATCGGTGTTCGGCAGCACCAAATAACACATTCTTCTATTTATACTGAGCAATAACAATAATTATAGTTTTGCTGTAATAACATATAGTCCTTAATTCGATGACCTATTGTAGGATTCAATGTGATTCGATTGCAATGACCTCTTGGACCAAACCGTGAATTTCCATGTTTCATTAAATGTGTTATGAATAGGTTAACCCATTTTACATTTTCTGAGATATGGGTGATAAAATCATAACCTCATACCTGACTGGCAAGTCCGTCCGCTGAATGGTTATACTCATCTTCTCACAGTTCACTCATTGTAAGTACAAAGCGGTATAAACTGAATACAGTGACAATAAAAGACATCACAAACCCATTAAAGCATCCTTCAAATTGAATTTATTCAACCTAAATAATTAATAATTATTTCAAATTGAGTTGTATTTGGTCTACCAATGGTCATTAGCGTCGGCAAAATATCTAAACATTCTAGGCCACTGCAATAACTAGTTTAATTAATGTATTAAAATATTCTGAAAAAAGCAACTACGTTTGTTTGATTATAATGTCCTTGAAGTAAAATTTACTGAAGTTTACATTATGAATGTATGTTTTGCGCACATATACATTTCTATGATGACTCCAATCACTTACTCCGGCTACAAAATACACTGAAATAAACTAAAACTTTCACTATTATACTGAACTAGAACTGAAACTGTCTCCATATACCTAAAAAAATTATTTATACTGTTTCTATTCTTTGAAAAATCACTGTATACACATATTCTGTGTAATACAGTGTAAACAGTGATTAAATAATGTATTAATACCTTGAATAATATAAAAATCTACAATAGATTGTTTCTTGTCATTTTCTCATAAATAAAAAAGAACATAACAATAACAATAAAAAACATTTTTTATGATTTCAATACAAATCCATTTGAAACTGAAATGTTGTGAACAGCTGATTCAAATATTAAATGTTAAATTATAAGTTAGAGTTAGTGATGTCTTCAATGGCATATAAATAATGGTGAAGAGGAACAATGTACATGTAAATGTACATACACACAATATTATTTATACATTCATATGTCCATATTTATAACATAATTTTATTTTATTATTAAAACAAAAGCTTAATAGATTTCTACATGTGAAGAAGATAATGAAGAAGAAAAAAACATCTTCCACAATAATTGTTACAAAATTTTAAATAGATTTTTCTGTAGAGCACAATCTAGAGCACCATAAAACACTAATTCTTCTTCTTTAAAAACAAAAACAAAAAAGACATAGAAATAGAAATAATCAATAACAATTCTTTTTGATCTGTCAATGAATAGGTATTGTGATGTCATCTTTTTATAGTAACTGCAATAGTTCTGTTGTAATAAAATAACTTTCAGAAAATCTAACAGAAATTAAATGTTTTGGTTCTAAAATTAAGTTTAGTTGAAATCAAAAAAAAAAAAACTTAAAACTTATGTTTCTGTTATTTTATTAAATTTTTAAATTGTGATTAATTGAGTTTGATTTGAATTTTGTCCAAAGTAAGTATTGAGTTCAAGTTTTTTACTTGTATTTGATTTTTTTTTTTGCTTTTTGTTTAAATTTTGCAATATATTCTTCATACAATGAATGATCATAGTGTAAAATCAAACATACATGTTCTTTTAATATTCTAAATTCATTAATAAAAAAATCTGATGCAGCCTCGTCATAAATTCTAATCTCTGATAATGATATTCAAGTTTATTGATTGTATGGAAAGAATTATCCAATCAAAATATATTTTAATACATATAGCTGTATAAATACTACACCTGTGAATGTATATAGGAACTCCGCTCTATGCCCAACGAATGGGGTTACAGGACAATGATGATGATGATAAATGTATATAAAGTATCTTATCTAACTTATCTAATACCCTAGTATACACCCAATCAACTAAATATGTACCCATAACTTTATATATCTAGTATCTACCCGAGTATTTTCTTCAACAGTTCGCAATTAATTAGAGAGTATATTTTTATATAATACAAAGTCTATGGGATTGACACCCTAATTGTTTTAACACCAGAAATTTGCCATACGCAATTACACACAATCGATATTTTTTCTTTTAGAATTTTTATGATTTCTAATTTAAATGGGGAAAACTAAATATATTGTAGAATAACTTCGCCTGCATAATAGCATAGTTTTCATTTTATTTTTAGTAAAACTAAACTGCATCCTCAACTATTTTTATCATTTAATTTATCTCAATGACAAAGGGTACTGCACTGGACCAAATCGAAAAACGTATAATTTGTTTTTGTTATTGCCTTCACCTGAAATCGAACCTGTGTCCTTTCATGAAAACATGTGAGGAATTTCTTCATTATTCTCATAAAATCGAAATAAGCTATACTTGTTTTGATTTACTAAATGATCTCTAAGATAATTGATAGTCCAGTCTTAGTATTAATAAATTTAATTTTTAATTTTATCAACCCAATTTTTCTCTTTTCCACACATATTGACGATTGACCAATATTATTGTGTGAACGACTGAAACTCCATTGTAATACTGGGATGATAAAATATCAGTGCTGCTTCATATATGGTAAATGAAGTATCGATAAAAGGTTGGACGTACTATGGCAGATCCTGGAGAAGGCTCCCGAGCATAAAACCGATACTCAACATGTTTTCATCGATTTAAAATCCGTAATGGTAATCATTGGAGAACAAGGTCCGTACCTCTAAAAAATAATTAAAAGAGACTACTACTGTTGAATTACAAATCAACAAGACTTAGACAAAGTATATCAAGATGAAAAACACCGAAGTAAACAACTTTATGTTTTTTGATACAATAATACTTAATTTTTTTTTTTCAAATAATTTCAATGATACAAAACATTCGAGCTCATAATGATACAATACAATATAGTGATTATTGTATTACAAAATTATACCACAAACAGCATACAACCCTGCTTTTATGTTATATCGTAATTTTTATCGTATTTTTTTTATTTATGTGCAGTTTTATAATGATATTTTTCAAGTTTGAAAGAACATAAACGAAATTTATTAAAATGAATTGTACACCGTTGTACATACCTGAAAAAATATTGATAACATAACATATACAATCAAAAATTATTCTAATTTTTTTTTTTATTAAGAAATGATCCTAATATGGCCCTAAATTTAATCATTTATTAATTTTTAGATGTTTATATTCTTTTCAAAAGTATTCTCTCGATATTTTTTTGTTGTGACAGCGAAAGTGAACTTAAAACAAAACGTCAAATTTGACCATGATTAAAGCTAAGTATACTGTTTAAAAATTTAAAAATTTTGCCTGACAAAAAATTAATACAAGAACTACTGCAAAATCGGTAACAAAATTTTATCACAAATTGGTTTAATCTGTGACAGGTGGCAGTATTCGTTCATTTGGCATTATTCGTTCATTCGTTCATTCGTTTTAACCAACAACATTTGAAAAAAAAATCTAACTATTTATCTCAAATAAATTAGTATTAATTAATCTATCTATTCTTGATCTATCTATTATCTTAACTAAACTATTTAAAAATAAAATAAATCGTAAGTAGAATAATATTTTTAAATAATATTTTTTAAGATTTATTTTGTTTTACTATTTGTTACTTCGATTATTCACTTTATTTGACTAGATCAAACGTTGCTTATTGTCTAATATCAAAATTTTGCCGAGCAAAAAAATTTTTATATACCCGGGTATATAAATGACGAGCAAAAATTTTGAAGCTTAATACCTGGCGGTCAAAACAAGAACTTAATTTTTTTTTTCCTCAGCATACTAACAGCATATGTAGCTTAAAGTATAATTCGAACACTTTTTTTAATCATAGTTAAGAAATGTAAGTTAAACTGATTAAACATGCGAGCATGCTATAAGTTGTAGACTATAATTAATACAAAATAGGAAAACTGTGCAAAAAATTGCAAATAACTTAGGGTTATGAATGTATGAAGAAACCATAAAAGACTGATCAAAATGAAGATAGAAAAGAAGATTGAACTTAAGTTGTAGAACAGATAGATAATAGATAATCAAATCTCAACACAGTGTTTGTATTTGTATAAATTTTGAAATGGTCTAATAAAATTGTTAGGTAAGAGCCTTAAGTAACTGTTTAAACAATTAACTTTACTTTTATTATTTTTTTTTATTATTAAAATTATTACATATACGGTTGTTGTCTAAGATAATAAAACCAAAATTATATATAGTGTTAAGAATAAATTGAAATGATGCAAAACAATTTGTTAATGGAGACATCATAGTAAGAAAAATAATCATAATATTTTCTTTACATGTCAGTTACATCACGTCAATTTTAATTCCAACATTATACTCAATATCTTTTATATTTTATGTAGATAGTTGTACAGAATAAAGGCAAAAAAAAAAAAAAAAAAATAATATTTTCTCTGTTCCCCTATTAAATTGCTTCTTTTTGCGTTTCGAAGAGCTTGCAGCAAGACTATAATAATGATGTATGCATTATTGTCACGATAAATTTTTCTTCTTCATATTTAATAATTCATATTTTTCTACACCATTCACTAATTATGAGTGCTACACCATTTACTAAGTATCCTAATTTTCTAAATTTGATTTTGCATTTTCTATTTTCACTATATCCGCAATAATAACAAGATTAGTAGATTTAAGAATTTTATCGAGGTCATAATTTAGTACAAATTATTGTTATTATTATACTAGCTATAATAAAAATGACAATAAAAGTTAAGAATTTTGAATCCAAAATTTTATTCTTTACTCTTTTATCACTTCCTTATTAATTGATGTGTACCTAAAGCTTAATACAACAAAAAAATATTTCAATTTTCCGCGAATTATAATAATTCACCACCTCCTTCTATTATTACGTATAAATTTTTCCAAAAAAAAAAAGATTAAAATCAAAATTTAATCTCATAAAAAAAAAATTTAATTAAAAAACAAAATAAAGTCATAATATTAAGTAACGACATCTGGACAAAGTTTTTTTTAACTTTACTAAAAATTCTCATGATATGTCATCAATGAAATAACATTGAACTCTACTGAACAAAGGTTCTTGTCTTTTAGTACACTACCACAACACTTCCTTGAAATACTTTTTTTGTGTTTTTATTTTTTAGTTTTTGTAAATATTTTCTAGAGCAAATAAAGCCGACTCAACTGATCGGTATTTAATTCAGAATTGTTCTAGTTTTTTTTTTTTTCTCTTTTAACCACTACAAATTATTACACGGTTATTTATTTAATGTGAACTAAAAAAAAAAAAATGAGATTCTTTAGAATCATTGTAGTAATTTATTAGTACAGTAGAGTATTAATTAAAGTGATTATTACACTGTGTAAAGATATTATAAAAATTTGTTAAAATATTAATGAGAACAAAGAGTCGGATTTAATAACAATTGTATTCAATATAAAAATGAAAATTAAGCCACAATTTGTTGTTGGTTTTTTTTTTTTTTTATTAACTTTATTTTCGCATTTAAGAAAGTTGAAGGTTTGATTTATTTTTTAGAACTTTGAAATAACTTCAAAGTAATTTCGATTAAATTCTGAATTTTTATAAAGTATTCTGTTTTTATTTTATTTTATTTTTTATTAAATTAATCTTTATGAGAACATTTAGAAGGTTGAAGATTGAAATTAATCTAAATTAACTTTTCAATATTACATAGTTTAGGTATACATTTTAAAAGTCAATGTAATATGGATGTCAAATTTTATAATATTATAGGTATTTTGGAATTTTTTTTGACTTTTTCAAAATTGATTTCTATTTTATTAATAAAATTATTTGTTTTAAATGTCGTTTAAATTGCGCTCAGTATATCTTCATAGAAAAAGAGTTCAACAAAACCTCATGTGTTGTTCTAAATTCTATCTACCTCCTATCTTTCTTAGAAAATTTAAGCTAATCTGATAGACTACCTAATAACATGACAGAATGCTGTCGATACAAAAAATTATATTGTCTATCGCTAGATTCTCCTAGAATCAAATTATTTTTGATTTTAAAGATTCGTTGACATTTCGATGAATTTCGATTCGTTGCAACAAATATCTGTGTATTATTTACTCACACCTAAATTGAAAATTTAGCTACATCTACTTATATATAATGAAAAATTCTGATAAAAACTGATTTTTGTATAGTACAAAATAATTAAACCGAAAATTCATGGGAGAATTCCATTCAGATATAAGAAGACTGTTGTGGTTGATAATTAAACGTAAATGATTCCGCCAATCTAGTACTCTCGAATATAGCATGTAAAGAAGAAAAAACACAAAATCTGTTTACTAATAAAGAAAAATAATATGCTATTTGAATTGGCCAAATTAAGACTCTGATAAAAGAGATGAAATAAATGTAAAATATCGCTTAAACATCCTGAAACAAATCTGGAGATATTGCTGGAGATATTGATTAAGCTTGTCCGGAGACTTGGAAATAAATGTAATATGAAAATGGAAGTACTTTCAAAATAAGTAAATTTAATGGAGTTTTTATTATTTAATTAATTATGTATACTAACTAAGTATACTAGTACCTTCATTCCACCAGCTATGTAACGTAGATATTTTGGTCATTGTCCTATTGATGGTGCATAGAGCGTAAAAAACTACTTCAATCGTCTGGTATCTGAGATTGATTTCTTCAGTTACGGCCTGAGTATAAATACCTAAGTTGGTTGCTTTGAGTATTTTCCTAATTACTTTGCCAAACACGGTTATTCTTCAAATTTTTTTTATTTTCCAACACGACGTGTACCGTTAGAATTCTTTCGCAAAACTGCTATCACGTTTCCGCAGAGTATATACACAACGTGTATATTGGAATCTTGGAATGGTTTGCTTCTAACTAATGTTTAAAATGCACGGGAGGTATTTGATTTTGAGATATGTTGTTTCACAGTCATTTTGTTTCACTGCCATATTTTTGAGAGCATTCTTAAAGCAGTGCTAGCTTTACTGCCACGTGCTTTAATATCCACCTTGACATCCGTATGCTGACCAGATTTATGAAATTGCCCTACTTCCTAGATTTGTGCTCCTTCCTCAGAACGAATGTTGTGATATGTGTGATTTTTGTTTAAGTTGTATTGAGCTTTGCAAACATGCACTTTTCCATTGGTATTCTACGCATTCAAGCCACGCACTTTTTTATTCAATCGTATGTTATAATAAACACACATCATCAATGTACTCTAAGTTGATACGTTCGAATTAACGTCACTGAATACAGAATACCATTGCTCTTAACTTACACCCGAAATGTTAGTCCAAATTAATTATTACTTAAAAAAACCGTATGGGTGATAAAATACATTCATATTGGACAGTTATTTTTGATGCAAGACGTGACATTTTGCATCTTTGTCGGATTCTTCAATTGTTCAAAGCTAAACAATTTTCTGGCATGCCTCTTTTACTAAGTGATTCCTTAACATAATCGCAATTTTCTCGTGCGCAGGCTTTCTGAACATCTTACCAACATGAAATGTGACAGTACTTAGTTTCAGAGGATTGTTAAAGAATTATTCGCAATAATTTGATGTGGTCCACTGTGGACCGTCTACACAACGAAAATTACAAAATAGTCACCGAGTAGTTACCAATTTAACGATAAGTAAAGTATCAACCATTGGCAGTACTTACCATAGCTAGTATCAACCATAGCTCTATTTTTATGTAAGTTGTTACCAGATTTATACTCTCAATTATTTTTTGCCATTTATTTATTTTACCAGTCGCATTACAGCCAGATTGACTAAACCCTGATTTTATGGAACGTCTTCAAAAGATGAGTGAAAAATGTCATGTAGGTAAAAACTTTTTTTCATGTCCTTTAATACAAAAAATATACTGCTTATTCTGTCATTGAGGTCACTGTTAATTACTAGTGAATTGAAATGAGTATTAATCAGTGATTTGAACGAAGTAATCAGGTTAATCAGGGTATTACTGATGTACACATGCAAGTTAACTTATGATACATAGTTTTGATAGATGGAATTAACCATCTACCAGTTTTAATTTTTTTTTTCATATTGTGAATGCGTAATGTTGCGTTTGCAAATTAATTTTTATTATATTTGTCATTTTTTCATATGCCTTTTGATATGGAAATATTTCAAAAGTAAATATGATGTCACAAAAATAAAATAATTACAAAATAAATTTTTCATTATTAGCTACCATATTATACTTTTGTAAATACTACACAATACACATTCATATTATTGTCAACAACAACAAATAATAAATGTAATTTTTTCATTTAAAATGGTCTTATTTGCCACTGAACCAGATGGTATATAACTGATTATTAAATTTGTACTGACATCATAATTAAATTACAACAAAAAAAAAAAAAAAAAAAAAAAAAAAACAAATAGTTTTCTTGTATTTGAAACATAGGATGGAATTTATATTTTGAAATAAAATTAAAATTAATTATTTAAAATTAAATCCAAAATGGGTAATTAAAAATTAGATGACCTGTTGTTGTTTAAACTGCTGTGTTGAGCATTTAAATTTAATTTTATAGGTTAATTTTTTGTGAATATAATATTGCAAGTGTCATTTGTTTTTCAAATTGTAGGGTAATTAAAAGTTTTGTTTTGTTCTTGTTATTTTCTTATATGTTGAAGGTTCGTATTGAAATTACATAACTGGTATTTACCTGAAACAAGTTCTTTGTATATAAGAGTTTTTAAATTATAGATGAAAATGTATTTGGATTCCCAATTTAGTAAAAAAAATATAAATATATTATGAAACTTTGGATTATTATGAAAATTCGCGAAAATGCAAATCTTATATAAAATGTACAAGATGAACGACGTGGGGAGTAAAAAAGCAAGAATTGCTGAATAGTAAATTACACCACAAAAATATTAAAATTTTAGCAAGTTCTTAAGCCAAAAATTAAAATTTTCGAAACGGTGGTGAATACTTAAAACATTTTAAATAGTTACACATTCCACAAACCAAAAATAAAAAGCATACAAAACGGTGGCGAATACTGGAAACATTTAAAATTAAATATCAATAAACCAAAAATAAAAAATAGAAGTAATAACTCATATACAATTGTATATTTTACGGCATTGAATCATGGGGTTGTCAAACATTTAAAAATGAATTGTTAACGTTATGTGCTAAATAGGTAATACAAAAGTACAAAAAAAATTGCCACTACACTACCTTAATCCATCTAAATTAATAGTTGTCTTTAATGACGAATATTTTTTGACATTATATAAAGAACCAAATCTGATGAATTAATTGTTTAAATGCGCTTCAGAATACATTCTACAATAAAATCCTGCGCCCACTTTAATATCTAATGCGAAAATACTGATTTATCGATCTACTACGTTGAGAGTAATGGGGATATTATTGTGTTAAGTTATATTGAAATTAGTATTCATTTCGTTATAAAGAATAGGTATTAGACTTTGAATTCATTATAAAGTATATATATTCAAGAATCAAGCGATTCAGAAAATAACTACAATTATACCAAAACAAATATTTCTTTTTATATAAAATCGTGCCTGAAAGAACTGCTCCTGTGCAATTGCACAGGGGATTCACTAGTAGTGATTTAATTAGTTCAGATGGCCGTAACAGTCGAGATAGCGATTTCCACAAATTCACTATTAGTATTTTGCTTATAGAAGGAGACTCATAAATCCAAGTAATAATAAGTGTAGTGACAAGTTGTGTACGGTTGTCTTGCATACCATCCATATTCCGGGTAACCATTGTTGAGAAATTTTAATTTTCCTCTAATGGATTTTCGGCCATGAATTGCTGAAAATGCTATAAAACCATATCATATCTCAGTTGTTGTTGTTAACCTGCCGTGTAATTAACTTCTCAATATTACAATATCTCCTCTTTAATAGGTGTAGGGATGGTATCAGGTAGGTTTGTTATCAAATACGAACTCTTCTGCATAGTTAGGTCATTCACTAAATTATATTATTTTACAAAAACAAAATGATCAATATGCTTGCGATTTGCAGTTTGTCGAAAAAAATATATTATTCTTCTTACTCTCTATATAGTTATGTCCAACTTTTTTTTAAGTTCTTAATTCCACTTTTTTTGTATCAAAATTAAAAATTACCAGATAAATTTTTAACGCGCTTGGTGATCTGAAAAATAAATTTCAGCTCATACTGTTACAATCACCTTAATCATGATGTTTCTGTTAATCAATTTATATTACTATATGCTTATATCAAAGACATACATTTGTTCATACCATTGTTCATACAATTGGCCATAGTTTAACAAACGGAAATAATGGCTTTCATTTTGAAAACAGACACATCTTTTTTTTTCATCAACTTTGTTTTAACAAATTTATGGTTTCATAGGACCTAAATTGATTGTTTAAAATTATTTTAAATCTCAGATCTACAAAAGTAGTATATTGATGTTTTGCTATATTACTCAGATAACACATTGAGATGCAAATTAGATTAATTAAAATGTTATAAATCCTAGAGAATATAAATATATAAAACTCAATTCCCCTAAGCACATTTTAATACATAGCTAATTCTTAAATAAATAAGACTCAATGCATTTCAAATTAATAAATTTAATGAAAGTTTTAGTTCTTATATGAATCAAAAAATTGAACATATGATTCGGTTTGATGACAGTTCTGAAATATATAATACACTGGACAATAATTCGAACATCATAACGCAATTTAACTTAAACATATATTTAACTCAGTCCGGTGTCCATTTTAGGATTCTAATTTCATAAACAGCTAAAATTTTAAAAATTCACGTAATTTAAATTAATAACTTCAACTAATCACCATACATTAAGTCATTACTTTCAATCAATATTAAAATCATTTCAACAAGTTAACCTTTAAGCAATTCTAAAGATCACCAAAAACAAATAAACAAAAAAGAAAATTGAAATATGTATCTATTGTGTCCATTTTCATGGTTCGTTTGTTATTTATTTGTTGAAATTTATCGGTTAAAAGAAAATGCCTCAAGTCGATGTGATTCGAAGATTTTTTTTACTCATTGTGTTATTATAGTACCTAAATGTTTAATAACAATGCCAAAAGCAACTCAACAAAATACAAAATCAATTTTGTCAATAGAATTAATTGATGACTTCAACTATAGGCCATTTGTTTTTTTGTACTAAATCAATATTCTTTTATATTATAATGTTGAATCCTATACTGATAACAAGATACTTGAAAGACTTCTATCAGTAAAGTTAAAACAATATTATCCAGTCAATATGTATGATAAAGACGATATGTAGTTCGAAGTTGGTATCTTGTCATTGAAATAGAATTGAAAAATAATAGAAAATAATTAAGTAGATTTTCAATAAACAAAATTTCAATTGAGAAAATTTAATTCAGCAGTATCTTGGTTTGGTTAGGAGTGTAACAAAATTATAAATGTTTTTAAAAAAGATTCACTAAATTGTACTATTGTTAACTGTGTCTACATACCATTTGCAAAATGCTCTATTAACCAAGTGGCAAAAAAATTATATATCTAAAATCTTGACGATCTACCCGTCTGTGAAAATAGGTTTCAAGAATAAAAAAAAAGTAGTGAAAGATTAACCACTTCAACTAACTTGGCAGTAAAATATGAAATGATAAAGAAGTAAAAGTTGATATAATGGAGAGAATATTACGAATATTAGATTTCTGTACGAAAAATTTACTATAAAATGATCGTAATTTCAATTTTATAATGTACACAACTTCAATTGAATTAATTTAAAGATTCCAAAAATTTAATTCCATAGCAGATTTGATCTCAGAAGTTCTTTAATTGACAGATTTGATCTTATAAAAGAAACAAAAATCAGTCATTTTAATGAGCTTTTAAGAAATCACTCGAATAAAAATTGTTTTTTTTTTCTTGAAATTCTGATGAAAAATGTTGTTTTTTTTTTTTTTTGAAGAAAACCAACCGAAAACAAAAGTGATGATTATTAAAAGTCATGTAATCGAAATAGATCTAGTAAAAATTAAAGAGAACAAATGACATTAACTAATTTATGGCAGAGTTTTATGATTTCCGTGTGTTGATTTTAATCTATTGAAGCTTATTTATTGTTTGGCTTGTTCTACGCATTAAAATATAAAATGCAAGTAGTTTTTTTTCTGTTTATTTTTTTTTTTCGTTGGTTACGCCTCAGTTACATTTAACAAGCACTTGGTGTCATATTGGATTGCTCTTTTATTGTTTAATGGTGCTAATAGCCTTGTAAGAAGTTTATTTTTTTAATTTTTTTTTCTTTTCAATGTAGTTTTTAAAGTATAGAAAATTCAGTAGTATGTTTTTTGGTTTTTTTTTTTTATTTCATTATGTTGTTTTAAGTGAGCGGTACGGCGCCCTCATGCACAATTAATGAAATTAAAATAAAATAAATATTAGTAGGTAGTTATAATGAATTTTATTTATTCTATGGCTGATCTTGATGATTAACAGCTTCTCATTAGGTATCTATTAGTATTATTTAATAATTTGTGCCGCCTGTTAGATTATAATAATAGGAAATTGTAAGTTGAGATTAGAATTTAAATTTTTATTTTATTTTTGTTTTTGAAATAATTAACCATTGTTGAGATTTGAAATATTTTTCAATTAATTTTAAAGTTATTTTTAATTATTGTGGAGGTTTCTAAGGATTTATCATCAAGATATTTGAATCAATATTTAAACTATAACTGAACAAGTGTCTAATAATAATTATGATTATAATATTCATGGCTACTACAATACTTATATCACAACTTTTGAATATTATTATTATTGTTTAATACCACATTTTAATATTAATTATTTTTCTTGCCAGCAATCATCACTTTTATAATCTTACAATTTAAATGATTCAACTTAAATTTTTCAGTTATAATGGTCTCTCGCAAATTGTATTAGAACGACCCCGAATTATTTATTCTTCTGCTTCTCTAAAATTGATTTATAATGATTTTCTGTTACTTTGTATTAAATTGCCAATAATTTTTTCGATATTATCCCCTTCAGCATGGATTTTTTATCAGTTTGTAAAAGTTGCGAGTCATTGTGTTCTCCTTCGTATTTTTTTGCAATTCTACTAAACGAAAATTTATAGTTTTGATTTTATTATATTTGAATGTAATAAATAACGGGTACTGGTTACAAGAGGATTGAAGCTGCGAAAAAGAAATTAGATGCTGATTTGAAACAGCAAGAAATGCATTTCTTAAACACAAAAAATAAATTTTGTTATCGTGAAATGGATTAAGGCCTTGGCCTACGGTTGGTTAAGTCCTATGTTTGGTCTATAATACTCCTATATGGTGTAGAAACATGGACCTTAAAAGTAGGAGAAATCAACAAATTCGAAGCCTTTCAAATATTGATTTCTAAGGCTAAAAAATACTTGGAAATAAATACGACTTACTTCAGCTAATAGTTCAAGGAAAAATTTAAGGAAAATGAGGTTTAGGAAGAAAATATTTAACATGTCTGCCCAGCATTAGAAACTGGGCAGGCACCAGAAATTTAGGCGACTTAACCCATTCAGTAACGGATCGGAACATCTATCACGACATCGGTATCAATCTCATATGATGACCGCTGACATCCAATTATGGATAGGCAATAAAAGAAAAGAATATTTGAACATAATTCGAATTACTTAATTTTTATCATATTTAAACAAAAGGAGCATTTATAACTACACAACTTAAACCGGTGTAATTACTCTTCCTTCCCGTTTTTCATCTTTTGCTTCTTTTGCAAAGTAGCAAAGCAAAATAAAATGATTTTTATTATACTTAGTTATAATAACGTATTTGAAAAACGCAACGCAAATTGATAGCCGGCGTGGAGTATTCGTATTAATTTTTGTAATTTTTCTGAAATTGTAAAGTAAAAACGAAATTATTCCACATCTTTTATTCCCCATCACCATTCCTTCATTTCCACATTCTCACTCCTCTCCACATTTTCCCTTTTAAAGCCCCCATCACGGACAATTTTGCTATCTTACGGTATAGCATAACAGCATTTAAAAACATGAGGACACTATATTGTCCCGCTTTAATGTTTCAGATAAAAACAAAACTTATTTGCCTCATGTGAATTTTACGATTTCACAAATTATGTTGATTGTAACATTAATATTTTTATTGGTATTACTTTCACTTGTAAATCTGATGATGAGTTCTGTTCTATATTATTTTTACTTTACAATTTTTTAAAGTACATAGTGAATTTGTACAGCTTCCGTACAGCGATGGGAAACCTTAATGTGTGTTATTGTCTGCTTTAGCTTCCCTCTTGTGCTATTGTCTACTTCAGGTTTTATTCTTCAACTTATTATTATTACAATGGATGATCTGAGACATTTGATTCCTCTTATATCCCTCTCCCTATATTATACTTTTAAACCTTAAATTACATTAAATTTTCAAATAAATGATATAAACGTAATATGTATGACAAGTAGTGTTAATATGTTATTATTCATGAAGAAAAATAAGCCTAGCTTATGAAAATTTAAATATTTTTATATTAGTTTTTATAGACAAAATCATTACCGTGACATTTTTTGCAACTCCAATTTTTATTGTTTTTCTAATTTTAATTTTAAGAATGAACGATTATGAATAAACAAATATGCGGTTACACGGATTCACCTAATTTTTTGTTACTTACTTTCTTTTATTTTACTATTAAAAAAAATATCTCTGTCTCAAAAAATAAAAAAAAAAAAGCTAACTAACTATCTTTTGGGCTCATTAAAATTACATGTCAAATTAGACAAATATAGTTCAAAATGTTGCACGTATTCTTTTTGGAAATTTAATTTTGTTTTTATTTTATTTCTGTTTTTGCTTGTTCTAATTTATTAAATATACTTTAACTACGTGCTCTTTGGAACACATACGATGCAACGCTTTTGATGAGTGGATGTAGTTTCAATCACAACAATGTTAAAAGTGTGTAAATCTAAGTATTTCCATAAAATAAGCCAAATTGTGGTTTTTCAAAAGCTTTTTGAAAATACCATTGAATTGATAAATTTATATTTTCTGTTACACCAGCTCCGACAGTAGTAATGATATCTTCATAATTTCTCAAAAAGAAATATTATACCTTTTCCAATTGAAATTCAGAATAGTAATTTGAAATACAGAAAATGTATATAAGTATTTAAAATTCCTTTTAAATGTATGTAGTAGAAATATCATATGTTTAACTATACGATATGTTTTGAGCTGAGCTCTTAAGTTATTGTGTATGATTTTTGTAAACTTAATACTTAAAACCCATGCTTTCATAATTACATGTAAATTTAAAAAAAGAGCACTAACATGAAATGGCACAACTTAAATAGGCGTGACTCAACTCTATGTGGACCGTTGCCTTCTTTAACAGGAAATAAAAATATCAAATGGTAATATAAAAATTGGTTTATATAGCTATATATTTCTAAACTTCAATTGACTACTTCAGAATCACAATTAAAATTACATTCAGAATTACAATAAAATATATAAAAGGTACAATGTTGCATACAAATAAAGCCATAGCAATCCCTTAAATTTTGAATATTTCTCAAGGGGTTGATAAGCCAAGGCAGACAAATTCAAATTACGAGTAGTTTTGTACTTATACTTGATTGTTCTCCTATGGAATTATTAGAGCCTAATACTCATTGTGTTCATAAATAATAATTCAAAATATATTAAAAAAAACTGAGAGAGAGGTCAAAATCGATTTGAAGAAGTACTTCAAGAGCTGCATCGAATGAAAAAATCAATTAAACGTTGCTAGGTTTAACATATATTAAACAATCCTAACGGCTTAATAAATAATTTTGACATTCAACATTTTGCAGATAAAGATATGAGATTATTGATGAGCTTATGATATTTTATAATTGTAACAAATCATAAATAGCCTAATAACCTGAGTTCAAATGTTATAAGTAAAAGTAAAATTCATTAACGTCACTTTAAACAATTGTATAAATAATTTCCTACATTTATCATCCTGTAATGCTTAGGTATTATAGTTTCGAATTTTGAATCTCTCATATGTTATATGTATTATATGTATAAACTATGCAAATCTCTTTTAAAAATTTTTATGATACGAAATATTTAAAAAAAAAAACAAAAAAAAAAAAGTCAGAAAAATGTTCTACGTATTTTTTTTTATTATTATTTTTATTTATTTTTTTGTTTGTCTAAATGTAGATACATTTAAAATTTTTAATAAACAACGAAACCAATGCGTTTTGTAAGAAATTAAATGAAATTTTATTCTACTATTTTTTTTCACACAATTAAAGATAATTAAATATCCTAGCCAAAAAAATCCTCGAAAGACTATACGTCGAGCAGTACTTCAGAAGTTATGTATGTTGTATAAGAGTGGATGCATTTGTAATTTTGATTATTTTTGTTGCTAATTTTGTTTTTTTTAATACAGGTATATATAGGTATCGGTTAAACCATTGATTGTTTCTTTTTAATGTATGTTATAGATATGTACTATATATTATTTTAACATGAACAACCATAATCAACAAATATATTTCAGTATCCTGAGTGAAGCGCGTTAAATATTAAAAATAATAAAAATTAAAAAAAAAATAAATAATTAAAATTTTGCGGACATAAAATTAACTATTTCAGACGATTATGAATATGAACATAAAATAAATATACTTCAGTACCTGTTGTTTTCGTTTAAAGTTGTGTCTCTATTATTTGTTCAATATTCTACTTATACGGGTTGGTTAATAAATATGATAAGATTTAAAAATTGATACAAATAAGACAAAAAAAGAAATAAATTGATAAAAGCAAATCTAATATGACAATAGCAAGCCATACACACAAATGCTTGCGCGAAAGTAATCGTGTACCTTCCTAATGCGTGCGAAAAAGAACGTTTGTGTATGAGTAAACATATGGAGAAGATTGCGTGCGCGTATTCTGTACTTAAAACTGTACAGTTTTACTAGCATACACATGCAAGATTAACTGTTCTCAATCACGTAGGTGTGAAGTTTACGTTTTTTGTTTTTACAGTTAATTTTTGAAATTTGTTTTTTTTTTTTTAATGTATATCATTTGTGTATTTTGTTTTTTGATGTACGGTTTGACCAAATTTAAAAGAGTATCAAATATTTCCACATCCATTCTCAAATAATTATATAAATCTTCTGGATTATTTTGTCTTAACCCCTTAAGTAATTTCACGTTTCTACAATTTTTTTTTTTTTAACCACTGTTTATGCCAAATCTTACGTTTCTTTTTCGAATTTTTAAATTTTATATATTTTAAATAAATTGATGAAAAAACTACAGGTACTTTATTTGCACTCATGATTAAAATAACCAGAAAACTGTTCGATTTGAATTTGGAGTTTTCAATTTTACCACACGCCAGTTCAAAATTTTAATTACAATAACAATTTGTATGCATGAATTTAAAGCTTTAAAACGCACAGTATTCGTGCAGGCAACAGTGTACAGTGTATGACTGTTGTTTAATCATGCACTGTACACTGTTACCTGCACGAATACTGTTCGCCACGCAAGATTGCAGGAAAAACTCACACTTTCGCGTACAAGCTTGCGCGCGAGGAAGAATTTGTGGTGTATGGCTTGCTAATAACGACAATGTCATACAAACACATGCAAACACACTTATTAACATGACAAAAAGTATATGAACCATATTAATAAGAACCTGGTCGATGTTTTTGTCAAATCTTGACGCTAAACTTATGCAGCTATTGAATGTCAACACGATTAACTTGATTTTTAACTATACAATAAATTTGGGCAAATAAGATGTCGCTAAAATTATCGAGTAAATATCCCTTAGAGGGAATATAAATTTTAACACCTTACTACAAATATTATGTTTATATGGTAATCAAAAGTATTGTAATAAAAAAAAATAAAGGTATGATAAATTAGTACGAAAATAGGAAGTAAAGAAATACTAGAATTTATTTTTCTTCTGTCATTTATGGCGGATTATAAAGCTAGTTTTTAAATAAAATGCAATTATTGGTATTTGTCTACTCAAATTCCTACTGACAGTAAAACTAAATTTGGTCTGAAAGTTCGTTAAAGAATGCAAGAAAACTACTTTCTTTGTTGTCTCGCTATATTTCTAATACAATGCTCAATATTAAAGCATTACTTTGTCAGAACTGAACTTTATGAAGATTTAATTTACTCATAGTGTATTGCTCTGTATTTTACATTGTAGTTTTTTAACATTATTTTATTCAATTATTATTCTATCTTCTATTATTTTATTCTATTATTATTTTATTACATTATTTTATTCTTTTATATTTAAGCTCTGAATTTATTTTTAAATAAATACAAAATATTTCTTTTCATTTATATTATACTTACATGGCAAAATTATAAAAAAGTAAGTAAAATTCTGAGTGCAAATGAACAAAATCTTTCTATGTATGTGTTAGTACAAATCCCTTAATTGTTTGTTGTTTAAAGATAGATTTTTGGTATAAATTATGAACGTAGTATTTAGTTTTTCTTTTACCAATTTAAAAAAAAATTATAAAGTTTTCCAGGATTCTCAATTTTTTTTTACCATCAAATTCAAAAAATATTTTTCTTTAAAAAAAATTATTTTTGAAAGTGAATGGCAAGACTTACATTTTTATATTATTAATGGTAACTTTGCATATAATTAGGATGAAATTTGATTTTTGCATAGTTTTCTTTTCACTTTAATTAATGTAAAGTTTTCTTTTATTTTTTTGTTGTTACAGTACACTATATTTTAAAAAACCCTATATTTTATCATTTTAATAGAATATTGAAAAAAATTAAAACAAAGTGTAGTTAATTAAAAAAGTGAATTTTGCTCAAAAATTTCAATTATACAAAAAAAGTGAAAAAATTCTAAAACAATTTATAAATTTATATGACTTTAATTTTTTTTTCTATGGGATGAATACCTTAACTTGCTTTTATACAGATATTTGGCATACAAGATTACATACAATAGCTTTTCTTTAGAATTTTCATGGTATATCTACTAAATTTTTTGTATAGTAACTTCGCCTTCATAATATCATAGCTTCATTTTATTTTTAGTGATAACCAAATTTCTTAACTATTTTTTATCATTAACATATATTATCCCAATTTAAAGAGTACTACACCAGGTCGAAAAACCCATATAGCATTATTTTATCTTTGTCGGACATCGAACATGGGACCATTCGGTCGAAAGACAGGTGATCTACCTGCGCCACCCAGTGTTTAATTTAATTATGGATTTCTGGCTTCAAGTTTTTCAGTTTTTCAATTCAATTTTTTTTTTTTCAATTCAAATTTTAATTTTTAATTTGTCAGTAAATAAAAATTATTATTCTACTCAAAATAGAAACAATATTTATTTCAAGCTGCATACAATAAATTAGGAATCAATTTTTAAAATTTAAATGTATTTAGCATAATTAATTGATATAATTTATGCAATATGATGTAGGCTCTAGGTGAAACATTATTAAAATCAAATAAATATTAAGACTCTATGTATGTTTCAGTCTTCTGATGATGGTGTAACAACCGAAATCGATTAAGATATTTAATAAAAATTGCGAAACATACCTAGAGTTTTAATATTTATTTAATAGTTAATTAAGGTATACACGTATCTTAAATCAAACTCTGAAAAAAAGTCATTCAAACAAATTAAAGAAAAATTATTTTATTAAAAAAAATATTATTATGTTGGCGTTGGGGTGAAATTGTAACATAAGTAGAAATAAAAATAAAAAAGAAATATCAATTCAATACATTCAAATAGTTTAGAGTTCAGCTTTAAACCTTGCTCAAATTCAACTTTTAAAAAAAAATTCACGCTTAACGTCTACAATCTCACTGTAGAAGGTTACATTAGTTTCAATATTTTCAAAATAGTTTGACGGTAAATTAAAAAACCGATGACAGAATTATAGAATGGCCTTATGAATATCAAATGACAATCAGGTCAATAAATATTCAGTCAAAACGATGGAAACTGAAGAATATTTACTGATATTTTATAACTATTCCTATTCATATTCGTGAATATTTGAACTGATTATTCGTATTCTTACTAATGTTCGGATATTCGGCACACTGCTAATATGTATGTTATATATAGATTCCAAAACTATCCCAATTTCTTCCAAGCTCCTACAAATAACCAAATTCAATTAAAAAATTAACAGTATTTGTCCTATACTATCGTTGAAAAACAACTAAGTACCTGATACACACCGATGGAACATAGTTTGGAATAATATGGAAAATTATATCCACGTTTAGAACAATGAGACGAAATAATGAGTGTATTATGTAATTAAGTGCCTACTCCTGAAAAAATACTTTTACACAATCATGAAATTATAAACTTACAAAAAATTGAAATGTCGAATTTCGAATTTCGAACACGAAGATAAATGATAAGTGTATATAGTAGTAGGGTATATCTTTTAATAGAGAGTTTTTTTCAAATTTCCAAATATATTTCGATCACAAAAACAGTATCATTTTAATATAAATAAATTTATTAAAATATAAATAACTTAACTGGTTTTTTTAATAATGTTCAAACCTTTCTTAGCTACTACTTCAGTACTGTGGACTACAAAATAAGTAAAGTAAACAAATATTAATTCATACCATAAGCGCAATACGAAACCTACTCAATAAAATATCAAAGCCTAATTCAAGCGATTTCTCTAATTGTTTTTATTCCATTGTTATTAATTGAGGTAGAATGTTTTTGAGGACGTTAAGTAATTTATTTTGAACATACAGAATTTTATTTTGTTGTTTTTCTTTATTATTCTTTGTAGTTGATGTATAAAGCATAATCAAAAGATTTATGAATTATTCCAAGAAGCATCTAAATAAATCCAATTGTAGAGGTCTTGTCAGATTGAAAAAACTATACACAAGCAGTTAAAAGATTTATCCTATCATTTTGGTTATACATAAAATAAAAAATACGATAATTGATGTTGAACTTATATGATAAAATATGATAACTGGAATGTTGATGACTGTTGAGCTTAAAATAGCACAGACGAGAGAAAGCTATATTTCATCATCGGTATAAAGTTTTAATTGATGTCTAAACTGTATCGTAGAATCGTAGATCAGAAACATTCCTAATAGAGTAGAATCCTCAAAGCGAAATATTGAAAATTTGTAAAATTTTAAGTGTTCGGATGCGGATGAACTTTTTACAAAAATTATTATTAATATAAAAAAAAACCAGTTTACATTTCATTATCCTTATAAGTAATTTTTTATTTATTTTTTTTAAATATTACAAAAAAATTAAAATTAAATATAATAAACAAAATATTAAAAAAAAAAAATAATTTGAGTATATAAAATTTGTTGAGGTTTCAAATGAGTATATAATGAAAATAGTTGTCTGTAATACTAAAGTTATATATTTTGTATGAAAAATGTAGGCAGTTTTATATATACAGAATGATTCAACACAATAATAATATTGCATTCGAAATAGTAATAAAAAATATATTATAATTCTTTTTTCTCTTTTAATATTATAATTTACACTATATTAATTATAATTACTAAAATTTTCGAAAAAAAAAATTACAATCATCGATTTGGTGGGTACAAATTAGGGTCCATTTTCATTAAATATAATTTTATATTTTCATAAAATATAAAAAAAAAATCATTTTTCTAATCGTAATTTCTTAATAATGATAAGCATGATGACCATGAGCAGCATATGCAACTGGTGCATAAGCATATGGTGCATGAGCAGCAAATCGTACAGCAGCTGGTGCATGTGCTACAACAGCTGGTGATGAGTGTACAGCAACAGCTGCTGGTGCTGAATGAGAATAAACAGCTGGTGCAGAATGAGCATAAACAGCTGGAGCTGAATGAGAATAAACAGCTGGAGCTGAATGAGCAATAACAGCTGGTGCAGCTGCATGAGTAACAACAGCGGGAGCAGCTGCATGTGCTACAATAGCTGGAGCTGCATGAGCATGAACAGATGGACCACTTTTTGTGACAACAGCATTAAAACCATTATGATCATCAGCAGTATAATCTACTGTACGTACTGAACCGTCTGGTTCAACTAATGAATATTGTCCTTTAACAACATCACCATCACGTACTTCATGTTGAGATTTAACATCACCAGTTAATGCATCAGCTACACCATAATTGTATGCATATTTTGGATAGGACTGAAATGTTAAAAAAAAAAATAATTAAAATGTGTTATATTTATATAATTTCAATTGAATGTAAATATATTTATAATTTATATAGTGAGTATTCCATAATATTGAGTTGCATACATTTGTTTTCTTAAATACTATTTTATTGATTTTTCGTGTCATTTCAATTACATTTTTATTTTATTTTTCATTTCAATGATGTTTTACAAAAATTATATTGAAAAAATTTTAAGATAATTGAAACCTTCTTTAAAATTTATCTTACACAAAACTTAACTTAATTGTAAATAAAAATTAAAATCTATCTAATATAATTTTAAAGTCTTCACTGTTACCATTGTTATCACTTACCACATTTCGCCATATTTGTATAAAGAATTTAACTAATTTTTCAAATATGTGCAAAAAATATAAAATAAACTTGAAGATTAAAAATAAAATAAAAATACAAATCGGTTGAAAATTATTTAGATCACGGAACCCATTACAAGCCTCTTTAAAAACCAATAAATGAAATTTTTGGATGAAAGGGAATTGAAAAATTACTTTATTTAAGTTGTCAATTTTAAGGCAGTCTATATACATTTTAAAAATATATATATACATATATTTTTCTAAATTTTAAATTTGAATATTATTTAACCATCTTATAATGATCAGACATTGATAAATAACCAAATATGCGGGCCATAGAATGTCACTTATATTTATTGAAATTTTTTTTTTGATAAACATTTTTCCAGAAATAATAACAATGGAATTATAATTTCATTTTACGATTCTGAGTAACAGTATATTAATTTGGAGCATTAAAATGCTATACACCGTATATAAACAAATAAATACTGTTATTAATAGCAGACAGATAATTTCTCAAAATTAAAGAGACACCTTACTTCATATAAGACAGAGTGGTTATGTTATCTGACTACTAATCAGAGGATTGCCAGGTTGAAATCACCATCATGGCATGATTGTTTATTTGAATTCTTTTTATTATTCACAAAAAAATACTGAACTTTTATAACATTTAATCAGATTATAATCGCTATTTGAGAAGACTTATTTAATTAAATGATAAGCCAGGAATTTGATAAATAAATGTTCGAAAAACATTGTAGATATTGTAGTACAAACTTGCAGTACCATACTTAATTAAGCATGAAAAGGTGATTTTATATAAGTTGCTGACAAAATCATAAAAAAAAATACTCGTATATCATTACTTGTTCCAATTTAAATAATAAATCCGTACCGCATCCCATCTTAGAAAAGGTATCCTATCTAAATTACTGACGAAAAAAAATATTTTTCTAACTTTAACCATGAATTAACTTCACCAATTTTAAACTGTATTTTATCATCTTCGTGTAAGTAATAACTGGACATAAATTTGATTTTCATTTAATGTAGAGTAAATTGTTAATGTGGAAAAAATTCAAATAAAATTACTTCATAGAACGACAGCAGTATTGCATTTACGATATAGAACCACCACGAATATCGTGAGCTTGATATAAATTTTACAAATGCTAACTTGACCTTGATGTGAAAATATTTTCCCACCTCTGATAAATACAAATAAACTACATAAAAAATTAAAATTAATATTCTCATCATTCTCGATAATTTTTCTATTATTATTTTCGTTTACATTCCAATCCAACATAATAATTATCGTGCTATCGTAGTTGGCTAAGAAACAGTGAGAATTTAAAATCAAAAATCAGTTAAACAAAAACAAAAAAAAACATAAACACTTTCATTTTTATTCTCAATGAATTTTTTTTAATTTATAAGTAAAATTTTGCGCAATACTATTAAATAATTGTATAATAATAGAATAAAAAAAATATCATTTCTGATTATTGCAAGTGCAATAATATAAATAGAATATAAAAAAAATTTAATTATAGCATTTATAATTTTCAGTTTTGTGTGAATAATTATAATAAATGTAGATATATAACAACTAACTGTGATAGTTAATTGAGTCACCGATATGATTGCTTGCATATACATACATATACGTATGTACTATTGAAAATATTAATATTAAAACCTGTTTAAAAAATTTCATTAAAGAGTTTTGTGCTTTTACGTCATTAAATGGTGCAAGGATATCTGTGTAACTTTTGTGCAAAACAAAATAAAAGCAAATATGATTTAATTTTGAAGGTTAATTCTTACTGAATTTATTTATCCGGGTGAATAGTGGCTTCCTGAACGATTTTATAATATTATTATATTAATATACAAATATAAATTAATTCGAATATATTTAAAATAACTGTTTATCTTATTCTCAATTAATAAAAAAAAAAGGTTTAATGTTTTAATATAATTCACTTGTAGAACTTGTAAATTACAATAACCACTTTCTATGAATTAAATGCAAATGAGTTTAATTACGAAATTCAGAGTAGTATTTAAAAAATTTAAAATCATATTTATTGAAAGAGATATGAAAGAGTAACTGGATTTCTTTGATCCAAATATCGACATCAGCTTAGGTTAGGTTGGTTAATTTCCATAAACTATTAAATAACTCAGAAAAATTTCTCAATAAAAAGATTCAAACCCTTTAAATTTATTAGACTCAATGAGTTCTCACAGTGTTATTGTATTAAAGTTACAAAATAATATAAATATCAGAAATAATATAAATATCAGAATCAAAAAATCATTTCTGAGTTAAAAGTGTAATAACTAGTATTTTAGAAATTTAAAAAAAAAATATTTTTCTCTGAAAATCCACTTTAAAATTCATAGCGTATTTTAGGAAATTTTTTAAAATATGATCAACATCAGTATTAACTTGGTTTTTTGATTTAAAAATAAATAAAATATACGAAATATACAATTTATAATTAACGAGTAACGGATACTTATCAAATATATGTCATACATCTTGTGCTTAACCACATTCGAAACGAAATTTAAATTCTATGGCTGTATGAGAGAGATTTTGTAAACAAGCCGGCATCGAACAGTTTTAGAGACAGAAAACCATGGAGCAAAATGAAAGCTCTTTTACAAAATCGAATTCAGTGAAAGAAATTTCTTGTGGATCTGTAACCTTGATCAATAATAATTTAACTTCATTTTCAAGATTTAGCTTCATTACTTTACTCATTTTGCTGATCAAATATATCTATATACATTCTGCATTGTACATGAGATAATTTTAGTTTGTAGATAATAACCATAAAGAAACCCCACACCCTTTATAGATTCGTTTTAGATATATGCTGTATTATAAGTATATACTAAAAATATATTACTTGAAAAATGTTGCCTTGTAAGACGGAATTGGTATGTCGATCAATTTACCACAAATTAATATTTGTTTTGCAAATATTTGTCTTAAAGTTGTTGCGGGAAGTAGTTGTTTAATATTTGTACACCAATTACCTAAATTGTATATAAATACTAAAGAATAATTATACTGTACAGTATAAAATATATTATGCTGTACTATAGTATAGTATTTATACTGTACTCTTAACATAGAATATACCGGGTGTGCCAGAGTATTAGCTTTTTAAGAAGGAAAGGTACCGCTATTTTTAAATTTAAAAAAAAAATTTATTGAACAAATCGAAGGTTCTCTATCGATTGATGAAATTTTCAACTTCCGGGAGGGACCGGAAAAGAGTTTGTTAAACCCCAAATTAGCCAAAATTGAGATTTTTAAATTGGTAAAGGTACTTTTTTATACAAATTCGGATCTACGTTAAAAAATAAGAAACTTTTGTCAAATAATTTAAATTTTGATTAGATTCTATGAAAGGTCTTAACAAGCCACAAAAATAAGTTTTTGGAAGCATTTAGATATAATTCATCCATATTTAAAGATTCACTGTTCTTTTGGAATGAATTTTTAGCTATTTTCTATAATTTCTTAACAAAAGATCTGTACACCTCTTTCCCCACATGAACATTTATGCATCATCTTGAACCCTATACCTTAACGTAGTTTTATTATGATTTGAAATTTCATTCAAATAAATTATTTTCCATTAATAGAACCCCATTTACTAAAATTGAAAAATCCCTTCATTTAATAAATTTAAAGATAATTTTTTTTCTTCTATTATTATGACAATGTCTTATGTCTATATTGAATAGTTAGAATATTTGCAAAAACAAAAAAAACATAATTCCTGTTTGGAATATTAATTCGGGGCATAAAATTTTTGAGTTGGTAAATTATGAAAAACCATTGTTTTATTTTCTAAATGAAATTTATTTTCTAATTTATAAATGGTGATTTTAGATATTGTTCTCTATTATAATGGTAAAAAATGAAAAATATTTTGTTGAAATTAATTCTAACCTCATAATAATGGTCTTTATTATTAACTTCTAAAGAGCCTAAGTAGTTTTATTTATTGAAAATGAATTTGAAAGGAAATAATTAAAACATAAAAAAAATAAAAGACATTACACTGGAATATTAATGGATACAGTGTGATTTAAGAATAGCTAAAAGGATATTTAAATTTGTTGTTAGCATTCTTTTACAATAGGAATTTTAATATGATTGATAAGTTGATTATTTTAAAGTGATATAAATTCATTTTTCCGTTTTTTCAATTCAAATAAAATATTTTGGAACGATATGCTAAGATTTCTGTTCACTTTAAAAAGTATATTTTATTAAAAATTATTTAATATAAATTTATTTACATAATAAATTTATGCTAAAAAATACTTTTATATGAAATTTTATGAAATAAATTTTGAAAGAAATCATTTCAAATATCTTATTGCAAATCAAAAATAAAAAAAATGAAAATTGAAATTGTTTAACCCTATTACGCATGACATTTTTAAATAACATATCACAGTAAATTAAGCTTTACTAGTAAGTATAAAGCAAATTTCTAAAAAAATGAAATGGCACACTCCAAATATGAATTTTTGTAGTAACAATTTGCAAAAATGTTCCACACACAAATACACTAAACATCTCGAGACTATTAAATCTATTATATGCCATTACTTTAACTTTAATATTTCATCATTTTTTTATAACTTATATCACATACAATTAAAATAAATTTAAAAACTGAGTTGAATAATAAGTATATTGTGATTTGCAAACAAGGAACTGTTAACTAACATGGACATAAAAAAATGTAGTTAAATTTACGAAACTCTGTTTAATTTTTTCGTTAATATTTTAACATCAATACGACAAATACTTAAAAATAAACAGAAAAATATAATTTAAGCCTTTGAACATATTAGAGTACTGTGAGCAACTGATCAAACTGTTCTAATATTCAAATATTAAAAAGTTCTGATTACACCGTTATTTTTGGGTATGCAAAAATAATAAATAACCGTTAAAAGTCAAATGATAAAACATTGATAATGAATCACAATGAGACACAATGAATCAATCAACAACAAATTAGTATTATCAATATTAATGCACAAAATAAATAACATTCATTAAAACTATTGGAGAAGTATGGATTAAAATTTTTTGGAAGATTCGTTTTATTTAAATTCGTTTTATTTAAATTAGCCAAGGCTGTTACGTATGTTAGTTAGTGCAAACGATACCTTCAAAGCAGGATAATATAATAATTTTGTGAAAATTTCATAGAATAGAATCAACATGGATTTTAACTATGTATGTAGAAACCATAGACTTATAAAAGAGAGTAGAAATGATAAAAAGAAATTGGCAAAGTAGCTAAATGGATCCAAACATTTGTCAAAGTACTTTGATAGTAGCACGTAAAGGATAAAATATGTTTTCTTATTATTAATAAATATTATTAATAATACATAATTGTTTTAGAATATTATAAAATTGATGTTGTATAACGAATATATTGCTGATGTGTAAAAGGACACAGTTCATTAAATTGTGTTATAGAATTATTTGAAACTAAAGTCCCGGTTTGTTTTTTTTTTTTTTTTGTAACTGAAAAGGTATGATGCTCGAATAAATCAATTTTTTTATAATTTAAGTTCCTAATTATTTTTTTTTATTATTTTAATTTCCAATTAAAAAACTTACATGATAATCAACATGTTCATCAAGATGTGCTGGAACTGCTGAATATACAGCATGATGATCTAATGGAACTACTGATGCAGCAGCAACACCCAAAACTACTAAACAAACAATTGACTGAAATAATAAAGAAAATAAAATGTTTGTATTTTTTAATGGTTCTAAATAATTATTTTGTTCTCAATTACATATTTCATCTGAATTACATATGCTTAATTAAATTTATTTTACTTATGCATGCAATTGTTTAAAAATTCTTTATATTAAATTGATTATTTTTTTAAATTCAAATTCTATATAATTTTATATAATATTTTTTTTTCAAAATTTAATCGAAAAATAAACACCATAATTGAAAATACATATTTCAAATTATATAAATCTTAAACTTTAATTTATTTATTTTATTTTATTTAAAATAAAATTTCACTCACTTTAATGAAAGCCATTTTTTGTTTTTATATTTTTATAAAATTTGAATTCTTAATAAAAACAAATGTTTTTTATAAAATAATAATTTTAATTTTTTTTTTGCTTAATTTGTTTAGTACACTTCAAATAACTTGAGGTTACTGATAACTAGAACTAAGGAGGAAACCCTCTTTATATAGTAAACTCAGAGTCCGATACAAATTAATAAATTGTAGCAAATCAGAAAAAAAAAATAAAAAATTTAAAATACTCGTGTACAATGAATTATATGTAATGTAACCATATATTAATATATAACTAAAATAAATGTTAATAATGTTAACAGAGTGTGGTTGTTTTTTTTGTTGTTGTTATTGTTGTTGTAACATAAAATTCTGTAATAAAATCTTAGGCTCTTTTCTTTTATTCTGTATTAATTTTCTAATATTTTGTCATGTTGTCTTTTTGTTGTTTTTGTTTTATCGCTGTTGTTTTTGTTATTGCATTACAAATTATTGTTTTTGTTTTTTTTTTTATTTTAACAATTACCGCCCCATCATAGTAATCCAAATGTTAAATAATATTTATAATAATATAAAAATTCTCTTTTCAGTGGAGATTTTTACTAGATTAATTGAAGTAACGAGGTAACATAGGGCAGTAAAAGTAAATTTTATACCCAGTACTATTTTATACCTAGCAATTTTTTTTTTTAAATTTTTTTTTTAAATCAAATTAAATTGATGTCTCAATTTCTATATCAACTTAATAGAACTAGTAATTGCCTTTGCATTCACTAGACCAATCATTAATTTACTTTTGAAGTTAATCATCATCGTATTACATTACAACCTATAGTTATTTTCACTATATTATTTAAATTTAGATAAAACTAAATACAGGATCATAAATAATTGTACTGACAGTGATACTGCTTTAAATATTGGTGGTGCTAACATTGAAAGAGAAAACGTCAAAAAATATTTAGGAGTACAGATAGATGATAAGCTAAAATTTTACAAGCACGCTGATTTCATAAGTAATAAAAAAGTAGGTTAGTTAGGAAGAATTCGCTGTCAAGTCATGCAGAAGTTCGCAATAATGATGTATAATACGATGATTTTACCGCATTTGGACTACTGTTCATCATTATTATTTCTATGCAGTGAAAAGAGAAGGATAGTCTGAAAATTTTACAGAACAAAGCGATCATAATTTTACAGAAAGCGAAATTCTTCAATTATTTAATCGATTACCAGTGGTAGTTAGAAACGCAGAAAATTAAATTTTTTCAAAAAAATTTGGATAACTTTTATAAAGTCTAACGAATTATGAAATTTGTATGTTGCCTTTTGAATATTCATAAATTTTTATCTTATTTTATTTTGATTTTGTATTTTGAATTTTTTATTTATTTTTAATTTTGTAGTTTAAATTCTTTATGAATTATTTTATAAATTATTGTTTAAAAATAAATTTTTTAGTATTGTGTTAACATTAATATTAAACTAATTTTGTTTTATGCAATTTGAAGGTAAATAGAATTAAGACTTTAAAATAGTATTTTTACTAATAAATAAATTTAAAAAAAAAAAAATCTTTCCGCCTTGTTTAATTTCTTACCCCAACCTACAATAATTTTCTATAAAGACCTTCCTAGTGTTTGGGTAGTGTGTAGACAACATTCAATTAATATTGCCAAAGCAAAAACAGAAAATAAACACCATTTCGATAATTTACAAATCTTTGTTTTGTTTTTTTTTTTTAATATTCCACAAGGGAGCATATACAGTTTTACTAGACATTCAATTTCGTAGAATTATCCTTGTAACCTTTTAAGAGCTTTTATCATTAAATCACAATTTTTGATTTAAGCCAATCAAATAAAGGTTTCTTCAAAATCTAGTAATATTTCCATATTAATTGTTAGCCTTTCAATAAAGAAACAAAAGCGTTCATTAAAATAGTTCAAGTTTTAAGAAACAGAAAATATCAATATTTTTACTGGGTTAAGACCTAAACCATATTTAAGTTTAATCAAAATCCGCCAGATCTTTTGCTCTGCTTCATTTTTTTTTTATTTTCACTTACTACTTTCATTATTCCATAATTTGTGCATTCTGTTTGTACGAAATAAGTTGTCTAAATTATTTGGGAGTAGCTAGTAAATGGAACGCTATTTTTTTCTGTTCTTTTTTATTCTTATTTTTATTTTTGTTGACGTCTTTATTACTGTCATCTACACTGTCTCAAAGGTTGTTGTAATTGAAAGTAAAAAACAATATTTTTATCTATAAAATGAACGCAAAACTTTATTAATTGAAATGTTCATATAACATGAAAATATTTACATCTAGCATCTCGTATCCAACATATTATTTTTATTTTTAAATTATTACTCTAAAATAGAAAGAGAGAGACAACGTACAATAACAAAAAAAAAAGAAAAAAGCGCTCAAAATGAGATAAGTGAAAATTTATGAATATTGTTTTTTTTTTTTGTTTTGTGTTTTATTACTATAAAAATAATTTGTCACCATGTGCAAATGCGGTTTCTATAGTATTAGGCAATATCTATTTAGTATACAATATAACAATATTATAAAATAAGTAGGTACCAATAATCTTACGCATAAATAAAATTATCATAATTCAAATTTTAGTAAGCAACCAGTAATTGGAGTAAAGTATCCTTTACCAAAAAACTGTGATCATAATATCTATATACACTCAAAACTAGTATTTCTTAATTTCATAAATTACTTGTAATAGTACAATAATCCAAGACCACAGAAATAGGTAATACAAATGGTCATATTATAATATAACATATAATAGGACCGATTAGAAGAGAAAAAAAAAGATTGCAGAAAAGAAAAGAACCACTTGAATACAACAACAGTAATATAAGTGAGTTACTAATAATATATTCATATGATTCTAACACCTGGAATATTATACAGAATTCTATAAATGGAAGTTGTGATTCAAAACTCGAAGTTTGAAATAGAATAAAAAAGTATTTTAAGAGTATTATAAAATTTGAAAAGGAAGTTTTAAAAAAATGATTTAATCTACTTCAATTAGTAATGATTAATGATAATGATGAAGGTGTTTCTGCATTAATGGATCAAATTAATTTGGACATCTCAATTTGGATTGATATTTGGTTTAGAAAAATATTTCTAAAATTTTCAAAATTTTTTTGATAAATCGTTGTTAGGGCGCATTAAGTTTGCTTAAATTTTTCAATTTATTAAGTTTGTATTATATAAATGTGGTAGAGCAGAGTCAATGAGTCCTATTTGCTTCTTTTGCTAATGTTAAGGCTAAGCCTTATTTTTTGCTAATAATTCATATTTTTTTGTTTTGTATTTTCTTAGTGTACCTACCATGATTCGTATTACTGTACGTCACTTCATTCAGTCACCACTCACCAGTCATATGATTTAAGAGATAATAATCTGCTTGAAAAAAGTTTATAGTAAATAAAAATATTGAATATAAATTAATTAATAAGGTAGTTCCACTTTTAATGTATTTATTTTCAACTCATAAAGAATAACAATATGATTCATTTGATATCATTAAAAAAAATTCTTAGAATTCATCATTAAAAGACTTTAAAATTTTCATTTATTGAATTATAACAATTATCTAGATCATTTCTTATCCTATTCAATTTTAAATCTGTTATTTAAAAGAATTTCGCAAAATTATCTCTCCTCATTCAAAATAATTCTAAAATATTATATCGAATACCTGGGTAACTGAATTAGCAAAGTTAATTAAAAAACAATTTTTTAATTAATTTATGCTAAACACCATTTTAATTACAATTAAACAATTACAAATTAAAATCATAAAATTAGAATAAATTATATAACAATTACAAAATATTTTTAATACATTTAAAAAAAACAAAAAAAAATAATAAAATTAATTCATGAGTCGAAAGACTTAAGAGAAGAACTTGATTTTAATATTACAAAGAAAAAACAATTTCCAAATCATACATAGCAGTTATATTTGTTATAATTCAAAATCTTTGCGGTTCCGATTTGATTTCAAAATGACAAATTCTTTTAATATTATGTCAAATTTTTAATAAAACACACAAACTTAATTTTATTAAATTAAAAAAAAAATTATAATAAAATTGAAATTTTTTTTTATTTGTGGCTTTAATTACAAGTTTTCGTTTTTCTATGTTATAATTGTAAATTGATTCTACTATTTTCGATTTTTCATTCAATAAAATCGGATTGACAATAAATTAAATTAAATGAGTATCAAATTATAAAGTTTAAACTATTACAATTTTTCAGGTTATTTACCCCTGTTGAAATTATAATTACAATTATGTATAAATATGTATATAATGATAATATTTTAATAAAAAGTTGACATAGGTACAGAAATGCCGGTTTAAATATTCTGAAAAAATTCGATAAAGTTTTCAAAATATGGAATTCTATGATAAAAAAATTATTTATTTTTGGTTAGTAGGTAGTCAGACTTTAGGTGGAACAATTTTCATACTGTAAACTATTAGAATTGTTAAACTTTCATAGAATAATTAGAAATGTATGTGAAATATTAGAAAGGAAAAAAGTGGTGTAAGTATTATTCATTTATTATTTTGGAAAATTCTATATGCTTACTACCTCGTGGTACGTTCTAAACTGACAAATATGTAAGTAAAACTAAAATTCAAAGTGTGATCTGGTGTCTGACGGGGATAGTTTGGCTAAAAAATTATAAAAAGCGACCATTAGGCATTAGGCTTTAAGCTCACCAATGTAAAAACCTAGATATTTCAGTGAAACGGAAAAACATAAAATAATCCAGCCGAAGGGAATGTAAATCGTTAATAGTTGATGTTGTTGACTAAAGAAACTGCGCTCAAGGTAGGAGTGCCTGCAAATAGATATTGAATCAGGCCAACATATGTTCAAGGTTATTGAATCATCCTTAATAGTAGGAAAAAGTAAGCTAAATTACTAATGTTACGTGTATCAACATATAACCTTATTTTTTTTCTACACGTTGTTTCATCACTTAGTATATCTTCCAATTATTGTTTCATACACCATGTTCTATATTTTTGTTTGTTTTAAGTTCATACTTTTATTTTGCCAAATTACGACTCTCAAACAATCTACAATGAATATGTCATCTTTCGATATTTTAACTATGAAAATTTTTTTTTAAAATATTTTGAAAAATTGCACATTATAGAAAACAAACAGAAAATTATACAACAATGGATAAAAGCAATTATACTTCATAGTGATTACAGTAAACATTAGTAAACATAATATTATGATAGTACTATGTTAAATACTATCATAATTTTAACATTGAAAATTTATATAATTTCATAAAATCATAAATTCATAATTATGAGTTCTAACTGACGTCTGCCAAAAATGTTTTCAATAACAACGAAATAATTTTATTAAATAAGTTTAAAGCAAATATTCGAAAACTATTTTTCTGCATACAACCATTCAAACTGTTATAGCTCTACTCTTATATAATTCAAAATGCATTTCTATAAGAGATCATAGATTTAAATACAAAATAAATTAAACGAATTACATTTCCACATACCTACATATTAAGCGCATTAAAAATCTCTTTAAAACAACAAAATATATACAACAAAGCATTAAACTACCACAAAAAGCGACCATATTAAAGTTGATTGCATTGTTCAAGGTCGAATTGCAAAAAAAAAAATTAACAAAAAAAAACTATTCATTACACAACAAATTTACTGTTCTTTTATATAAAAAAAAAATAAATACAAATACGACCATTGATAGAGTTGCAATATGACGCTAACAAGATCAATTAGTTTTCTGACTATGACCTTTCCTTAAATTTTTGATCGCAATTTTTTTGATTTATTTATGAAACAACAAAACAAATAAAAATAAAATAAAATTTAAAAATAACAAAAATTATTTTCATAAATTTCCTTTATTTTAAAAAAAAAACAATCATAAAACTATTACGCCATCTTTAATGAAAAAAAAAATTGGCAAACTGTAACGTCAACACAATTCAAATTCATATTGTTGGCAAATATTTATTTTATTTTTTATTTTTTGTTTTTTTTTTTTTGTTTTAATATGTTTACGTTTAAAGAATAATTTTTTGTTTGTGTATGCCAAACAATTTGTATAATTGATTAGGATATTTGTAATGTTTGATGCATCAAAATATGGGTCTTAGAATAAAGAAAAATCTACTCTATTCTGATTGAACTAATTGGACAAAACCCAATATTGTGTCAAAAAATCAATACCTTTAATGTGGATATCAGCATACATAGAGGTAAAAGGATGAAATTGTCATATAAAATGTTGAGCAACAACAGATATGCAGCGAATATCATTCGATTAATAATCAGATTGAGTCGAGTTCGAATGGCATGGATGTTTATTAGAAGATTTTTTTTTTGATAATTTTGATAAAAAAAAAAACATGAATGAAAAATAAGATTTATTGAAAGTATAGCTTGGTAATAACTGAAATAAAATAATAATACGAAAAAAGTTATTTTAATAGAACCTAATCAAAAATGAAGTGCGCTAAAAAGAATATCTATTTAACTTTGTTCGAATGATAAATAATCAATAGAACATGTTAAGTACGTAGGCAAATAGCAGTGACGACAAAATTTTATATTATCTCGTATAAAGAAATTAGAGGGTCCAGTATTGGGCAGAAACGTTTGACTATATTGTAGGTGTATTCAGATTGCTATTTTCTGAGAGGATCTCCAATACAGGCTTTTCACTTCTACCAAGTTCCTGCGGTTTGTAGCTTCCGGCGATATCACTGTCTATCACAGTCTTTAAGTTGACAGTTACCAATTCTAGCGTTCTAATTATGTGAAAATGCAAATATTTCTGACTGATGGCATACTAAATTTATGTTAGGCAGTTCTTATCGTTTTCATTTCCGGATGAAACACACAAAATATGCAATTATAGAACAATTGTAAGATTAGTATTTGGCTACTTGTGACTATTTATGATATCTTCAGATATGACAGGGCAAATGATAATAAATAAAGTGATACAACATTTTGTTATTTAAAATCTGTCAGATAAATACAATTTCGCAGAAGATTAATTAAAAAAATTCCAGTGTCCAAAACTAATCTTGCTTTTTCCTGGCTATTAAATGGTATTGATATTTCTTTTTCCATGTTATTTTTAAACATTCCTACCTCAATAATACATGTACTTTATAAGGTAAAAAAAAAAGAAGTACCTCTAAAAAAATTCAACAAACTGTAGCAAATAAATATTAACAAAAAAAAAATCTTTAAAAAATGATTGTTCCGTTACTTGTTTCTTTTATTTTGTTTTTGTTTTGTCCTGTTAATATATTTTCCTTATGTAATCATAGCAGAACAAAAAATCAATTATTTCATGAAAAAAAAAATGAAAACATGATGAAAATTGCATGACAACGGCACGTGGGATTATTTGTTTTTATTTCAGAATAGGATATAGACCGATTGAGGAGACAGACAATTTTGAATTTCAACGTCATGTTTAATTTGATATACTCGTACATTTAATTTTTGAACAGGAACTTAAACATTTTAATGGTAACCATAAATTTTAAAATCCGTTATAATTCGTTCATTTCTTTGTAATATAACGAAAATCAAGCTAAAAATTTTTTATTTTTAAATTTTTTATTTTTTTAAATTTTTCTTTTATTTTTGTAGAATTCTATCTTAGATCTGTTTTTTTTATGTCTGATCAGAATTGTACAAGATTTTAATGTTACAGTTATACTTAACACCTACAAACAACATGACAGTGCACTAACATTCAGTGATTATTGTGACATAAAGTGCAAAAACATATGTCTATTTTCGTTATTTAAGTAGATAAGAACTGTTAACAGCTGGCATTCAGTATTGTTTGCTTTTTTTATTTTATTTAATTTTTTTTTTAATTCAAATTTAGTTGGTATAGTTTATGTTAAGTTTATAACATCATAATATTTATTTATTATTAATTTCTTCGATAATTTTTGTTTTATACATTTTAACACCTCTAAACTACTATTCTAGTCATAAAAGTTAAACAATTACTTTTTATATTCCTTAAATATAAGCTTATCATGATATAATTTTTTATATCATGCACGATACATCATGTATAATGCACGATGAAACATGAACCTTGCACCATAACTCATGAGCCATAATCTATGCATCATACAGAAAAACACATTTTTAAATAAAAATTACCTTTGAAGAAACCACACCATTAATATTATACCTTTTTTTTTTTGATTTTCTGGAATTGGAAAGTTTCAAACTTAAAAAAATAATTCTATAGTAATTTTGATACTTGAAGTTTAAGCCAACAATCAAAGAATTAGCCCCTTTACATCATAAATTTTTTGTAGAGAGTTCAAACCCATTTACCATTTTCTGAAAATAGCCCCACCGTGAAGAGATACCTGTAAATATGCCATACAGTAATCAAACATGCTATACATATCTCTGAACTCACTACTAGCGGATTTTATCTCACCAAGAGATAATAAAGAATTCTTAAAATGTATCCTATTAATCACTTATCAAAAAGCTTACATCATGTTCTTTCATAATTATTTTATATTTTGAACTTACGTGGCAAACTCTGTATGACAGGCTTATTATACATTGTCAATTTATTACGCATTGTTTATTTTTTTAATAATAATAAAACCAAGTAAACAAACTTGGACTTGGACAGTTAATGAAACATTTTTTAAGTACTAAACATGCATAATGCAATTACATAAGAAAAATAATTTCTATATGTAGCTGGTAAATAGACTAATTATTTGAATTTTAGGTTGAACTTCCTAATTAATGGTTGTGTATGAATAATTTTAATGTTGCAATAATGATAGGAGTTATTAGTGCTCTCTAGAAGTAGCCCCTGCCTGCTTCTTTCGATTATATTTACTGCTATCTGAAAAAAATAAAAATAAAAAAAATTTGAAGTTCCGATAGAAAGTCATAAAAACTGTGTATTTTTATTTTGATTTATCGAGCTACTCTGTTTTCAATAAAATAATTTTGTAAAAAATTCAAAAACTATAATTAAAATAAAGATTTATTTGATTTGCAAAATAACTCATTTTTATGACCAAACAAACCAGTTGTTTGACTCACTTACTCACTTTAGACCAGGATTCAGAAGTATTTAAAAAACTATATATAATTTTGAATGATATTTAAGAGAACAATATAAATAATCAAAAATTAATCTAAATTACTTAAACCATTTCTAGACTATTGCACGATTCATAGACTCTTTTAAACAACCTTCTCTCTGAAAACCCAACTATATAAGTTATTACAATAACAAAAATTATTAATCATACATAATTCTTAACTTTGATTTAAATCAATTCCAGTTAATATTCTGTGCTTCATAATTATTATAATATTCTTAATGAGTTGTTTTCATTAAAAACGTTTATGTTTTTCTTTTTTTTTTTTTTGTATCTAAAACATAATCAGCAGTTGCATGGCATGGCAATACAAAGGAATTTTTGAATAATCAAAGCTTTTTAGAAAAAGAATAAAAAACAAAATTCAATCATTTATCAAGGGTATTATGAAATTTTAATTTTTAAATTAACTGAAATAAATACTAGTATACTACGATTATTTAATCAGACTAGAATTAAATAATTTAATTTTCTCACTGTGAAAATACAGCACCACGTACCAAAAGTAATCATGAATAGAAATATGATTCTTAAAAATAAAAAAAAATAAAATGAATGAAAATTTGAGCACAAGTTACTAATGGTAATATGAATTGAATATAGGATTAATTCAATTCTAAAATTAAATACTATTATCTCCACATGAGGTAAATAGAGGGAAATCAAAATATAAAATTATAGTAATTAAGAATTGGACGCATTTATATGTTCAAGATTTATATACGATTTTATTCAATTTGATTTAGGTGGGTATTCAAAACATTCAATGATATCAATTTTACCTGAATCTAATAGCATAAGACTAAATTTTCCATAAAACTGAAACTAAAGAGAACTCGTTTATACATCCAACTGGAAAAAGAAATGATTTTCATAACATGTACTTTTTAATATCTTAAAACTCCAAAACACATGCTAAACATCAATAAATCTTACATATGCTAAAACCACAATGCTTTATTGGTTTTTTGACCTGGCCATTGGTATATAATAAATGACAAAAATAATTGAGAGTATGGTAACAAATCAAATAAAATAAAATGATTCTATTCGAGAAGGCTTAGTTCCTGGTAATAGTTTTCCACATTTAATAAGTAGATAAGCCAGTAATTTGTTGCAAGAAATATACCAAATAATAAAAGTTAAGAACTCAAGAAAATAATAAACAAATTCATTCAAAATATCCTAACTGAGGCCATTTTCGTTTCCCTGGTAGCCAGTCAAAGTTATTGCATTTGTTTAGAAAAAGTATCATTTAACTAAAAACTAACGTTTGTAATAATTTTTTGGCATTTTAGGGTGTATGACAATAACCTAAACATTTCTAACTATATTATCAGCATTATAAAAGTTAATAACAGTCTAATAAACCCAATATGTACTAAACAGCTACTCTCTGGTGACTCAATAAAATATTTGAACAGTTATTTTAACCCAGATTGTTTAAGTGGCTATGCATAACTATTGAGTCATATTTTTTTGTTCATCTTGCTATATTGATTTTTATAAGACCTAAAATGTCATATCGATTTTTCTTGATCTTAACATCTTCAGTACTTTATTTCATCGGTAGTTATAACTTCAAAAATCAAATAATTATTTTACAGTAAGGTACACTTTTTACCACGTCCAATTATTCTTATTTATATGCAATTTTAAATTTTAGTAATATGAAATTTACAATGAACACATTCACAAAACATTCTTATATAATATGCAATTTACAATGAACACCAAGTAAATTACGAACGTAGATTATCTAATTGTTTGTAAGATGACTTTCAGAGTTTTTTTTTATTTTATTAAAAAATTAAAACCAATTATACTTACTTCATAGATTTATATCTCTCTGAAACTGGCATACTTCTATACAATTCTGCATTATCAATTTAAATGATTTTGTACTCTGTAACAGCGCTCTGTAACTGTAACATATTTTTCGTATTAGGAATGACAAAATAAATTTTAACTTAAAAAATTGTTCTTCGTTCTACAACTTAGTGGAAACCTTGATCTAACATATTTTATGGTAAATTGGTGATCTTCGTTCAACACGAGAAACAAATTGGGTCTCTCCTTCCTGTTATCTCGCACATTCTTTCACCATCATATTCTCTCTCTCTTTTGCTCACAGGTTCACTAAATCACTTTATCTTTCGTATTTTTCCTATCTTCTTTTTCACCTTCATTTCTTGCATTGTCTCTTTCACCAAGCTAAGATTATTTTTTTTATAAACAAAACTAAAATGTTTATTGTGGAAAGAACACAATATGCAAAGCAAGGCAGTACAATAACAGATAACAATTGTTGTGATGCCCTGAATTACTTATGTTTACAAAAATAATGTCATTTGAAGGTAATTCACTTATAATATAATGACGTTTACTTTAGTGCTAATTACTGTCTAGGTAGTAATTTTATGTTTTTATAATTAAAACAATATGTATTTTGAATACAATTATTTTTTTTTTGTTTTGAAAAATGAAAGAAATTAGTTTGAAATTTAATCTTGTCCAATTTGACACTTAAGTAACTTAAGTAATAAAAGAAAAAATGATTAATTAAAAGTTTTTAATTGTCAAAATATCATTGTTCAAATTTATAATTATGATAGTGTTTAGTTGCATTGATATTCAGTTTTATATGTTTAGTTTTCTATTTGTAGATTTAAAATGCGGTTAATTATCAGTGTGTGCGATGGTTTAGTATTAATGTAGCTCTTTTTTTAAATAAAAATATTTTTTAACAGAAGCTTTGTCCTACCTATTATTTATTGCAGTATTATAGTAATATTGGACATTCAAAAAATTATTATATTTTATTCATTTTCGTACTGACAACTCATTTGTAACCCCTATTCCATTATAAAATTTATTGAGAATAAATTTGGTAATTCAAGTAAAATGGAATTACGATATTTAAAAAGATCTAATTCCTGAAAATATAGTTTTCCGTTCCACTTCAAGTAATAAATTACAGAATGACAGAATGTTCAAATGTTATAACCATTATTTACACACAATTAATTTATCATTAAAATCAATTAAGTTAATTTTATCTGATAGATGACCTGATCTTAATTTTTTGTTTTTAGTTAGTGAAAACAACAAGAAAAAAGATAGTAACAACAAATTAGTGGGACCATTTAGCCAAACATTGGGACAGAAGTTCGCAAGAGACCAGTTTTTGATTAGTCTATTTATTTCTGATTTAGATCACCAATATTTACTAATTATGTATTGACAATTTGCATGGTAAAATTAATTTTTAAATTAACATATCTGTACATACAAAATTTAATTGCTTTGAGACTTAAGCATTTATAATCTAATTTTTGATTGAAATATGTCAGTCAGTTTGTTGATTTACTTCTATCCAAATTACTACGTAATTGTTTTATAAACCTATATTTTTCTATTTTCTATACAAAAAAATTATATTTCATATTTAAATTTATATTTTCATTTCAAGGTTACAAGACAGCAAATTGTAACCTAGTATTGAAATCGCGTAATAATTACACTTAATAATTATATTTGGTAATAAACTATGATAATTTCAACCGGATATCTTATTGATCTTACATTTTAAAATGCAAATATTTTTTTTCGTGACATTTATACAAACTATAATAATAATTTTGTATTGGTAAAATTTGCGTTGGTCTAATCCGATACAATTTATTTCTTTCTCTTTCTTTCTTTCTTTGAAAAAATAAAAGATGTAGTACCTATAATATAGTATTTCCTTTCGGTAAAAATTTTCACGTGTTTGAATAAATTTAAATCCAAATTTGATAAAATATTAAATATTATTTTTTTGGTTTATTTACAGATTCTATCATAACATTCGTGTGATTCAATAAAAGATATATTTAAATATTGATTAAAAAAACCTATCGATTGAGAAATTCATTAAATTCAAATCGATTATTAATAATCCTCACTGGATATCCTTGTATTGGGATTTAATTTTTAATAACTAACTGATATTTTCCCCAGTGTTTTTGTTAAATACTAGAATAATTGTTTATTCCAAAAATATTAAATCCTCAAAAAAAAATTTTAATTAAATTTATAAGATTGAAAATAAACGATTATGAACAACTTTTATTGTATTTTTTTTATTATTTTTATTTTTTATTCAGCCTATGAAGACTAATTAATTTATTGTATTATTGTATTTAAACTAGCAAAGTCACCCGACAATGTTCGGCTCCAATACAAAATATAATAAATTTCAAATTGGTTAATGGAGTCATTTGCGTCGATTGCGTCAATTACGTCAATTGCGTCAATTATGTATGTATGTATGAGTTATAGAAAAAAATGATACCTTTCCAACAGTATATAAATATTGGGGTAGTGTTATAGTAAAATCTTTAGGTATTTGATTTTTCAAGAAAGAAAATAAAAATTGTTTTTTTTTTATCAAAATTTTCTACTTTAAACTACAATATCCCCATAACGGCACTAGTCATCATCAAATAAATGTTAAAATATGCTGCAGACTGTTATCTTTATAGAATATATAACTGAATATATATATTTAATGGATCAACAGATATATCGAATTTTATACAAAAACATCAAAACAACAAGCATACTTTCAAATGTCCTTTTCGTCCTTAAAAGATAAGATGCGCCACTAAAAATATATATAAAGGTATACATTTTTGGAAATCTAGCAATTCCAGCTAGCCTGGGGATATGATCATCTCCCTCAGAAGAGCCGTCGCGTTTGGTATTTAGGTTTGTCACTAGTATTATTATACTACCAACTGTCTAATTAAGTTTATGTGGAGGCATTCCACTTGCACAGCATCCGTTTAAAAACTCTATAAGAATTAACTGCATCATTTTCACCGCAATCATCAATGGAGTCGGTACTCAGATAAGTTATTATATTTCCCTCCAAAATATCTAAAATTCATTTGATATCAACATCAGAATTTTTTTGGCAAACTGTTGCCTTTTTTGAATTGTTAGCAAAATTATCCACATTCAGACTATCTTCAAAAATTTCTTATACGATAAAATTATTGCAAATCATATTCGAAAGAACTTCGATTAGATTTGGCAAACTGGTCATTCTTTAGATCACCATCTACCACAGGTAAATACTGGATTTATAGATCTAAATGCTGAATCTATAGATCTGTTAAATAGAAATAAAAAAATAATATAGAAACTAATTTTCTAATTCTAGAATTCAATTTTCTCAACCACTTTTCTCAACCCTTAATTTCAAAAAATTAGTTCAATAATTCGATTCAATTCATTAATTTAAATTCTTCATTCATAAATCTCTCAATAACTTTCAATTAAGCTACATACATACATATACAACCTAAAACTATAGTGTGTATTTATTAATACATATTAAATTTTAAACATTTTATGCTACGTCATCTAATCAATGTAAAAAAAAAACATTTTTTCCCATGCCATGGAAGTAAATGAAACACCTTAATAAACTTGTATATACATATCTATATGAGTCAAATTAAAACACTCGTGTTCAATATTTAAATTACCTGCGGCTAATTTAATCGGTAATAATAATATAAATGCTTCTAAAAAATAAAAGCAAAACATATTATTAAAATGTGTCGTAAGCACAAACAAAAAATATTATTCATCAAATTTCAACAATCCCGATTTAATAATTTAGCTCAATTACAATTTCAAATGGTCAATTATGGTTCTAAAACTTAACCCCTCATTTAAATTGAACACTTTTGCTAATTTTATTTTTTCTTTTTGTTATATTTTTAGCACAACTTTTTCGATTCGAGAACAAAAGTTAATATTTTAACTTTTAACCTATATAATATATATGCATTTTTTTTATGTTATCGAATCTGTATCACTATTAAAATATCCGCGACTAACAATCATAAATTTATAAAACAATACAATAAAAATAAAATAAAATTAATGAAATAAGAAAATTAACTGTTGAAAAATTATCAACTTTTATTTGAGCACAGTGAAAAATTTAAATTTAAGATCGAAGAGAAATAGTAACGACATTGACAAGGTTATATCGTTCAAATTGACCATAACAGTAGTATGAAATGTAATATAGTAAAATAAAATTTATTTTTTTTAAAACAATAACACAAGTATTGTTGGTATTGTTATATAGTTTTCTGTTACAACGATATACACACCTAAAAAAATAAAAAAAACACCCTTTCAAAATTACCCGACTCAACAATTCAATAAAAATAGCTATAAACAAAAAAAAAATATGGAAACTTTAGCTGTATTAAATTAGTCCGTTCTAATAACAGTTTTTCCTTTTTTTAATATACTATATTTCATACATATACACCACTGAAAAAATAAAAATGAGCCGGTCAAAATAAAGCTTAAAATCACGAAAAACATGATTTCCAAAAAATTCACAAAAATCTGTAAGCTATAAATTGCGTTAGATACAGTACAACATAACTTTTATAAGATATCATTCAACGTGACCATATAAACTTAACATCAATATCGACTAGTAGAATCAAGCTTAATTTTTACATACATAGATAATAAAAGGAACTCTAAAAAGAAGACAACAAGTAAACTGCTCCAATAATTCCAAAGATATATTTTTGTAATCACAATGCAGAAATTAAAAAACTCGTAAATTTAGAGTCAAACAGCAAATTTAATTAAAGTTCCCATGCTTGGAATTTATTAGTAAAAAAAAACAAACTATTCAAATTATTTTTCAAATATTTTATTTTAGACAAAAAATTATATTCCATATAATTTGCGTTACGTTACGACTTGTAGGATAGATATATATAATATTTAATATTTAAAAAAATTGTCTTAGGTCTCTGTATATGAGTATTATAAAATACTTACTATTCTATATTAGCAACAACAATACAATTTAATTTTTCCAGTATTTGTCAAATTTAAACTTAGAATGTTTGACCTTTTCCTTAGACGGAGGGGATAACTATATCGTGAAACTGTGTATTCACATAGAAATTAAAGGAAACCGAGGACGGCCGTAACTATAGAAAAAGAGGAACAAAAATGTATAACTCAACCTTAAATAGAAAAACATACAAAATAGTCTATCATGGAAATTGATAATCTCACAACTGAGCTCAATAAGAGGGAAACCTATAGTCGAAAAGCTTTTATAAAATTTATTCATGCTATATCTCAATGTAGCACGTGGCCTTAAAAGTGTTTATAAGTGATATTGTCGTTGAATAACTTACATAAGAATATAATAGCTATTAAAAAACTAAAAAACTTGATTGATGGTACTAGTACATATCCAAAATATACTTCAGTATTGGGACACCTTATTCAACTGTACTTTCTTCATAAACCTAAATATGTAGATTACAACGAAGTTCAGATTTTTTTTAAGAGAATCATCTCCGAAGGATTTTTTTTTTTTGTATTTATACTTACCACTTTCCTCTTTTTTTAATGTTCTTGGCAGTAACTTAGATATAATTACCTTTTCGTGTTTAATTAAGTACAGTTACTGCAAGTTTATACTACAAAATTTTACTACAAGGATTTTTGTTTATTTACCAAATTACTTACAAAAGTTATATGATTTCTCAGTAAATACAATTAAGCTTACAAATTTATCTTTTCTACAACCGCACCAGTGAAGCATAGGACGGAAATGAACTCATACCAACCGCTGATATCTGCTACTTCAACTGTAATTACATTTTCTTTTGGGTTTTTACTTCGGCTGTTAGAGCTTGAAGACTGTTTATCTCATGTTTCTCTTGGCATTCTGGATTCAATTTGAAACATTTTTCATGTTATTGTCAAGCTTCATTTAATAAAATTAAATTTAAATTTTTACATATATAATATTATAATGTGTGTTACATTACATGTATGTAGAGTTTCTTGAATTTCATAGAGGATCGATTTTTGTTTTGGCTATATATTGATTTTGAGACATTCATGTTTTTCCTGTATCATACAGCTCTTGGGACATACCCTTTAAATGCCATTCGTATGTGGAAATAAAAACACATTATCGGCGTAGTTTAATGTTGTAACGGACGGCTCTGAATTTCGTTGCTCTCATTTACACCCAGTAGTATTCAGTTTCCATCTAATACCTACTAAGAGCAATGCGGATGATCAATTCATCCCTGTCTAACTTCCTGACACACCTGAAAGTTTTCGTTGAATATATCCGATATAAAATAATTATTATATACAGAGATATTGCAAACAATAATATGAAAATAGTCTCAGTTATAATAAACGTTAGTTTCAAAATTGGTATGCAAAACAAATTTTCCCAAATAAATTTAATTTTAATCACAAATCAGAGCACTGTCAGAATGAACTGCATCAGATACACATGTATAGCATCGAACCGTGTAATTATTGGTTAAAACAATATTTTGTGTTGTTTACTTTTTTGTTTTATTTTCGAGATTAAAATCTGAATGTCTAACTTGAGGGTTGTTAAATATTTCAAATCATAAATAACAATTCTTATTGCATTACATTTTTTTCAGTATACCGTAATTACTCGTATAGATATACCGGAGTTTTTAATCTAATTTGTTATTATTAGATATATAATTTCATTACATTGATATGTAATTTGTAAATCTTTTTTTTTTTATATGGCCCTACCAATTGTAAAAATTTATTGGAATAAAATTGACAAAATATTGTTTAAAAAAATTATTCTAGAAATATTGTAACAAATTATTGTAAGTAATTTTATGCTATAATTACACGAATTTTAAAAATCAAGAAAAATAATATATTTTTAATACGAGTTTATGTACAGAACTACAATTTTCATTGACCGTTGCATATTAAAGTAATATGCCAGATTCATAGATAAATTTGAATCTAGAAATATGTCCAAAAGAAATCATTATAATTATCAGTTTGACGTAACATACGATGGAGTTCTCATTCTATTATTTCGATGTTCCATTCTATTTCCCAATATAAAATAAGTCACAAGTCTAATGTCAAGCCTGGCTGCCAACTAAATGAGGATTCAAAGGAATCTTATTTCGATTACCTTTTCGGAAGTTCGAGTAGATCACTCGCTGTCATACTTCCAGATATGGTACAAATTGGTGAATTCTTTATATCTGACACATGCTTTTGCCCATTTGATGGTCAGATTAATTTTCATTTACTCATTTTGAATACAGAGCGATGTAAAAATCATGCTAAATAGACTCAGAACTGATCATTGTCGATGCGCATATACGATGCATATATGATGCAATAACGATGTATGTCTTTTACTAAACAATAGATGGTGCGTGCGACATTACGTAAAGTAGCTGAACAGTAAACTAATCACCTGCTTTGTGAAAATTTAACGATTTAAGAAAGCCATATGCTCCCAACAAGAGTAAAAATAAATTAATTAAAAGATAATTTAACATTTAATTAATCATTTTTAATTTGAATGAAAAAATAATTATTTCCAGATTTTGATAACGGACTTTTTTTTTGTATTTAACTTCCTAATAACCGGACTTCCTTTTGTCTGAATTAATGACTTTTTCACTTTTTAAATTTATTCGAATTGAAAAATTGAAAATAATTAAATTTTTTTCTATAATATAGCCCTTGGCTAAGAAATAAGAATTATACTTTTTAATTATAAATTCAACGTGTTTACTATCATCACCAATTTGATCTTTTGTTCTAAATTTGGAAAAATAAATTAAATTGGAGCAAAAAAAATACATGGTAATAATAATTACAATACTAATAACAATAATAAAAATTACAATAATGGTAGCAACTTTAGAAAATTTACTTAAAAGTTTAATGCTGTATGAATTCTGGTAGACAAGAATGGAAGTAACCAATCAAGATATTAATCAGAGTTATATGGAAATTGTATTAATACCAATAATGACCTGAGTAATATTATAGTATAAGAGATCAATGTTGAAATTTAAAAAAAAATTTACTGTTATTAATGTTTACGAAAAATTAAGACAAATAATAATTGCAAAATTAGCTAACTGGAGATCTCTCTCCTGATTTTTCTAAACAATTTCAAATCCTATTTCAACTATTATTATATTTTTAAAATAATTAGTACTATGGAATGATTTCCATCGAAGTTATTTACCTCCGAAATCTCAACAGACGAAGTCCCAGATATTGAGTGTATTACCACATTGAATTAAACATTCTCATATAATTTGACCCAGCTAATTTAATTAAACGAATTATTCGATTCGATGTTATCTGTCTACATTGAGTTGAATTGATTGCAAATCTAAAAATTATTAACGCATATAATTTTATGGTAGTTCTGGATTTTACGTTTTTGTAAATCAGTGACACATCAGTGTGAGGAAGTTCGACGAAGAATTAATTTGGAAAATCGTTGTTACTTGAACAAAACATCTACGTCCAAAATTATTATCTTTTATGATAAAATTTCAAATAAAAAAAAATCTCATGTTCTCAGTTTTTCTACACGAGTCAGAATCGAGTACACTGTGCTCAAGACAAGCGAGTATGTAATTGAAGATGAAATTATTGCCGATTTTAGTTATCTGATATTAAAAAAATAAAACAATGTTGAACACATTGAGCGAATGATAGAAAATAATTCAGTCAAGAGAATCTTTAAATCGATATTGGCATATAGAAGACGACAGGTAGATCACTTTTTGTTATGAATAACTAAAATAGATTTTCCAGCGTTCAATAATGATTTTCGAATATTTTAGACATTAATTAAATGTCGAAAACCATGATATATTTATTTTTATTTATTACCAAATTTTACTCTTGTCAAATTTCAATGTCTTAGAAATAATAATAGAAAAAAATCTCAAACAATTTATATATAAAAATTAATTTAATGTACATTAATAAATTATTATAAAACATAAAACAAACCAAAGCACAATACTCCTAAACTATAATTTGCATATATTTATGTCTACAGTATTAATTTTCCTCCACAAAACTACTATAAAAATTAACAACCTTGAAATTTAGGAGTGCCATATTATGATTCAGAATTCAATTGTTATTAAATATATCCAAATTGTAGTGGTTTAAATATATACTTATATAATTAAATTTTCATCACCGGTGTTCCGGACATAATCTTTCAATACGATAGTAAAATTTTATTTTCGAAGAGATTTGCTTTTTTGTTTTCTTTATTCTTGTTGTTTTAAAAGAAAATAATAGTTAAATATGGTCACACTTCCAATATTATACAATTAACTGAAATTTAATTTTAAAACAATTATAGAAAAATAATACTCGCAATAAAATTTATTTAACGTCATTTATTAAAGTAACCAATTGGAAATTTAGTTTGTTATTTTTTTTTTTTACAATTTTAAAAAATAATTATAATAATAATGGTAGTAAAACAGATTAAAATCTATAAAAAATTATAGTAAATAAATAATAATAAATTATATGGAATACAATTGTAAATAAAAAATATTTTAAATAGAACTTAGCTCTAAAATGGAAGCAAATAGTTCTGAAACTACCAAAGATATCATGTAGAAAAAGCTCAAATCAATTTTTTTTTTATAATTTGCATTGCACTGTTTTCTAACGAAACATAAAAATAATGTTGCACACTGGATCGTAATTGATCTAATGTATGTATTGTAAAACTTGTTGTCTAGCGCTAGAGTAAATTTTTTGTATAAGTTGTCGAAAATAGTCGAATATTTTCCTTTTCCTTTTACTGATATGCTTATCATACAGATACGCGTATTTCGTCTACTAATTACAAACTTCTTCAGTGTTTTGTACTCGACTGAGGAAAGAAATCTAAAATCGTCCGATTTATTCTTATTGCACAAGCAGTAACTACTCTTAACGGACTTCACAGGAATATACAGTTTACTGTGGAGATATAGAAAAAGAAGATCAACTACCGTTCTTAGATTTTTTTTAACCAAAACAAGAATGTCCCTAGAACTAATTATCTACATGAAGCCTGCGGATACTGATAGCGTCATGCCGAATATCTTCAACCACTCCTATCAAAATAAGATAGCCTCTTTCAACCACATGATCCATCGAATGTTAACACTTTCCATCTCACAAAAAGGTTTAGTAAAAGAGGCTGGGAGATTTGAAATTGTGAGAATAAACGAATATCCAGAAAACTTCATCACTGACTTACTCAGTAAACGGAGAATAACTTTATAACTGAATTCCTTCACTAACCTACTCACTGATCAACAACCCAGAAGAAGAGTAGCATTGGGTTTTAGCGAGATCTCTAAATTAAAAAAATACGGGTTAGATATCGTATATAGCAGCAGAACCAATAAACTGAAGACTATTCTAGGTTTAACTAAAGACCCAATCGAGAAAATGGAAAAATCAGGTATATATAAAATCATTTGCAGTCATTGCAAGAAAGTTTATATTGGGCAAACTAGGAGAAACATGCAAACCCTACTGAATAAAACTACCTCTACCTGTCACTCTAACGTCGGAAATTATATTTCAAATACCAACAATGAAATAAGTAATAATATTAAGAATAATAAAAATATTATTACTCAACTCGCTACCTGTGCTATTTCATTGGATAATAAACAACCATGCAGCTGCGAAAAACGTCGCTTTGCTACCTGTGCAATAAGAATAAATAAGTCGATTTTAGATTTATTTCCTCACTCGAGTGAGCTTAGCTTTATTTCACGGTACCGTCTATTACATTATCATCTGAAATTCTTTATTTTGTTGTTGTGATTTGAATAATTTTTTGTAAGCTATAGCATCTGTTATATGCAGCTATGGATAATGTTTTCAATATTTGCTTTTTCGTTAAAATTTTTGCTTGATTCTTACTACTCACATAGGATTTTCTAACATCTCTAGCAGTACAATACCCACTGATGAGTTTGAATAGTGTAAGATGTACAAAGCGCTCCTTCAATAATTATTAGATTAACGAATGATTATGCATTTTATTTTTCTTCTACCCTTCACTAAATTGCCATGTTGTCATCTTTATATAATTTTTTTCATTTATTTTCATTTATTTTTATAGTACACTCTTCTACACTTTCCATCCAATTTGATAAGCATTTCGTTCATGATTCAGAGATTTCCTACTTATATGAAAATATCATCGTAGTAAGTGAAAATATATAACGCCTTATATAAATATCGAACAACAAGATTAAATTGTATGAAATATTTAGTAAGAACACTGAATGATAAAAATTATAAACTGCGTATAGATTAAACGAAATTGTATCTATTTCAAGCTCATACTGTGCTTTTCATATTTAAAAGATATAAATTTTAAATGAAAATTAGCAATGTCTATAATGTTCTGCAAATAATATTGTAGGAGGTCGTTATTAAAATTGAAATATTTAAATAAAAAAATTTAAAACAACTAAGTGAGATTTAATGTTAATTCTCCTCAAATTAAGGCACTTTTAAAATTTAAAATTTATTCGTGACACTCATTATTCCTCTTACACATTCATTATATTAAAAATCTTTTCTTCTTCTTCTAAGATTTTTAGTTAATTCATTTTAATTAAAAGACACTCCCGTTCGCTATCAAATATGCATTATTTGTTCGATTTCAATTTAAAACAATATTTTCACTGACTAATAAAATAATTATTTTAATTGCAATTATAATTTAATTTTAAATTCGCACGATGACAGACCAAAATAAATTGTTATATTTATATTGAAGTGTATACAACCGTTAAACATTTTATATCTTTCATTACTTGCTCATTGTAATATCTTTAGAAATGTTTCATTAAAATAAATAGTTTATTATTAAATAATTTCACTTTAATCATTTGATATTATTTGTTAGATAAAATCAATTAATCGTCAATTATGCAAATGAAATAAATGATTTCTGTTGGTTCTTTGAGATGCACATATTATGTCTATTCCATCTAATCTTATAATTACAATTCTTATAAAAGCGTGTGAATTTTTTTTGTTCTTGTAAAAGTTTCATAATAATCAAATCAAGTCACAGCACGATATTTTTAATATACTTTTTATTTTATTAAGTCAAGCCCTAAAATATTTAAATATTGATTTTAATTAAAAATTAATAAATTATGAATTATTAATTAAAACATTAAAAAAATGAATGAGTCGCAATTTAATCCATGAAAAATAAAATTTATATTCTTTTGCATAAATTTAGGAGGTGCCTAAAATTTTTAATATGTCATTTTATAATTTTTCTTTAGCAGTTTGTCATTGCATATGATTCGGAGAACCAATCAAATTTTTTTCAACAATGAATTTGAAACGTTGTTTTTTTTTCATACAAATTAAGTAAGAAAAAATAATTAAATCATAATAAAAAAAATAATTTAAAAAGACGATGTGTGGTGTAATTAGTTCCCATAATTCTTTTCACATATTTAATTTTGTAAATTTAATATTATAAATAAAATGTTAAAAGTGAAGGGGATTCTGAGGGAGATGTTGTATCGGCGTAAGACCTAATGACTAAATCTCAAGGATAGCTGTAATTGCTAGCTTTCCAAAAATATATTTCTTTAGTGATGCATCTTATTCTTTAAGGACAATATAACGGTTTTTATACAAAAACATCAAAACTACAAAGACACTTTCAAATGTCCTTTTCGTCCTTAAACGATAAGACGCGCCACTAAAGATATATATTTTTTGAAAGCTAGCAATTCCAGCTATCCTTGGATAAGTCCTACGCCGATATAACAGTTCCCTCAGAAGAGCCAAAGTGAAAATAAATATGTACATACCTTCTCAAAAATTCGTTTGACTAAAAAAACTTTCTTATTAAGGATCTTCACGTAATGCAGGATCGAACATATAGGAGAATAAAATTAGAAAATCCCACATTATTTGAACGAATAAAAATAACAAATTGCAAATAAAAAAAATTTAAAAATTTGTAACAAGATTGAGCTTTAGGAATGCTTAGTCAACGGTAAAATATTGTTATTAATATTTTCATGATGATAGATTTATAGATAGGTATATAGTATAGGTTCAGGTTGCTTTTATGCTTTCACTTGTACACTCTTGGTGAAATTTAATAAACATTTTTAAAAAATTATTTTAACAAGAGTCTTTAATTTTTTAAAAAGGTTCAGGTTGATTTAAATTTTGTACAAGTTCAATTTGTTTTTGTATTTCTTTACTTTTGTGGTAAAATATACCTACGTAGTGCTAGCTTTGCTATTCTAGGTGGTTTCAACATTTTCTTTATGGCTGTAAGCACTCTTTGATAAACAAATATTTCAATAATTTATTGTCACCAAGATTAGTGTTTTTTTAAATTATCTAAGATTATTTTAGAATAAAATTAACGTCTTCGTTTCATTTATTACTATTAATCTATAGATATAATGTTTCTGCAATTTTTCTCATGTTGAACATAATAAATTTACTCTAAGAATTATTTGAAATTTTCCCAGTACAAACAGATACATATCTGCGTTTAATAATTTAATTTATCAATCAACGTGCAATAATAACTTTAAAAAAATGACAAATTCTGCTAAAAAATAAAAAAAAAAAAAAAAACTATAATGGTTTGAAAAGGACATTAAGCTTTAATCATGATTTATATGGTTATTGTTTTATGACTGAAATAAATAGAAAACACAAAAATTTTTATACATATTTATATAATAAGCTTAAGCTCCGAACTAGTTCGAACATGCTTTTTCTGCCCGTATCTCGAACAACGGAACACATTATTTTTATTGTGGACCCACTACTCTAATTTATTGAAACTTTCTGGAAAAGCTACAATACTATACTATTATACTATACATAAACTGGCTTTGAAAAGAAGGTATATAGTAATTTACCTGACAATATTTAATTATAACTATCATTATGTAATGAAACTTGATTATGTACCAAGTTATAGAAAAGAACATAAAAAAAATGTAAGCATATAAATCTTTTAGAAACTAGAGATTATATTACACTAGATAGTTCAAATAATGGTGTAAATAATATATGACAAAGTTTTGACCAGTATTTGAATATATGTACTCAATTAATTTTTGTAGTACTACTTGGTCTTTACCATTACCTTACTCGACATTATTATTCTGCCCACATTATCAATCCAATCTTAATTTTTATTGTTCTCTTTAACTTGTATTATTAGAGCATCATATTGAATATTTTACTCAGTGCTTTATTTTGATCTACTCCCACTAGCTTGACCAATCGAACTATTTCGTCTTAGCGAAAAGATCTATATTGCTTCGTTTTTCACTTTGATATTCAATTTAAAGTACTATAAACTTTTCAGTTCCAAGTTTTCTGGTGGAAAAAAATTTTCACAAAATATGCTGTTAACGGGTTCATATACTTCATTAACGATCCTACAAGCATTTTTATGTTTATATTTACCAGTCTTACAAGTCCCTATCAGTCTTATATCATTACCATTTTATATTCGGATAAACCTTTGTCTGTTTGATCAGTAGTTCTAAAGAAAGAAATTTAAGCTTGAATTTTGTTTTATGAATATATGCTATTATCTCTTCACTTTGCTAATTTGAAATGCCTACAATTATCGTTTCCTATTAATGCGCCAAGAAAGAAATGAACTTTTTCTAAGTTGTAACTTTCTATTGTTATAATTTGCACTGATCTTAAATTTTAATAAAAAGTTATTAAAATATTTATTAACAAAATAAATTATTCTCGTAATTAGATAACCTTCACAATGTCGTGCGATTCAATTTTATCATTTACCAAAACTCATTAAAGTTTTGGTGCAGTTTTCATTGTTATCTAATTTTTATCAAAAACTGTTTTCATCTAATCAACCGATAGTCGCTTTAAAGAATATTCTACAGTTTTTTATCAATTTGATCTTTCATTTTATTTTTTGAGAGCTTTATTGTATTTATATTAGATTCGGCCATCTGATTCAACGATTATTAACTGTAATAAACACAATCATATAAAAAACTACAATTATTTATTTAAATCTAATGAGTTCTTCAGTATTATTGAAATGTCATTGTTAGACAAATTTAACCTTTGAAAAAAATTCATTCTTCAGTTAATTATCCAAAGAATTTATATCCAAAAAAGTTTGAAAAGTAATAACTAAATATAAAATTCATTAATAATAGTAAAAAAAAAATTAATTAGTAAATTTGTAATTAAGCACAATAGTCAGCAAGAGCTTAAATTCAACATGTGTACCACCTTAACTTCCGAAATGAAAAGTGATTTGTTTTATAATTTTGAATAGATTTCAATACAAAGTGATGTGGCATAATTTTGTTCATTTTTACGTCCATTGTTTTGTGATACTCTTAATGATTTGCAATTAATTTTAAATAATTAATTTTATAAAAATTTAATTATAATTGAAAAATAAAATCTTCTTAAGTGAAAAAAAATGGTTATATGAAAAACGTGTTATATATTGGCTATTTGATTATAAGCTTGTGTTTATTTTAAAACAACCAAGTTATAAAATAATATTTTCTCATTTCCTATTAGTATCTAATTTGTCATTTTATCAAGTAGTTTATAACAATTATTACTCAGTATCTATTTTCTAAAATATTTCTATTTCTTACTTTATTATATTCTAACTACATTTAAACTTTCAAAATATCAAGAATTTTATTAAAAATTTTAACAGTTTTATTAGTTTTTAAAATTAATTTTTTTTATATGTTACCGAAATGGTGTTCATTGTTGCTGCTAATTTTGTCCAACACGTTCAACTTGCAACCTCACTATGTAAATTTTTAAAAATCCCTCATACCACAATTTTGCTTGTTTACATTTCCGTTTAAATTAAAACAGACATTAAAAACGTTCTCACCGCAGCCTGTACACAACATGCATCACATGAAAATTAGTACCAACAAAAGACAATGTATGATAATTTCAAAAACACCTATCCGGTTCAAGCCACAACCGATAAAAGCATTGGGAAAAACAAATAAAACACAACCGGTAAAGGGAATGCATACAAAACTTAACACGGCGTAAAATTCACTAAAGCCTATATGGCATATTACATACCAAACAAGCATCAAAATATACTGACCCGAAAACGTTAAGCCAAACAAAAAGAGATCATATAAAAAATAATGAAATTCCAAACAAATATGAGATTGAAGACACAGTTCGAAAGACAGGAAGCAGTAAAAGGCGAATCATGTCAGTATAGAAAGGACAAAAATATACTAACAATAGTGGGATACGAAGAGTCAATGACTACGAGGATGCCCACTAAAAGAATAAAAAAATGATGTACTTAACAATTACAAGAGGTTGAAGTTACTTAAAAACAGAACAAAATCCTATATGAAAAATCATTTGTTTAATTTAAAGTTGAAGCAAGAAATGCAATTTGTTTAATTTAAAGTTGAAACAAGAACTTTCCGACATAATAGAGAGATTTTCGTTAATTCGACATAACATTCTAATTATATTTCTCGAAAACTAATCAAAAAAAATTTTGTCAGCAAGACTCACTAAGAACGTGAGCGTTTATTGAAATTTTTAAATACAGAGTGATTTAAATTTTTAAACAGAGATTAATATGTCAGGAAGCAAAGAAGATTGATTCACTGAAAAGACAACAACAATTTTTTCATTTAACAGAATTGATATGATACGCCATTATTTTGAATATTTATAAACTAGGTAGATATTTTGATGTTAAAATATTTTATGAAGTAGCGTGGCAGAAGAGTGGAATTTCTTACATTCTTAATTTTTTTTCTCAGTGTATCTAACAAGTATAGCGTTGAAATAAAATTGCTTTACAATTTAAAAACAAATATATATTTTAGAATTAATATCGCAAATTATGAAAGTTAATAAGAAAATTATATAGTTATAAATTTATAATTAATAATTTATAACTATATAATTTATAAATTTTTAATTTATAAATTATATAGTTATAAAATTATAATTAATATAGTGTATGCGATAATATTGTACTAACTTAACAGATATCTACGTAACTTTTCTACGCAACTCAACCTAAGAAAAACTTAAAAAACATTTTTGTTTAACCTTTTCTGACTACAAAAAACATTAATTTTAGCATAAAAGTGCAATTCATACTTGTTTGCATATCCTCTACTAACTTATATCAGAATATATACATTTTTTACGAACTTGTTCTTTGGATTTCTCCATAACCATTTCTTAAAGGCATGAATTATTTGAACATAATTATGAATACGCAGTTATATATATTTTCACTTCCGCCTTCTAAACTGTTTATCTAAATACCTAGTTAGAATTCGGGCTATCACCTGAATTACAATTAAAAAATTTTAAATATGCGATTGTGGTTGTGAATTTAGTTTAGAAAATTACAAAAAAAAAATGTATAGTAAAATATTATTGAAAAAAAATTTCTATTCATTCATAATTATTAGCATAACCCTTCACCACCCCCATCTATCCTAAGTAATTTCATATTATTTTTCCTTAACATTCTCTTTCATTACAACTGAAAATCATTCATGTAAATAGAAATTTGCATACTTGCTAAACCTTCATATCTCATATCGGTAATCTGTAACTAAACTTTATCATATAACAACAAGCTATACTATTATATATATATATAATGATCGAGATACTAATACTGTACATTTGTAATCATTATAAAAGCGAAAATTAAGAATAAAACAAAAACAAAATTAAATGCCTATAACTGTAATGATGCATTGGATATTTAAAATGATGCAATTCTGCTTTACATCTTCTATATATATAATAGTTTTATATGTTTACTGTTATTTTTCAATGAACTGTACAAACATATATCGCGCAAATACGTAGCTGATATTGCAACTTCCTGTTATTACCAACTATTTACAATTCGGATAGAATATTGAAAAATAAAAATAATAAAACAATATAAAAAAAAAATAAAAAAAAATTTTAAATTAAAAATCTTTGATTAAAATTGAACATTATTAGTAAAGATCATGAGAACGAAAATATCCGAATCTAAAGATGTGTTGTGTATAAGTAGGTATAAGATGAAAATTGAAGAAGAACGAAATGTTAGCAATAATGAAAATAACAAAAATAAAAATTCTGCTTCCTAGGTGAAAACAAAACTTTTATTTTTGTTTTTGTTTTTCTTATGGGAAGTGATAAAGGTGAACTATTGATTTGCAATAATTCTTTTACTAAACATATAATTTCTGTTCTAAGATAAAAATGAATGGTTTTGGTATGACTGTATGGAAAACATTGTTTTCTCATCCTATATATATATATACACATATGAATAAATATTATGTAGAGATGACGATGATGAATTGATTTTGCATATAAACTGAACATTTTATGAATATGTGTTAGTAAAATAGCATTTTAGTGCAGTATAAAAAACGTATGTTACTTACCCCCTTTTTGTTTTCAATTGAAGTAAAATTAATATTTCCTCTCTTATTCTATAATACTTGAGTTTTTGGTTTACTTTTATAACAATACAAAAAACTTCATTTTCGGATTCGATACAATTTTCTGAATTTAATTTAATCGAATTGATTTTTAAAATTGACTTTTTATTTTGTTAGAAGAGACTTGTAGTTTGCTCATATTAAAATATTATAGAAAATTTATATGCAATCAAACATTAATATCATTAATGTTGTCTTCGCATAAACATATTGGTAATAGAAATGATACTCATCATAATAAAAAAAAGTCATTTGCAATTTAATATCAAGAATAATTGTTTTACATCACAATAAATATTCATATGTAGCTTCCTATGCATAAAATAACAATCTCAATTTTTTTTTGTGGGTAATAAAATCATTGTGACGAAGGGGTTTAAATTTTTTCTATGCAAGCACCTCTTAAAATTTTCCCGTCTTAAAGTGATTTTTCTTTTATTGTATTTATTTATACATGTAAAGCACATGTAGTTTTTCAATAATTTAATTACTTTATCATTTATTTGATTTATTAGAAACGTCTAAAGGTTCCATTATGTCCGAATATTATAAATTTCTTTAAAGTTAGTTAGAAAAGCAATGAAAATTATAATTTCTCATAGATTCTCTAATTTTGGATATTAAATTTTTTTATTTCTGTATCATCGCTCCCCACCCGTCTATAAAGTAATGAAGCCGATTTTAAAAACAGCACATTCCAAAAATAAATTGTAGATTCAGATGTTTTTGATTAAAACTTGATATTACCTAGAACTTTTTTTTATGATTTGCTCAACGTTTCCAAATCAATAATATACTTTGGGTTGACTTTTATGTCCACTCCTTATGTAATTCCTACAATTTGGCATTATATTTTCTTCTTAAAACTACATGGTTTAATCAAGAAATGTATACACGATGACAAATTTTATTTTGAAAATATAATACGTACATTCGCTCATAGGATATAAATATAGGATAGAAAAAAGCACAACTTAGTGCAAATGGTATTTCCAAAAGCAATGGTGATGGTGTTTTCCATATGATAGTGTAAACACGTTTTATTCGCTTTCTTCTTTTTCTTTCTAATGATCCTGAAGAAAGCGATGGATCTCGTCTTGTTCTTTAACTATAGCCTCTTTTGTCACTTGCGATTATCAGCATATTTTCCAATATTTTAGTGTTCATTCTCGCAGTCCCCGGGCCTTATGTTTGCTTTTACACACCAATCTAACAAATTTGCTTTTATTCACTCTACTAAGTGATCATGTCATTGCGTTTTTCTACTTCTTGCCCAGCATACTCTAAGTTTTTAGTGTTTTAAGTAAGAATACTAGGGAAAGTAGGAACAAGCATCAGAAGCTATGGAAGGACTTAGAAAAGGAGCAGAAAGAGTTCTTCATGCCAACAGATGACATCACTACATACGTATCCCTAAAGAAGATATACAAAAGTAACCTCATCAAATGTAGATTGGTGTGAGAATGTTCGGAAGCGCTAAACATCTCCGGGCTCCGAAATAAGATACAACTGATCTGGATACCGGGTCATTGTGGCTTGACTGGAAGTCAAAAGGTTGACGAACTAGCCATATCATTGGTACGCAATATTTATGGACCAAAACCGGCAGTTGGTATATCTGTTGATAATAGAAAACACCCTGAAGAGGGAAACAAACATTCTTTGTGAGCGTATTGAAGGTTACAGAGTCTCCAAATTATTTGCACCAAGAATAAACACCAAAATAACCAGGTTTGTGGTAGCTCTCAATAGAGACGCTGTAAGAAGATGTTGCGCATACTTACTGGTCTTAACCACATGAATAAGTAAATGTGTAAACTAGCACTCAGTGACTACCCAACCTATGGACACTGTCTGGAAGAAGAAGAAACCTCTGCACATGTAGTTGGAGAGTAGCCTAGCTTTTTCAAGGACTCAGGCTATTGGAACGCACTACACAACAGAAGTTTTGTAAATAAAGCCCTCAAACCCATTGGGCTTTATCAAAAAGGTCGACTAAGTTGAAGGTGGAGCAGGGCATAAAGTAATAAAAGCCTAATATGCCAGCCCTGACATATTAGGACCACCTCCGTAAAGAATAAAAAAATAAGTGTTGCACATTATTTGTCAACTCTATATATTTGTTGTTTTACTATTTAGATGAAAACTATCTGTTTCTCGTTCCTAATACTTAATCGTTGCAATATTCCAATAACAATGATACCGCCAGCAAAACCTAGAAATGAAGAAAAACATATCGGTTAAATTTATTTTCGAACAAATTACATACCCACCTAAAATTCATATGTAAGTAAATTTAAAGAAAAAACAAACAGCACACCATATTCCTTTCATGGTACGGTTCACACCAAAAACCAAACACCAAAACACTTCACCAATTTTCAAAAACCTAGCATTAACGTAAGTATGAAAATTTTCTAGGTTTCTATTCGAAGTCATATGTTTTTCAATGCTAAACGGTGATTTTTCGTCGGACGGATCATTTAAAATTTAATTAATGGTGAGAAGTGAAACAAATAAATAAATATAAAAAAAACATATTAAAATATAATTTTATTAAAAATAATTTAAAAAAAAAAAAATTTAATAATATAAATAAAATAATTAAAAATTAATTTTTTCTAAATATTATTTTTAAAAAAAAATTAAATTAAAAAAAAAAACGAAAAAAAACTCTATTAAAAACTGCATAATGCGCAATTTCCGTTCAAAATAAAAATTTTGTAATAAAAAAAAACAATTTTTAATAAGTGAATAAGAAGAGTGAATTTTAAAATTAATGAAAATTGTATTTTAAGAGTGTGTTGTATATTTTTGAAATAATATTCAAATTTATTTTTAAAAATTAAGACGAAATGTTTATTTTCAAATTAAAATAGATCAGTTTAATGATCTGATCTTTAAAAAAAAAACACGGAATTTCTGGAAATTGGCTGCAAATTTTAAATAAAAAACAAAATTTTTTTAAATTTAATTTTCAGTTAAATAATAAATTAAAATTTTACTTAAATTAGGTAAGATTAATAATTTCATTTTTCATTCCAAAATTAATAATTTCATTTTTAGCTTAAGAGTGTATGGTTAGAAAATTTCTATTTAACCAAGCGAACCTTTAAAATCAAAGTAGATATAGGACTCTTGTACCTTGTACATATAATAAATAAATAAATATAAAAACATTTTCAATAAATAATTCTGATTCTAAGATTCCATTAGCACAAAACAAAAAAATTTTCAAGCTGGTAAGTCGACACCAGATAAAATATAAGGTCATGAAAAAGAAAAAGAATGAATAATGAATTACGAGTTTAATTGTTTATTTAATGAATAAACTATATCGTGTTAATAATACATATCATCATTATTTTTAGTAAAGATTTCATTATTTAATTGAAAATGATTTATCCATATTACATATTTACTTTCTACCGTATAGAACGGACTCCGATTTTGATCAATTAGATTATAATGAACTTAGTTCGATTTTTATCATACAAATTGATTAAATTCTTAATCAACTGCTTTGTAAACTGCATTTTGTATTTACAGGTAATGGACATTGATATCAATTAAATTCTTAACACAGAATGACTTTTCGTAAACAACCCTTAGTTACTAATCAGAAAATGACAAGATATTGCTCATCTCCCTCATTCTCCCCATTTGATCTTGCAAAATTTCAGAAAATATTTATTTATATTATTATTGTTTTGCCACTGATTCTACTAAGACATCTTTTTCCTGGTGCTACAATGGAAAATTATACGAAAGTAATTTTAGTTAATATTAATAGATTAGATAGATGTAAGTAACATGTATTTCTTATATCATTGAAGAAAATCCTGAGTATGTTGATTAAATCAGGTATTCTTTAGGGTTAAGATGATTAATAGCTTCAATACGGTTAATTACAAAAAGCCTATTTGAGAATGCGGTGATATAGGGGTGAGATCCTCTCCCGAAAGTACCTAGTATAATCTAACATTTACTAAATTATCTCAATAAACTCTGTAGACTGTAGAATTTGATATTTGTTACGGTACGAGAATATAATAGAATTTTACATATTTTTGAACAATATTTTTTAGAGCAATACGAAGCTCTAGAACCATATACAAAGTCAAGCTTTAAGGCGCACTGTGTCTTATAGAAGATTCTCACGCCTGCCCTATGAAAAACAAAATGATATAAGCAATTAAATATTTAAAGTAAATTTATTATTAAAGCAAGGTTGTGATATTTTACAAATAGTAGCAATAACTTTTCTATTTTACATTGGTAAGTGAAATCTTATAATGTGGAAAAGGGGATTTTTGATACTTTTCATGAGTATCGACATGAGTATCGAAAGATACTTTTTAATGCTATACTGAATGCACTTGTTCAAGTAAACTTGTAATTCTCATTAAATGCTCATTAAAAACTATAATATACAAAACTAAATTCAATTAATAAATAGTATTGATAAAATCAACTGTCAATTTTGATTCGAAAATATAGTGTTAAAATTAGAAAAATTATTCTTACTTACATAACAAAATATATAATTTAATAACCGTATATACTGAAATCAAAAATTTGCACATAATGTAAATAAATCAGTTTAAAATTATGCATATTACATACTACATATTTTATTTTAAATTAAGAATCAACTAAAATTTTAATTCAATATTAATTCTAATATCATTAATTACAATTTACAATAATAATTTTTAATTATAAAGCTATATTTGTATGCATTTTTACAACATTGAGTACATAATAATATAAACACGGTTATATAGGCACTAACAATATTTACACTATATATTAGTTGGTACATTACATACTTGAAAATATTTACATATGCATACAAAAACAATTATGACAATACAAAATGGCGGCAAAATTTTTTACCAATAAACAAAACAAAGAAAAGAAGATAAAATAAAATAAGTTTTACACAACATTTAATTTATACCGTTGAAGGTAAACAAATTCCGTTATGTTATGTTTAATCGAAATACCGTTATATCTGTTTGATATTACATTATAAAAAATAGATAATAGGAACAAAAAATATATACATACATAAATGTAATGTAAATGTAATTGGTAAATGTAAAATTCAAAAGGGAATGACAGTAAATAAATTAAAAATAAAATTAATTATAAAATTTAATTTGATAAAAACTAAAATATAGTTACTTTTATAGCTGTTAATGTTTTAATGTGTAAAATTAAATTTTAAATTAATTAATTGAATCAACTTGAATTTTTATTCTGGAAAACTATATTATTATAAATTTTTATAGATTTTTGTCATATTATCTATATATATTATCAAGCAAGAATTTTGATATGAGTTTTTTTTAACTGATAAGTCCATGGCGTGACATTAAAATTCGAAATTAATTTTAAATACTTTCTGTCCAGTAGTCCAATATTTGATATATACATAGTCTCAGAGTCTACACTTCAAACTATAAATACATAAGAACAGTGATAACATTTCAGAAAATTCTAATTAATAAAGTCAGCTTGTCATATTAATATTTGTAATTGTAACACTAAATTAGAGGAAGTAAAGGAAATTTTATTATTATGTATATATGTGCACATATAAATCAAAATATGAATACTATATTAATTTAGTTAGCAATTATAAATATTATTTACATTTATAAATTAGTATTTAGACCAAAAAAAACTAATCCCAATCACAGGTACATTATTACGCAATTTACTTTCGAAATTTACAACTTTTAATTCACAGTAACAAAAAGGAATTAGAATTAACTTTACAAAACATTCTATTAATAAGTTCAAATCTAAATTGTAGAATAGAATATGAAATAAAATCAGAATGTAAAATATCTCGTTGGTCCTGAGATTAATCTAATTGGTTATTTCAAATAATTTGAAATTTCAGAGATTAACGTAATGGATAAAATATAACATATACATAGGTTGCATACGATTGCAATCAATGGAAAAAAAACTATAAACATGAAAGTAAATTATACTTGATTTAATATAAAACACGCTGGGTGGCGCAATAGGTAGAGCGCCTGCCTTTCAACCGAAGGGTCCCAGGTTCGATTCCCGATGAAGCAAAAAAATTATTTATCGGTTATTCGACCTAGTCCAGTACCCTTTGTCATTGGGATAAAATAAATGACACAAAATAATTGAGAGTATAATCTGGTAACAACTTAAATAAAAAATGGAGCTATTCTATTTAAGGAGGCTTAGTTCCTTACAATAGTAGTAGTTTTCCACATTTAATGAGTTGATAAGCCAGTACTTTGTTAAAATAAATACTCGAAATATTGTAGATATTGTAGTGTAAAATTGCAGTATGGTACTTAATTCAGCACGAAAAGGTGATTTTACCTAAGTTACTGTCAAGAACATAAAAAAAAATACAAAAACTTCTTATTTCTTAGAAATATGAAATGCATCATCTGTAACGCCAGTACATAAGTCAGGTCATAAACAATTGGTTGAAATTTATAGACCCAAAGGTCCTGGCAATCCCAAAACTCATTGAAAAAATTGTTTATAACAAAATATATTTCCTTAGTAGGGATTTATTTTTCCGTTTTAACATGGCTTTATGTCTAAATATTTAAAAATTATCTCGACTTGGATTTTCTTCACCTATTTTAAAATGGCTGATTTAAGCAATAGACGGCAATTTGTAAAAATTTAACATTTTAAATCTGTGTAAAGTTTACTTCAGCATTATTTTTGTGCAATATTGTTTGGATTGTTCTCGTTTTCCAAGAATTTTGATAAGGTCTTTATAAAATAAGTCAAAATCAATTTAATATTAAGGACATCGCATGTGTTAAAATTTTTTTTAGCCTTGTTAGATTGGTGTTAGAGATTGGTTGACTGCTATGTGGACTCCATAATAGTTCATCTGTTTTAAAAGAATCAAAGGAGTACAAATATCCTTTAATAAATTGTGGTGAATAGAATACAGAATGAAACTTTTTTTCTCACCGATTGAATTTACTCTATTTGTTTTTTATGTATAAACTGATCATGTTATCGTACACAGAATTATTACATATTTTCTTTTAAATGTACCTAAAAGAAATTTTATATATACAAATTTGTTATCTATTCGTTATCATAGGACGAAATACATTACAATACATCCCTACATATATAATTATTTTTATTTTGTAAAATTTTACTGAATATGATATTTTTTGTATGTTTCAGTTTAAATTTATTGCTTTCATTTGCAACGAAAAAAAATATATTTTATAAATGGTTTTTATATTCCGTAATAAGTTGAAAATTATGTTTCTAAACGTTCATCAATAAATAAACAACTAAACTGTGTTGAATGGAAGTAAATAATGAAAAATCTTTGATAAATAAATAAATTAAACTGCACATCACCATTTTTAAAATAATATATTATCGACTAATGTACATAATAAAGTCAAACACCCCTACCAGATACATCATTTAAATTTTTACGTGCTAGGAATCGTTTTTTAATTCTAATTAGATACCAGATATAAATAAATTTATACCAATTTAAAAAGAAAAATGTTTCCATTATTTACAAAATTTTGAATTATCATAAAAAAATATAATATTTAAAATAAAGTATTAAAAAATAAATTTCATAAGATATTTTATAAACTGTAAAATGTTACTTCAAAATAAATCTTATTTCAAATTATATAAAAGAAAATTATCATTTTGATTACACTTCCAATGAATATTATGTTCAAACATAATGCTCATAATTCCTTTTCTATCTCCTTGATACATCAAAATAATCTCTTTTATATACATATATATTATTGCATTTAAATTTGATTTTACCAGATCTTACATGTTATACAAAAAAAAAACTACCGCTTCCTCAACAAACCATAATCAAGTTCATAGAAATTAATTACCGAAATATACTCGTATGTAAAGAGAGTATCTTAAAAATGTTTATTCGTACATAAATTTAGGGGTCATTTTCATACTTCAATACGGAAAACTTTTAACTAAAAAATAAAAAAAATAAATAACGGAAAATAATAAAAGTTACAAAAATTATTACAAAAGTTAAGGTTAAGTAACAAATTGTTGTTCATAATCAAATATTATATCCCAACTATAATATAAGTGTAAGCTTTTAAGTAAAAACATCAGAAAAATATCAGTTAACAAAATAAAAAAAAAAAACAACGATAAAAAAAAAACTTCCCTATAAATTTTCCCATTGAATTTTCCGACCATTAAAAAGATTTAGTAACATCGATAAAAATTTCAAAATAACCTTAATCTTATGTCCATCAGTTTCGAAAATAAAAGTAAAACCAAAAGATTAAGTCTTTTCTATAAGAGTGTCGAAGAATAACAACGAGACTTATTATATGAGTTGGACTTGAATAAATTATTTATAAACATACTTTTCCTAGTTCTTACATCTTATTTTAATGCGCACACACACCTCATCTCATACTGGATGTATATAGGGTGTTTCATTAATGTGGTAATCTAAAGTATGGTAATTATATATATATATATTTATTATATGTATATATTATCTTTTTCGTGTTTTTGTATTTATTTTAAATAATAACGTTACTTAAATTTTATCAACTATTCTATGTTATATGATTTCTAAATAGTGTTCATTTATGAAAAAATATTATTTATAAATATGATATAAATTTTTTGTAACTATTTTTCTCAAATTGAAATATCGAAGAGAGTGAATATTAAATTATATAAAAGCTTATGTTAGCAAAGTAATTTGACAAAATGAGTAATTTCCAAAATGATGTGAGTGTTTTTTTCCGATACAATTGGTATTAGCTTTTGTATGGGAATAGTTCTCCGAACGCAGCAAATATCAAAATATTTAATATTAATGTACAAATTAGTTCTATGATCACAATAGTATCAAAAAAGGTAAAATTATTTCCCATTAATATTCATATTTATCATCGACGCTCAACTATGTGTGAACTTTGTCTAAACATGCCTCGTAAATCTTCCATATTTTTCTTCACGCTAGATTTATGAAACACGAAACGATCGTTAGATGTTGGTCATCATCATGGATCATTAGATATTAAGCTATGCGAAACCTGTTCAAACTCCAAAACAGTTAAATAATTGAATGATTTCAATCTAAATTGTTAAAATCTATCTTCAATGGGTACATAATGAAGAAATTTATATTTAAATATCATCTTTTAAGAACATATTAAAAAAATTAAGAGGAATAATAGACGAATATAGACTTCAAGTACATCCAAATATATTGCCATCATTAACATTCAATAAAATATGTATCAAGCCAAGCAAACGTATATACTAAAGCGTTTTAGAACACTGGATTTAACAACCAGATTTACTTGACTGTTTAACAATCAACTTAAATTATAAATCAAGATTTTCTAATTCTTATTTTACTTTATAGGTTAATTATTACTCTTCAAGAATATCTTTATGTATAGAACACATGTGGAAAAAAATCAAATCAATTAATGTGTGATCTAAATTTAAATTTTCTATTGTAGAGGACACCCTGTTATATGAAATGGAAAGTGATTTTGCGGTCATTTTATCATAATGATTTGATAATAAAAACTATTTTTTTTTTGTATTAAATATTATAAATTTAAAAACAAATAAATATATATATTAATGTATAATATATGTATGTGTTACATTTACGAATATTTTCTGCATGAATATTATATTAAATACTTGCTCCACTGACCTTTATATTTTGCAATCACTGAAGCGTAATTCCAAAGTTCTTCTTTTATTTTATTTTTTTTCTTTTTATTATTTTTAAATTTATTTAAAATTTATTTTATTTTTGTTATAATATTAAAAACTAAAAAAAAAATAAAAGAAAACAACAAGACATTGAAAATTTCTTTAATGCAATAAGTTATTTATTCGTACGCCATATAAATGAGACATGTTTGTTTGTATTTGTGAATGCGTGTATTTTAAATGCAAATAAAAACCATCGCATGAATTTTTTTTATTTTTTTGCTATCTATAAGCATAAACATACATTTACACATTAATGCATACATTAATAAATTAATATTAAAATATATATATATATATATTTAATAAAAAATAATAAAACTACTCTTATTATTTCTACATATGTATTATGACGTGTATAATATTGTTTGTTGTTACCTTTATCAGTCGTTGACTTTCAAGCACGGGCAATTTGTTATGGTTTGGTGAGTGGGTGGATTGGTTTTTAAATGATTGTAAAATTGGTACTACTTAACTACTTGTGGTTTGTTTTTTTCTTGTTGTTGTTGATGATGATGTTGTTGTTGTTGCCGTTGTTGTTACATATTTTGTTTCTTGTACTATTGTTTTTAATTTATTTATACTGAATGTTATCACAATTATTTGTTTTGGTTGTAAACAAGTTTCTTGGACATTACTTAAAGACATTTAAAGTGTTAAAAAATTTCAATTATAGTATTCGATTAGAATACATTTAATTTCCAGGGTTTTAGGATGATGTTCTTGTATTTTTTTTTTTTATTTTGCTAGAACAGATGACATTGGCAGATTAAAATCATTCAAATTTTACATATAGAACGTTTGGACTATGTGACTCCATTGTTCTAAAAATACATTTAAATTTAAATGAAAATCCGATTCGCATAATTTTAGTAATAACAATAATTACATATAATAATTTCCTTCAACAAAAACATTTCGGTTTTTATAAACTCTGACGTCAAAACCTTTTTGTTGATTTCTTCATATTAAATATTATAATGATTTACAATTTCCTTAAGTCCATTCAATCACGAATACAATATTATAATTAAAATATTATTCTTTGTTGATTTAATCAAACTATATACCTTTATGAATTGAGTTTGATATATTTATAGGTCTATCATAAAGTTCCAAAATTCAAACCTTTTTGTATGATACAGATTTACACAGAAATATCAGAGTGCAATTTGCTAAAAAAAAAATACGTTAAATGTGCTAAATAAACAACTGTTTTATAAAGTGAAAATATGTTATATAAAAAAGTGCTTCTTGTACCGCTGATAAATAAAATTTAATTTTTTACCCAACATCCGAAAATTGGAACAACGTTTCAACATTCGAATTTCAAAATTTTACTTTCTTTCTCTCGTTTTATGTTTTTTTCACACAAGTTTCATCCCTATTCCACATTCGAGACATAATATTTCCAAATAGTGCTAAGTACATTTTTATTATTAACCATTTTAGCTATAAATTAATACACATAACCAGTGTTAAGCAGTTTTAAGTATGCATAATTATACGTATTATAATTACAGTGTGCCTTTTTGACAAACTATTTATTTAACAGCGTTTTCTAACTATATTGAAAATACAATAATATCATAGAATATTTTGACTCTTTCCTATTATGACAGTTGTTGTACATTTTCATGTTAAAACTTCAGCCTCGAAAATGTCTTGAAAGTGTTCAAGTCAACACTGTTTTCTAAACTGAAAATAAGCAGTTTTCATTAGTTAGATCAAAGAAAAATTAAAAAAAAAAACATTTTTCAACATTTAAAATAATTCCAAACCTATTGGAACCTAACTGCCTTTACACAGATATGTGGTATACACAATTACATACAATATTTTTTTTTCTTCTGAAATTTTTATGATATATCTATTAATTTTAAATGTGAAAAACTATATCCATTTTAGAGTAATTTCGCTTTCATAATCTCATAGTTCCATTTTATTGTTAGGGATAACCAAAGTATATCTCAACTATTTTTGATAATTTATTTTATCACAATACCAAAGCTGAAAAAAAAAACTGAAAAACGATTTTTTTTTTGTCTTCGCCGGAAATTAAACCGGAAACTTTCGGTTGAAAGGGAAGCGCTCTATCTACTGCGCCGCCCAGCGTTGTTGTAATATGGGTAAGTAAACATAACCCTTATATTATAATTATACTGCCTTTTCAAAAAAAAATCCCTTAATTTTGCATCAGAACCTATAATATTCTAAATTACAGGTCAAAGAGCAAAGAAAATTATCAAATTTGTTGAACACCTAAAACTTAACAGAAATTATGAATTTTAAAATACATATTTCAAATATGCAATAAAACTTACCAAATTGTTGTGATTTATGAATCTTGTAATTTACATTAGTGTTCTAGTATAACAGTAATTAAAATAAAATCAAATTATTCGAATGCAAATCTGTAATTTATATTTATATGGTTGAAAAACAAAATATTTTAATAAATGTTATGGAACAAAAAAAAAATAGTTATATCTTGAGTCTTCTCTGATATGTAACTGATATGTGACTGCTGTTTTCAATGGACTGTAAAAATAGTAACAATAATATACATATGTTTAGTATATACCAATTTTGCACAGTAATTTAACCTAATTTAAAGAAAAAAATTATACACAAAATATAAAAACAAATTAGTCCAGAAAATGCTAATCACAATAACTTCCGAAATCAGTTTCTGAAATCTAATCCATTTTCTTTTGAAATTTTTGAATAACGGTTTGTGAATTAACAACAATCATCCTTCATTCTAGAAATTCTATCCATCTAATATTCTACATATGTATGTATACATATAAAATTTTACATAATTTTAAATCACAATGACTGTATTCTTTCAACACCAATTATTACGGTTTGTAAACCTCGTCTAAGGCATCATATACCGAATAAGTAAGTTGTAATTGGTTGAAAAAACAAAAAAAGAAGACTAAAAATTAAATTGTAACATTCAGGCTCAATTTAATTTTTATACCGGTGCTGTTAATTTCATCAGATAAAAATATTATATATACATATATATATTATGTTTGCTTATATTTCTGTTTTTCATTTAGATCTTTTCAATGATCAACCAAAAATCTTATAACTTCAATTACTGTCATCAGAAAACGTTCACCTTTTACGCAATCAAATTAAATCATTCAATTATTTTTTTTTTCTATTTTTTTTACTCCTGATGTTACAATACTCAGATTTTACGGTATGTTACTGAACTAAACTAGTTGATATTATTTTTTTTTAATATCATTAGCAAAAATTATTAGAATACACCTACACCAATACATAAACAATTTTTTTTTTTTTTTTAGTTAGAATGTAATATAGTTTAAAATAGTTGATTACAAGTTCACATGATGGAATAAACGAAGAATCTATGTTGTGGAAGGTGAACTTACAATTTTTGTTGTTGGGTACTTTTTTGTTTTTAATTACACGCCAAGGTAATAAATAATATTTATAGATTGTAATTTTAAATGCCATAATACATTTATTTAGAATTCAATGTTAATTAGAAATATATTATATTGAAGTCTAATAACATTATTAAATATTTAGTGTTATTACAAGAACTATATACAAAAAAAAAATATCGATTCATTTTAATTAAATAAAATGAAATTTCTAAATAAATTATATTTTTTTATATTTTGATTTTAATTCTTCTTTTTATATTTATTAATCGGCTTTTTATTTTTAGTGATAATTTAAATTAAATAATTAAATTGTTGTCAGGTTTCCGTTCACTAATAATTTTTAATATTTGATTGCAAATATCGATATTTCGGAAGCAACATACTTCCTTCATCAGTGCTTGTGACTAACTGTATACATTTCTGTAGATGTATACAGTTAGTCACAAGCACTGATGAAGGAAGTATGTTGCTTCCGAAATATCGATATTTGCAATCAAATATTAAAAATTATTAGTGAACGGAAACCTGACAACAATTTAATTATTTAATTTTAATTCTTCATCTACTACGATACTAATTTGAATATTCTGTCGGATTTAATTGCAACACTGAAGTTTTCAAAAATAAATTCAAATCAAAACATACTTTTAGTTAAGTTACTATGATTTGAAATTCGGAATTAAAATTTAGAAAAATTAATGCAAAACCCAAGAGGAAAACGCAATCAGACTAAGTAAATTCTAAACATTTTTTATAACAATCAACTTCAGTTTTTTTTTTTATAAAATTTAATCTAGTAGTTCTTTTATCTATCTATACAATTACGAAAAGTAACGGTTACGTAAGGGTTACCAGAGAAGAGTTCTTCAACGTCTTGATGAAATCCCATTGCTGGGTTTGTAATTTCAACAACGCTTTACTTAAATAATACCAAGTTATTGTAAAATTAATTCAAAAAATATATTTCAAATTTAAAAGAGAAAACTATAACCAAAATATCAAAAAAAATTTAATATAAAATAATTATTTTAATTTAATTTTGTTTATTTTTTCTAATTACAGACCTCTTACTATTTAATTACCCATTTATATAAAACAAATTCATAAAAATGTCAATGCAATTCAAAAAATTTAAACATCCATTAGTAATTATATTTTTAGTATGCCTTTTATCAAAATTTCAGGTTTGTATTTTGAAATTTTCAAATTTTAAGACTATTTACTCCTAATAAATTTTTTTTTTTTTTTTTTTCAATTAAAAATTTTTAGAACACTATTAGTGTTGCAACAAATTATTCAAGAAAATCAACATCATCTTCAACAGCCTCATCCTCATCACCATCGGCATCATCATCATCATCATCTTCAACGTCATCAGCAAAAGAGCCAGACAGAGCTGAATCAGAAGCACGTTTAGTACAAATAAATGATGTAAATCGATACTCAATACAGCCACAAAATCATTTACTTAGTAAATGGCATGCTGATGAATGGTTAAAATATGAAACTAATTTTGTATTCAATTATACGAGAGTTCAACGTAAATAAATTTCTTCGATCTCTAAATTTATTATTATAATTACAAAAATATATTTATATATATATATATACTTTTACATTTTTAGATATTGAAGCTGAATGCCAAGATGATTATATGAAAATTCGTGTTAATTTTAATGGTTCGTTTACCGGACTCTTATATTCGACAGGTAATACATTAGAACTTATTTTCAGTGATATGGTCAGCAAAGGACAATAAGTCCACATAACATTAACTCCATTCGGGAAATTAGTCCACTTCAGTGAGAAATAATAACACCTTTAATTTTGATGGACTTATTTCCCACCGAACCATAAAAAAAGTGGAATAAACTCCCACCAAAAATTGAAACAAGGAAAAATTAGCAAATTCAGAATTAATACATTGTAATAATACATTGTAAACCCAAGGGTTATGTCCTATGTAGAACTGGCAGACTGGTGCTCCGTTCGCGGTTTCTATACACATTAGGCCGACAGATGACGGTGGCCTTAGCTCGCGCGGCGGCTTTAAACTTCTGGAAAAGAGTAATATGTTCCCTTTTCTAGAAATTTTATTAAACGGTGCAAAATTTTTATTTAAAACTGGGGACCCTGATTACGCGCCGTCACCCAATTTGTTTCACTTAAATCTTTTGAAAAAAGGGTTATATCTCTTTAAAAATTTTTACATTTAGTATGTTCTTTCGGAAAGCCCTGAAATAATATCAGTATGTCCATTTAAATTTGCGCACTTAGTTCATGCACTCTTAATTTGCAACGCCTATTACAATACGATAAGACGAACAAAGCACGAACAAAAATATAAATGAGAGAATTTTGAAGACACTCTCATAAAATAATTACTGAATATGAATTTATTGAGTGGACTTATTTCTCATTTCTTCATTTGGGTATGGAATTATTGCTCACTAAAAAGCGTGCACACTTCAATTTTGTGGACTTATTTCTCACTTGCGTGGACTTATTGCCCCTTGCCATATGCTCGAGTAGAACTCCTCGCTATATTTAGTAAATTAATAAATAAATAAAGACTTTTTAAAATTATTTTAAGATATAAAGTAGAATATTTCGTGAGAATTGAAATAGATTCTGGTAATGATTAATAGCTTTTATGATGATAAAATGAATTATAAACACCGCAGGGTGTCATTAACACAGAACAAATAAAGCAAATTGTGAATTAGAAGATATACAAAAATTAAAAATATTTAATGTCAAAAAGTGAAGCAAAATGTAGTCAAGTGAATTTAGAATTTTAAACAATTTCTTCGAAAGCAATTTTAATTTCCATAGAATCTACATACGTTACCGCCGCAAAGATTAACCTTACAAGTTTTTTTCTATTCACTTTAGGTAATTATAACTTCCGACTATGAATTAACAGTCATTTAAGCTTTATTAGAGTTGATGTTGTTATAATACATGTCATAACTTCACATGTCCTAAAATTAGAAGTTTAAAATATTGAATAATTTGATGAAATCATAATTAATAAATGAATCATAAATTAAATGGTCTTAGTACGTTTCTTGGTATATTATTTTCGTTTTCTTGTTATTTCTCCTATTTACTTCAAACTGGATAAACTTTGAAAAAATTTTAAATTTTTTGCTTCTTCACGTTTAGTTTCAACGTTCTTGAATTTTTTAAATAGTTTCCAGAATTATAAACCAGTTAATTCAAAAACTTTGTATTTCTAGGCTACGCATACGATCCGGATTGTGTTTATGTTAATGGATCTGGTAAAGAATATTATGAATTCTATATACAATTGAATCGTTGTGGAACATTGGGTCAAAATGCATTAAATCAAAATAATATTAAAAATCCAACGGTAATTCAATAATTAAATAACAAAATATATTTTCAATAGTTATATAATCTAATTGTATATATAACTATTAATACTTTTCCTTTTTTTAATTTTAATTTAGAATTTCATGTGGAACACAATAACAGTTCAATATAATCCTTTAATTGAAGAAGACTATGATGAGCATTTTAAAGTAACCTGTGAATATGGTTATGATTTTTGGAAAACTGTTACATTTCCATTTATTGATGTTGAGTAAGTTCAAATTGTAATTAACGTTAATTCAAAATGACGATTATTTCATTCGTTTTTTAAGAGTTGCAACTGGAAATCCTGTTGTTTTTACACTAAGTCCACCAGAATGTTATATGGAAGTTAAAAATGGTTATGATGCTAACGGACCAAGAGTTATTGGACCAGTACGCGTTGGTGACCCATTAACATTAGTTATTTATATGAGAAGCAAATATGGTAGAATGAAATTAAATTTTGTATAATATGATTGGGCCCTCGAGATTTAATTATTTTTTATTCTTTTTTTTTTAAATATTAGATGGTTTTGATATGATTGTAAGCGATTGTTATGCACATAATGGTGCACAAAAACGTATTCAACTTATTAGTGAAGATGGTTGTCCAGTTGATGATAAATTAATTTCAAGATTTCGTGGCACTTGGACAGATTCAGGATTTTATGAAACACAAATATATGCGTATATGAAAACATTTCGTTTTACTGGATCCCCAGCTTTATATATTGAATGTGATGTAAGAATGTGTCATGGTAGATGTCCTGTAAGTTTTTATATTTCTTTTAAGTTATATATATTCAGTATTATTACGTAGTGTAAATTTAAGAATATGTTGAGTTTAAATTATTTAAAAAAAAAACATATTTTTAGGGTCAAACATGTCATTGGAGAAATCTAAAACAATTATCAAAAAGAGATCTTCAGGATCAAACGAATCCAGAAAATAAATTATTATCAAATTTAAATGAGAAAACTCAGTTAGAAGGTGTTAATCTATTTCAATCGTTAAGAGTTTTAGAAGAAGATGATACAACGTCATCTAGTAAATTATCAAGATATCATGGTCCAGATGCCCATCATTCGGAAACATGTTTAGAACTATCTGTATTTTCAGCTTTATGTACATTATTTTTAATTTTTGTATCTTTACTGGCTATAACTTTATTAATTACTTATATGAAATTAAGAGAACAAAAAACAATAAATGGTGTTTAAAAAAGTATATTTTATAAAAAATTAAAAGCAAAAAAAAATTTTTGTTTTTCTGTTAAAGTAAAAATCTCGAATGAAGTTAACCTGGGTTACAAAAAACAATTAATATAATCAGGTAATTAATAATATATATTTGATATAGATAAAAAAAATTAACACCCATTTTTATTCAACACTCATTGATGATCTGAGAGGGATATAGACAGAGACTGATACAGAGATAGAGAAAGAGAGAGAAAACGTTGATTAAACAAAATATAAAAATATTACAGTAGATCTCCAAAAGATTTTTAAAACAATAGAATTAAAACTGTTTTGTTTTTATTATCTCGATTATATCTTGATCTCAGCATAATTTTTGGTTTTTTGCACGATTAATTTTTAATGATGTCAAATCAAATCAAAACGTAAGAGCGTGTAAACACAATGTTGAATCAGTATTATGATTATTCGGATTTATTTATTATAACTTTACTATTTGACGAAATCAATAAAGTAACTCTCCTTCAATTATACGTATTTGTTTTCGTTCAGTTTCTAGTAATTCTCAATCATTAATTTTTTCTACATTTTCTACATTTTTTACACAGTTAATTACAATAATTTATATTTGATACCGTTTGCAAGAGGATTGCTGTAAGCCACTCAACGGTTGTTGTTGTCTGAACGACACCTGCGACAATTATTTTCTTTACTAAACTTTATTTAATACGTGATGTCATTTAATATTGTTTGATTTTATGATTAAGCAGGCTTTTATCTTGAACTGACGGATTGTGACAAATCTGCGATAAATATTTAAATTAGTAGTGTTGTAAGTTGAATATTCAGGATAACTTCTTGAAAATCGATTGGCATAAACCGTTGTAGATTTCAATTTCTTCTTCAGTAAATATTTTCTTTCAGATTAGTAAATATTTCTTTCAGAAATATTTCTTTCAATAAGAAATATAACTCCATCAGTAAATATTTAATTTAAAATAGATTGAATATCTTTTTGATTATATTTATTTATTTATTTCAATCTACTGGGTAGATTTTGCTAATAAAATATTAAAAACTATAACAAAATAAAATTAGAAGTAGAAAACAAAAATTCTAAATATAAAAATAATTTCAGAGACAAAACCTAATCATATTCTTTTGAACAGACTCTATTCTTTTAATAAGTTTATCATAATAAGGCATCCAGATCGGACAAGCATACTCGAGGTGAGAACGAACAAGTGCAGTATATAAATTTTTGAATGTATAAGGATCAGAAAATTGCTGTGAGTTACGCTTAATGAAACCTGACATGGAAAAAGCTTTAGAAATAATTCGATCTATGTGAGCATTAAAATTTAATTTATTATCGAGAATGATACCCAGGTCTTTTGTTTCACAGACATGTTCAATAAGAGAACCATTGATATTATAATAAAATTCCATTAGAGTTTGCTTCCTAGAAAATGACATGTAACTGCACTTATTAATATTTATAACATCTGAACCATACCTTAGATATTAATCAGAGCATCCGAACCAGAACTCAGATTAATATCTAAGGTATTAATTTTATTGAAAATATCACAATATGATAATTGCATGTATCCAAAATCAACAAAAGATTGTAGTTGATTTTGCAAATTTATTCTTGATTTTGGTCTTATAAAAACTGATTCAAAATACTGAACGAATAAATTGCAAGTTGAAACTGAATCTGTAGCTGTTTCATTCTTGTAGGAAATGTTTTGAGGAAATCCACAGGACTTTCTTCGGATATTTATAAATTTCCACAAGTTTTTGAAATTTGATTTTATATTAGACTCATAGGTAAGAAATATATATATATATACTATTAAAATTTACATTTTTCAGATCTGTGGTAACACTCTGATGCACAAGTGATCTAAAAAAGTCGTGTTTATCAAATCAAAAAATCGTTCATGATTTCTCAAAAAGTATTATATCAAAAATAGAAAAATATTTATTAAATACATACCTTGCAATTATTAATCATACCACTTTTTAACTCTTAAACGTAATTGATTCATAAAACAGTTTTAAGTTAAACTATATTGAAAAAATATTATTTGCTTAGTATTTTTGATACATTTAATTAAATTAATTAATTATATAATAATTATCATATTAACGTTTCACCAATTAAACTGGGGAAAGCCTACCTACAATCGGCATCAATCGAAATTCGTTAAATCAGACACAGCCTCTATCTGACTTTGACACAATTTGTAACGCCGGGTAAGTAAATAAATAAATAATATTTTAACACTTAATCACGACCAATTTACTCATTGGCTCATTATAATCTATATAATCACCAGAAATTTATTTTTACAACTGTATTAATCACAGCAGGAATCAATATCAATTCGTTTTAAACATTCCACTTTAATTTTAAAATTAATTCAAAATTTTCTTTAACACTGCACTTAACTATTTTATGATCTCGAAACTAATGTTCGATTATTTCAAAGACTCTCCAAGTTTAAAAAACTAATTTTTTTTATGAATGAATTTAAATTACTATTATGTATTATTTTACATATTTACTATAGAGAAAAAACAAAAACACACAACAAAAATAAACATAAAAATTAATCAAAGTTCATTCATCAAACATAATTAATTCGAAATCAATTTTTTTTATTAATTTTTTTGTTTTTGTTGTTTATCATATAAATCTACATAAATTTCAAATTTAAAAATTTTACTAAAAAACATAAAAAAGTCAAAGAAGAACGAAAATTCTTCTTAATTTAGAAAATAAACTCGTTAGCTCTTTTTCTGTTTAATTATATTGGACTTTTCAACCCATAATAATCTTTAAATCTTTAACAATTTGCATAATTCTTCCGCAAATTTTGCCGATGACATCTGATAAATGCAGGAAGGTGAGAAAATATATGTCATGATATAATATAAAAGTAATAAAAAATTTTAAATGACAAAAACAAAAACTAATAATAAAATAAATAAATAAAAGTACAGAGTGATATGAAGGTAACTGTTATATTTTTAATGTATTTGACGAATTTTATGATTTAAGACATTATAAAGAAAAACTGGATTCGTTAATTATACTCGAAATTTCATTTTGACAGTATTAGATAACATTTGAGAAATATATTTATGTATTTTGTATTTAGTTCCTGTTATTGTTTTATGCCTTTATGCTATGGGTATTTTCTTCAGCCTAATGATTTTAACACCCAAATCTTTAAAATTTAGAATTCTTTAATCTATTTTCTTGTTTATTGTTCAAATAAAGTACTTCAATTTAAAATTGGACCACAAGTAGTCAAATATAATATTTGTTAAAATCATCAGAATAAAACCCTAAATTTCCACTCCTTCATGAAGCATTTTCAAATGTTAAAAAAATTATATTATACTTATTTGATAAATAGTGATCTCGTTCATATCGCATTGCAGCTAAATTTAGTAGAAAAAAATTTAAGCTGCTAAACTATTAAACGGATCAAATAATAACGCTCAAAGATCTGAAAAGATGCTTAAATTGAGTAGAAAAGTGCAAGAGTTCATAAAATACCTGTGAAAAAATGGACTGCCAATATAATAGTAGAACCAAGTACTATTTAACTGGAAAAATATCTGTGAAAAAATACAACATCCAGCCAAAACGAAAATATGAATTCAGATTATATTCAATTAAGTAGTATGATAAGTATTGAGTAAAATTGTTGGTTTTGATGAATTTAACTAAAGTTTAATAAAGTTACTTAAATAATGAAGAAAAGTCGTTGTTTGAATAAATTAGTGTCATGAATGGTAGTTTTTTTGTAACAACTCACAGAAAATTTTACAACAGTACTAATGTAAAGAAAACAATTTTTTTCGGGTCAAATCAAATGAAAACTCAAACCAATCACATTGCGTTAGGGACTCAAATTCAGCAAATTTTAAATAAAACCACTAATATCGAGAATTTAGTTGAGTTTAATTAGCAGTTTTATAATATACCTGAATCGTAAAATAAAATCAAGGTTACGCTTTTGCGAATATATAAAGTGAGAACGTGTTTTAAATTATAAACGTAATTAATCGTCAGAATAATATTTATTTTATTAGTAGAAAAAATTAATATCGTTAATAATAGAAATAACGTCTGTACCCAGGGAAGTATGGTAAAAAAATTAACAGCCATTTACATATAAATAAAATATCACAATTAAATTACTTAATAAAAATAACAGACAAAAATTCCCTAAGTTAACCTGTATTATTATTATTATTATTATTTGATACCATAATAACTCTCTCAAATCATTTTGTCTATACATATTTACTCAGAGAATAATCATTCAAAACTGCTTAATTTAAATTTAAAAAAATTCGAGCAAAAATGACCTTGAAAGCTACCAAAACAAAAATAAAACTGAAGCCGACAGAAAAATATTAATATTTGATGTTAAGATGTACGACACCGGGTAAGATTTATAATCCATGTGATGATTAGGTTAAAACAAAAAATTGTAGAAATGCACAAACAAACTCTAATAACTGTTACATTCATGCAATATTAATTGTCATTCATATAATATTAGTTCATACAATATTACTCACTGTTATGTAGTAATTTTTTGACATTATGTCATTATGTTACTTTTATTTTCTCTTCAGTTGATAATTTAACCTTCAAATGATTTCACTCTGAAATTTTACTCGATTTGTGTTGATTTTAAGAAAAAAATTACATTTTAATTGAATATTTCTGTTTCGAATATGACGAGTGATTTGATAAACAAGATAAATTTATATCATAATTTTACATATGTATTCAATTAAATCTAAAATATAATAAATTGAACATAATGTTAAAGTTAATTAAATAAAATTATACGTTAAACTTCGTCAACTAAAAATTATGTATTCAAATAAAACAAAATATTTCAATCAAAATAGGAGTATGCACTAAATTATTGATATAAAAAAAATTGGAGCATATGATTATGAATAAAATAACAACAGAGTATACCTGAAAATTATAATCCAATTTGAAGAGAAGATTTGCTCTCTTGCTAACCTCTCTCATAATATAACTCGTAGTCATGAAGACTAAAAACAAAAAACGAAAACATATGGAACTTATTTATACCTCTAATTGTAAAATATGGGATGATCTTGAGCAACAGTAAAATACGTAAATACTTCATCCTCACCCGGGCTCTACGAAAACTTCGGTCAGATTGCTGGCGAACTACATTGTTGATAACTTAGGAGATATCTCATAAGATACCTACTTCTGATAACTATAAATTTGTTACGGATACGAGAATAGATGGTTTAATCGTCTTTTTCATGGGATCACCATGAACCCACATGTAACCTAGACAGATTGTTGTGGCCCCATTTAAACTAAATTAACTTAAACTTAAATTAAAAACCACGTGAACAAACCTTCACCAAAGAATTTCTACGAATCTTGAATTATCTTTTTTAAAATCATCAAACATTTTTATCTATATAATGATCACATCGGCCTAATTAAAACACCGATACAAAGTCTTGATGAGAATTTCAAATAATAATAAAAAAAAAATTCATTTGAAAAAAATCTACAAGATATATCTAATAAAGATGTATCTAAAATATGTTTTTATTTTTTCAATAAGTTTTTTTTCAAAATAGATTGAATTTTCTTAATGAAATTCTATTTTTTACACGATAATTAAATTCATACTTTTGGATTTCAAATCATATAGACAAAATGGAAAATTTCATTATTCAAGGTCATTTGTTTACTCTGAAATCGGATCGAATTTTTTAGTGCGAATAACATTTTTTTTAGCATAAATTACTAAAAAAAAAAAGCAGAAAAAAATGTAAACCTATGACTTTTTATCAACATGATTTCGATACAAAAATATAACAGTGCATATCAAAAGTTATGTTAAATAGAAAAGGTTTAAAAAATTTAAGACTCAGATTCAATTAGAATACAATAATTTTTGTTTAACACTGTACATGCTTAAATTTTGATGAGCTCCATTATTGCATTTTCAATTTCCTCTTATTTTTTTTTACTCTTTTAAATTTGTTGATATGATACTGTCCAAATTATGAGTGTTTATTCGGTTAATAAATCACAATTAGATCGCACCTTGATCACATTTTTATACTACAATCAAATACTAAAGTGATTTAATAGAGATGATATACTTGACTATTCGAAAGATAATTTTTATAATGTAGTTAGATTGTTTGTTATTGTTTTGAAAACAGATCATTAAAATATAATTCAAGATTGTAATCTCATAATAAAAAAAAAAAAAAATTATTTAATTGAAAATTTTTGTAAGAATACCCATTCGATTTTCGATAAAATCGACATTATGACAAATTAATTGTGCTCACTACAATTAAGATTTCTGATAATAGTTATTGTGAAAACATTTTTTTTTCTTTTTTAATTTAAGATATCTACATTCGAATTCGATTCGAATTATTGTTTTTTGGAATAAGATAAATGAGGTCAAGTTAAAGGTTATAAATAATAAGAAAATATTTATTTAAAAAAAATGTTTTTAATTTTAATTTATGGGATTTTATTAAATGGTAAATTGTACATGTTTAATTCTCTTAAATTTCTTTAGAATATTTCTTTGGAAGACGATTATGTCATATAATTTGTACGTTAATTAAAGTCTCAAAATTAATCTTGTATTCAATCATATACTAATAAGTTATCGCGTATATAAATTAAATTAGTTGAACATTCCATTTTATTTTAGGATAGACTGATTATCACCATTACTACCATTTAGATATATCTGATTTTAATATGAGAGATTAGGAGAAGAATATGATTGAAATGTTCACATGTTGCAACAGTGACTATACTAGCAGATCATGCATAAACAAACACCCCAAAATACAAGTTTATCAAATTCTTAATGTTATAGTCAAACTTTAGACACTCCTCAGCGAATGTCATAGCAATTCTTGCAGTTGAATTAACCATAACCAAGCTGAAAGAATCTTCTTTCTTTCTTTACCTTTCATATAAATGAAACAATATCTTTTTTTATATTTTAAGTTTAATATATATAATATGTAGTTGCAAAACTAATTCTATCACAGATTAATAACAAGCCTTTCATTCTGTAATTTAGAATCTTTCACTTTTGTACTTTAGATCTTCTAATTTCTGTTGCTTTGCTATGAATGATGCGACTCTAATTTGTTGATGAACATATTAAATTAAATGTGAGTATTGCCGTAGTCAACAATTTGTTTGCAAATATTCTATTCTCAAGGTAGGGGTCAGTAAGGGTCAGTATTGCTGTAGTGAACAATTTGTTTGCAAATATTCTATTCTCAAGGTAGGAGTCACTAAGAGTAATTGTCTTAATGCAAGCATTTCAGAATGCTTGAAATTCCTTCGAATAACTTTTGTAGAACTTATTGAAATGAGGAATAGGATAAATCTATATGCAAAATCTTCCCCGCTTCTGTCCGAGTCTTAATTAAAAAAGGAAAACCCTTCAAACAGCCTGCTTTCTCATTGGGTGATCTTGAAGGCACTGAAATTCTTTAGATCAAGTTCAAAATGAAATGAATAAATTTATGCGGAGAAAAACCCCGCGTTATCACGATCATCAGATTACATTTTTCTACATTTCGATCGATTACGCTATAGAAAAAGATGATCTGTGTTGAGCTTTCTAAATTGATATTGACTTAACAGCATTATTCTAAGTCCTAATGAAACAGTTTCCTATAATTGATTAAATTTAATTGTAGTCATTTACTTATATAAGAACAATTAAGCAATATATCACCAATATATTTCAGCTTGCAATAAATATTTATACTCGCCTGCTCAAATATTTAAAGAAATTTCACGTATTTCTGCAAGTTGCCAAACATATTTATTTTATTTTGACTATCGTTTCTCTAAGATATATAATTGCGTCAATGTTTGCAATCTTATCATTTGATGCATCACAATTTCTTTCCAATTAATTATTTTCATCTTTTTGGGATAAATTTACACTTTTCTCTTAAGCGAATTAAATAATAATGACATAAACAAAATTTTAGTCTTCATAGAAAAGATAAAAGATGAAGATTAAAGATAACCTAGAAATTTAGATCTCAATTTCAAGAAGAAATTATTGAAATTTTAATTGAAATTTATTGCAATGACCTCCCTCTAATAATCCGAAGCACAAATATAATGTTGATCATCTTAAAGTTCCTTATGAAACCAAACAAATTTCACTATACCCATTACGAAAAATCAATACATATTTAAAAAAAAAAAAAACACACACACACAAGCTTTATAACCTTCAAGTAATTTTCACTGTTCAATAAAAACTAAAAACCAAAAAAATTATAAGTCGATATAGTTAATTGAATTATTAATATGCACTATGTAAATTAATTAATAAATAGTACAAAAAAAAATTATTATATGTTAAAAAATATGATTACAACTTAATACATTATCATTATCACAATCATCAGTATCATCATCATCATAATTACAAAAAAAAAAAAAATAAAGTTCATGGACTACTTAAATGATAATATGATATCATAAAAAACAACGCAGTGTTAACCTAGCTTCTCATGCTGTCACATTATCAAAATTTACTAATATACACACAAAATTAAAACCCACTAATCATAAATTAATTTTATTTGACGTTGAAGAGCCAGTATCACAGCACGTGTCAAACACACAATCTATACTACTTCAAATAGACTACAGGCTATATTTTAGTAATTAAACAACAAATAAATCTCATCGGAAATAAGAACGAAGAAATATGAGAAAAAAATCAAGGTTATACGATATTCAAAAACAAAATATATTATTATTATAAATAAATTAATAATATGTTTGGATAAAGATGAAGATGAAGAGAAAAACAAAAAAAAATAAAAATTAAATAAATAAAGTGAAAAAAAATGATCAAAAGTTATTAAAATTATTTTAATTTTTATATTAGATAAATTTATAAATCCAATTCGTCATTGTCTCCAGTATTTTCCAATAAAACTGAGAAAACTTTTTTTTTTGTTAACAATGTCTCAAATAATTGAACTAGCAACCCAAAAGTGGGACAGGCTTTGTTCGTATGGAAATTTTCCCCGTAGTAAAAAATCAAAACTAAACCTATAATATAAATGTTATAATAGTGAAAATAGTCGAATATTTTCCTTTTAATTTTACTGATATGCTTATCATATAGAAACGCCATAATAAATGTTATACCCATCATTTTAATCTACGACGAAAAATTATTCAACCCTACGAAGCATATATAAATCTGCTATATAAAGTTTAAAATAATATAATTAGGTTGATAAAAGATCTTCTTTGGCATATAAGGAACTCTAAAACACGTTAACTTAGAGACACCACATATTAAGGAAGCTATCATGAAAAATAGAAAACAAAATTCGTATAACCTTTAAATAAGACGAAATCTTTACGAGTAATTTTTAGTATGGATCAAAATATAATAAGTATAAAAATTTCTAACACTATTTCGCAATAAATAATAAATGGAAACTATAACCAGAAAATACATAGTGAACTACATCCAGAATACCTCTATGCTAAGCAAAACGTTCTGAACACTGGCAAGGAATCTAAAAAATGTGAATGCTATAATTTTTTTTTTTATTCTCAGTTTCTGTAACCAATCATTTACGATGAGATAGGAAATAGTGTTACACGTAGGGTGCTGCAATACCTTTTCAGGTTCCACGTTCAATTCTCAATGAAAGCTGAATGCTTTATAAATTTTTCAACCTAGTCAAGTTCTATTTATCACTGAGAGAAAATAAATGACAAAAACAAAATATAAAGACCACCTCTCGAAAGAAAAAAAATTCTGAAAGTTTGCCTGCATATCAATATTTATAGGTAAATTGATGCATAAAATAAAAATATGGAATTCAATTGATAATTCTAACACGTTTTCTAACTTATTGTACGACCGCTGAAAAATAAATTTAAGTTTGACATCACAAAAGCGTTTCATCATACAACATTTCTCATAACAATGCAAATGTTAACTTTGGTTATGTTTTTTCTATAATAAGGTCTTCACATAAGAGATGAAACTGTTCTAGGATCGTAGGATCATAGAATATTTTTAACAGAAATTTTTGTAGTACATATACAAAATTTCTAAGAGTAAAAGGAATTCTAAATCTAAAATTTCTAAGCTCAACCCTGTTGCGAAGTTTTAAATATTCACTATTGAATATTTTCCAATGTAAGGTAAAATTTTCGTATTTTATTTCCTACAATCCTATACTTATTAGGTGAAAAGTCAAGCGTTAAATGGAAATCGCTAGAAACTGTTGTGTCTTCTTGAAATCAAAAAAAAAAATGTGAATGAAAAACCTAATACTACACATATCATGGTATCCTTAATTCTAGGTTAATTAATAAAATTTGGATGGATTCCAATACTTTAAGCACAACAATTTTTAAAAACATTAATAATGTTATATTAATGAAACTAAGATACTAAACTATGGTTAGTTGTTTTTGACAATAAGATCTTCATTTAAAAGACGAAACTGTTCTATAGGATCGTCGATCATAGAATAATTTTGACAAAAATTGTTATTGTATATATATACAAACTTTCTTAGATTAAGAGATCCTACAGCTTAACCTTGTTGCGAAATTTTAAATATTCACAATACTATTCATAACACTAAGATATGTAAATGTACTTCTGATAATGAAAACTGCAAAAGTGCTAGTTCTTAGATACCATCATTAGATTCTAAAAAAATTTTTAAGTCAAAATCTAATGTAAATTCGATATTTTACATGAGAATTGAGGACTCTTATTATGTATCTTGCAATTTATTACAAAACACTAAAAACGTTTTAACATTCTCTCTTATTTCTATATCTATTCACTCTCTGTGTTTAGTATGAGTTTTTTTTTTTGTTTAACGATGTGAAATAAAAATGAAATGAAACGGTCGAGACTTAACCATAATAATATATAGTATCGAATGATTAATTCTGGGCGATTCTAATTTAATAATTTTTGTTTAATTTCTTATAAAAAGACAATAACAAATTTTTTTTTCTCTTATAAAAAATATATAGAACAGAATCTGTTATGGATTCGTTCACGATATCAAGTTTTTTGAGTGTTTTTATAACATCAAGTCTTCATAAAAGGTAAACAAATGCTTTTGTTATTTTATTTGTTTTGATTGCGTAAATTAATTATTTTTTTTTAATGGGTATTTTGATTTTTGACATAGTAAAAAGTGGTAAATAATTTTTGTTTAAAAAAAATATTTTACCATCGAAAATAAAATTAGCATGAAACGCTAATGAATTCCATTTATATACAAATATTTATTATAATAGGGTATAACTTCAAATTAAAAATAAATTTGTTGCATTTGACATTTTAGAATTCGGGAACTAATTTAAAAATTTATAAGGTTTAATTAAATTTAATTGTATTTTTAAAAAAAATAAAAATATTAATAATTATTTTGAATATTAAACGAGAGAAAAATTGTAATTATTTTTGTTAGTTACTTTTAAAATACTGTTAATGAATCTTTGAACATAATTAGCATGTACTTATGTAAGAAGAGTAGGCTTAGTGCTATTTTTTAAGGGATCTTAGATTTACATTAACAATTCCCATTTAGAAATTTTGCAGACATATCTTATTTACAGTATTCTCTGACTCTTGCTATAATATTTTTAACATTTGCGGTATTTGTATAAAGACCACAAAGAGATGCCTCTTTCCAATATCTAATAATATATTAAAACACTAATAATGTCAGCGAAACTCTCCACTTCGATAATCAGTAAGATGATCAAAAAAAATCTTAACTTTTTTTCACCTCGATAAATATTGCTTCCCATGAAATAAATCAAGTGGTGAATTATAGTAAAACCTCAAAACAAATTTGAATCACTTTTTTCATCACACTTTTTGCATCGTATCGCATAGAATTTGCTAAAATCTGTCACGAACAAGAACAAAATAAATTAAGTGGTGAATTATAGTAAAACAGTAAAAATAATTATATAATGAAGCCTTTTGAAATTAGAAGTACCTATATAGAGAATAAGTATTAAGATCTTTTGATAACCTTACTCTTATGCCCAATGCAAAGACAGATTAAGATGATCATTAAAAAAATATATATTATTTTGACCTGACAGTCTTCATTTTTTAATCGTTATTAATTGTTCTAACTGTTGTTGTTGTTGCTTTAAAAAAGGTAAATTTCTTTAATGCTACACCGGCAAATGTAATGGCAAAAATAGCTGGTTTTATTTTATTTTTTCCAATTTAAAAAAATATATATATATACGTATATAATTCATGCATTTTGGATTTTATCTGATAATTTGGCAAAGCTTAGGAAAGTAATAAATTTCTAATTTAAATAAAAAAGTTAAATGTCAACATTTTTAATGTTTGGTTTATAATTAGAGATCTATTTTAATTTTTGTTTTTTTTTTCAGAATATTTATCAATTATTTAATTAAACACTTTTGATTAAAAACTTCTCTTGATATACCCTATTGTTAAGACATCATACGAAATGCAAACAATAACAATAAAAACTATTTTTTTATTTTTTAATTACTTATCAGACTCTAATATAAATCCTACTACATTAAAATCAAAATCAAAGAACTGGAATTGAATTTTTAATAGATGTCATAGAATATCTAAAAATTATAAAGTCAATTAAAAATTATAATCACAATTTGGTGTAGAGGAATTAAACGAGTAAATCGCCTCATTATAATATTATTCTCTAATTGGATTTTAAATAGATTTTGATTCAATTAAAAAATTTTCAATTCAAATCAAATAATAAGAAGTCTTAAATATCTATTGGAGAGGTCATTTCAATGTCATGAAAATAAAAAAAAAAAACAAAAACTATAGGAAAACAATCATATCACAATAAAATTAACTGAACAACTTTTTTTGTGATATTTGATTTTTATGCATATAAACATAGTCATTTGCTAATTATAACATTATTAAAAATTTAATTTCTACAATTATTGTTTACTCTCATATTTAACAATCATCAAGTTCATGCAGAGATAAGAAGATATATACATAATGTATGTTATTTCAATTGATTATCTAGAAAACAAATTAATTTTACCGTTACATTATAAATACATGCATGAACATTTGCTGACTAAAAAACTTACGTATAAACACTACACCAACTTAATTCGAGAAATATTTGAATTGTTTTTGTTCATAATTGAACAATTAATATGGCAAAATATAGCATAATTTATGCAACATGCTACATTTGTAAATAACTGTTATTTATCTGTTAATTCTCATACTTTCAACTAAAAAGAAAAATACACATAGTACCTTACAATGTACAAAAGCTCGAGGAAGCCCAAGATCAAAATGACTGAATAAAATCAACCAACACTAGTTTTCTACGTACATCTTCGCAATTATAATCAATTCAGTTATATATCCTGCGTAATTAATATATTGAAGAATATCTGACGGAAAAACTATATTTTCAAATGAAAAATTTCTACAACATAAAGAATATCGGTTAGCGGTAATCTATAAAGTTAGTTTAGATTTTTAATTTTAATAAGTCAAATTTTTAAAAAAAATAAAACTCTAATTTTGATAAACCGGGAACAAATAAATTTAAATTACGCATTCAACCCCACATTGTTTACTCTAATTTGCCTCGCTAATTCTGTTACAAGGTCAACGCTTAAGTTTTAAATGCATTATTTGGAATAAATTAAAATTTTAAATGCATTAAGTTAGATTTTTTTTTTTCAAACTATTTTTTACCCAAATGATCTGAATCAGTAGTTTATTGATTTTTCTATTAACTTTTTTTTTTTTTATTTATTATTTTTGGAAATCATCAAAGTCAAACTATTTCCAAAATATTACAAAATAATAAAAATTAGTAGCTAACTTTAGATATTTGTTATTATCTTTTTTTTATTTAAAAGACAACCTACAATAATGCCGTCAATGGTACTGCGTCAATTATAATAATTTTATCGAATAATTTAATTTAGTTTATTTGAACATTAGAGATTATATTTCTATTTCCGGCATTTAGTTACAAAATATATATTGAATTACCTTATATATTTAATTTTAATTGTATCACATTAAATTTCCTTTAATAGTAAATAACATAAAAACATTCCAAAATAATTTAAATCTTTAATTTTTTGTTTTTTTTTTTTTTTTAGATAAATTGCTTGTAATAAGACACCTTTATCTTACACCTAGTTATTGGAAAGAAAAATAAAAATTTAAAATTAAGTAATTAAGTTTTTTGGGTCAATCTATTTAATTTGGGGCCATATCTAAATTTGTGTTATATTTTAATTATAAATAAATAAAATTATTTCCAAAACAAGAAAAGAACCGTATACGCAGTTTGATCCATAAATAAACATTTGAATTTTTAATATGTGGAAAAATATTCAAATAAAGAATTATAAAAAGGGTTACTCATTTGTAATGTCACTAAAATTTAGTAGTTTTTATCCATTCAAACAAATAATTCTATGAACAACTTCTTTATTTTTTAGATATTTATGATGAAATAAAACGTATAGGTAGGCACATGTATGTAGAAAATGGTGATTAAAGAGGAATTAAAATTGTTTTCTGGGATGTATCCTACTCGTTAAATCATTTTGAGCTTTTTACAAAGCAGTGGAGTTATTTGAATTAATTTGGGTGAATGTAAGATTCTGAAATAAGCCTACAAAGTATGCTCCTGTATAGTTTTAGTACAAATTAAAGCCGCATAGGAACAGTATAGTTTTAAACTGTTTTTCATCTCTACTGTCTCTAGAGGTCAATCTTTTTGTTATAATTGTCTTTGAAGGAGTGCACCAAAATAATCCCTATTATCGTAATGATTAAGCAAAGGGATAGTTTATGGTCTACCATACGCCATTTCAATTTTAAACAACGATTTTTACTTCATAAAATTTAATGTTTTTTTTAAATATTTTTTTATTATTAATTTTCATTCATCATTTTTAAGAAAAGTCAAACGAATAAGAAAAAATTAATGATCTGATGATTATTTTGAATTTATTTGAGGAATTATTTTGTTTATTAACTGAGTAATTTTCTACAGCTACTAAATGACTAAGCAAGTAAAAAACCCATAAGATTTGGCTAAATTAAATTGCAGTGTTAGTTATTTTTTATTCTTTAGAATTTGTAGTTATTCTATAGTCAAGAACTATACTGAAATTCCCTAAGTGAGTTTTTACTGCGGTAGGTAGACCTGCCTTTCAACCGAAAGGGCCCAGGCGAAGTAAAGAAAAAATTGTTTTATGGAATTTTAAACCTGGTTCAGTACCCTTTGACATTGGAATAAAATAAATGACAAAAAATAGTTGAGTGTACAATCTGGTAACAAATTAAATAAAATGGAGCTATTCTATTTAAGAAGGTTTAGTTCCTGACAATAGCAATAGCTTTCCACATTTAATAATTAAGCCAGTAATTTGATAAATAAATATTCGAAACATTTTTTTTTTTTTTTATATAATTCCAAGTCTATGGGATGAACACCACCCTAAATGCTTTTTAAACAGAGATTTGGAATACACAATCACATACAATAGCTTTTTCTGTATAATTTTTGTGGTATATCTACTAATTTAAATATGGAAAACTATATATCTATTGTAGAGTACTTCGCCTTCATAATAGCATAGTTCCATTTTATTTTTAGTGATAACCAAAACTCTCAACTATTTATCATTTATTTTATTCCAATGATAAAGGGTGCTGGACCAGGTCGAAAAATCCAGAACGCATTTTTTTGCCTCCGTCGGGAATCGAAACTGGGACCTTTCGGTTAAAAGGCAGGCGCTCTACCTACTGCGCCACTCAGCGTAGGTAAAATAATATTGTAGTAAAATATTGTGTATAAGCTTACAGTAAAGCCTAAATCACTGTCAAGAACATAAAAACAAACTAAAGAATATAGATTATAAGACTAAAATAAGTCACTTTATTTTCCAGAATCAAATCATTTCTTAGTTAATTATTCTTTTACACTAAAATTCGATTTTAAGTTTCTATTTAGTTATTTATTTTATTTATATTTCAGCGGACCATAATTCAAATTTCTTTGTAATCAATTTTTCTGTCACAATTTGAAAAATATTTTTAAATCTATTTCTCTCTCTTGTGATACTCTGGTTTGCTTCTCCACCTACCTGCCATTTCTACTTACACAATTAATTTATACATTACATATTTCGAACCTTTTAAAATGTTACCTAAATGCTATCAATTACCTTATTAATTTATTTACTCCCTCAACTGTTCCTTTAGTATTGACCAGAATTTTATAAACACACTGTATTTAAATGAAAAATTTTGAAATTTAAATTCATTCATATAGAAAAAATATTTGCTCCAGTTCCATAATTTAATTAAAAAATCACGTATTAATCATTCGCTATGAACTACAATTTTCCCACATTTAATAAAATCACTGCGATTCAACACAAAATTTTGACTATTTTTAAATTTACTATTATTAAAAATTTTTTTTTTCTTTTTTTCTTTTTTTATTTTTTTATTTATTTTTGTTTTCATTTTGATAATTTAAATTTGATAGGTAGATCAAGTTTTTATTAAGCTTTAAAAATTAATGATCATCTGTATTTGTCTCATTAAGGTGAGATACTTATAAAAATGATAATAGTGATGATGATGTTGATGGAGATGATGAGAAAAACAAAAATTATTTAGTAATCAAATTAAATATTTTGAATAAATTTTCTTATTAGTTTTACAAAAATAAACTGGTAAACAAAAAAAAAACACAAAAAAAATAATAATGTGAATTTGTAATTTCCTTTTTTTGTTTGATGCTATTTAGAAAAACAAAAAAAAAAACGATTCACCAATTTGCAATTTAGTGCAACTTTAATAATTTTCAAAAAATTGATCATCATTATTACAGGTAGGTCTGTTTGAATATATGGTAATCAAAACAAAAATCAAAAATGAGAATTAAATATTTTATTTGTGCAAATTTAATTAAATATTCCAAATAAAATTTTTGTATTTTAATTAAATAAAATTTATTATAAGAAATTTAAAAATTAGATCAGTGTCGGAACATTAACAAAATAAAAAACGAAACCGAAACTTAATAAAATAATATTTATGCCAAATTGATAAACTATAAAGGTTGATGAATCATTTGGTATTTTAGAAAAAAAAATAATTTTGTCTTATGCCTATGGAGAGCAATCCACGGTGAAGAATTCGCCGGGTAATCCATTTTTTTGTCTTTCTCATAGTCTACACCAAAATAGAAAAGTTGGTTGGTAAAATATTAATAATATTTGATATAATGGCCTTCAAAAATGAAAAACAGATGGAGCGGTGATTGATAATGCATTAGACTTAAATTAGCTTTAAGAATTTTATCTGATTTAGATTTCGTGCGTAAATAACTAAATCAAGTTATTACAACAGTAAAAAAAAAATGTTTAAATTTCAGAAAGAGTTAATAATGAATAACCTTTTCTATATACAATATTGTGTGTATGTTACCTAACAAACCAGCTTCTAACCAGATCCGGTATTGATATATCAGAGGTGTTAACGGTTAATACGGATTACCGACCGATATGAGGTTACGCAACCAACCTATGCATTCTTTTCAACTTCCAACGTCGCAAATACAACAATGTAGACGAAAAAGAAATTGCTGAATACCTCGTTTGTAGCTGCCCAACCTTACCTTGAACAAAATTCTCCAAATTTCCCAAACTGTAAACACACAGGTTTTGCTTTTATAGAACCACTACTTTTATCGTATATTTATTCAATCATAATATCCTTATTCTTTCAGGGCCTCGTTCTCTTCAATTTCGCGTTCGGGAATAATTTGAATTAGCTCACATTTTTCTGAATACTGAACTGCATGCTCGAAATACATATTCAAGTTTTCTAGATTTGATAATATAATTACTTTGTTGATTATTTTCTTTTTCATTGTCCGCAACAATAATTCTTCACTTGTTACTCTCCCCGTCCAACAAATTTTCAGCCCCTTTCGATAACATAACATTTTGAAGGTATCTAATTTTTTGAGGCAAGTATACTTGGATTTAAGTCCGATCAATTCCAAATAAACGCTAGTGTTCCCCAAGGATCAGTTCTCTCAACTACCCTATTCCTTATATTTATAAATGATTTGGTTCAAATAACTTTCAATCCAATCCACAGCTTTGCAGACCATAGCACTCTAGTAGCCTACTACGATTTTCATAAAAAATATGAAGATACATCTATCGCTGTGTCAACCAAAAGAGATGGGCAGTTTCCTCAGCCATGATTTGGTCGCAATAGCTAACAAATAGATTCGAGCTTAACACTTCTAAAACTCAGAGCTGTACAACGAAAAATTTCCATTTTTAATCCTACTCTTTGGTTTCAGGAAGATAAACTTCAGCGGTTTGAAAGCTTAAGTATATTAGGTATGCACCTTAACCGAAAAATGATCTGGAATGATCATATATTTGATGTTGCAAAAAATAAACGCAGCCAAATGTTTAGGTTTTCTTAGCCGCTGCAAGGCTTACTTCTCCCCTGTGACCTCTTGAAAATCTATAAAACTTTCATACGATCCAAAATGGAGTATAATTCTCACATATGGGCTGGCGCTTCTAATATTACGTTAAAACATTTGGATAAAGTCCAAAAATGGGCTTCCGTCAAATCAATGACCCAAATCTGACAGTTCATCTCGCTCCTCTTGAACATCGTCGTATAGTCGGAGCTCTCTCCCTTTTTTATAGATATCTCGTAGGCATCGGCACATGCTCAGTGAAAATTAAATCTATATTACCTTCACTTAAGCGTTTTTCCCGGGCAGCATGTGCTCATCCCTACACCATTGAAATCTTTAGATGGCAAAAGACAAGATATAGAAATTAGTTTATAGCCCAACACCCGAATGTGGAACCAAATTCCATCTTATGTGTTCCCAAAACATGAAAAATTCTATATTTATGACCTAAATAAATTCAAGACGAACATTAACACCTTCGTTCGTAATTGCCCTCCTTCCCTTGTACCATCCTCCTTTCCTAATTTTCCTTTCTCACCCTAGCCAAACGTACCAATCGGTATAAAAGGTCTCCACCTAGTGTTTTGGCTATGTATAAAAAAAAAAAATAATGAAACTGTAACCATAAATTTTTATTCGTTTTTAAGATTGTATTCTAGTTAGGATAATAAGTAACGAAAAATATGCCGATTTTTCGTTATTAAGTACAAAAATATGAAATTAGGAAACAAGGATATTTTAATAATAAATTTGAATTTGTTGAAATGCTGAATTTGTTTTACTAATGTTAAAAGAGAGAATTTAATTTTTTTTAAAATTATAGTTTTGGATCTTCAATTATTATAAAATTTGTTCATTTATATTTTGTTATTAATTTTAAAAATGTTGATGCTTAGAAGGGCATTACAATTATAAAAAATAATTTAAAAATTGTCTACCTTAATAAATCACTAACAAAACAAGTAACATAATACGATATTATTTAATTAATTTCAACATTAAAATGCATACTAGAATAGTAGAATCATCAAAATTATTTTTGATTATAATAATGGCAGCAATAAATAAAATTAATTTTTAAGAATTTGATTTTAAAATAATTTTCGTTTCATCTTTGTTTTTCTTACTTAAATTTATTTTTTTTCATGTCATGTATACATTAATAGTTAGATATTTCCTTGAATGCTTCACTTTTAATTTAATGTGTCTTATATGCATTATAATCATTATAAAAATTAAAAGTGACAAACATTAAAAAACAAAATATATTCTAACACTTAGTAATACATTGCTATGACAAGATGACGCATTAGTTGAGACAAGACTTAAAATAAATTGTATTTTTACTTTTGCTTGCTTTAACATAAAAAATAATTTAAAAATTTATATTGTCATAATAAATTAAATTAAAATAAAGAAAAATTTGATTGTTTAATTAATTTTAATATTGTGTAATATTATAATGATACCATATTCTGGCAGTGTGATGGTTCTTTATCCCAATTTTAATTATATTTCAAATATATATTATATTTGTTCTGCTTGCGTAAATTAAAAATTACCTAATGGTAGACAGTGCTGATTGTGTATGATTGTGTAATGTGCATACTTTTTTAAACTTTTTAAACAGATAATATTTTTTGTAGTTAGAAATTCTTCCATCTGAAAGAACACAACTTTTTCGAGAATTTTTTTATACATTGGTATAACATATTTAAAGATCTTAAATCATATGCCTTCTTTGTATTTTTTATTTCTTCTACAGGCACTACTATTCCTATGACATAGGAATGTTTCCATGATCTCGGAAACATTCCTTGCGTCAATCAGGTATTAATAATTTTAGTTAAGATAGGTTACATTAATTCCTTAGATTCTAACATGATATTTATATTCAATCCACTAAAACCATTTTTACAATTCATAATTTTATCTAATTCATATTCATTTATTTCCTTAAACTCAAAGATTTGTAAACTATCACTATAATTTATGTGTGGAATGTCCTTATTTAGCTTATTAACGTTATCATTAATCAAAATATTCGTTTAATTTATCCACTAAATTTTTGTATTTGTTATTATTAATAATTTGATTATTTAATTCTATTTCATTTATACAATTTTCATTATTTCATATAACATATTTCTTTATTTGCTTCCACATAGATTTTTGATCTCCTGGTGCTTTAGCAATAATTTTCTTTTCTATAAAGTTATTTCTAATTTCTATACATTTACTTTTATAAATATTTCTTGAGAGACTATATTATTCCCAACTCTCGTTTGTTCTTAGTAATGTGTATCTTTAATTTTATTTCTTTTCATATCTTATAACCTCCTGCAATGACACTCTGCTGTATTACTTCTCCCTATAAATGATGTTTTTAACTTCTCAATAGAATTTATTATATGCTTGCTAAATTTTTACAGCAGTTAAGTCTAAGTTACTCTAGTTACTCAGTAAAAAAATTTTCTTTATCGAATTTGACGTATTTAATTATGGTTTCTTTTCTCACATAGTTATTATTCATTATTTTAATATTAATAGCCCCATGATCAGAAATAGAAAAGTTGTTATGTACTAATGCTTCAATGTTAGAAACATAATCCGTTAGTACATAATCAATGAGAGTTTGACTTGTATTAGTTATCCTAGTGTAGTCCTTAATAATTTGCTGGATACCAAAAACTTTGCTGTATTTGCCTCTTTTCACTATTTTAATTTTTTAAATCTATATTAAAATCACCAAAAATAAAGCAGTTTTCAGCCAAATTTACATTAATTTCTAAATATTCCCTTAATTTAATACGAAATTCATTTACTCCGAAATTATTCTTACATATATAATTTCTTACATATAATAGTACACCTCCTGTGTGCCTTGAATATGATAAACTTGTAAAAGTTATATATCCCTTTATGTTATATTCGTGTTGTTCAATATCATCTGTAATATGAATCTAACTTAGAATAACGAAAACAAACTTATATTTCTTTACCACTTCTTCTAAAGCTGCGAAATGACTACATAAACCTTGAATATTAAGGTATATTCCAATTTAAGACATTGTTAATTTTATGTCTATGTTGCTATATAAAAATTTTCCTTTTTTAAACTTTGATTTATCTTAATAGAGATGGACCGATTTTTACAAAAACACTATGTTTAATATCAATTTCTAAATTTAGCGTTGCATTTGCTCTACAACTATTTATGCATTTCAATTCACACATTCTAGTATCATAATGTTAATAAACCTTTAATTTATCCCATTTAAATATAACCTTACCCACCTTCAACACTCTTTTGAAATCATCAAATCTCAATTCAATTACACCGCTTTTTTTGTGAATCCAATATTGTGTTTCTTAACCGAAGATCAAACCTATTTGACCTTGGCGCTTTATATACAATAATTTAATTTTTTGTAATAAGATTATCAGTTCATTCAAGCAAATTCTAACACCTATTAAATATTTGAATCAAAAAAACATACGACAGCGGTACTAATTTTTTATATACTAATAATTTTATAATACTAACGGTAGTACCTAATATTTAATATTATTGTTTTCTTGTATTAATTCAGAATCATATCATAAGATGATCACATATTTTCACAAAAATATCATTTGAATATTAAACGTTTGTTACACAATTTAATACATCCATGTACATATAACTCATACAATTTTTAGATTTCTAAAAAAAATGTTGACTTTGAAAAAGTTTCAAAAAATGAAAGAATTCATTATCAAATCGAAAGACTTAAGCGAAAAACTTAAATACTTTTTTAGCACTTAGTTTTAGTCATTTTTCTTTTCGTAATCCAGTTTCGATTAATTTAAATTAAAAATATGTTTTTTTAATTATTTAATACTATCTGAAATTTAAAATTAAAGCATATTTTTTGGAGATCATCTGATAAGAATTTATTTTAAAATACCTATTGTGTGAAAATTTTAATCCGAAATAAAAGAAAAGAAATAACCCAAAGTATTTCAAAGTATTAATGAAAAATTCAAATTCAAATAATATAATGAAAAACTATTTTGAATTTACATATTTTAAGATATTTCGATACAAAAAAAAAAAAGAAAAAAAACAAATAAAAAAAAATTACTTAACAATATTAATTTCTTCTAATATCTCTTTGTTTGTTTTATATATGAGTATAGTTATATATAAAGTTTTTATTCTAACAATTAAATATAAGATTGATTCCCTAACCTTGAATTTTTTTTTTTTATTAAAGTGAGTTGATCCGGTGAAAATTTTCAAATGTATAAAATAAATAAAAATTGAACTGAATTCAATAATCTTTAGTTTGAATAGGTAAAATTCAAAGCAAATTATTTTAAAATAAAACGTAATAAAGAGCCATGTTTAAAACGTTCATATTAAAATAAAACTGCTCAAAGATGTTTTTTTGTTTTTATATTGAAACACTTTGAATATTATTACATATAATAAAAAAGAATTTAATAAAGTAAAAATAAAAGTGATCTATTGTAAAAATTTAGATTTTTTTAATTTATGAAAAAAAAATATAATCAAAATTTTTTGAACTCAGATTTAAATTTAAATAAATAAATACAAAAATAAATATAAAAAAAAAACAAAAAACAAATTTTGTAAATATATGACCACCACATTGATTATTCATTTATTTTGTTTTGGTATTTTAAAGAATTTATAGTTTTATTGGCGGGAAAATGAAAAAAAATGTTAAGAAAATTTACTGAATTTTTTTTACAAATTTATTTTTAAATTATAATAACGATTCCGGTGCTTCATTTTAATATTATTTTTGAACTCTCTATAGCCTTTATAAAAAAAATGTTATCTAAAGTATTTAGAAAATTTATTTCATTTTAATTTTCATAAAGTAATATACGCTAGATGCCACAGTAGGTAAATCTCCTACCTTTCATCAAGAACATAAAAAAAAATATTTCACAACTCTGATTTACTTTTAATTAAAATTAAGAGTTTTTTCACTATATTATATTTTTGTTTTAAATTATTTAAAAATTAGAATATTTAATAAAACTGAGCATTGGAATTATATTTTTCTATTTTTTTCCCTTTAATTCTAAGGCAAAATTTTCATACAACTGAAAATCTTATCTTAATTTCCGGTTATATAGTTATTTCCTATACATAATTCAACACTTAATACGTAATCAAAATGAAGCACTGACTGTCAGACAACATACATACCGATAGTCATATCCAATATTACTCTGAATTTTAGTTATTTATAAAAATTTGTTTCTTTCAACATTTCAAATCGTTGTTATTACTTGTTTTGTAGCATGATTAGTCAGTTTAACTGTCATGTCATAACATTATTTTACGTTTTGGTTTTTGTTTTTCTAGAGTAGATATTTATTGATGAAGAGTTCATACTTTAAATTCTTGATTTTTGAAAAAAAAAAAAATACTTTTGAATTTTATCTTTATTTTTGTTTGTTATTATTTTTGTTTTTTATTTTTTGTACTATATTTCAAGATTTTGAGTTTTTTTTTTATTTTTAGTATGTATTTTGATTTTTATTGATACCATTTTTAGTATAATACGGAAGAGAATAATAATGAAAAAATAAACTTGTATAAAATATATAATGTAAATTCTCCAATTTAAAACCGTTAAAATAATATTTTTAATTATCTATTTAAATAAAATTATAAGTTTAAGATATCAAAAAAAAAATTCTTAGGCTTAATTAATTAAAAAAATTCTTTTCAATCTTAAAAATACAATTAGAGTAATACGATAAAACAGCTTTTAATGTCAAAATAGTTTTAAACGTCAAATTTGAAAAAGAAAAATTATATTAATAAAACGATTTGAAAAACTACTGAAAAATGATAATGAATGTAGATAAAAGAAGGAACATTTTAAAGAAATTGACTATCGCTTCATATAAGTTTAACCTCAAATTATCAACTCAAAATAATTCATTTCGAATCGAATCAAACATAGCATCATACTGCAATAAAGTTTTCGATGGGAAATAGGATCTTCGGTATTTCTGGTTACCAATCCATTGATTAATTAATTTTAAGTATTTTTGAAACTGCTTTAATAACGCGAATAAACAATGAGAAATGCGACAAATATGAAAACTACATAATTATAAAACGCGTTAATTGTATTTCAAATCTTAGATCATATCAAATGATATGAGGAACTAAAATTCTTTCAAATATTATGATGATGATGGGCTTATAATTTTTATTTTTATTTTTTTTTTCTGGTGAAGCACGAGTTTTTAATTTTTATTAATGCTTTTTATTAATAATATTAAACATCAATTTCAGAATATTTTATTAATATTTTTTTTTGTTATTGGCTACTATTCATAATTATTAGGTTCGATTTTTGTTTTTTTTTTTTTTTTTTTTTTGATATCATGAAGTAATTTTAATAATTAATCTATTAGTAAAATTCTTGAAAAATTAGTAGACAAATTTTTGTTTTTAATTTATATTTTATTTCGTATTGATCTTCTTTACTCAATTATGACAAAATATACAATTTGGGTTTTTGTTTTTATTTTGTTTTTATTATTAATATTGTTGTCTAACAATTTTATTGATATTTTGGGAAACTAGTTATTAAAATTATGTTAGGCAAACAAAAGAAAAAAGTGGTAATTACTTAAAAAATAATTTTGTTCAATAGTAGTTTTATTTAACTATATACACAAACACAACAACTATTTTATTGATATAGATAGTGGGAGATGTTATAATTTAATTAAATTAATAAATAATTAAAAAAAGAATGTTATTCATTTATTTTTATTTGGTAAATTAAGATAATAAAATTATAAACTTGTCATATTTTGCATAATTAATATTATTATGAATAAATAGGGATATTTGAAATATTATATTATAATACATGACAAATCTATTTCGGAATTCAATCTTTTTGATATGAAAACAATATTCCCAAATACTGTTGAACCCTAAATTAAAAAACTAAACTTATATTTGAAATATTATGAATTGTTTCAATATTAATAAATTATCAATTATAATAAAACTATTCTTTATTTATTCAATTGTTTTAAGCCGTATGAATTTCAAATATAATAATAAGATTATCAAATATATACAATTAGTATATAAGAATAAAACAAAAAAAAACATAACACAAAAACAAAAACACTTTTTTTATTAATTTACATAATTGTGTTATTTTTTTGAAACGTTAAAACGTTGAAACGCTCTGCCGCGCTTATTGAAAAAGCGGTAACTCGATTTTCCTGCTTTATGTGGTTTCGGAAACTTTACACCAAATAGCATAAATCTCAATGTATAAATTCTTATATTTTTATTAAGAAAATTATTTAATAGTTTTAATCCGGAATACTAAACAAATCAGCAGTATGTCATAATTCATAGTATTAGCGGTATATCAGTTGGTTTTATTTAATAATTAAATATTTGATCAGAAATTCTTATAAATCTCAATAAAAAAACATATATCATTGAACTTGGACTCTTATAGAATAAAATCGACATATCACTTTTAAATAAAACAAAATTCAATCCTGTTATCATGACAGTATCCCATTAAAAACCTAAACTATCACAATTTCATCATTCTAAAATATATTTTTAAAAAATAACCTTAATATTTATTAAGTTACATATTTTTATAAAATAAATTTTAAGGGGTGCGAAAATAATTTATACAAATTTGTTTTTTCTCGAAACTTACTTTTTTGAGTTACCGCTTTTTCAATAAGCACATCAGAATTGTAGATACGTGAATTTAAATCAGAAATGAATATAATATTTATTCTTATACCAATGATATTACTCATAAAATTCGAAAAATTAAGTGACAATAACAAATCGATTTATTACAAAAAATCAATTATATATCGTGCAGGGCAAGTAGAATAGCATAGCAATATAAAAAATTTATCATTGATAATTAATTAAAACAATTGAGTCGTTGAGTCGATAATTTTTTTCCATTTCATGTTGATTTGTTTTATAAATTCAAATTTAATAAATATATTTGTCTTCATTGATTATACCAGCTCACCGATGCTGATTTCTTCTACAATCACGACATTTATTACCTGCTAACATTAAATAAAATCAGGGCCCTTCTATTAATTTTTTCTTTATTAAAAAAAAGCCTAGAAAAAATTTCGCAACAAGATATGACAGTAAAAGGCAATAATGTTGCATACGATATTTAAATCTATTTGGGCATACCAAATTTAAAAAACAAATTTTGTCCACTCAGTTTGACGAGCTCAGTTTGACGAGTTTGATCGAATCAAATTTAGAATGATGTGATGATATAAATCAAAATAAAAAAATTCAGACAGTGTAGTGAGCGTCTTAGTGACTGATGTTAAGTTAACGCAACTTAGTCTCTCCTACAGTCCTATACATCACCCTAAATCCATTTCTTACTCTCACTTTTTCATGATGAAGTCCGTCAGTTTTAAAACTCTATTGGAACGATTAGGTAACCAACTCTGAATAATTAATTCGAATAGACAAAGAAACGAATTAGGAAGCAAAGCGTCTTTTTTCAATTTTATGAAAGATTTTATGTATGGTCTACAAATGATTAATTACCATCCAACTAATAAACGATTAAAAATAACAATAATATAATAATAGTACAATTAATAATACAGTTGAATTATGTGAAGTAAATACTTTTTATGGTTTTCCCATCATTTTTCAGGTTTTTCCATAATTTTCAAATTATATAAATGAGAATCCTTTAATTTTATAATGAAAATATCCCACTCTTTATACAATTATATTAACGAAATGCTTATATTAACGCGCTGAGTGACGCAACAGGTAGAGCGCTCTCAACCGAAAGGTCCCAAGTACTGTGAAAGCAAATGTCTTTATAGGTTTTTCGATCTGTTCCAATACCCTTTGTCATTGGGATAAAAAAAAATTACAAAAAATAATTGAGAGTATAATTTGGTAACTTAAAGTAAGCTATTTAAGAAGGCTTATTTTATGACGATAGTAGTAGTGTTCCACATTTAATGAGTTGATGAAAAACAAATGTAATGAGCTCGAAAAATTAATAATGAATACTCGAATAAAATAAAATCGCAGTATCATAATTAAAAGGTTTTTCTACCTAAGTTACTGTCAAGAACATACAAAAAAAACTTACCTCTTAATAACGTTATTTTCTATTACACCCAACTATGACGAACAGATCCTGAGCTTTTTATAATAAATTTCTATAATTTCATTTCCAAATCAAATTCATTTTAATTATTTTGCATAATAAATTTAACAACTTAGATACTTTTAAAACTAATCTAATTATCATAATTATATAATTAACAATAAATTAAAATTAAATAAATTTAAAAAGAAAAAGAAAAAACTTAATGCCTTTATAACTTAAATTTAAAATTTCTCAATATATTATGCATTTTTAATTGTTTTTAATAATTATTTATATCCAAAAAAATATTTTTTATAACTATGTATAATAAGCAGCCTCAAAGCAAGATGTCATAATATTTTACTAAAAATTTTTTTTCTATCAATAATAATTTAACTATACATATTAAGTTTTTACAAACAATCAATTTGTATCATAATCAAAATTTTATTAATTCTTTTTCTATAAAATAATGACGAGTATTTTTCTATACTTACTAACAAACGAAATATATTTATTAATTATTTTATTAAAAGAGATGGAAAGCGAAAAAGAGCAGTTAAACAAACAATTTTTTTCGGTATTATTTCCCTCTCTTTCATTATATTTTTACTAGCTGAATATGAGTTTATTCTCAAATGAACCATTTAAAAAATTATTCCATTAATTCTCTCTAATGACCCACCAAAAACAAAAAAAAAATAATAATAAACAAACAAATCCACCAAAACATAAAGATAACTAAAATTTAACCAAGAAGAAGAGATAAAATAAAGAAAAATAAATAAATATGTCTACTACATCTAAAAAAATAATATGATTTTAATTATTGTAGGTCACGGTATAACCTTTCACTGTTTTTTTGGTACCGCGATATATAAATACAATATTCACTAAGAGATATATTGTCATTTTAAGTTTCATAGTCCTACAAATTAGTACCAAATTAAATATTTTTAAAAATAATATAGATATTATTTGATTTAAAAAAAAAAAAAAAAGATTAATTTAAATTAAAGAAAAAAAAAATTAATTAAAAATGGTAGGTTAAAAAATAAATAATAAAAAAAAGAATAACAACAATAATTTCAATTTTCAATTGTCAGCATAAATTTGGATTATTTATAATTGGATTAACCGTAATCACAAATAGCTATGCTATTGATTCAGCAACACAAGGACCAAATCCACAGGATATTGCAACACCAGAACCTGAATATATTGATATTGATTTACCACCACCACCTGGTGTTAAATTAGATTCTATATTAGGATCAGCACCAGCTCCTCCACCACCACCACCACCACAACCCTTACCTCCAGCGCCAGCACCAGCTCCAATTCCACTTATATCAAATTTTATTCAATCAAGATCACAACCAATATCCCAACCATCACCATATAATTATCAACCAGCTGTTATTAATAATCATATTGAACCGGTGCCAGCACATAGTTTAACAAATGATGGTTATCAATATAAAGCTATAACACGTATTCGGTATCGTTATAGAATTTAAAAAAAAAAAATATTTTCATATAACTAGTTACTTATAATTTTTCTTCGTTGTTTCGTGTTATCTTAATTTGAATTCTGCACTATTTTTTTATTATTACTATTTTTTTACTAATTTTGTTTCTTAGTTAATTAATTATATAATCAACAACAACAACAACAAAATGACCTTTATTTAAATTTAAGTTTTGAAAAAAAAAGAAAAAACAATTTACATATAATAAAAAAAATTAACGTTATGCTTAAACTTGATGCATCAAAAAAACGATAATAAAAATAATAATAAACAACAACAACAACAAAATAAAATTAAGAAAAAGAAAAAAATAATAATTAAAGCAGTTCCTTTAAAAATAATCAAAAACATAATATCAAAAATATTGGATAAATTTCTACAAAATAATTTAAATTAAATTTTTAACTACAAAATGGCAGACATTCAACCAAAGAATTTTGCTCTATTTACACATAACGGTACTTTATAAAACAATTAATTAATAAAAAAAATGGTGCTTTGCATAATATTCATAATAATGTATGTGACTGATGTCAAAAATTAATAATAATTTGAATTTAGCGTAAAATGTTGAAAAATATTTATTCAGAAAGATTTTATTTCAATGTCAAAAATAATATTTATAGAAAAAATTAACTTTTCCTTTTAATGTTTCGAACTTAATTTACATAATATGTGCAAAAATTAATTAAAAATTGCAGAGTAATTGCATATACTTTGTGATAACTACGGGTGCATTTAATAATAAATAAATTTAGTCATTTGACAATATGATTATGTTTACAGCTTCTGTATAAATTTTAACCATAGACATTAACTGGATTAATTCAGATCTTAGCACTAAATAATGCCGTTAACGTTAATTAAATTTTGAAATTGATGATTTATTTCATATCAAAGAATCGTGATTTGATCAATGGATGTTTATTAAAATAGTATCGAAATATACAATTATATGTATGTATGCATAAATATATATATGCATATCTGCAAATTATATGGCACGCTATTTGATAGTTAAAAATTGTATTTATTTTGAATTTGTTTTTTGTCATTTTTGTTAAAAAAGTATTCGGAAAAAATATAAAAACAACAACAACAAAAATACAAAAAACGAATCTTTTGTTGTAAACTAAGTATGTATATTATTATTTAATTTATATAAATTACAATTATTGTTAATAAAAATAAAATAATTGTATAAAAATAAATGTAATAAATCTATATTCATGTTAATCGAAATATATGCAAACCAACATAAAAAAAATAAAAAAAAAAACAAAAATAAAATAAAAAACAATAAAATTTCAAAATTAATTTTTTATTTTCAATTTTTTAAGTTATTTAGGATTCTACTGCTGGAAATCATTAAATTACACAAAGAGTAATCTATTAACAATTATATTAAATTTAGAATTTTATGTTTAAATTTTAAACATTTGTATAGGTATATCATCAACAGATGAAAGACAGCATTTTGTAAAAAATGTTTACTAGTACATTTTAAAAACTAAATTAGTCGCAAGCACTGATAAATGAAGTATGTTCGAAATATCGATATTTGCAAAATAAATATAAATGATTAGTGAAAGGAAACTCGACTTTTATTCCATAATTTAAATATATCATTATAAAAAGAAATCTGATTATCCAAAAACAGTTAAAATAATTTTTGTTTCTTCGTCGGGATCGAATGTGAGACCTATCGGTTAAAAGTCAGACGCTCTACTTACTGCGCCCCCAGCGTATTTATCACTTTAAGCTTAAATTTGCCTTAGGATTCAAATTTTTGTAAAGCACAATTTTTGTTTTGTTTTCGAAGTATCCGGTCTATAGTTTTGACGGTAATTTAAAAAATAAAACAAATACTTAAAAATTAATCTTGTTCTTGTTTGATAATTTAATAGTTAATGAAACTCCAGGTTATGTGATAAAGCAGCTTATGTTACTTGGAGCAGTAATGTTTCCAGGTCATCTTCGTTTTCTGCAAAATTACTTTTAGCATAACATATAATTTCAACTTATAATTATCCAATGCGCTTTTACTTACCCTTCAAATTATTTTGTTCTTGATTGTGTTAAACAAATTTGAGATGTGGCTAAAGTCGTTTTTATTTTTTAAAAAATTGTGACACATCACACAGTCTTAGTTTATCTAGTGCCTTACTTGTATCAACAAAACATATTAATATTAGAAGTATTTTTAATTCGATTTTTTTTTCGATAAGCTGCCTCAGTACATCTGGTTTTTTGGAAGTATCAAAGTCTGTTGCAAAATTAATGTTTTTGTTACTTTCCCACTTCTTTTATAACTCATAATTGGGATCTATGCATTAGACGGATTTAATCGTTGTAATTTGTAGGGTCACATATTGTCTCACCTCACCCTAGAATAATTTACTATCGTAAAATAGACCAAATATTGAAATATAATTCATTAATACTATTTTATTTTAGTTATATGTACTATACTGTAATTTCTTCCTCAATATATAAAACTTAAATATTCTCACACATTTGTCTAAAAGCTGAAACTATTCCTCTACGTCAAAAAAGACCTTGTTTTTATATAATAATTAAATATCTACATACCTACAAACACATGCATTGTTTCAATATCGACAAAAAATAAAAAGTGTATTGTGAACGGAACTGGAATTATATGAAAATTAGAAAATTGTTTCTATAAAAATGTGAAATGTAAAATAAAAACAAATAAAAAAGAACTAAAAAACAACAACAAAATTCAATGACTTATGCAAATGAAGAGGACCCACCACTACCGTTAATATTTCAAATTTTAAATTTAAAATGTATCTCATCACCCAGCTTTTATTCAGCTATTTAACTATATACAAAATGTTATAAAATATTTTTATATACAAATCGATATCTCAGTAATTTAATTATTAATAAGTTTTAATTTTTTTTTTTCTACATGAAAACTTTAACATTAGAAATTTTAAGTTTAACAAAAACTTTTTAATTACTGGTAACTATATTACTTTTTGCTACCTAGAATGTTTTAATGAAATTTATAAATTTATTATATATGTTAAGTGGAATTCAAATTTGTACCTTGTTTCTACATATAGATTAACACTCAAACATATACAAAACCAGTATTGAATGTTTTTCCAAGAAACATCAGGTTCAGGTTTTTCCACCGATCACCCCTGTATAAACCACATTAACACATATACTGAATTGACACTGCTCATATATATTCATATTTCATATTTTTGATCTTGTGAAGACTTTTGATAGAGTGAATTCCAAGTATATTTGGCGATTTTAGTTAGAGAGACTTATTCCAGGGAAAATCGTAATCATAATTGAAGAGCCCTACAAAAGATAAATAAATTCCGAATTTTAATCGAAAACAATTCACAAAAACCCTTACAGGTATATCTAGGAGTCAGACAGAAATACATTTTAGCATTCATACTTTTGGAAATAGATGATAAATGACTGGTACTATGGATTGAAATAAAAGCAACTGATGGCTCTCAATGATATGAGTTTATTGGCATATACAAATAACGATTTGAAAAATATGTAATAAAAGCAGCTTTCTACAACACTGCAAAAAAAATCTATATCTAGAGATCACAGATAAGACGAAAATTATATGCACAAAATAACAGCAACCAATCTTCAAAAAGTAAAAAATTAAAGAAGTAAAGCAATTTCATTATCTGTGTATAGGACTATGCGTCAAGCTGGTGATCGAAAAACTGATCCCACTGCATTAAGACTAGCATCTCAAAATCAACATCAAGTTATATAATGCAAACATTAGGCTTATACATTATACTTTTTAGAGAATGGTTTCGTCATAACTTGGATCTTAATAGTGCCAAGATTTTACTACTTCAATTTGAACTACTTATAATTTACTCATTAAGTTTTTACAAAGTATAGTTGAATAGGAGGTCTGTTTATTTATTTTAGGGAAATAATATTCCCAGACAAATTTTTATCAATTTGCCTTTTTCTATGCTCTTACCAATTAAACAATATAGAATTTCAAAGCAACAATATATTACCAGTACATATTACAGATATATTTTTGAATTAACTGATAATGGAAACTGTAACTATATTTTATATATATAAAAATATATATAAAAAACGATTTCTGGCAACACTTTTCACTTACATCGAAAAGAAAAAAAAATTTCAATTCAAAAATATTTAAAAACATAGAACAAAATTATCCCATACATGGTAAAAAAATTCATTATCTAAGACACACACCACACAATAAAACAGTATAAAAACCATAAAAATAAAACTGGTATTATTGAAAATGAAACAAAACGGAAATAAAATTTGAAAATTACGATAAATTTGTAAAATGAAAAAATCTTTTTTTAAATTTCAACGAAATTCAATATATCTAATTTAGTTTTTTTGTTTTTTTGAATCTATAACTGATAATAATGTTAAATTAAAAGTCATTATGTTAATAACAAATTTTTAATTATTCTAAATATATAAAAGCTATTAAACTTGTACATTAAATTGATTAAATTATGTATAAGATTTAAAATTTTAATTATCATAAAAAGAAAAATAAGTACAATAAAAATAATCAATTTGTTGGGTCAATAAATTACCACCACCATCACCAACACCACCACCGTCACCACCACCATCATCAGCAGTACCACAAAATTAACTTCCCCTCCCCATCCATCTATTTTTTCATCCCTTTTTTATAAATAAAAAAGATTTATGAACGCGTATGCGCATTAAACATTGAGAGAACAAGCCTTATTTGCATAACTTACTTTAGAGATATTTTATTTTTAGTATTTATACATATGATATATATATATATATATATATATATAGAATATTTAGATGCATACCATATAAAATTTTATATTTCATTATACACATATTCATGTATGTGTGTAATATAACTGTAATAAAATTTTTGAATTGAATAATTAAAAATTAAATTAAGTCTTTAATATGAATGGAACTTTAAAAAGGATTTTTTTTTGGTCTTTTTTTTTTTTTTAATGTAAGAAAATGAAATTTTTTAATATAAATAAATTCCTTTGAGAATAAATTTGATAAAATTATTTTTAGAATGTTCCCGTGAAATCGTTCTTGTTTCTATATTTTAATATATTAGCAAAATATACAAACAAGAAAAAAAAAAATATAAATTAAGTTTTTATCTAATATAATTAATTTCTTATAGTTTTCGAGTATTTTGAATTATTAAGTTTTTGCGTTTTTTTTTTCATTTCGGATAAATTTTATAGAATTTTGTTTTAGATCAATTTATGTCCGGTTCTAAAGAATTTATTCAAACTAAATTTGATTATCATTTCGATAAATAATAATAAAAAAAAATTTTTTAATATATAAAATTTAGATTGCAATAAACGATATTGAATTCTGAATGTGTTTACAAAAATTTTCTAATTTTGATTATTTTGTTGTAATTCTGTTAACAAAGAACATCTTTAAGATGTGATTATAAAAGAGACATATAGATTAAAACTTGGTTTATGTTAGGTACATACATAATTTCTAAGGTTGATAAATTTTCCAATGGTTGAAAAATCCAGGAAACATGAGTTTCGAGATAACGAGAATGGAAAGAGTTATACATTTCCCAGAACTTGAGGTGAACTTTAACGACCTAAATTACCAATTTGATATATATAAGAACAGTTGTTGCGAAATTGAGCGTAGTCGAGAAAACATAAAACAACGACTAGAAAATTTTTGCATAAAGTCGTATTAAATGAATACCATAATTAATGGTGGTATCACTGCAATTAACGCGACCTTGAGACACGACAGGACAATAATAATAATGATTTAATGTAATATATTTTTACTGACAAAATATTATATATATTTTTTTTTTTTTTTTTGTTTAACATTATATTCTTATTTCTACTCACTGAATATAAATAAAAGTTATTAAATGGAAATCATTTCAGTCACAATATAAGAATTAAAGTAGATTTAGATGACCTAATCTAAAGAATTTTACAAAAAAAAAAAAAACAAAGAATAATAAATTAACCTTAATAAAAACAAACAAATATAAAATTATCACTATCATAGTATAACCTGGTATAACTAAATATATTTAACGATAATTCAGAAAAATAATATGTAATTCTAATTGGAAAATTAAAAACTAAATAATAGAAATTGCATTTAAAAAATTTGAAAAAAATATATATATTAAAGGAGAATTTATATTTGAAAATATTAAAGAAATTATTTAAAAATTTTTTTGAGGAACTTTTTTTTAATTTTTAAATTAATTACAAATTAACATTTCACAGCAAATTTTTGTAAAATAATTTAGTTTTAATTTTTGTTATATATTTCTAAATAAATCAAGGAAAACATTGTATGATTGTCAATACCTACCTATATATACTAAATTTCTGTCGCAAACAGCCAGGATGTGCATCCTAATATTATAACATACAATTTAACTAAAAATATTTGATTAGCTTAAAGAAGTATTAAAGTAACACAAATATTTTTTAACTGGAATACAATATTAATTATTAAGAGGCAAATACAGGATTTTACTTATATATTTTTTACTTCCGTTGAAGCTTAATTAAATATAGAAAAAAAGTCTTATATTTTCTAAAATTCATTTCATATTGAACGCAAATTTAATACTTAATAAAATAAATATCCTTGTAAATATAGATACAGGGCTGTTAGTAGAAAGAAAAATATTTTCAAGATTTTAAAATGATTTTGATATGATATTGACGTAACAAGAAATGAATATGATTATTCGCATTTAAATTATAATTTAAGTCAGGTTATCCGATGATTGATTAAACACACTTTTTGAAAATATTTAGTTAAAAAAGAAATTTAAAATAAAAAAATTCCAAGAAAAAAATCAAAAACTGTAGGACTGATAAAATAAATAAATAAATTTAAAACAAAATTAACTAAACAAACAAATACGAGTTTTGGTTAAATTGTTTTAGCAGAATACCGCGACAAACTATTAATATGCATCACTAAAGGAAGCAAAATTTTATGTTTTAATAATTATATATTAAATATTAATTTATATATATATAATGCCACATTACGATAACGTCTTAAGGATTATTGTAAACAACCATTAATATATATTCAGAACAAATGTAGATGTTCTAAATACTTTTTGGCACATCTTTTTCGAATAACTTAAGAAATTGTAATAAGTATATTTTGTTATCAAAATTTAAAAACTGCGTATTTTCATTTGCAGAATAAACTTCGTGTACCTAAGTACGTATTTTTATTTTTTAAATTATGAAGCAAAAGATCTTTTCATTATAGTTAAATTTTTGATAGCTGTGTATTTTAATATGAAGAAAATAAATTTAAAAATCTAGCTTTTATTGCCTACCTATGTTTACAAGAGTTTCTATAAGATTTTTCGTTTGTCCTCACAAAATATCTATTAACTATTTTTTGGAAGGCTTTAAAGACTTACTTACCTACGAAGTTGAAAATTTTTCTTTATGATAATATCCTTTTGTCAGGAGACTTGTAGTTTTTATGTCTATGACCAAAATTACGAATGGATTTGAAATTTCACTGATGATATGAACCGTATTTTTTCTAATAAAAGACAAGACGTAACAATTTCGTAATTTTGTGTAAAAAGTAGAAGTTCTTATTAAAAAACTAAAATTAGCTAAAGATGAGAAAAATCAAATTTAATAATTCAAAATTCAAAATTTCTATTGAAATTAAATTGAAATAATTTATCGAATCTTAATTTTCGAATAGTATGTAGATATAAGAATTGTATTCAAAGAGACCTTATTGCTTTCTTTATTTTAAAAACTAGATAAAATTAATCGACAAAATTATATGCATTAAGTCTCACTCAACAGACTGAAGCTCCATTAGTAAATAATACATTTAACATAAGTCTTATGATCTTTTATTTTATTTGTAAAAAAAAGTAGTGTTATATGTGAATTTATATATGCTTAGTCGTCGGTATTAGTAGACAAAAATTTGTTATATTTTTGTGAACATCATTGAGTGGAGTCGCAAAAAATAATAACGACTATGTTGGTGAATGGATATTTAGTAAATAGAACCAAAATCATTCTGTTGCACAGTAGAGAAATGTGTATAGGTGTATTATTGTGATGTGATTTTTTGCTTTGTTGTCAAAGCATTAAATAGTTTTATTTCAAAAATAAATTTAAAAAAATTAAATTCTGTATGTATGTAGGTACCTAGAGGTACATAAATATTTAATATGCAGATTATTAAAAAAATATTGTATAACGTCAAGTCGTCGGCTCCATAAGCCAAAAGCTCCATAAGCCATTTTAACTTTTTTTTGACTTAGGAATAGATTCTTGGGTTTTGCGACACACTCTTTCTGTTGGCCCGAACCGTTTTTCGCTATCTTTAACTGTTTCGGAGATATTTAGTTCCGGATTGATCCATATCCACCTTTGTAATACTTTGTTAATTATAAAACGACCCATACGCCATTTTTTTTTAATATGGGCCATTTTTGTATGAAGTTTAACGTCAAAATTGGCTTATATCTGAAATGCCCCATATACGAAATAAATAAATAAATAAAAAAAATAAATAAATTTGACCCACGTGCATGAATTAAAATCAACTTGTTCAAAAAAGTGGATATGGGTCGTTTGGGAATCGATTTCACAACAAAAACGCCTATAACCCAAAAACCAAAACGCCTATAACTTATAAACTAAAAGGCGTAGGTACTTGAAATTTTGTAAATACAATAACAAAGTAAGTATTAACTTATTGTGAAAGTAACTTAATTGTATCGTACAGTTTTTTTTTTAAGTAACTTTAAACTTCGAAACGCGTTTACTCTAAACCGAGCTGATGGCATATAGAGCTTTTCAAAACTCAGCTGACGAAATGTGCTTGTAGTTTAATGCTTTTCCAGAAGTTAAATTGAAATAAACAAATATAAAATTAATATAACTATAATTTTTTTTATATTAACATAAGTAAGTACCTGCCATTCAATTTTTTATTCACGTTTCATTTGCAGTAATGCGATAATTATTACATAACTATTATTCTCAATAAGCCTAAATATTCTCCTACAATTTCTAGGTAGAAGTAGGTACCTACCTCACTTAGGTATATATGACTCTAAAATGAAACTGAAATTTTTGTTTTTGTTTGTTATTTTTGGAGCACCAAATTATGCGCACCCACCTGCGTACATATAGGTAAGTATAAGTAGGTACCTACATAGGTACAAATTAAATTTTATTTTTTAAATTTCACTAGGATTCAACAAAAAAAACAATAAAAAAATGAAAATAAAACAATTATCCAGTTTAACTATTAACAATAGAAAATTAAATTATAATTTAAGTAACTGTAGTTGCGAATTCGACTAAACAAAAATTTTGGGTAAGGGTTGATGATAATTCTTATAATAAAACTTCAGCTAACAAAATAGACTCCTTTTAAAATAAGAAAAAAGCAATCTTTTTCCAAAAATTTAAAAAACAAAATTCAAAAAGAAAAATGAAAAATCAAATTGATATTAAACAAAACAGACTAAATTAATTCCACCCAAAATTAAAAACATAATAAAACAAACAAAGAGAAAATTGCAAATCATTTTTATTCATTAAAAAATCTCCCCAACATTCTTGCTCAATGCTCATACATACAAACATACATACATTTTTTTTTATTATTTTATTATTATTGTTTTTATTTTTGGGTTATTTATATTTTGGTTTATTTCTTCGTTCTTTTGGTATTCGCACAAAGGATATCATTAACCTTTAAAATACATCATTTAATACATAATATGTATATATATATATATATATATATACGCATATGCACGTTGAATACAAAATCACACATGTACCTATGTATACCTATACTATCTACCTTCTTTCATCCATACTTCCATCAACACACACAAATTAATAAAAAAAAAAAATACCGGTTTATTCCTGTCAATAAACTATACTCCACATGTATATACGTATGTAGCATGTTGTCCATTTTTCATAATATAAAATAAATAAATAAAAAAACACAAAAAAAAATACAATAATTTTATTAATTTTAATTTTATTATCCCCATCCTATAATTATGCATCTAATATTGAATGGTAACTTTGTAGGTTGCTGGTAAGTAGGTAGCCCCATAATAATAATTTCTTTTTCTTTTGTTATCGCCATCATCATCATTTTTATCATCATCATCATCGTTATCCATAAGAAGGTAAATGCAGGCAGGGTATTGCCTATGATGTACAAAAATATGTACATGCATATACATGTGTGTATACATTATAATATCATATTTTAGATATTTCATAAATTTTTATTTTAATGATATATTCTAAGTTGTCTACATTTTGTAAAAAAAAAAAAATTAAAACAATAAGGAGCAAAAAGGGAACCGGAATAAAAAACAACAACAACAAAAAAAGAACCAACCAAAATATCCCCAAGTTAGTACAAAACTTTATACATATTTTTATATTTTTTTTTATTTTTCGTATTTTTGTCGTCATATATTATTCAGGAGGATATACAGTTTTCCATCATCATCATCATCATCTTCGTGATTAAAATCAACATCATCATTATTTTAACAAAAATTAAAAAAAAAAAAAAGAAATACAGGAAAACTACCTTTATGTAAACTTTACGAAGTTGTTCCAAAACAGATGGAGAACGGTTAGCAGGGGAGACAGCAACATTAATACGATACCTACCTAACCTATACTGACTCATACTATTTTTTTTCTTTATTATGTTGTTTATTTTTAACTTCTTTTTTTCGTCGTATGCAATTTTAAACAATTATAACATACCTCTTTCTCTTTCTCTTTCTTCTCCTCTCTTTCATAGCATGAGTTCAATCAAATTGTCGTGTAGTGTAGTGTAGTGTTAGTGTAATGTATGCAGTGTGCTGCTGGTGCTGGAGTATGAGTGCTGTGGTGCTACCTACTTCATTCTCTCTGCGTCTCTCTAATTTTTAATTTCTATTCTATCATTTAATTTTTTTGTTGAAATTTTTATAATTTTCATTAAAAATCCTAAAAAAAAAATAATAAGAAAAAAAGCAAAATCGACGTTCAGTGAACAGACCAGAACCAAAACCAACCATCGAGGAATGAGGAATTATTTTTTGGATTTTGAAATGAAAATAAATGTGTGGGTGAGACAGCGGGTTTGTTTTTTGTGTGTGTTTTTATGTATGTTTCATTGTGTTGTGCAATAAAATTTTTGGAAGAAACGAAAAAAGAAAAAAAAAATAAACAAACATGCACACATGAATCTCTGGTAATAGAAAGAAATATTTTTGGGGGTTAAATTATAAAATAACACTCTATTGTCTACTATACGGTACAAAATTTGATTTTATACTATTTACTAAAAATGTTTTCTTTTTTTTTGTATAAAATTATCTCATCTGATATATTTGAGTACTCAAAATTTATTTAATTATTTTATTAGCCGATAGATTGCTCTAATGAACAACTTTGTTACGCTGATTCGTAGTATCATGGTATTGAATGACAGTAGTAATATAAAATAAATACCGACATCAGTTTCTTATAAGCTATTTCTTTAAGAATTTATGTTAGAATAAATTCTGGTCTATTTTGGTCTACTAAGGTAAGATCGTTGATTCATGATGGTTGCTTGCACAGTTTCAGATCATGTTTATCCCGCAATAATTTCCGCCCGTATTAATATATTTTCTCACAATAGTGTATGAGACAACAATTATAACTCATTAAAAATCCTGTCTTTATTACTAAATTAAACCTAGTGTTACAAATGAATTTAAAACTAATCCTTACAAATTAAACCTAATCTAGAAACGTAATTAATTTACTTCTATACTAAATAAATAGTTTTAACCTAACTGAAGAAATACAGCTCATATTCTAACAAAGTTATAATTATCAGTTTTTCTTCAAAGACTTCTTGCTCTGAAAAATGTTAAAATTAATGCACATAAAAAAACTAGCTATATTAGAATTTCTTTTTTAACTGACAAAAATATTATTCGAAAGATTGCGAAAAGAATTCAACTTCTTGAGTAATTTTCTATATTATTAATCAAAAAATAAATCTAATAGTAAAAGTGTTTGAAAATTTATTAATAGTCGTAGACCTCATCTGGATTGCGTTAAGGAATTTCGTATAATAATATTATTATATTATTGCTTCAAATCTCAAGCATTCTTCCAATTTTTAAGTCAGGTTCTAAACTTTTTGTTGGAAACTATAAACAAATTGCTAAACTATCTGCTGTCCGAAATTATTTAAGGCTATATTCACTGATAACATTTATTTTATGATCAGGAATTATATCTATATTCATCAACACGGTTTCATTTTTAGAAGATCAACAACTACTAATTTAGTTGTTTTATTGCATAATGTTCTTAATTCAATTGAAAATGGTTATCTAATTAAATTGATACCATATACACCAAAGTGTTTGATAAAGTGAATCATTCCTTACTATATTGGCTAAATTGAAAGTTTTAGATATCTATATGTACAATTTTTTTCTCAAATGGAAATAAATTTATATATCTGATTGATCGTAAAGTGCATGTTGCTATTTACAACATAAAATCTTACACATTTATAGCTACTTCTGACTTTCCGCGAGGTATTTAAATAGAGCCACTGCTGTTTCTTCTTTTTATAAATGAATTACATTTTGACATCTCAAGTAATATTTCATAATATATTGATGATATTAGTATTTATTTGCAGTAATAAAAATTCTCGAATAATTGTCTTATTTCGCAGCGGAATATAAATAAATTCTTTAAATTGGTGTTGCAAATTAATTATTCATATTAATTATTACACAAATTTAAATAATTAAGTCATTTCATAGAAATGCTAATGTTATAAAGATCAATTTTAAAGTTAATAGTTTCGATATAGCTAGTGTCCATGAATACAAAGATTTTGGTATTATTCTTGATATGAATTTAACATTCAATTCTCTATATTGACCTTCTTACATCTAAAGCTTTTTCAATGTTAGGCTAATAGGCTTTATCAAACGTAACTGCCAAAACTTTGCAGATTCATGTACATTTAAAGTTGTATATACCGTTCCAGTTTGCTCTTTCCCTTTGCTCCTATTCGGATGCTTTTCTATGCTAAGCATATGAAGAGAATTGAATCTTTGATTGAAAGTTTAGCTTTTTAATTGGCAACCTCTCACAACAAACTACGAGCAAAGTTTTTTCTTTTAGATATTATTACACTTGAAATCCGACGGAATGTCGCCTCTGTTAGTTTTCCTTATAATGTTTGTCAACCAAAACTGATTATCCATTTATTGTTATATTATATAATATTTATGCACCAAATCGTGATTTCAGAAACAGGAGACTTTTATATATTACGGCATATAGGACTGACTATGCTTTCTTTTAGCCATTAGTAAATACTTAACACTTGTTTAGTGAATGTTATTCAATGATTGACGTAAATTTTAGTAAAATTGTTTTTAAAAGAAAATCCCTAATTTACTTAAATTGAATCAATAATATCCTTGTTAAGTTTTGTTATTATATTTTTCTTTTAATTTTATATCTATTTAGTGTAGGTATAAGTAAAATCTGTAATTGAGTAATATGTTAATTCTAAACTTAAGAACAGAATTATAATCAAACTTTGAAAAATAAATTTCAATTAGCCACATCAATTTTTTTTTTCTTTTCATTTGAGCTTTTTTTATATATGTATATAAAAAAGATACATCCAATTCATCCATAAATTTATTATATACATTATATACTATAGGTACACGTCCCAAAAATATCCTTACCCTCCATTTTAATTCACATGTGGTGTATACTTTTATATAAAACAAACATACCTCGATTTAGTTTTTTTTTTAAATTTTTATGTTGTTTTTGGATGTTGTTATGTTGAGTTGTTTAGGTTACTTTACTTTGTTGCTGCTGCTATACTTTTATATTTTCTCTAATTGAATTCCTCTGGTATCTTAAAAATACAAACAAACTGCTAGCAGAGAAATATATAAAGTTAGCTTCCACCAATACAAAGACATAATATAAATATTGCACAAAAATATTTGTTGTAAAATATTATTTATATTTAGAATGGTGGTGTGGTGGTGTTAAGCACTGTCATGCATATACGTATAATAAATATCTGATAGTTGATGTTGATATCCTATTAAATATTGTTTGTATTCTGTATCGGTAGCATCGTATAAATAAGTTTGATACCACTCTGTGTTCTGTTTTCAGGCTTCAATGTTTTCTCTTTATTTTGCTATCGTAATTTCGGTCGGTTTTTTGTTTTTTTTATTATGCATTTTTATTTTGGATAATTTCAGGCTTAGGGAATACCTCCTATGTATATATCCGATTCGAATCGAACTTATTGTTGTACCTACAAAGAGAGAAAAAAAAGAGAATAAAAACGCGAGAAAAATTAAAGGTTAAATTATTATGTTATTGGTTTTATTTATAGATATAGATACTATTTATCTATAAATCTACTGATTACAGATGTAAGTAATGTATATTGTATAAAATATAATACAACATACTTCCCTTCATTACATTTAGTTAGAATAATGTTAGAAATCACATTGGTAAACAAAAAGAAAACAAAGAAATGAAACTAAAATTTGAAAATAAAAAATATTACAAAGGGGAGAAATAAACAAAAAAATGAATTTACATTTTTGAGAAATGAGAGAAGAGAAAACAAAAATATTAATATCATCATACTTATCGACTTTATCGTCTTGTTTGATTGAACAAACACAACAAAACTTCACCATTCTATAAGATGAATTTTGTTTACCTTGCTATACTCTACTACCAGCGTGGCTCCGTATGGCTGCCAATGGACTTTCTTCGCTTGGTTGTTTGATAATGATACATTCAAAATTTTATAAGGACGTTTTTTATTAAAGAATATTAATTGTATATTTAATATTTTTATATGGATATACAAACATTCATATTTCATATATTCCGTTTTTATTATGTTTATCGCATATTTAATATATGTAATGATGTACGTACATTTTACTATGTATATATAGTGGAACCATAATTGCATCAACACACATATGTACATTACAAAAATATATCCCTTACGTACGTACTGATCTGATATTTTATATAATTCGTTATTTTTTTAATATAGATTATACAAAATACATATATTTACATATGGAACGTGCATGAAGTAGAAGTAGAAGTAGAATAAATTATCAAGCAAAACTTTAAAATTATTTCAATTCTCCGCATACAACAAATTGAAATTTATACATATTAACTAGAGGCCAGCGATACTACTCGAGTACTCTTGTTCTTGTATACGTCTTTCATTATACTATACTAACAAAAAAGATTCTCACACTATGATGAAGATGGCTAAGTGTTGTGTGGTAGTAAAAATAATAAAAAAATAAAAAAAAAATATTAAATAAAACCAAAACAAAGTGAAAAAGAAACGAGGAAAATGAGTTGACTCAGCTGTTTTTAGGATATTGATATAAAATTTTTTTCTCAATTTCGTTTAAATAGTTGTTTTTGCACGGGCTCATGATCAAAGTTTAAAAAAGTGCTCAAGGTTTTATCAGAACGTAATATGGATCATATAATTTTTGTTATGTGTTTTCAAGTCATTCATTATTTGAATTTTCAAAACCTAAATACTGTTGGTGTCACATGATATTTGTTTTTATTATTTTATATAATTTGTTTTTTCTTATTTATATTTATTTGTTAATTTAGTAGTATTCTACAAAATTAAATTAAAGACAAAATAGTTCCAAATAAAATAAAGAACAATTTACTTACTAAAATAAGCTAATTGAATGTACATATATACATAAAAACTAAAAAAAAAAAACAAGAATAATATTTGACACTCCAGCCGAAAATAATTTAAGTATAATTAAAAAGTACTAAAAAATTATAGACTGAGCCCGAACCATATAATTATGTGTTTAATTTGTTGTGTATTTATATGTTTATTTATTTAAATATTTATTATGATACCATATTGAAACTCCAATACTGACTCCGATGAAAAAAACACAGCTGTTTAATTAATTCCTAAAGTAATAACTGGAACAATTTATCAATGACATCCATTTTGATGAGAAAAGCTATGTTGTGTTTAATCATTGACAGGCTATTGTTGAATAGAGACATTTATTACACAGTATATAAGCCACCAAAATAATACTGATAATACCAGCTAATAAAGATTTAAAACTATTTATGATTGGAATAAATACAATATTTTATTATATGTATCAAAAATTGCAAAAATTCCAAATGAGGAACCACTGTCATAATACCATAGCAATATCAAAATAAAATTCACAACGAAACGAGTATTAAAAAAAAAAACAACACCAAATAAATAACAAAAAAGTATATTTGGTTTTGTTTTCGTTTTCGTTTACTCTTCCTTTACTTCTACTTTTACATAGTCTTTTTTTTGTTTTCTTATTTTGATTCTTATTTTCTTTCCCATTTTTTTCGTTTTGTTACTTCTTTTTTTTCTTGTTCGTTCTTCTTTTTTTTTTGCTGTTCTGTTCAAATTTTTTCTACAATTCTTACAGTTTGCGTCTTGTTATCGACCAAAGGTATTTTCAGTTTTGAAAATTCTTCGTCAACGTTAAGGAGTAATATTAATATACACCACTATAATGATCAAATAAAATTTTAAAGTAAATAAAACAAACAAAAAAATGTTTAAAAAAATTTAATCACCAAAGCCAAAACGAAAGCAAACAAAAAAAAATTAACAGCAAAATATTATAATTTTTAATTTAAAAATTATATTGATTAAATAATATTAATTAAATCATTAATATTAAAAATAAATATTATTATAAATCCTATAGTGCATGTATATATGGATATATGTAGCTACACATTTATACATTGGATATAAACTAATTTATTGATCAATTAAATTCAGACTACGGTAAGAAATATTTAAGGCATATATAATTAACTTAATTATTATAAATATATTAATATATCTATGTATGTGTAAATTAATTAAAAAAAAAATTATTTTTAACTTAAAAATAAAATTTTAATTACAAGTAATAAAAATTTTATTAAAAATTATTTCAAAAAATTTAATTTAAATAAAAAGTGCAATAAATTGTTTTTTGTTTATGTTTTAATAATACCTACATAATTAAAAATTCATTATACCTACATAGTTAATTGGCAATTAATTTAATTAATTTTTTTATATCTATTTTTAAATTAAAAAAAAAGTTACAACGATAAATTTAAATCGTGATTATTGTTTTTGTTTGTTCAATTAGTTGTATTAAATTAAATTGAAGTTATTTAATAACAATAATAATACATATAATAAAAATAATAAAATTAAAAAAAAAACTAGAACAAAATAAAATCGCGAACTTTTAAAACTAACCATGAACTCAAATTGATACTAAAAAGGAAAAATTTTTTGTTAATGAAAATTTTATAGATGAATATAATATACATATGTATGAAGAAAAGAATGGTGTAGTGTACTATAGTTAAATATTTACAGAAAAAAAGGAAAATATATAATAATATAAAAAAAAAATAAAAATTCTTAAAGGACATATTATATATATACAAACACGCATACATATATCTATAAATAAAAAAAGAAGTGAGTGAGTATTTTGATAATTATTGCTTGCGACTATCCATATATATATATGTGTATGAAAAATTAAAAAAAAAATATATAATTATGTATATATATGCATATATATATATAATAAACAAAATAAAAGAGAGTATATATTTCCATTTAAAACAACATAATTTATATAAAAATATATACAAGGATATATGTAATAAAATTAAAAAAGAAAAAAATAAAAAATTAAAAGTAACACTATAAATAAAAATTAATTTAATTTATTTTTAAAGGAACACATCTTATGCACAAAATATACATATTATTATATGTATAAAAATATAAAACACCATACAACATATATAATGTAATACATAAACACATATATTTGAACGAAAAAAAATAAAAAATTAAGTGACAGCTTTTAAATTGTTATTAAAATTGTTTTTTTTTTGTGATTTTATAAATTTTTATTTTTTCTACATATTATTTCTTATTAGATTTATTATTCCTTATTTAAAATAAATAATATATAATTATAATAAAAAGCTATCTTCCTTCCATCCATATAAATTATTATATGTATGTATGAATGGATGTATATATTATTTCATCCTAAAGAGTATAATGTGTATTTAAAATTTAGGATTGCCAAATGTTTTTACATATTTGAATAAGACAAAATAAGTTTGTTGAATATGAATTACTATTAGTTATACACAAATCGTTTTAAATGGGATTATAATGACCAGTTTACATTAACAATAAATAATTTATTTTAACTTCCTTTGAGATCTATTTCTAGTTCCGGCTAAATTGTCAATTTTCATTTCAGCAACAGCATTCAGTTTACACATGCATATAAATGTTAATCATATGTATAGTTACGATAAATTGGAAAATGGTGAAAGTGAATATTCTAATAAAGCAATTTATTCATTAAATTTACTTAAAAGTTAAATTTAAGAGGTGACCTCAGATTCCCTTTAAGACACTAAACATATTACCGATTAAGCAATAAAAAATAAAAACTTCTATTTATAAAGAATCAAAAAATCCTCGTGATCCGTAAAAATTCGGAAAAACAAAATCAATCTTTTTGCGCGACCATGAAGTAATAATAAGGAATAAAAGTATTGACGCTAGCAAAAAAGAAACTTTTATTTTCATATTATTTATTTATTTTTAACAAAAAAAATTATATATACACCATAATTTTTTTATACTTACACGTTAGCTCTTATATAACATATATTATTTATTTGATTGCTTCAAACCAACATAAGATTAATATTTTATATTTACATTATTATGCTCACATAAGTCTAATAGAAATAACGTACATAAATGTTCTTGGTTTAAAAAGGTTAAAAAAAACTTTGAATTATAAAACTTTTGTACATCTACTACATTTTTTTTTTTCTTCATTTTATGTTTACAAGTATGTACATCAAATAACTAAAACAGAATACACTTACCATGAACATAAATATAACAGTAAAAAAATTTGTTTTCAGGGTGTAAAAATTCAGTAAAATACAATAAAAAATCTAAAAACAGAAATTTTAAATTGTTCATTTAATTTCAATTTAAAAAGTAAACTTTTATTAATTTCAAAATTAAGTTGAAATATCAAAATAATTTTTTTCATAATTATATCATGTAGTTAATGCGAACATAACATTATAAAAAGTAGAAGAGTAGTCAACACTGATCAAAATGCGTGAGTAGACATCTGGTGATAAGTGTTATCGTAATTATTTTTTAAATAATCGAGTTTGATTTCGGGGGCAACTTACGGTAAAAAGGGTCTTCGAATTACTACCATAATACTTGCAATACATTCAAATATTTTATTAACCCATATGCATTTTTTAAAACTATATTTCCAACGGATATGTTTTTTTTTTTAAATTGCTGATGCCAGTTGAACTGACCAGTAATAATTTGATACTCGTACAAAACAAATATGGCTCAAAATGACAAAAAAAAAAAATAGAATTGAAATTTTATAGCTTTTTTTTTTGTGTTTTTTGTATGAAAGTCAGACAAATGTAAATAAATGTATACCTGAATATATTGTAATGTATTTTAAAAAGTATTTGAGGTAAAGTTCGAAATTTATAATTCATAATTAGAGTCTGTAATAGCTTTTGCATTAATAAATAAATTTCTAATAGTTATACTCAATAAAATAATGTTTATTTTTAAATATTTAGGAAAGTCTAGAATTTAAAATTTCAAGTTTGAGTTTGCAATAGTTTAAAAACATCATAATATTAAAAAGTCATTTTTTATTAATACAGTACTATTAAGCACTGAAATTTGAAATCTTACATTTTAAACTTTGTTCTAAATATTTTTAGAAAACGAACGTTATTAGAAGGTACATATTATATTTAAATCTATTCATATGTTATTATGGTTATTTTATTTATTTATATCAAAGTACATAGATTTCGTTATTTATTTCTTATTTGACACTTAATTACCTTTGTAGTAATGCGGCACATGTAGTTAAAAAATATGTTTTGACAATTTATGTGTGTACCTACAATCTTGCTGGCTGCCCTCACGTGGAAACATTAGGTTATTTAATTAAGTCGAAGGAGTAAATTATTAAAACATCGAAAGTATGGACCTAATATTTGTAACGTTTTTAGTAACGAATTTTATTTTAATTGCATTTTTATATTTCATAAAAGCATAATAAGCCAAAGCACTGCAGATGTTAGGTTAATAACAAATAATTGACTTACAAATTTTTAATTTAGTTACAGTTTTTCCACAACCACCTAATTTGTTAACTCAGCGGTGTTGTAGTATTTTTTACCATTAGCTCAATATAAGTGCTCAATTTGAATTTCTTAAATAACTACTCATTTATCATTGTTTATTCACCAAGAAAATTATTTGTTTTACAATTTAATTGATTACTAACAAATTGAAGGTTAATAATCAATTATTGTTTTTTATACGTAAACTAACAGTATAATAAATTAACATATTTAAAAAAATGTACATGGTAATAAATATTTAATAACTATTAAAATATAAGTTAATAAATTAAAAATGTGGTTGAGAGAATTCAGTTGTGAATAAAAGATGTGAAATTAACCAAAAAATTATAATTACGAAAGCCTATTTTCAAGGGTGTAAAAATGTGGTATAATAATGTAAAAATGGTTGATGCAGTATTACGGAAATTTAAAAAAATAATTACGAGCACTAAAACCACTAAAACTGACTAGGAAAGGAACTACTTATCAACTATATTTTGAGTAAGAATTTTTGTTTCATTACTGGTTTATTTAAAAAATAACATACATATACTTAAATGTAATGAAATTTTAAATATGTCGATATTCTTGCTGTTTTATATTTTCATAGTTTAATTTATTTTTATTTTTATACGAATTCATATTTACGTTGTGTTTATAATTATAAATAGTTCCGAGTTAAATCGATCTAAAAAAAATTCTTATTAATCACAATTTGTAAAATTTTATTATATTAAAAAATTTCGTTACTGATTTTTAAACTTTTTAAAATAATTAAAAATATAAACACACATTGATTGGCATTACAAAAAAAAAACATAATAAAAAAAAATTATGACTAAGATAGGGCGCAAGTTATCGTACTAGACTAGAAATTTTCAACTTTTGGTTTGTTTTAAAAGTGGGTGTGTATTATAAATGAAATTTTCAGTTTAAAACGAAAGAAAATCTGAATCAATTCTAGTAAAAGTATGTCGTATAGTAATGGGAATAGATAATGCGATAAGTTTCACTGTTTACATTGAGCACTAATACTTATGCAATAAAATTATACTGTAAGAATCTCAATGATTCTAAAATTTTCATAATTTTCATCACAGTATACCAAATAATAATATTAAAAGATAAATCTTTCTTTTAGAATAAATAAAACCTTGCTAAGCTATATCAACTATTTTTATATTTATCGTTTTTAACAATAATAGGGTTATTGATTTTATAACATTACTACTATATATTAGAATAAGTTATACTATATTCACACTATCTAAATAATTAGTGTAATACTAGAGTCGTTTGGGTTTTTTCTCGGAATTCTATCATATAGGCTGTATTCATGTAAAATTCACGTAAAATGAATACGTATTTTTTTTTGTTTTCAACTTTAGTGCACCGTTAGACATAAATTTTATTATAAGATAACAGAAATTCTAAAAAAAATTTCTATTAAGTAAATTCAGTTTCAAATTTTAACAATTTGCGTTTCATATTTCATACAAAATTTGCAACCGAATTTATTTTTAAGAACATTTTTGAACTTTCTATACTTAACATTCTTATTAAAATTTTGTATCTACCTTTTACTTGAATACGCAAATAACGAACTAATTAATAAATACTGAGATATTGCAACATATTTAATATAGATCTAAATCTAATAATCAAAACTCAACTCGCAAAACAGGACTGTTTATCACGGTTTATCAAGGTATTTTCCATAAAATTAGTTTAATTTTTAAAACAATTCTAGACGTTTAGACAGACGAATTTCTTTTCTAATGTAATATCAGGTTAAGAAATTATCAATGTCAAAATATTAGCTCTGATTATAATAGACTTAACGCACTTTAAGTTTTTGTACGCTTAAAATGTTCAAATATATAATTATCTGGCATTTGTTTTTCTTTTGTTTATTTTTAGAAGTAGGTAGCGAGTAGCTAGCCTTATCTATATACTCTTGAGAGACTCAAAGGAACATATAATTTGTTTTTATTATTTTTTTAGAAAATATAACATCTGAGTTTTTTGCATTTCAACGATTTTATGATTTTCGTAATAATTTATTTGATGATTTGTTAAAAATAGATAGGTGAGTACTTATTGTTTTAGAATTACAATCACTTAATTAAATTTGGTATTTAATTTAATAAATTGTTCTTGCTTTTGTTTAAGATGGCAACCCAAATTTGTATATAATTTTTAAGAGAGAAAAAAAATAATTAAATTTTACATCGACTATCTGTCACATTAATCATTCAGGAATAATATTATAAAACGCCCTTATATACAATGGAGTATAAAGTAAAATAAAATAAAAATATATATGTACAAACATGCAAATGTATTCACACTAAATATCCATATATCAGTATATAACTACACATTTCCATTTAATATATAGATATATATTTACATAATATGAGTTCATGGAGAAAATTTATATGTATGAATGAAAATTTATTTTACTTTCAATAAACAAATTTACATCCATTTATGTAGTAATATATGAAGGGGTATATATGATGTATCTAATATAATTGGTTCTCCTAGATAGAATAAAAAATAAAAAAAATATATTTCTATTATATATGCATGCATAGGTATATAAATAAAAAAAAAACTCTCTTATAACATCACATCAGTACAATTTAATCATATATTTAAATATATACATGTGTATATAGTTAATATTTATAGTAAATTTTTGCATATGGCTTTAGTTCAGTCAAGTCAGATATAGGTACCTATACCTATGTAAATATTCATTTTGCACTTCTTACTCATTGCACTTTATAGTTTCTGTCTTTCTGATATAAAATATTATATAGTTTGTCGAACTATGTTGGTTTCCACTCCACCATCCATATTTATATGTTTATTAATATTATATTATATTTTGTTTTTGTTTTATTTTTTATTTTAAATTGGTATAAAATTAAAGTTAAAGCAATAAAGCATGTTTCTAGCTAATTAAAGGCGAATCTTATCCTTTTTATTTTTTTTGTAGTTTGTTTCTTCATATAAAAAATAATAAAAAAAATCTATAAAATTGCGAATTGTTGTGCAATAAATGTATATAAACATAATGAAAAATTACACGATACACGAATAGTAATAATATTGCATTAATTTCTTTTTCTACATTATTATTATATATATGCACATACTTACATCTATATATATCCGTACAACGAATATAAAATGAAATTATAATTTATTATTAATAATCTATATTGTTATATGGTATATGTACCTTCATATATATATGTACATATATATTTACATCGCCTTATTTACAATGTAAAACGATATATTTACGTACATACAATGTATATATAGAAAATCTTTAGATACATTAAAATATATACGAAAAAAAAAAAAAATGATGGAAATTTATTTTAGTTTATAGCTGAAAAAAATATATAAAAATAAATAAAAAGGAAGAAAAACTAAATTAAAAATTCTAGTATTTTAGCAGAGTCCTGGAAATTCAATTTAAAATATATATATAAATATATATATAGGTATACATGAGATATATATTGGAACATAAATAATAAGAACTTAGATTCCTCTATGAAAGAATAGTAGAATATAGGTATATACGTATTCAGTTTAGTTAATTTTTTAAAACGCAATCTATAGAATTTATATTATGTATCAATATCTATTTGAATTGGCGAAGTTTCAAGCAATATAAAAGCTAAATCAAACACTTAAAGTTGATTTAATTAATTAAAAAGATCATATTAGCTTGTTAAATTTTATGTCGATTTTCAACTGATTTTTTTAAGGAATTATTTTAATTAAGTAGCTACATTATATCCATGAAAATATTTTGAAATCAGTATCAGTAGCCTAAAGTTGAAAACATATTTCAAATTCAATAATAGCTGCGTTCCTTTGAATTTTTGAAAATTGGTTAGTCGTAATTATGATGAAGAAAGATGATGGCCCAATGTATACTTTGCTTCCTTTACTTCCTTTGTCGACTTTGACAACTGAATTAAATTACATTATTTTCTATTGTACTTGACCAAATGCAAAAAGTAATCAAAGTAAGCAAAGGAAGCAAAGTTACGAATTGACGCATTTTCATTTCAATACTTTGCTTTGCCTTGTTCGAAGAAGAAATTAAGCACAGGTTTATAAATATAAGAATATTTGGGATAAAACCAGCCTAAAATGTAGAAATAAATTATTAAAAGATCTGAACTGAATTAGCAAAAAACCTTAAAGAATCAGGTAAATTTCTCCATTGCTCTAAAAAAATTTGTTTTAAATATTTTTATTCAATTTTAGTAGAGAATTGCAGGAAAAGATGGAGAAGTTTCCGAGATAAATTTGCATTAGAAAGCAAGACTTGCTCATATATCATAATAATTAAATAAAACACATTCAAAACTTCTTGTAATTCCGTTATAATGTACATATATAATATTAAAAACAACAATAAACACGAATTGTTGACAAAATTTTAATAAGCAAATTATTAAAACCGAATTGTTTACAAAATTTTTATAAATAATCTAACCTTTGAGAAATATCAAAGCAACTTCACAAAGTTTTATTTGGAATTTTACTTCGTTTACTTTTTTGAGGTAAATGAAGTAAAGGAAGCAAAGTATACATTGGGCCATCACCTGAATAAAACCGCTACTTTCATAGAAAATAAAAATAAAAAAAACCTCAAACCTTTACACAAAATCTGTCATTCAAGAATAAGCATAATCTTATAAGCATTTTAAATATAAATACATTTTTTCAAATTAAATTAACTTTTTTTTTTAAACAACAATGCGATATAAACTATTTTTTTTTAAATAACTATCTATAACTATTAAACTATGAGCTTTAACTTTAGTAAAGGGTGAGCTTTCGAACTTACAAATATCCTATTCTTAATACCAAAGGAAAATTTTCTTTTCTAAGGATGTGTGTGTAATTTTTTCTATTTGCACCTGTAATTTTCTGATAACATTCGTACCACCACTTATAGTCTGTTGTAGAAGATTCGTATTTTATTCCTCATCTTATTACTTCATATACGAGTAGGTGTGGATAAAAATTATACTTTTCTTTAATCCAAAATTATAATTTAAGTCATAATAAGACCAGTCACCCTAAGAATGTAAAAAAAAGTTACTGTTACCATGGCAACGATTTAACCAAGTTCAAATTTTTTTACTTTGAACTTTGTGTTTCACGTTACAGAATGTTATTCGAGATAAAGTTAATTGAACCTAAAATAGTTCATTTGAAATATACAAGATTCAAAATAATTAAAATGTGAATAATATTTAAATAGTACACGCTGGGTGGCGCATTAGATAGAGCGCTTGCCTTTTAACCGAAAGGTTCCAGGTTCGATCCCCGATGAAGCACAAAAAAAATGCTTTATTGGTTTTTCGACCTGATCCAGTACTCATAGCGATATAATAAATGACAAAAAATAATTGAGAATATAATATGGTAACAAATTAAATAAAATGAAACTATTCTATTTAAGAAGGCTTAGTTCCTTACGATAGCAGTAATTTTCCACATTTAATTAGTAGAGCCAGTAATTTGTTAAATAAATACGCGAAATATTGAAGATATTGTAGAGTAACATTGGAGTTTACTCTTAATTAAGCACGAAAAGGTGATTCTAATTGAGTTACTGTCAAGAACGTAAAAAAAAAGAAAAGTTAACTAAATTTTATTCAAATAATATCCAAGTTACATTCATCTAAATTCCGTAACTTTAAAAACAATCTGTAATTTGCTTTTTTTCGTTGATTATTATTTTATGTTTTTCTTCTTCCTTTACTTATTCTTTGATAATGTTTCTTTATGTATTCTAATATATGCATGTATATACTTTTGTATGCTTTTGTATATATATATATATATATATATATTTTATATTGGAATAATAAATTATAAAATGTAAGCGAACATTTATTAAAAAAAAAAAAGGAATAAAAAAAAATTACACACCACCATTAAAAAAAGCAGTAAAAACAAAAAAGCAAAACAAACTATAGATAGCATCGATATATGAATATACGATATACACTACACACACATGCAGTTACAGCAGCAGAGCACAGAGAGAGAGAGAACTACAAATTATTCTCTGAGTATTCGTTTCATATATATCGTCGTAACGTAACGTAACGTAACGCAAATTTGTAATTATTATAACTTTCGCTCATTTGTTTGGTTCCGTTACTTCCGTTTCTTTGAATTATTTTAGTTGTACAATTTTGTTTACATCGCGTAACCAAAGGAGAAAAATTACCTACTTTATTTACTTAAAGTTGGACTTGGTTTGGTATTGGTTGGTATTGATAGTATAATATGGATAGTTGGTTTGTTGTTGGATTGGAAATGTAGAGTGCAACGAAAACTGATGGATAGAATGGCCTGGGTGTTGTACCGTCCTGTCTGAGGGGATAGAGGAATAGAGAGAAAGAGAAATAAAGGTAAACACAACACAAACTCAAACTTATTAGCGAGAGAAAAAAATTTATCTTTAAAAAATGGGAAGCTTCAATTTCAATTGAAATAATGTGGATTTGTTTTTGTAATATATTTTAGAGTTAAAATTTAAAATAAAGGTATTTTTTGACAGTGCTGCCATAATTCTGATTAAAAAAATGTAATTTACATATTTATTATCAATGTAGAAGAGGAGTATTAAAATAATTCCTTATGAAGCAGAACTGTATATTCCTGTTTTTATTGGGTTTTCATTTAGAAATAAGAATAATTGGTAGGTAGTTCTTATATTTTATTTGCAACCTTTTCGCTGTGAGGTTTTTTTTCTCGATATTTTTGTGTCATTTGGTTTTAAATGAAAACTTTAATTGGAATTTCAATTTTAATTGTATACTTTTGTTTCAGCTAGAGCTATTTTTTTTTGTATGTATAAGTAGGTATGATCTAATTGGTTGGAACGCAAAACAAAAAATTCAATCCATGGACAGCATGAAATTTAAATTGTGCGTGAGATAAAATTTATCTATTCTACTAGATTATTACGAATGACAATATATAAATAGCTAGAATACCAACGGTTAATCATTTGTATTGTGAATATTTAACTTCAATTAAATATTATATATATTTATGTATATATATTAAGAAGTCCCATATTCCTAAGTAGAATGGGACATCAAAAAATGTAAGGATCCCTTAGTCATACAATTAATTTTTTCAATAATTTGAAAACTAAAACGAAACTTATTCCATCAACGTCGAAATATTACAATTTATTTTCAAAATCATTCTGTAATAACTAAAATACAGAAAAAGAAGTTTCACATTCAGATTATCACAGAGAATGGAACTAGAATGAATGTTATAATTATGTTATATTATAAAATTATAGAGAACAAAACAAGAATGGGCATAACATTGCCTGCTTAATTATAGATTACAAAAAATTTTTACTTGGACAAAAGGAGAATTGGAGAAAAAAATCTTTTCGATTATTTTGATTTTTATTTCAAAGACTTAAGAAATTATAAATTAAAAACCGAAAGGTACAAAAAGAAAAATTAGACAAGCACAGCCTACCAATGATCAATAATTAACCAGCTTCCGAATTAAGTCATTACTTGAGTATTATTTTATATATTTTATCAGCTATCGGCTTTTGATTTTAAATGTATATCCGTCGTACTGTGATAGCATGAAAGATTTGAGATCATTTTTAGAACCTTGTTTTGCGCACTTTGTAATTTTTTTTAATCTTCCCATATTGGGGATCGATATAAGTATAAACTTTGAAATATTGATTTAAAAATTAATGTTTCATTTTGCTTTTATAGGGAAAATCTTGTGTTTATTAAACCATAGGTAGATTTTATTAAAATTGAGGAGTCTAAAAGTAAGTTAAGCATATAGTATAATTCCTAAATATTTAATCCTGAAACTCCATTCGATAATAGTGCCATTTAGATTAAGATTTCTGCTTGGCAAGTTTCATGATTTTCTTATCTTTGAGAAGAAGCTGACTGCCGTTTTAGAAGGATTAATTTTAATTTTCCATTTGCAATAGTATTTATGAAGAGTATTGATCCAAATCTTGTATAATGCAGGCAGCAGGATTTCCATCAGTACCATACAAACTATTATCATCGGCAAACAAATCAATGTAACATGAATCTGGGGTAATAATGTCAGATATAAACATATTGCACAGTATAGGACTGAAAAATTTTCCTTGGGGTACGCCTGCTGGCAACTGGTGTTTTGAAGAGTGAGTGTCGTTGATTTCGGCACAGAAAGTTCTATTTTGGAAAATAACCCAATTTAAGACATAGGGTGAAAATAGTTAGAAGCAGAATCTGTTTTGGAAGCATTTTTTGATCGGTGTTGATACCGTCAGTACCAGGGGCATTTCTGAATTTCAACTTAGAACAAATATTTTGTATTTGTTTCAATACAAATTCGTCAATATTATCTTCTTCGGTTATACAATTATTTACTGCAGTTTCCGTTGCGTTACCCCTAAAATTTTTGAGTAATCTCGTGTTTTTTTAGGAAATATTCAGGTGTGTTCAGCCGTGTTTTTTTAGTTTATTTATTTAGATTTTTATACGTATTCTATGTATTTGATTTTTTATACTCGGACCTCTAGAGCGTTGCCATCGTCTGCGAAACGTATTTCATAGTGAGATGAGTTGTAGTATAAAAGGAGGTTTACTTACGATAGGGAAGAAATTTTGTTTGGGAGCTTTGGGAATTGCATGAGTTTTGCACTTTAGGAACTTTGGGAATTGCATGAGGTCGTTCTAGTATTTTTGGTGAGATTTCAAATTAGCTCTTTTGTAACTAAATACAAGTCGTGGGTTCCTTGTGATTGGCGTATCGAGAAGTTTAAATAGAACTTGGAGATGGTCCTAGTTTATTCAATGTAACTGGCTGGGATACAAGGTTAGAAAAATAAAATATATTCTTATATTTAAGTAATTCAAAAACGAAATAATTGAGAGTATATAATCTGGTACCAAATTAAATAAAATGAAACTATTCTATTTAAGAAGGCTTAGTTCCTGACAATAGCAGTAGTTTTCCTCATTTAATGAGTAGATAAGCCAGTAATTTGTTAAATAAGTACTCAAAATATTGTAGATAATGTCGTGTAAAATTGCAATACCGTACTTAATTAAGCACGAAAAAGTGATTCAGCCTAAGTTACTGTCAAGAGATATACAATTATACATGATTCGTTTCCACAAAAGAATACTGAATAAACAATTATTATAGTGCAAAAATAAAGTAGAAAGAAAGACGAAAACAACTAGTATAAAAGGTCTGAAAATTAAGAATTATACATTATAGAAAATTACTTCAACTGTTTATGGAATTTAATAATTTTTTCGTTATTGTACTACTCTGTAATTAACTTTACTGTTGCACTAATGCACTAAAAAATTACAAAATTTATACGAAAGTGGCAACTGGCAACAATTTCTTCAACGATTATAATAGCTAGCTAGCTACTCATTTTATTATTACTTTTCTTTCTTACTATGCTAACACTACTTGCCGTTTTTCTTTATTATTATTCTCTTCTTTGTTTTAATATATCGGTTTCTCTCATTGTTAAATTTTTTATTTCTAATTTGTGGATACTCTTCTATCCTATAATACTGTGTTTGTGTTAGTGTGTTTGAGTATATATAGTAACAGCAATAGTGTAGTGTGTAGTGCTAGTTGTGTGGTATAGGTTTATGTATTTTTTTTACACTCCTCTACTTTGAAAATACTCATTTTTTTGTTGAAATTTTACAATATTGTGTCGCTGGGTAGCAAAATGGTAGTGGAGATGGAATGGAGCTTGAAGGCTTAGAGGAGGTAATGTCGGTGGTCGGTGTAAAAAATACTGGTATGATTTGGTATTGTGCGGTGGTAGCGTGGTAGTGCGATGGTTAATATGTACTTTTTTTTTACTAACACCGATTTTTGTTTAAAAAAAATTTAAAAAAAAAAATTGTACGTATAGGGAAATTAAAAATAAGAAAATAAAAAGCTTATATACTTCGGGAACAAAAACAAGACCTGTGGTACTCGTGATGATATGATACTCATTCTACAGTACATAAAAATAAAACAGATATAAATTTAATTTTTGTGATAACAGTGAAAAAGAGAGAGTAAAATAAAAAGAGAGAGAATTTTATCCGTCTACCAGGATATTGTGACTGCCTTTTTTTTATGGATAAAAAAAAACAGAAAAAAAATTTGTTGGAATGGAATCCATCGTTTCCTTTTCACCTCCTTAGCCCACCTTATATAAATGATGTATGTACATAACTTTTTTTTAGTGAGTTATTAAAGCATATTATATACTAAACTGAGGTAAATTATGTACAACCTTACAAATATATTAACGTATATGATATATATATAATATATACATTTATTTATATACTATGCATGTATATATTAAGTAAAGCAAGCAATTTATAATAATTAAATAAAAGCTTGGGGTATAAGAAAAATAATTTCATCACTTTAAAATAATTTTGTTTTATGTCAATTTTTTTAAAGTTTTAAGTAAAATATTTTTTATCATTTCACTGAACGGAAATTAAGAATACCTACCTACCTACATACAAAAATGTATTTTTATATTATTTAAAAATTGACTAGTAAGAAAGGCTTATACGTATTTTATAACCGAATAACTTGTTAGAATAGAGTCAGTCTCCATTAAAAGTTTAAAAATGTTCGAAAGGATTATGTTATATTAAAAAATATTTATATGCATTTGTTATTTTAATTTACAGTTTACTTTTAATTGGTACAAGGAAAAATGGTTGAAAATTACAAAAGTTTGACTAGGTACTTATATTTTATAGTTTTACTAAAAAAATTATAACTAGACTTCGACTAAATTATGTAGGTATATTCAAGATAGATAAATACATAAATGAATAAAAAAAGGAAGTAACTACCTAATTAAGTATTTACAATTTAATTTATATTTTATTAAGATGTTTTCTGTACTGGAGCAGTTGATAATGACTTTGTCCAATTTAATTGTTATTTTGTCTATATCGTCATACCCTTTTGGATTTTAAATGTATGTCTGCTGCACCATGGCATCAAGGGATATTTATAAGTGTTCTTAAGAAAGCTTAATAACTATAAGTACCTACCTTCCTAAATGCAAATTTTTGTTCAATCGATTGACTATTCCGAACCGAACAAATATTCTCTATATCACAAAATTTGAAATATTAATGTTTATCGAATTAGATTTTTTTTTATTTAATACATATCTAGTATATCTAATACTTGTTATAAAATACGTAGGTACCTACATATTTATTAACTGTTTTTTTGTCAAATCAGATTTGGATTCAAATTTAATATCAATCAATATAAATTTGTAAACCTGCTATGATTTGAGAATGTGATATTACATAATAAACATCTCTATGATGAAATATTAGAAGTAAAAACCTAAATCCGATTTGGAATTGAGAAAAAACAGCTATAGTTATTGTTTGTACTGTATTTCTACTTAAGTATGTAATCACTTTTTTTTGTGATTGCTCGTCCATACTGAAAAATGAAGATTTCAAAAAATGTTGGTTTTTAATAATATAACTATTCTAAGTACTATTCTAAGTACACTTTTTAATGTACATATAGTCTGGTAATTTTAATTTCAAATAGGTATCATATGAGTTATAATAGGTATATTAGTATTTCGAAATTTACCGTTTATTATCAACTAAGATCAGTCTTACAGGTTCTGTAATTTTTTTATTTACTGACTTCGAAATATATATACATATAAGTATGTACCTATAAGTAAGTAATGTAGGTATTATTTGGATATAGGTTTCGTTTGTACTAAATTGTTTACAAAATAAAACCTGTCTTATCGTATTGTTGTTGCAGTAACAAAAATATTTAAAGCTTAGGTACCTACAACATAATTTTTGACATTAATTTTGCCATTTAATTTTGACATAGGTTTACATAGGTTTTTGAAGTTGATCAATCTCAATTTTCTTTATATTATTAAAGTACCTATCCATAAAATTAAATTTTCTGAATATTTTTGGTTATTTTCATTAAATTAAATAATAATTTTTTTTTATATACATATATATTTCAGTTTAATTTTTTTTTTGTGGAAAATAATGGAAAAATGAATGAACAAATTATTTTTTTATTCAAATTTAAAATTTATATGGCTGTTGTTACAAAAAGATAATACCTACAAGAGATTTGTTAAATTTTATACACATTATGAAAAGTATATAAGTGGAAAGAAAATTTTAATAAGAAAAATAAATTAAAAAGGTAAGTACCTTCCTAAATTTTAGTAAATTTTTAAAATTGAAAATATTTTGACTTACTTCATTATCCTTGGGAATAAATCTTTATTTGCGCAATATAATAAAAGTAAACGAATATAATTATTCGAATAAATTACGTTATTTTTTTTCCTTTTATATTTACTTATTCCTTAGTTATTTTGTTTTTTTTTTGTATTTTTTTCTATACATATATGTATGTGTATACTATATGTAGATTTATGAAAATGTTTATTTTTAATTTTTATTTTGTCGTTTCAATATAAATTTTTCATTAGCAGTGATAGACTCCAATGGCTTTTTATCCTACGTGGCAAACTGATCCTCCCCAAAGTTGGCAAAATCATTTTATACAACAGCTACCACATCAAAACCAACCACCATATGCACCTTTAGGGTCACTAGATTTTCAACCTCAGGTAAATAAAATTTATAGTTAAACGGAATATGACCAAAACTGAATCAATTCTAATCAATGAAACTTTCATATTTTGTCATAGTCCGATAATATCCACACTTAAAATTAATTAAGGTAGAAATTTCTTTTCTCATCTTTATGTAAAGAAAAAATATCAAATTGAGAAATTAAAAAAAAAAAAATGTCTTTGTAGAGCTATTCATACCAACACCAAAATGGTTATATTCAACCTGGTTTAGGATTTCCAGATCCAAATTATGGTAGATCATATGTAACACCAGTTCATCAGCGATATGATTTACAAAACCAGCACATTCCCCCAACACCTGCAAGTGCTGGATCAGATCCGGCCCAAAATCTTGGAATTACTCCAGGTGTAGGTTATACTAGTCAAATATCAAATGTAACACCTGCTGTTTTCCCACCACATACATTTCAAGAGAAAAATAAAACACCAGCAACAACAGAATCTAGTACTATTGGATTTCAACCAGTTAATAATAATTTAGCACAACGTTCTTTTAACTATGGTGGTCATCATTTGGATCTTAATTATGCTCAAGGACAACCAACGTTGCCTGAACAACAACCACAACAACAAACACAGCCATCGCAGCAAAATCAACAACAACAAGGTCAACAGCAGTTACAAAATCAACAACAATTGCAGCAACCGATTCAGCAACAGCCGCAACAACCGACAGCACAACAAAATAATCAACCAACAATTCCGCAAAAAAATCAATCGCATGCTCAAGTTTCAGATCACCTGAATAGTTTTAATAATAGTAAACCAAATAATGCTATTTCACGTTCACCAACTACCCAAACACCTTCTGGAAACAGTGATAATCAAATGCAACAACCACAACTACAGCATCAACAAAAAGAGAAACAAGATATATCGATGTCACAAACTACAATGATAAATAATAATAATAGTAATAATATGCATCCAGCATCATACGAACAAATGTATCAACAAATGTCAAGTTATAATGCGTCATTAGGACTAAATCCACATTCTATACATTCTATTGGATCTTTAGGAAGCACGAATCCTAGTCCTAATAATACAACAAATCAAATTCATCAATCCAATATAAAATCAATTGTTGGTCATGCATCTCAATCAAATCCTCAGACAGCGCCTAATTGTAATACAACCCATAATCAACACACATCGCACAATATCAATACATCTCACAATCCTCAAGCTTCTCATGTTTCTCAAGTTAATAATAACAATAATTCGAAAGCAAATTGGAGATCTCAACAACACCAAGACTTTAGTACAAATGAATCATTTAGTAATAAACCTGAGACGAATAGCCTGAATTCTAGAATTCAAGATAAGAAGCATTCCATAAAATATGAGAATAGAGGAGCAAATGCAGTTGCTAATATTCCGTGTCCTACTATTAAAACTGAAATTAATGATGAAAAACCAAGAGCATTGAATCAAATTTCACAAAATGTTCCCGAAAATTTTCAAGGCTACCATCGTCCTTTTGTTCAAAATGTTCAAAATATAAAACCCGAGCTGCAACAAATACATCATATGAATGCAGCGTCTAATTTAGCAAATCAGCAAATGAATATGAAAAATATCCCTAAAGCCGAAAACGACTACATATGGAATCCGCATGAAAATCAAACAACAAAAAAAAATATTGAACGATTTTCATTTAATGAACCGCCCAAAGAACCAAAACAAGAACAGTTCTCACAATATAAGCCATATATGAATATAACAGATGATAAGAATACAAATCATAAAAATAATAGACTCGAAAGTATTCCACCAGCAATGGTTCAACATCAAAATATAAGCCATAATATAAGTAAGGAGCAAGTAACAAATATTCCATATTCAGCATCAAATTACGCAATAAAAAATGCCCCATATCAAAAACCAATTTTCAACCAAAATCACAATCAGACTATATTACATCAGAATATTATAAGCTCTCATCCTAAACCTCCACAAGAAATTACAACATTAGAAGGTCCAGAAAAAAATTATCAAAACTTTATTCAGTACGCTGACTATTGCCAAAGTGAAGTTCAAAGTCAAACTTCAACAAATCAGGGTAACAAAGTAACACCTTCCGATATATCTCAAATACCACAAAATGCTAGTGGAGCTGTTTACCGTGGGCCGATGTTTAATTCATTATTTTATGGTCAAGAAAATAGTCAAAATCAACAAATTTTTGATAAAAAGCTATTAGATCAAAGTCAAATAAAAGTTGAACCAGATAAGGATATAAAAGAAGCACCCTTTAATCAGCAACGAATGAATTTTTCACAATTTCCTAATTATCAGCAGGATATAAAAAATATTCACTATGGTTTACATCAGTTAAATAGCGGTCCTCAACAACCTATGATTCAGAACAATAATCAGTTTCCAGTAGGCGAATATTCTCAAATAATACCTCATATGATTGCACAAATTCCATTAGACAACAGGTATCCATTTAAAGGTGAAGGTGGTCCTGTTGCTATTAAAGACGTTGTTGGCTTCTCTTGTTGCAGACAAGGCGGGATTCACACTCCAACAAGTGAACATTTGCAAGGCGGCTTTTGCACAGGTATGCAGACGAAGGATGAAGTCTTATTCGAAGAAGGTGAAGATGGTGAAGAAAAGCTAAAAACTGAAATTAAAGAAGAACCAAATAATGGTCTACAAGTTGACATAAAATCAGAAACAATGGTTCCACTACTAGATACATCAGATAGATTAGAAAAAGGAAATAAGCCGGAAATTCCAGAGTGTGACTGCTTTACATCAGATAAAAGTCCTCCTGAGCCCGGAAGCTATTACACTCATCTAGGTAAGTTCATGTAGAAAATATTGATATGGCAGAAGCTTTTTATTAGTTGTAATTTTAGGATCTTCTTCTACACTTACCGAACTAAGAAAAGAAATTGAAGAGCGTTGTGGGCTCTCTGGTAGACAATTAAGAATTGAAAAAATATTATACACTGGAAAAGAAGGGAAGACAATGCAAGGGTGTCCTCTTGCTAAGTGGGTAATTCGGAGAGTTGATCCAGAAGAAAAACTCTTAGTTGTTGTAAAAAAACGTCAAGGACATAAGTAAGTTTGAGCTTAAACCAGTGTCAGAGATTGTTATTTTGCATTGTATTTATTTAAATTTTAGATGTAATGCCACCTTTATTGTGGTGTGTATTGTAGCGTGGGATGGTATGCCAAGGTATGAATCAGATATGGCATATGACAAATTAATAGGAAAATTAAATAAATTTGGCTTACCAACAACCCGACGCTGTGCTACAAATGAAAATAGAACTTGTGCTTGTCAAGGTATTAATTTTTTTGTTTTTATCAGTTTTTGATTATTTTGCATATTATATACGTTTTTGTAATAGGGCTTGATCCAGAATCATCTGGAGCGTCGTACAGTTTTGGGTGTTCATGGTCAATGTATTATAATGGTTGTAAATATGCTCGTTCGAAAACTGTTAGAAAATTTAGGCTTTCGGTTAAAAATGAAGAAATAGAAATCGAGAAACATATGAATTCTTTAGCAACAATATTAGCACCTTTATTTCATCGAATTGTTCCAAAATCCTATGAAAATCATGTTAGATATGAAAAGGAAGCTCCTGAATGTAGACTTGGATTGAAACCTGGCAAACCATTTTCTGGTGTTACTGCTTGTCTTGATTTTTGTGCTCATGCTCATAGAGATTTACATAATATGCAAGATGGATGTACGGTACAAGTAACTTTGCTGAAACCAACAAATCGAGACATTAGAGCACCAGAAGATGAACAATTTCATGTGCTTCCGCTTTATACCATGGATACTACTGATGAATTCGAAAATGCAGATGCTCAAAAAGAGAAGAGTAAGACTGGTGCCGTTCAAGTCCTTGAAAAGTGAGTATATATTAACTAAGTGAATCTAGTTACATTTTATTTACATGTAATTTAAAGGTACCCTTGTGAAGTTCGAGTTCGATCAACACCTCTTCAACCGTGTCGAAGACACGGTAAAAAAAGAGCCAATGGAAAGGATGTTGAAGAGTTCGAAGAAACTCCAATAAAGAAAGAACCTTTAGCGAATCTCTCGCCAGAATCTCCTATAACTATTAAGAAGGAACCGTGTAAAATAAAGCCTAAAACCAAACCCAACTCTCAAGACTTAGGTCCGACAAATGAACAAAATTCTGAATCACCACAACAACTTATTCAACAGCAACCACAACCGCAAACACAACCACCTCCACAGCCACAATTCAATGTGCAAGAAAAAAATCAACAAGGGCAACCAATGATACCTCAACCATCAACGACCCCTATAAAACGTACAACTCCACCACCATCTAGAGGACCAACTCCAATAACAAATTTTCAAAATCAAACTACTCAAAGTCCTTTTACAACAACAACCACAACCAATCCAACAGCAGCGCAAATGCATATGTCTGCAAATTCTAGTCTTCTCAATATGGCAACCATGATCGATAACTTTACTGATGCTCAATTACAATCAAACCAAATTACAAGCACTGTTTTGGATTCTCCATACTCCTATGACTATCAGACTGGTTCTTACATTGAAAATCGTAATTATTACAACAATTGGTCTTCCACACCTAATACCCAAACCCCAGCGCCTCCATTAACACCCAATCAAACCCCTTTGCCAACAAATAATCCTAATTTAGAACAGCATAACACCACCCTTAATAGTGAAATGACACCATTACAAATTAATCATCATAATAGTGGTACTGATTCTAATACTGATCAACAACAGCAGCAACATCAGCAACTTCAACAACATCAGCAACATCAACACCAGCAATTGTTACAGCAGCAACATCAGCAACAACATCAGCAGCAACAACAACAACAACATCAGCAGCAACTACAACAACAACAGCAGCAACAACAACAACAACAACATCAGCAGCAGCAACAACAACAACAACAACAGCAACAACAACAACAGCAACAACAACAACAGCAACAACAACAACAACAACAACAACAACAGCAACAACATCAACAAGCACAACCACAACAACAACAACAACAGCAGCAGCAGCAGCAGCAACCACAACAACCTTCATATACGTCAAATTTTTCTGGCAGCTATTTTATGAACTCGGCTTCACCAACCTCAACATATGAACATACTACATCACCACAAATTCGATCGAATTATCCGATTGATGCCCAATCAATAGACTGTAAAAATAAAGCAAATATTGAAGAAAATCCTGATTCAACAACTTATTTAAATGAAGTAAAAAATGCCAACCAAGCTGCAGCTGCGCTAGAAAATGAAACCAAAATAGCCGTTGGTAACGGTTTTGTAAAACCAAGAATTATTCAAGAGCATCAATTTCCACACCAGTATTCAAATAATTTTCAAATGTATCCTTCACATCATCCAGTACCTCCACCAAATGCTGGTAATTATCCAACATTTGATTCATATCCTAATATGAATTATAATTATGGTTATCGTCATCAAACTTATAATCGCTTCAATAATGTGTATTCACAAACTCCATCAGGTGTTCCACCTCCATTAGGACATCCAACTACTCCATGGAATCTTTATCCATCTTCAACATCAGAACACTCTTATGGATCACAACAGTATTATAGATTACATCAAGAAAAAACATATACACAATTAACACCAAATATGCATCCACATCAAAGTGAAATTGCACCACCACCATCTACCCAACATAATCCACTGCTTGTACCACAACAACAACAGCAAAACGAATGTAAACCAACTGTTAAAGTTGAACCAATAGGTGAAGTCACAGAAATAAATGATAATATTGAGGCATTTTCAGATTCTCAAATGGGTGGTGTTGCAATAGCTTTAAATCATGGCAGTGTATTAATTGAATGTGCTAAACATGAAATGCATGCAACAACTGCCTTAAAAAAACCAAATAGATTACATCCAACACGAATGACATTAATTTTCTACCAACATAGAAATTTAAATAGATCTAGGCATGGAATTGATGAATGGGAAGAAAAAATGCGTATTAAAAAACATAATATGGAAGTTGAAGCGAAATCAAAGAAAAAAAATTCTAAAAATGATATAAAATGTGAAAATAATATTAAAATGGAAATATCAAGTGATGAAAAATCAAATTTAAATTCAGAAAATGATATATCCGAAAATTCAAATCCTTTAAATAATGATGAGCAAAATAAATCGACTGATAAGTGTAATAATTTTAATAAAAATATTAAAAATTCATCATTATCATCAACTGATGATGAGCTAAATGATAAACCGAAAAATGATAAACTTGTTGTACGTGCTCCAACCTTAACTACAACATCTTGGACTACATTATTTCCTATGCATCCATGCGTCATAACTGGTCCCTATCAAGAAGGTAATAACAATAGTAATAATAGTAGTAGCAGTAGCAATAGCAGTAATAGCAACAGTAATAATAGTAACAATAATAGTAACAATAACAATGCTAGTAATAATAATTCTAATATCAATAATAACAACAGTAGCAACAATAACAACAATACAACAAACAATAACAACAATATTAATAATAATCAGTCTTCTTCAGCTACCTCAAACAAAAAAATTTAAAAAACTTTGAAAAATATCAAATTTTAAATTAAAAAAATTCTTTTCAATTTATGTAATTTAATTCAATTTAAAACAAGAAACACAAGAAAAGAATTTAAAAAAAAATTTAGAAATGTAGAATATAATTATGAGAATTGAAAATGAAATAAATTTATATTAGAGTTTGTGAAATTTTCGAAACATATTGTGCATGGCTTATCGAAGTTGTACTTATTGACTCACTCATATTTTTTATACGGATTAGAATGATATTTACGTTGGGAAAAAATAGGTGACTCAAAAAGTTACTGCTTCGATAGCCATCATAATGTTAAACATTTCTAAATGTTGAAAAAATGTAAATAGCTATAAATCGCTCTACTTCTCGATATCTGTCAAAATAAAAAAATTATAATTTCTACATCTAGGTGTGTTTGACAACATGTCGTCTACGTCTGCGTCCTACGTAAAGATGGATTTTCACTTTCATCTGCAAATAAAAAGCCACAGTTGTCATAATGTCAACCAATCAAAATTTGACAGTTTGGTATTTTTATCTACTAATAGATACAACGAATTAGAATTAATTCTAATTCGTTGAATAGATAGACTCTGTACTGTAGTTGGTGTTAACGTTTTAAAAAAATTCTGAAACATGAAATGTTCTGTTTGGTTGAAATTTTGACAGCGGTGGATTTTTATTTTCAGATTACAAAAATTAAAATTTAGAATTGCTCAAACTCGCTATTAAAAATTCTTATGGCAAATTTGTAATTAGAAATAATCTTACTCAGAAGTCAGAAGTGTTATGTACATCAAACACTAGAGAAAGAAAAGTGCTGCCGTTATTATAAATAAAATAAAACTTAAATTTTAATTAATTAATATTTGTGAATAAATTAAAGAATTTATTTTTCTTTAATCAAAATAATGAACAAAATTTTTTTTTTTTATTTATTTTGTTGCTCTCGATCGTGTGCCATATTGGAAAATTTTAACATAAAACTAAACAATAAAACTTTACGAAAATTATGAACAAAAACATACATATGTACATGTGCAAGAAATCCACCATTATAAAGTAAAAAATAAAAAACTTTATAAATAGAAAATAATTATAGCAAGAAAAACATAAACATACAATCATACGTATTACATAGGATATAACAAAACTTAATTTATAAATTATCAAAAAAAAAAAAATATAAATAAAAAGTTAATATTGTATTTGCATTTTAAGTAAAGAACTAAATTAGAAAACAAAATAAAAATAAACAATCTACATATATGCATACTCACATACTTAAATTATGTAAATTAAACAAAAATATTTAATTGCATATATTATATATTATATTTAAATAAAAAATATATGTTAATAATGTATAATAAATACTAAGTATATTACGCATTTACACATCTAAAAATGATAGCTTATATTAAAGAAAAATATATTATATAAATTAAGAAATGCTCTCTTGTATACAAAAAAAAAAAAATAGAAAGAATTATTTTGTGAAATAATTTTTTTAGTTAGGAAAACAATAAAAACTGAAATTTTTAATAAGATTTTTTTAAATTTAAAAATTTTTTATTTTTGTTTTGATAAACAATATAAAATATATATATTTTTTTTGTGCATTAAAAATATTCAATATTTAAATAGGTTGTTTTTTTTTTAATTATTATTATTATTAATATTAACCGTTTATTTGTTTTTTAAGAAATACAAAGAAATAAATTAAATTAAAAAAGTATTTAAAATACTTCTCTATAGTTTAGAGATACAAAAAAAAAGAGAAAAAAAATTAACTAAAAACACTGAACTAAAAAAAAAAATTTAATGAATTATAATTAATTAGAAATTTAAATTATAATTCTTATATAGAGTATTAAAAAAATTAACTAAAGACTTTTTATTATTATACATATACATATTATTTTTTATTTTACTCGTATTTGTTTCTTTATTTTCTGAATAAAATTTAGTGATAAGAATTATTTTTAATGTTTTATTTTTTGAATTAATACAAAATGTGTTTTATTTTGTTTTTGAAGAAAAATAAATATAGGTACTTTATACATTGTAACAATCAATTTGCAATATTAAATAGTTTGATGCGATGTCAATAAGTCATGTGGGTGCTGCAAAGGAAGTATGTGGTGTGTGACAGTGATGGCTACAACCAATAACGATGATAATAGATTAGATGACGAATGATGTTGTATTTTTGTTAGTTAAATTTTTAAAGGTTTCACAATAACAGAAAAAAGTATTTCATATCTATTTTCTTCATCACTACCGCCACTTTCAGTAAAATAAAAGTCTACATTCATTTTATGAACTTAATTTTATAAACTTTCAAATTCCAACTTTTCAAGAAAACAATCTATATACATACTTTATTTATGAACTTATTTAACTTTCATTTTACAAATTTTCAAACAAAAATTCCTCCCTATCACATATCACCAAATAAATATTTAGTGAATGATGATAAGCAACTGTATCATTATTCATGATCATGATAATGTAGAAGAAAATTTCCATATAAAAATTCAATACAATGGCAACATTTTTTTAAGTATTATTTTTATAATCTAGTACGCCAACATGATATGCATATGACCGTTCCCGTACGCACAAGTTTGTAAAAACTTGCGAAAAAAGAGAGGAAACATATGTTTTCAACTTTGTTCAACATATTTAACAAAATTTTTAACTTGTAAAAACTTATTCGTTTAATTTCGTATTGTATGTTTTAAGTTGTTTTTATTTACCGAAAAGTCTGTTTTAAAGTTTGTAAATTAATAAAAATAATTCAACTTTTTGAAATTAAAATTATTACAATTGATTAAAACAAACTCCGTGATTAACTTTCGTAAATTCAAAATATTGTTTATCTTTATATTAAATAAATGTCAACTATTTTATATTAGTTAACAAAATTCAAACCAAAAATATTTCCACACAAAATAACTTCCAACTTTTGGAACTTTTTGGGTACCTTAAAATTTAATTTGAATTGTCAACAATTCGAAATGGAAACAAATTGAATCAACTAGTTGAATTGACTGGTTTTAAAAGCAAAAAAAATTGGGCATCACAGAAAGACGATTACAACCAATCAGGAAGCTGCTTACTTGTGCTGAGCATTTTTTTTTTTCATCCAGAGAAAAGTTAAAATTTATTTCAAACTTTTCTTTGAGAAATTTGTACATACTAAGAAATTTGTGGTCAGGTAGTTTTTTGAAGTGCTAATAAAATTATTTCATTTAAACAGATGGGATGACAGCAAAATCAATTTTTTTCACACACCTTATACAATTTTTTGAATTGAAATTTAAAACAAAATAATTTTAATTGAACAAATTTAAAACAAAATAATTTTAATTGAACACATGAAATATCAATTTATTTTAGTATCAAATGTTTTTAAATACAATCAACTATGTGTTCAGTAAATATTTACTTTTTTTCTCATTATTTCCGGCCCAGTTACCCAGTTATATAACTTTTTTTTGTAATTTAATCTTTTTATGCATACAGCATTAACTTCCAAAATATTTGGGAATGTTATTAATTAAATATACCTAGTATGTTTTTTAAATTCTTTCTGAAAACCTGGTTTTGTATTATGACAACTTCAAATTGTCATTTGACGTTTTGAAGATCTTTTAATATCAAAAAATCTACAGTTTTATTTTATGTAGAATACGAAAAACCTCTTCTTAACTTAAAAGTTAAGAGTTTCTATAACCAGAATAGGGAGGTTATTCCTTCCTAAAAGTGGACTTGGCTTGGCTTAGCTAACCTTGGCTATGCTTCACCAAACTACTCTAGATAGAAACAAAAATAATACACAATAAAGAAAAAGACCAATTGAATTTTAAAATTTATTATATAGATGGCTGTAATTCACTCTAGCGATGAAAATTAGAATCTTTTGGTGTTATTATTATTCATAATTATTTCAAAAACCACATATTGTAAATCTAGTTAATACTAATATACAATAATCTGTATTTTTTTATTTTTGAAAATGTTTAACATTTCATAATTAAATTAATCAACATTAAAATTTAATTTCTAAATGCTTAGCAAGAAATTTTTATGTATAAATAATTAAAACAAATAATTTTATGTATAAATATTTTACCTTGAAAATTCCAATTTCTATACAAATTTAATGTTTATAAACATGTATGTTTTCTTCGAAAGAAAGTCATAAACAACACGTCAAAACAATTTTGCTAGCGTAATCGCTGATTGGCAAACTTTAATTTGCGAGTGTTTAATATATGTTTTTCTCTAGTGGAATTTTTAGATTAAAATATCAATTTAAATAAGAGTTTGTTAATTATTTATTGATACAATTTTTTATTATTATGATATAAGAATATTTATATAATTACAAATGGTGAAAATGGCCTTAAAAAAACGAAAACTTGGTATACCTGAGAGTGCTAAAAGGTATTATTTTGTTGCATAAATAAATAGTAGTGTCATATCTCTTATAAGGTGCTAAAACAAATAAAAAAAAATAATTAAAGAAATCATATTTATCTAAAAAAAATTAGTTATAATTTTCAATTTAATACTGTGATTATATTTATTTGAAGATATTCGTTTTCAAATACAGTTGTTTCAATATAGACTTAAGCGAACATAATTTACTTAAAATAAATCTAATTTTTAAAAAAAATTGTCAAAATGGATATGCTTGTACATACCTATGTATATAGTTTTAGCAAAAAAAAAAAAATAAATAAAATTTCAGAAAAAAAAGAATGACTTAAATTAAAAAACTTCAAACTACAAAAAAAAAAAAAAAATTCGAAATATAAAAAAATAAATTAAAATATTTTATAAATTTATCGAATAATGCAAATACGTAATGGAATATTTTGCTCTTTAGGCATTTAGTGGGAGTGATGCTTTATCCTAATTATAAGCATCATATATAATCAGAATATTTTGTTTTTACTTTCATAATTATAATTAGCTAGCTATCTATGGTATATTTGTTTATACATAAATATATATAGATATATATTGCAATGTTTTATATACATATCTCCTTTTATTTCCATTATTCAAAAATTATTTAATTAAAATATTGTTTATAGTGGTGTAGTAAAATTTATAAGCTTTATAAATTTTGTACCATAAGAAAATCTTATTTATATAAATGCCGGGACTAAATAATTAAATTTAAAGAAATTGCGGTATTCGGTGATACTTTTTTATCAGTCAGGTGATAAATAATTGAGTATTGTTTATAAAAAAAATTAATGTTATGCACCTAATACTTACCAATCATTATATTAGAAGCAAAAAAATTATAGTTTAAGATATTGTCAAATACTCTAATGAAAGTATTTAATTAAGTTTAAAATAATAAATTTTTCAATTATTATCAGTCAAGCATGATAAAAAATATTAAATATAATTAAAGAAGTAAATATATTTTATTTACTTAAGTGTTTTTTAATCAATTAAAAAAATAAATAAATGTAATTTACAAATTAAAATAAAATTGCTTACGTATTACGATTTTATTACAGTGATGCTAATACTTAAATTTAGGAAAATACGGGTTATTTTTTTTATCATTTAAAGATTTTTTTTTTAAATATAAACAAATTTTTAATAAAAATCTATTTTTAGGCCGAAAGCTCAAAGGAAATTTGCTCAAGGACAATTTTTCCCATCAACATCATCGTATACCTACAATTGTAACTCGGTAACAGCACCTCCTGTTAATAACTGTAATGCAGAACCACCTCCTGAAATTTTTCCAACACGCCCAAATACAGAAGATTTTCTTACATATCTATGTTATCGTGGAACCCCATCACTTCCAACAAACCTTGATTTTGTTAAATCTGCACAACAGAAATCAAAAAACGACTTAAAAAAAACAAATCAAAATTCAACAACAATTAACAAATCACCCGGGAGAAAAAAGACAGCATCTCCATCTAAAAATGTGTCAGAAGCCTCTACTTCCACAGCAATACCAGTTAAAAGAAAAGATGATAATGTGAATAAATTAGATAATGGCGATACTCCACCTATTAAAACAAAGAAAAAAGATCAACAAGAAAACAGTGCAATGGGAGTAAAATCGTTGAAAGGAAAAAATTCGGAACCACCTAATACATCTTCTCCAAAAACAATAGGTAAAAATGGTAAAAAAGCTGTTGCAAATACTAGGAGATCTCTTCGTACACGCAACAATGTAAATAGTTTTGCTGAAATGGATGATTCGAAAGATCTTGAAATGGATGAAGAAGAAAATGATAATATTGTGGTTGAAACCATATTAAATAACGGAAATATAAAAATTTCGAATAAAGAAGAACCAAAGGAAAATAAAATTATAGAAAATAAAGAAAAAGAAAAAGAAATATCACAAAACCATACAGTTGAAAAGAAAATTTCAGATAATTCACTTGTTATTTCAGGAAAAGATGAAGTAGTTAAACAAGAAAAACATGTTGGTCGACCACGAAAATATCCAATTTCTCCTAAAGTAGAGAAGATTACTAAAAAAATTGACAATTCTAATAAAGGTAATAGTATACAAAATAAGTTAAGTGATACTAATCTAAAAGATGAAAGAAATACACTATCAACACCAACTAAAATTCAACGTAATAAAAAAACACTTAAAAAAGCAAAATTAGAACAATCCGAAAACAATGATGCAAAAAACTTGGAAAAAGAAACCAGCGATAAAATAAAGTTTTTAAATAAAATGGATGATGCAGATAATCTACCTCTGAAGAGCAAAACATTAAAGAAAGAAAGTCCAATGAAACAACAGGAATCTGTTGATGTTGAAATTCTAAAATTGAAAGATAATACGACAGATGATCAAAAACCGAAAGGGAAGACTCGAAAAACTTTACAATCTCGAAATCTGGAAAATAATGAAAAAATAAACAGTGAAAATATTTCTAATGGAATTCATAACAAAAAGAAAATTCCAAAGGATATTATGAATAAAGAAGCACCAATTGAAAAAAAAGAAAAGAAAACTCCTGGTCGTAAGAAAAAAATAGTAGTTGAAACTTCAGAAAAGATTGAAGAAAAAATTGAGGAAAAACCTGAAAGTGGACGCCCGCAACGTAAAACAAAGGAAGCTGCCGCAATATATATGGAATTAATTGGTCATAAACTTAATTCTGATAATTATGAAGAAGATGATAATTCATCTGAAAGTTTTCCAGATCTTCCTAATGTCAAGGAAACTGCAAAATTAGAGCAGGTAATTATAGTTGCAAAAAATGTATATTTTAATACTTACACATATTTAATAATTGTTCTAGGAAATGAAGTTAAACGCAAAAATTCAATTAAAAAAATCAGAAAAGGTAAAATTAAAAGTAACTCCGACAATAGAACCAGAATATGAGAAACTTCAAAAAAAAGTTTTAAAAAAAACAAAAACTATAAAAGGAAAACGAAAAATAATTGAAAAGATTGGTGGTAATGTTAAAAAGAAAACATTAGTAAAAAACATTCTTAAAAGAGGTCGAAAAAAAAAGTTAATAACAAAAATTAAAAAACACATAACAGGAGATACTGATAAAGGAAGTGATGATGGAATAGAAGAAGTTGAAAATAATGACAATATAATAAATGAAGAAAATCAAAACACTTTTAGTGAATCTGATGATGAACCTTTAGCTGTAAAAATATGTAAGGCAAGTGAAAGTCAACCGGATACTGCACAACAGAAATCTCCGCTTCCTCGAGCTTCGCTATTTAATGCAGAAAATTCAAAATCATCTAAATTATCAAATGAGCATTTAGAACCGGTTTCTAAAAATGTAATAACTGTTTCTAATGAACAACAAACTGTTTCACAATCAAATGAGATTATTTTAAAAAAGCCCCTAGCACCAATTGCAGCTCCATTTATTACTAAACCAGAAATATCTAAAGTGCAACAAGAAAGTAATGATTTTTCTGGAAAATTTCCAAGTTTTCCTCCAAAATCAAATATTGGATTAGGCTTATCAACTGCAAATACTCGGCATCCAACACTAGAAACCTATCCATCTGCTATTGTTAATCCAACATTCCTAACACCGAAATTTGAAGGAAATACTGATGGTAGATTACAAGCACCTACTACTGAAATAAATCGATCTGCAAATTTTTCAACTTTAAAAAATGAGAAAAATTTATCTCAAGGAAATTTAATACGTAATCAAGATGAATCGATTCCTACAACGTCATCATTTGGTTTTAAAAACACAATAACAACTACACCTACACCTAGTGCATTTGCTACAAATTTAATGCCAAGTAAAGAAGAATCTGGAAAAATTTTTGGAATAGCTAGTGTCAGTTTAGCTCAGAGTTCAGGACCAGATAATACCAAATGTACCCTTGGTAAGTGATGTTTATATTTATATGAATATACTGAAGTTCTTTTTATTTTCATTTTATTTTTAGGGAAATGCGGTTCAATTCATAAACCTACATTAGGTCCAGTAGTACCAACTGAATCTTATTTAGGTGAACAACTTCTATCCAGCAAAGAACGTCGAAAAGCTAAAGTTAATATGACACATGAACAAATTCACAAATGGTTAATTGAATGTTCATCGAATCCAGATGAAATTCATGACGATTTAGATGAAGATTACGAAGACATTTATAAATATAATTCATTCAGTAATCCTTCTCCTACTTTGTCAAAACATGAAAAAGAATCGAATAATTCATTTAATGTTAAAAAAGAAAAGGAATCTGTGGTAGCCCCTACGGTTAAAAATGAAAGTGCTTGGTCTGGTAAAGGACCTTCATTGAAAGCTGTACCTGTAGTTGTTGCAAATGATAAAGAAGTATTTAAATCGTCTGATATGACGCCGCCACCCGAAAACACAAAACAAAATTTATTCAACGCAAGTAAAACCCCCATAAAATTAAATGTGGAAGAAAAACTAGAGAAGAAAGAAGAAAACGAGGTAAAAAAAATAGAAGAAAAAAAAGAAGTTCCAAAAAAAGCTTTACCAGAAAGTCCGAGTGTGAAAACTCAAGGAAAGTCTTTAAAACGAAAACAAGAGAAGACCGAGAAAATTATAAACAGCAAAACTAAGAAACAAGACACAGAACATGAAAAATCAAAAGATAATGATAAAGAGAAAGAAGAAGAAAAAGAAAAGGAAAAGGAAAAAGAGAAAGAAAAGGAAAAAGTAAAAGAAAAAGAAAAGGAAAGAGAAAAAGAAAAAGAAAGAGAAAAAGATAGAAGTCCTTCAGAGAAGAAAGAGTCATCGGAATCAGTTAAATCAGCGAAGAAAGGTACTGATAGTCCGACAAATCCACCAATAACACCGAATACACCTTCTACAACGCATTTAACATTTCAATCGAAAAAGTATTCACCGATTCACAGTAAACTGCGTCAGCCAACAAAAGACTTGGATCGTTTAAAAGTTTTTTCGAATACTTTTACAAATTCAGCTGATAATGAAAAAAGTGTATATACTTTTGATAAGGACGATGATGAATTACCTCCAATTGCTAGAACATTCCGTCAACCTGTTCGAAAAGGTTCTGATGCTGGTGGTGAACGTTTAGAGTTAGAAAAATCTGAAATCAAACCAGACACTAAAGCAAATAGTACCAAAAATATTGAATCTGCTATTGGGACAAGTAGTGATATTATAAAAAAAGGTACAATTAATTTGAGCATAAATAAACTTAATGAAGAAGATAACTGTCAAATAGAAACATCAAAAAGTAAAAAATCGTCTAAAATACGAAGAAAATCGACAATGAATGAATTTATCTTAAATGATTCCGAAGGGGAAACTTTTTATATTCCAATACAAGGTGCTACTTTAACAAATTCTGTCGGATCAAATAAATCTGACTTAGTACAAGCTGTCGAAGTTAAAGTGAAAGTTGGTCGTGAAGGACCGGATGGGCCAAATCAACGCGTTAGCGTGCAAGCTACTTTAGTTACGAAACCGAATCTGGGTAGAAGTTCGTCGCCCAATTTAGCAGTTAGTGCAATAAATTCAGCAGTAGCAGCAGTAGCAGCAGCTGTTACTGAATCTGATGATAAAAAATCAGCTTCCAAGTCATCTCCAAGTCAAATAGTTGCATCGAAAAGTGTACCAGTTGGTGAGTTGTTTATAATGATCTCATGACTTTTTTTTTAAAAACGAAACATTTAAAATAACTTTTATTCTTATAGGTACTGTAACTCCAAGATTTAAAAGTGAAGGTTCATCAGCAAATAATTCTGGTTTAAAAAGAGTTAATTCAAATTCTTCTTTGTTGTCTGGTTCAAATAAATCTCGAAATAATAATAAAAAAGCATCTGCATCATACACGAAAAAACGTAAGAGCAATACACCAATCAAAATGTATAATAACACAGCATTTCCACATCGTGATGATCCCGCGCAAATGGTAGAAGCTCCAGTTTTTCGACCTACAGATAAAGAATTCCATGATCCAATGGAATTTATTGAGAGAATAACACCGATTGCTGCACGTTTTGGAATATGTAAAATAATTCCTCCATTAAGTTTCAAGCCTGAATGTCGAGTATCAGATGAAATGAGATTTTCAGCTTATAATCAGTATGTACATAAAATGCTTTATCGTTGGGGTCCGAACGTAAAGGAATTGAATGCAATTAAAAAACATTGTCAAACACAACGTGTTTCCTTAACCCCATTTCCTCTTATTGGACAGATGCAAGTTGATTTACCTCGACTTTATCATACAGTTCAAGAATTGGGTGGTCTTCAGGAAGTCATGGAAAAGAAAAAATGGAATCGTGTTGCTGATGAAATGTGCATTCCAAAATTGGCTCAAGATCGTGCTACTCGTTTAGATGATATATATTGTAAATATCTCTTACCTTATGATACGTTATCAGCATCTGAACGACAAAAATTATTTGATGAAGTTGAATCTGATTGGGCTAAATGTGAAGCAAGAGGTTACATTTGTTTCTATATATAAAATTATTAATCTTTCTAAATTTAACTTTTTTTAAATTTTAGCTCGACGCACTGCAGATTTTCTCGTCAATTCTGAAAATAATAGCCTTGAGGAAAATTTAAATGAGCAAAGCGAAGATTCAGAGGAAGAAGCAGATGGTGTTTCGATGGAATGTATAGTAAGAGGGAAAAGTATGCCATTAAAACAATTTGTTAGAATAGCTAGAAATACATGCAGCTTGTGGTTTAAAAATGTTGAACCAACTACTCCAGAAGTTGAGTCTGAATTTTGGCGGCATGTTGCTGTTCGCGATAGTCATGTTTGCGTTCATTCTGGATCAATTGATTCTAGTGGTTGGGGATACGGATTTCCGTCACCTGGTCCTAAAGGAAAAGGTTCTCATTGTGCAAAACATCCATGGAATTTAAAAGTTTTAACTAATAATCCAGGATCAGTTTTAAGATCATTAGGACCTGTAATGGGTGTAACTGTACCCACATTACACGTTGGAATGTTATTTAGTGCTTGTTGTTGGTATCGCGATCCGCATGGTTTATCGTGGATTGAATATTTACATACTGGTGCTAGTAAGATATGGTATGGTATACCAGATGATCAAAGTTCAAACTTTCGATCTGCATTGACGACTTTAATTCCAAGTCATTGTCAGAACAAAACTATATGGTTGCCATGTGACACAGTTATGGTACCACCACATATGTTAACAGACCGTGGTGTATCGTTGTGTAGAACTGAGCAAAAACCTGGTGAATTTGTAGTTATATTTCCAAGATCATATACATCAAGTATTTCAACTGGATACGTTGTATCCGAGAGTGTTTATTTTGCTACAGCAACTTGGTTAGAAAGTGCTAAAGAAGATTTTAAGGTAAAAAAAGAGTAGTAAAAAGGGAAAAATTATCTAAAAAATTTATATTTATTTATTTGTTCAGGATATTCATGATAGCTGTGAACCTGCATTATTTTCATTAGAACAATTACTTTTTTCAATAGGATCAGATCAGAGAGTTTCTAAAGAAGTATTAGAACAATGTTTGCCTATGTTAATTGAAGTATTTGCAAAAGAAAAAGAAACTCGATCACAAATTGAAGTAATTTATTAAGAATATTTTTATTTTTTTAAATTTATTTAAGTATTTTATTTTTTTATTTGTTTTTATTTTAGGCTAGTGGAGTTCTAACTATAGAAAAAATATCACAAGAAAAAGGCAAAAATAAAAAGAAAGTTGTTAATATTGAAGAAGATAATGAGTGTGATGTTTGTCGTGCTAATTTATATATATCGGTGGTAAAAAGCAATGATAAAAATAATACATATTGTTTGGAACATGCTCTGAAGTACATTCGCAAAGGAAATATGTCACCAGATCAATGCACATTATTATATTCATATTCAGTAGAAGAAATAAATGAATTAATACAAAAAGTTAGAGAACGTCTTGAGCAAAAAAAATATTGATAATATTATACAATTAGATTAAATGTTATATGTAAAATTTTTTCTATATATAATATAAAGAAAATAAAAAATTTTAATATATATAAAAATATATGTATTTATAACTATTTATATATACGATTATATATATAATAGATTACATAATCAGAATGTAGAATATAAAAAAGTAAAAAAATAAATTTAACTATTTTAATTTTAAATGTCTTGGTGTATTTGATAAAAAAAAAAAAAAAACAAAAAAAAAGACTAATTATAAAGAAACACACACAAAATGTTTGTTATATTTTATTTTTATGATTTGTGTTTATATAATTTTAATATTATTTTATTAATAAGTCTATTTGGAATACCATTTATATTTTAATTTTATTTTTAAATTTAAAGTGTAAGAATTCTAATAAAAAAAATTTAACAGTAATGAAAATATTTTTCTTTTATAATTGTTTTTTTAGTATTATTTCATTCATTAAAAAGTTAACAAATTTAATTGTTTCAAGTTAAGATTGTTTCAAACAATTTGAACTAATTGAGCTTTTATTATATTTTCGGTATATAGCTTTCATGTATTTTATCGTATTTGGGACAGATATAATTTTTATAACGGGTGTGTTTAATTTTAACTACTTTAATATCTATTCCCTGATGTCAATCAAATTCCTTAACAAATGAATTATCTGAATCATTTCAACTAACGCAAGACTTTTTGAAGCAACACCATTCATTATGAATATAATTTTTTTACTTTTAATTCATGGTATAACTTACAATAAAGTATTTCATACATAAGCTATGCTATAGTATTTAATTTACCTATAATATTTAATTTAACAAGAACTATCAAGATTTAGTCGATTTAATGTTATAATTAAACATAAATAGGCCGGTTGATAAAATAATTCTCACTCTAAAACTAGGGGAACCAGGTTCTGGTGGAGGTGAACTGAACTATTGTTCATAATAAATTTGCAAAAGAGGGTTCCAGAAACAACCAACAGGAAGAGTGAGTTAGCAGTGTGACTAACAATTCAAGTTCTAAAAGCTAAAACGTTAAAATAGAAGACATTTTAAATGCTTGTAGAAACTCAGAAGGAACAATCCAAACGAAAAACTTTTCTGGTGAGTGATATTCGGATACGAATAGGGCGCAACTCATATTATGGCTGAACGAGCCGAATTGAGACTATATGTAGGCATATGAACATGAAATTTTCTGCTAAAAGATCATACTGTAAGAATGGGACTTCTATAACCTATGTAGAGAATTAGGAGGAGAGGTTGAGGTAAATTCTTTAGAGGTAAATCTTTTAATACATTTATACAAAGTGTTAAAGTTTTCTTTCAATAAATTGATTGTATTATGAAATGTATCATATATGGCTTGTTGCACCATATTCTTGAAACCACATATCATCCAAGTCAAAATAATCTAACTCCCATGACACAAAAAATCACTAAATAGGTTTCAATAGCGTTGTCATTTTCAAGTTTCCTTCAGACCATAAATCACACCAAACTGTTAATTTTTGTGGATATAATATAAACATGTTTCATGAACAGCATGTAGTAGATTTTCTTCACTGCATAGGCAACATTTGTTGTGTTATTATATTTATAACACAACCATTTAACCAGAAATTAACTTCATCGTAATGCACGCAGCACGAAATGTAGCCCGAACAGATTCATTATTATAGATTCAAAGCGAAACAATACTGATTGATATCTGATTGATGAAACAATACAAATCTCAACTATAAATTATTTATTATGTTCTTCTTTTCAACTTTCTAATGTATGTAGTTGGTTGTTGGTAATACTTGGTATTAATACTTTGCAGTGAAAAAAATGGTTTTCTTTTCTTTTTTAATTATTCAAATTAAAATTGTTTACACTTATGTATTTTTTGTACATTCCTTATTACTACATACAATGTATGTACATATGAATCTGTATTCTGTACAGAAAGAAAATTTTTAATATTGTTCCTAATTATCTATGAATGACATTCTACAAAAAGAAATTCTATAAATTCTACGTGATTCTACTTTAGATGAAAACCAAACCTAACCATTTACTGTTTGTTTTTGCTCTCGTTTTTTTTTTACTCAGCGTACGAGTAATATGAATATTTTAATTGTTTATATTATTAAAAAATATTTATTTTTTGATGCCAAATTTTCTATTTGGCGAATCATTTTTTTTTTTGCTTATTCTTTTTTTAATATAAAATAAAAAAATTTTTTTTGAAATAAGACTTTTTTGATATTTTTTAAATAACAACAATTTTTTTTTTACCAATATTTGAAAACAATTCGGTTGTAATAGCAATATAGCTACAATTTGTTTCACTGAGTATGAACGTATATGTCATAAACACTAACCTTTTGGGTTAATTTTCTTTATGTAAACACTGTTATAAGAATACAAGATGTTATAATCGAATAAATATGTAAGTAGATGCTAACAGAAGTTTTCTGCATCATCACTTTTGGTAGGTCAAAGTCAAATACGTCCTCAAAAAGTTTTTCTACTTAATACGATTTTACGGAAGAGTTACTTTTAGTAACCGCCAGAATCATTCGAATATTTGACCTTAAGGGTCCCGATTCATCAAAAAATAGGTTTCTGCGTTTAATGAATACAGTGAAATTTCAAACCATGTTCTTTCAGTTTTGAAAATTGATACATATTATTTGCCGTAAAGAAGTTTTGTTTTCATTTCTCCAGAGTGTATCCAATACAGCATCATTTTCGTTTTCAACAAAAGGCGGAGGTAACTATAATATATGTCTATAATTTTTTAATTACACTTTACAAATTTTATATTAATCAACCTTAGCTTAGTAAGTACGTATTATGTATATATAACTACCATATTGATATTATCCTTAACTTATCAAGAACATCCGAACTCTTCTAAAACATTTTTCAAAAGTTCAGCCCTAGCTCCTTCATATGAAGTAAGTAAACTAACTAAATAGGTGAATTTCTTTACACTTTCGATCGATATTCATTGAAGGATGACTGGCTGATATGCTAATGAAACTTGCAAATGTTTGGCTAGTCAAATTAGTTTTTTCCGAACAATATTTACATGTCCTACTCTCATAAGTTTAATTAAATTTAAATAATGTTTGATTATCACATAACGAGAAATGTTTTTAAAAATGCAATAATGTTATACATATTATAAAGCTTTTATTTTCCAAATAATAACTATATAGCTATGTAAGTTTTTTGTTTGTTTTTAAATGTTTTGAAAATTTTTCTATTTTTAAGTTATTGCCGTTCAATTACAGTGTATCATTGGTAGATATTATCTTTGTTGTTTTACACTTTAATACTTAAAATTGTTAACATACTCAATATTTTTTTAGTTTTGAGTTCTTCTGAGGAAGATGTTGTATCGGCGTAGGACTTAATGACCATCCCAAGGATAGCTGAAATTGCTAGGTTTCCAAAAATATATATCTTTATCGTTTAAGGACAAAAAGGACATTTGAAAGTATCCTTGTTGTTTTAATGTTTTTGTATAAAAGCTGTTATGTCTGCTGATCTATTAGATACATATGGATTCAGTTATACATTCTCATATATACGTATAATTTATGTTTACGTCGAAAAGTTTATAGAAGATTGATTGATAGAAAATTGTACATTTTGTTATCTCTTCTGATTTATATCAAAAAATTTAAATTAATGTGAATTTTAGAAAATTTTTGAAGAGTTATGAGTATGCTATGCTATGCTATCTATATAAAATAAATAAAAAAAAAGTATAAAAAAAATTTAAATGAAAATGTTAAACATACTTTACTTATTATTTATTTATATTAATTATATAATTTATTACATTAAAATTTGTATGATTAATAAAAATTCTGGTGGAAAAAACCACTGGCTTAAAAATAAATGTCAGCAAACCTAAGAGCTTTTCATCAAAAGTAATATCGCGAACAACCTAATCAATATACTTCAATAAAATGTAGTCAATAAAATTATGGCATACAATTAGCGTTGTTGAGGTAGATTTAAACTGTATTCAACAAAGCTTCGGCATCCTTCAAATGATTGCAAAGCTTACATTTTACTCTGACTTATAGAAATGACACCTTGATTAGAATATGGTGTTCGATTCGATTTGAGGGGAAACTAGACATAATATGTACATTTTCAAAACCTTTTTTTATTTTTAATTTGAGAGACTTTACAATACAAGTAATGGGTAAATTAAGATAAATTTAAACAGTTATTTTTTATTTTTTCGTTCAGTTTTATAAAAAAAAGGTTTTCTTAAAAATATTTTTTTATATATTTTATTGTATCCTTTTTTAGTCACAACAAAAAAAAATTGAGTTCACATTAAGTTAACTCCATAATTTTGTTAAAATTTTTCACTATGTAAATTGTGTAGTGTCTGCTGAATGGGTTTCTGTGGTTTTGGTTTAAATAAAACAAGATTTTTCAAATATTCTAATGATACACCATTTTGTGAAGCAAATTTAAACCATAAGAACATACATAAGAACTTCGACGAGAAGCAGGTCCTCTAAAATTTTACTAAAACTATTATCATCAGAAACCAAGATGTGTACAAAATCTGAAACAGATTGATCCAGTGGTTTTTGAAAAGTGCGTTTTGGCCCAAATAAGAACTATGACAATCTAAAAGTAAAAACTAAAGACCCTCTAAATTTTTACAAATAAGAGTTTGGCACTGAAATTTTGGTCCTCTTAGAGAGAACCCGGCCCCTCAAATTTTGGTAAAAATTTTGTTAATTAAAAACTACGTGGTCACGGTAACTAAGTGGTAAAGCACTCGCAGAATGTAACGACCAGGAAGCACGTGCTCAAAGCCTGTGAGAACCGAAAATTTTGCAAACGATGAAAATTACTGAAAGTAATTTTTAATACAACCACATCGGCTCTAAATAATATAAAACAAATAAAAAATAATATAATATACAATATTTACATATATGTATACCAATTAATTAATATATAAATTAAAGGTCCACATTTCGAAAGTAAAAAGACTTGTAGTTGGACTGAATATCGTACTGTCATAAACCAGATTCCGCACAAGAACGTCAGTGAACTCAATAATAGATTTTAATATATATGACTTAGGTTTGAAATTTGTCATTTTTGAACTTTTTCTTTTTAATTAATAAATGAAAAGGCTTTTACTTTGAAAATTTCATAATTACTTAAAATTATTTAAAAGCGCCGTTATGATCAAAATATAATGACTACAAAGCTAAATCCAAATATGTACAAATAAAAAAAAAACAGTGGAATGAGACTACTGTTGTTTGCACTTATATGTTATTATTCCAAATCCAGATTCAATTTGGATTTGTGGAAAAATAACCCAGCTATTATTGTATATATGTACTTCTGAACCAGATTTTCCTCATTGAGTTTTACTTGGTTCATTTTGAAATATAACTGTAACGTATCTACAAATTTTGAATTTAGAACTACCACAACACTGTATGTTGATCATAATCACCTTGACACTTACCAAAGGACAAATAAATTAGGATCGATCTTATTAACTATAATTTTTAGTTCTATTTTTATATTTTAAAAATCCTCTCATTTTTTGTTCTCATTTCTAGGCTATCGTTCTGATGTGTGTAAATACTATTTTCCATTTTTTGTTTGTTTAATTTAATACATTTGTATATTCTGTATATTTTTTTTGACAATATTAATTGGTTTCATGTTTCCCATCTTTTTAAAACATTTTTAAAACCGTGACTATACTTATGATGATTAATTGAAAAAAAACAAAAAAAAAAAAAAAAAATAAAAAAAAAAATAATATAAAAATCATTTTTTTCTGACTAATAAAATTCTTTTATTTTTTGTTTAAATAATTTTAAAATTATATTCCAAAAGTTTTTATTACTATTAATATAAATTATTTATGATTTTAATAATAGAATATTATTAATTTTTATATTACTCTTCTAGTCTTCTCTAAGAGTAAGAATAAACACTAAACAGTATTGATAAATTCGTCCTTGCACACACCACTGACCACACACCTTTTTTTATTTGTTTTTGTATTCCAGTTCAAGACACACTCGCCTTCGTTGAGTGAAATTCATGAAATTTGTAAAACCAGTATGTAAAGTAGTATTAGTATATATGTTATATAATTTAGTAATAAATTTATTTAAAAGCAAATTTTATTCGAAAAGAAAGCTTGGAGTTCTAAATTTTGGAAAGAGCATTTAAAGTTAAAAGCTATTTACATTGTCAAATGTTAAAATCGAAATATATTTGAAGTTCTGATGAAATTAAAACAAAAATTTTCAGTACATAGATATGGTGGCTTTTGAATGGATGTTATTAATTAGAACCTTATAGCAAGATATTATGCAAAATCTGGTAAGTGATCTTAGGAAGAAATTTTAACTTCTTCTTTGTAACATTATGTTGTAAAAAGAGCTTGCTTGAGTGCTATATCATAATTATCATTGTCTTATTAACCATTTCTGGTGGGGAATAGAGTGATAATTCCGTCGATGATTAATTAATAAACTTTCTAAAATTTATATTAATCGTATTCGTAGTATTTTACAGATATTCTGACAAAATAAAATATTTCACTGAGGATGCAACAAAAGTTTTCTTAACTTAGCTCAAATTATTTTTTGTTTAAAAAAAGACCAGTGCCAACGGTATACAAATTATTTAAATCTTCTAAGACATTGTCAACGCTTACTGGTATGTTCGCAATTCTATTATTCATAGAGGACATCTCAGGATCCCTAAACAGGATCATAAAAGATGAAATAAAAAATTGTTTGTACACCACAAAAATAATTTTTGTCAATATGTCAATGTAGAGGTTTTACGCTTAGCTGACAATCAAAATTTTGCTGGACGATTTAAGCGACTAAATGGGATGTTATTTGGTGAAAGATATCTAAAGTAAATATAGCGAAAATTGTATGAGTGCAATCCTTCACTTCGTTCACCAATGAAAAATAGAGCTACAGGTGAAGGTTATTTTGATGATTTTCCTCTATTTGAAAAAAAGAAAGAAAAACCATAAAGTGACGATTAGAGTAAAATCAAATGTAATAAACATGAAAACGATCTCTTAGATCTTGAATGCGAGTTAAAGAAAAATTCTCTAAATTCAAGAACTTAATGGTTTATTATATTCATGGGTCAAAAACAAAAAACTTATAAAATAAAAAAGAGTGAGTATCTACCTATTTTGAAGACGTACATATACATTTGATCTGTACTACATTTGTCAAATTGATCACTAACCTTTATATATACTTATGTATGTACATAACACAGAGTGAATTTAAAATGTTTTTAAAAATAAATATGGCGTTCGTTGATTATTATTTCTAATATATGTATTGTAATACATACATTTATACAAATGAATAATCAGCATAATAGAATTTAGTGATTCATTTAAAAAAACACCTTTTACTTTGTTCGTGACCTTGCCCATAATAATGTCCGTGGACTTATTTGTTTTATGCTATTTTTTTATTCATTTTTTTTGTTTAATTTACTCTTACAAAAACAAAAAAAAAATTATGCTTAAAGAGATCATTTAGCATGAGAATGGTGGAAAATAAGTAAATAACTATAAAATGGCGGCTGCATTTATAATAATAAAATAAAATCAGCTGTGATTTAAGTAAATTGATAAAAAATAATGACTTTCGTATGTAACGGTAAATTGTAAATACCTTATAGACAATTTTGTTCTTGTTTTTTATTTATTGTTTAATTTTTTTATTACATTTATTTTGTTTATTTTGCATTAAATTTGAACGCCATCAATCTTGACATTCTAATAGGATCATTTTTAAAATAAAATTACGATTTTTTTTTGGCTTTGTCTTATTTTTATTTTATTTACAAAATTCTTGATAAAAATACACAATAAATGAACACTTGAGATATTCTTTTAATTAATGGTAGGTGGTGATAGTAAAAAAATGTATAATATTTATTGTGTGCAGTGGCGAAGATGAAATTGAAAAATTTTATTGAATGTTAATAATGTTAAAAGCATTTAAGGAATATAACATTCTTAAATGTAGTATTAGGCAGATTCTTGTGTTCTTGTATAGGTATATGATTGATTATCAGTTAGTGCATGTTGCGACAGATGCATTTTTGTAATCAATCACGCCGTCAAATCTATTATTTTATGTTCAATTGATAGGATATCAGCTTCGGCTATCATATTAGTTATAAATCAGGATCAGAATGCATCTAATGCAACTCGGATTCATGAGTGGTGGATATATTTCAGTTTTTACTTATATATTCTATTTTTCTACTGCGGGGATAGATTGGTTATCCGTAAGATGTCTTTAAAACTTTTATAGCTCATATAATGTTGATGAGAAAGCTTGTACTACTTTATTTCTATACATATTCCGGCTTCCTAAATACTACTTTAATATTTAATAACAAGGATTCTATTATTTGTATATTATATATCTATTTGAGAACTCCACATGAATTTGAATGAAAAGTTAATACTAATATTATTATTTTCAAAACATTATCTATGCTGCAACCACTAAAATTAATATTTGATATTATAATAATATCATAATAATTTTTTTATCAATTACACAATTGCATTGCCAAATCGATTGTCGCCGAAGTAACCAATACAAATTTGTAATATTTATTTTGTACAGTTGCGAAGATGAAATGGAAAAATTTGATTGAATGTAATGTATTTATAATAAATATAAAATTTGAATAATTTTCTATTTAATAAATATAAAAATATAGTTGACATTGTTTTTTTTTTACTTCTGTAGAATAGAACGGCTATACTTCAGTTTTATCATGCTATTTATTAACTATATTTAGTTAATCTGAGTTACAGTTAGAGCACATCAAATGTGTGTTAATAGATTTTAAAGCTTATTACATTACTGGATAAATGATCCGAGCTTAGTACAATTCTGATAACGATCGAATATTAATTAAATTAAATTAAGAATATATTGTTATTGTAGAAATGTAGATACATAGATAATACACATATATTGTAGTTATTAAGAATTATAGAGTAGGTACTATTAACAGTATTATGACCTTGAAAAATTAAATTAGTACGTTTGTTAAAAATTAGTTTTCTCTTCAGTTCGAAATTTATACTTTTTAATACTTTTAAAAAGATTTTACAACAATTTTATTCTTTATTTTTAACTTTAGTCATTAACTTTTACTGTAATTATTTTGTTAACAGTTAATTTTGTTTTCCTGTTTTACATTTAAATACATATAAGCACATTTTATCCGTTATAACAGTAAAAATTTTATTATACTGAACAAATTAAGTTGAAAAGTCAAATGCATTTTTCACCTTTGTTTTGTTCCACAAATACGTCATTGCTATGCTTATTCCATGCAAATGCAATATCGTACTGTGTGAATTCAATTTTTTAAGTGTGTACATGTTTATTATTCCTATATTTTATTTTATAGGAAAATTTATTTTTAGAAAACTGACTCAAAATATTTTTAATATTTTTTGTTTTTGTATTATGGTTCTTCTTTTTATTTTATTTATTTTGTTGTTTTGTTGGCAAAGATTTTGGAATGTGTTAACAGACATATTTTTAAAATTATACTTTTCTTTGTTGTTTACGTGAAGGAGAAGACATCTCTGAAACAAACATTAAAACTATGTTGATTAAGAGTTAAAAAAATGTAGATATACATTAAATTATGTATGTATAAAAATGTATTTAAAAAAATATTCTAAAAATATTTCGAATGACCTAGATTAAAAATTGTGTGTGGATTTGGTATAAATTAGAAAATTCAAATTTTTTATTTAATTTTTTTTTATTTTGTTTTTAGAAAATTTTTGATTATTCCATTGTAAATGTTGTTTTTCATAAAATTTTTTTTTATTTATTTATTTTATTTTTATTTATTTTTCGGCTAGCATTAACATATTTTTAATATAAGCTGAAGGATTTTTTTTTATTGTGTAGGTGTGTATGTTTTTAGCGTTGTTAAAATTTATTAAAGAGACGCCAGCAAATAAATTATGACAGTTAATTTGAATGTCAATTATTAAAATTGAAATCATTTTTTTTTATATATGCATATATTCCTAGCATAGTAATTTAAAAACATACGCACGCACATATACGTATTGTATTTATAATTTAATTTATTGAATATTGATAGTTTAAAATTTTATTATTCATGAAAACTGTTATATTTCGTCCCGTTATCAAAAAATAAGTGATATACTATCGTTTAAAAAATTTGAATGATGCTGTGCAAAATATTTTATAAAATATTTTTAAGAAAAACTAAAGATGTATCGAGTAAGTGGATGTACTTAGTTCAATTGAAATCTTTCAAGTAATTATAAACAGAACTTGGATGTGGAACTAAATAATTCTTTTAGAAGTATTAATTGAGAATATTATAAGTAATGACATTATTTTAATTATAATTATGTTTTGCAAGAGGAAAAAATCAACATATATTTTTGTCCCACACTGGTCTATAACTATTTGTAGGAAAAAAAGGTAATTTTTCCCTTCCCATCTCTTTTCTTTTTTATATCATAAAAAATTTTCTTCCACAAATTAAAAACAAAAATGCTTAAATTATTACTATGTACATACTTTATTATTATCTATCTAAAATAATGCTTTTAAGTGTAGTGGTAATGACGTGTCGATAATATTTTTTAAATACAATCCTGATGTTCTATATAATTTAATTTTTTAAGTGGGTGTTGAATGTTTTGTTTCGCATTTATCAATTTAAAAAAATAAATTATAAATAAATTAAATTTGATTGAAAATAAGCTAGAAAAGTAAAATTTAAAATATTTATATAATATTTCAATATTCAAAAAATGTTTTAAATTGCTACCTACAATGAACATTTCCCATAGTTTTTTGGATAAAGATTGGTGTGCATAAATGCTGTATTCTAAACGTTCTGGTCAGTGCAATTAATTTTAGTTTTTCAAATGATACCAAACTATTTCATAATTTAAATTAAAGACTCAAATAATTTGCATCATATTCTATTTAATTGAATGTATAATCATTTGAACTTTGTATTTCTTTAAAAAAAACATTTTTTATTTCCTTGGCTTTCCTTGTATTGAAAAAAGCAAATATACAAACAAGCGACTATACAAAAAATTGTTTTTGTATTTATTCACATAATTTTTCTCATTATTCATAATTTTAATAAAATTACAACTGAATTTATTTTTTAGAACATCGTTTAGTCCTCCTAATACAATTTTTTTTGTATTAAAATTTTGTGTCTATCACTGCAGTAAAATCAAAACAGATCGTTTTACAAATCAATATATCTGCAACATACCCAATCGATTTTAAATTATTTCAGAACATTTTGAAATACATTTTATCACACTTCAGTATCAATATTGACGCAAATAATACTAAAGCAAAAGGAAGGATGATGATTAGAATTTTAGGAAGAATGTCATTTTTTTGTTTTCATAATTCGTTTCTCAAGTCTTTTCTTTGACTCATAATTAATTAATTGTTACTTATATAAATTTAATCCGTAAGAGATTACTACATTTTGCCGATCTATCTCAGAAATTGTAAGACATTGAATAAAATTACAAATAAAAATTAATAACTTTCAGACGTTAATCTATTTTATGATTTTATACGAATTTATGCAATAATTTAAATTCTTAATTTATCCCAAGTCAGTAACAGAAGTATATTAATTTTGCAATCTCATTTGTAACATTCGCATGTTGAAGTTTGACTTAAAAAACGGAAAATTGGAGTCAAGTCATTGCATATCATTTTCTTCTTCTTATAAATGTAACCTGTATTCCGGTTCAAATTAATAGTTTTCAAATTCATCAAGCTAATTAAACCAAATATCTTAAATTGGATGAATATTTTACTTAGAAAAATGATATATAGATATGTAATAATAAAAATAAAGTATATGTAGCTTCTTTAATAAATTTAAAATAGTTGTTTTTGCTTTAGGGGGTTTAAATACTATAACTTACAATTTTAAGTATATATTGGTTTTACAAGGCAATTATTTATTTATTTATTTATTTCTTGTTTAGATTAAACAGATTACAATTAGGTCTTAAACTAAAAAAATAAAAAATATAAGAAAAATAAAAGAAAAGTAATTAATATTTAACAAAATTATTCTAAACTAAAGTACTCTACAATTTAAAAGAAAAATAGAAGGAAATGGGAAAACTAAAACTACGTATTAACAAGTGGTTATTAAGTGTGATGATAAGAAAATGTGTTTTTTTTTTGTAACCATATATCTGTTCTATTAAAGCTCGAACTCAAATATTCAATTTGTAGCAATAAATCCTTTTTAATTTGACTTCCACTTAATGAAAGATCAATGTAGCTTTTATATTTATTGCATAACATAAATATTCTATTAATGGGTTCAAATTTCCCGTAATTTGTTCGATGATAAAGGGCATTAAAAATGTTCTCTGAGCGAAACCGTGTACTAGTATTGACATGGGCATTCACCATACTTTTAATGTACTGTGAATAGATTTCGTCTTTCATAACTTGTATAGTATGAAGAAAATATCTGAAATATCTCTTCTATATTCCAAAGAGGTTAAGTTAAGTAACTTTAGGCAATTTTTATAAAAGTGTAGAATAAGAGCGTCAGCTTATGGCAGTCTACGTAACGCATACTTCAAAAAAAAATTCTGAATTGCCTAAATTCTATCAATATGAATATTATAGTATGGCGCCCACACTTGACTAGCATACTCAAGATTGGGACGAACTAGTGACATATACAATGATATGGTAACATATGGATCGTCGAATTCCCTAGCCCATCTCTTAATGAAACCCAACATAGAATTAGCTTTATTAATAATTGCGTTAATGTGCTCATTGAAAGACAGTTTCTCGTCAAACTTTACTCACAGGTCCTTAAAGTGGGGTACTCTTTTAATAACACTATCGCTGAAGGTGTAGTTAGCAGCAATTGGTGTTAAGCGACGAGTAAAAGAGATGACATTACATTTGTCGATGTTTAGTTTTAAATTGTTAACTATGCACCATTTCATGAATGTATTCAATTCCTTTTGAAGCAAAACTGTGTCATTTGATGTGACAACTTCTTTAAATATTTTTATATCATCCGGATAAATTATAACGCTGCTGTTTTTAATTAACGAGGGTAAATCGTTGACAGAAATGATGAAAATTAATGGACCCAGATGACTGTCTTGCGAGACACCAGAATTAGCATGGAACGTACTGGAAATGACATGTCTAAAGAGAATATTGTAGGACCTATTCGATAGGTAGATTCTATCCATTTTAATAGGAATGTTGGGAATCCTAGTTTGTGAAGTTTTAGTTTTAGTTTAAAATAACACTATGAGGAAGGGGAGCAAATGCCTTACTTAAACCAGTATAGACGACATCAGTCTGGAAACCACCTTCCATCGATTTAAGAAACATGGAACATTATTCAACTAAATTTGTTACGGTTGATCTTCCCTTCATAAAACCATGCTGATTAAGCTCAAGTAGAGCAGAGCATTCGCTATATATGGCATCATATACCATAAGTTCAAAAACCTTTGGTATACCTGACAGTTTAGCTATTGTACGATAGTTTGCGATCTCATTTTTTGGACCCTTCTTGTGAATCGGTTTGATATAGGCATATTTCCAAGATTGAGAAAATATTCCACGTTCAAGAGACTTATTAAATAAAATTGACAAAGGATAAGTGATTCAGAGCAATTTTTTAAGACTATTTCCTAAATATTATCGGGATGGAATGAATAATCTAAAGCCATATTCAATAATACGGTAAAATTCAGATAACGCAAGTTCAATATTATTGTTAGAAAATGCAGCTTCTTACAATTATTTGAAGAAAAATAATTATTTAAAGCTACAAAATTTGCTTTAGAGAAGTGGTTTCTATAGGAGTTGGAAAAAGTTATTTGTAGGGCTGTTATAACAATATGAGAAACAATTATAGAGTACCTATATATAGAAGATATTCTCTCATCCCATCATTGGATTCAAACTTAATTACACTAACATTTAAATAAATAAATAAATTTTACCCAAAATATAGTTAAATGCTTTGTCGGTTCGTCTTATGTCACTAACACGCTGATTTACTATAAAATGTTATAATCCCTATATAATACAATTTGAATAAACTTTAGCAGATGAAACTTATTTTTACTTCTTGCTTAGCAAAACTTTCTTTTGAATCAAACCATGTGTTATGAGTTTTGTAAATTTATATATATAATAGCATTTACACTTCATTCCTACTTACTATTTTCAACATCAAATTAGGCCATTTTCAAAACCAAGGACAGCTTTTTCAAAATCAAATAAATTCATTTCAAAACGTTACATAATTTTTTCAAAATCAACAAAAAACCGTTTCAATTTCAATAATAACTTTTTAAATTTCGATAACGTGAAATGAAAACTGTGAATGTGATTGAAATTGAAATAGTTTTTTTTTTCAATTTAAAAGGGGTTTATTGAAATTGAAAATGTGTTTTGATTTTGAAAAGGGCTTGTTTGATTTTGAAAAAGGTTTTATTGAAATGTAAATGCTATAAAAAATGTAAAATAATTGTAATAGATATACAAAGTTTTCCTTTAAGTTATTCATCAATAATAATGTGAAAATGTATTTAAAATTTTTATTTAATTTTTTTTCTTTTTAAAAATAATAATCAAATAAATTATTAATTTATTGTAAAATAAATTAAATTACCTACTATACTGTGAAATATTTATTAAATTCTTAATTCTTGATTTTTAAAACATCATTAGTTATAGGAGGAGTATTATATATGCAATATTATGTATAAAATTTTAATTTATACACACCAACACATTATGTATTATGATTTAATACAAATGTAAATATGTTTATCTTAAAAAAAATTTATTTATTATAAAATTTTTATTTATATAATATATAATCGTATATATTATGATGTATATATGAAATTAAAAGTGTGCCAAAATTTAATATTATGTTTATTTTTGATTTTTCGTTTTTGCCTTTTTGTACATAGAAAAACTTCATGGGTGTTAAACACTTTTTAACTTCGTTTCTTTTTTGATTTGTTTTATTTTTGTTTTTATTTTTTAAATAAAAATTTTTAATTAATTATTTGGTGAGGATTACTTTAAATTTTAGAATTAATCTTTTGTAGTAATAAAATAGTTTTTCTATATAAAATAAAAAAATTTTTATGCAAAAATATTTTATCAATTATAAAAAAAAATTAAAAATAGATTGCCAAAAATTCCAGAATTTCGTAAAAAGTTTTGAATTATTTTTTTTTAAAGCACTTAGAATTAAATTTCCAAAATTTTGATACAATTATCTTTCAATAAAACTTTTTTTTTTTTATTATTGTATTTTATAATTCCGTGCGAAATATGGTTTTAATTACAATTTTGTTTGTATTTTATTTAATTTAAAAATTTTAAATATTTTAAGTAGGTCTCTTATTGTAGAAAATATTGTATTTAGGTACATAATATATGTATATGTATGGATATGTAGATGGTTCTAATGTCAGTAAACAAAATATGTAGAACGAAATTTTTGGGTAATTTGAAACATGTTAATAATTATAGGTATAGCTTTCATAATATGTGTATAAATGTCTGTTTTCAGTTCGGTGTGTAACGTTAAAGGGAATTCACCGCTTGAGATCTGAAAAAATAAGAGGAGGGGATTAACTATTATGTATCAGTGATTTAAAATACATTCCATAAATTCATAACAAATTGCACAACATTTTAATTACGTTATATACACTGCTAATAAATAATATTTATTGATTTTTAAAAACGTAGTGAAATCGATGGGAGATAGAAAACTAATCTTACTGCTTTTCACGTCAATTTTTATTAAATAAAAGTTTAGAAAATAAAGGAATGATAAAAATATTAATTATAATTTTAATGAAAGAAAAAACCACTAGGATTTATTTTAGTTATTATGGTCTATTTAATATGTTCTGTATACTCGAAAACATTCGTAATTGTTCCATACAATAGGCAACACTGCTTTGCATTTGCTGCATTTAGTTGCATTTTACTATATGAACAATGAAATGTTAAAAGTAAATGAATCACAAAAGTTCTTGGTACATTTCATGGACTATAAGTCCGCGGATAAATGCTACTGAACACAACCATTGACAACAAATTTTTTTAGTTTATATAGTACCTATTTAGTTTTGAATATTCTAGAATGTTAGCTGTTTTTAGAATATTGGATTCTGAATCTTCACTGCATCATTTTTCAAATTAAATTAACAAATTATTAAAATCATTATTGTTTTGTACATACAAATAAATTTTAAAAGTACATTATAATACAATCAATTAATATTGTCATATTTATATTAAAGTCGTACTTATATTTGCTGATGTTTTCATCCAGGAGTGATTTTTTTATATTGTGAAATTCCAAAAAATGAATGAACAAATAAAAACTTTAATGTAATTATTTAAATAAAGAAAAGGTTCATTTTATTTTCGTAATAATACCTCTTTCCTTTGAGAACTGATAAAAATATAAATTATTAAATTTAGAGAAAAAGGAAAAATATAGTTAAGCTACAAATAATTGTAGTGTTATTGAACCGACAACATGCAAAAGATAATTTTTTTGAATAAAATAAATTTAAGCTGTTGGATTATTAAACTTAAACATTTTTCAGTAGATGAATTCAATTTTATTTTGAATGTGAATAGGCAAACATAAGAAGAATTAATGAATCTAACTGAAAATAGTTTTCGAATCATAGTTGACAAACATCTAATAGTGGATGCTGCATATATGATGAAGAGAAATTATAATGTAGATTAAATATTTTTTCGAAGTTATTTGACTAATTTATTATAGTCATAATATTAAAAATAAATTGAATTTATTTTTATTGAAATAATTTCCTGGTTCGATATCCAAAAAAAAAAACAAACTACCGAAAGTTCAGTAAATCTAAATAATTTTCTTATTTTTTAATAAAAGAAAAACAAAATATATATATTTGAAATAGTTCAAACACATTGAAACTTATTTTATTAAAAATAAAAGTATTTTTTGTCCTAAAGAAATAAATTTTATTGTTATATGATGTTTCTATAATAAACTAAAATCTTTAGAAACAATTTCAAAGAATTGAAAATATAATCGAAAAACAAAAAAAAGTAACAAAATGTACAATTACGATGCTCTAACTATTATCATAAAACTTTTTTTTAATTTTTAACTACCTACTTAATTTGTAAAATAATTATAAACAAAATTAAAAGAATAATAATTTTTATATATTAAAATATTTTGCTAATAATTTATTTAATTATTTATTTTAAATTTATAATTATTAATAAAAAAAAAACAGAAAATTTATTTTAATATTTAATAATACATATTATTATAGCCAAATATTCAATTATTGTTATATTTGAGTTTGTGTTGGTTTGGTGTAAAAGTTCAAGGTAATTGAAAGTTTTCTCGAAATTTTATATTTATTCCTAATTTAGAGAATAAAATTTTTTTGCATAAATGTTTACTCAAAAAACACACTGGTTGACACAGTAGGTAGAGCGTCTGCCTTTCGGCATTCGGCAAAATTAGTATAGATATACCATAAAAAACCTAAATATTTGTATGTAATTGTGTATTCCAATCTCTATGTAAAAGCAGTTAAGAAAAATACATCAATTTGAATTACATTTAATTTATGTCATAATATTTTATTAGCGATTGTAGTGCTATTTGTTAATTGTTTTGAGATAGCATTTTTAGTTAGATGCATCCGAATCTGTTTATATTTTATATTTTACTAAATAAACAAATAAAAAATTAAACAATATTTCCGAAACGATGTGTTAATACCTTATTTATTTTACAATCAAAAATAACCCTAATTCGAAATTTAGAATCAAAGTATCGAATAAATATTCAATTTTAAGTATTTGGATGTGATAGCTGGCAAATACTTCAGCTCAGTGTGTGAATGAAATTATTTGCTATACTTTGTTGTTCTAACAACAAATTAAATTGCATGTAGTGAGTTCCTTAGTCAAAACAATAGTTTTAGTTTTTCTGGTAATAATATCTATAAAAACTAAATTAATACAAGTTTACAAAAAGCGAAATGCACATATTATGTAAAAACTGGACACTGGAGACAATCCACGATTGCGTACTAGTACTATAGAAGCACGAACCCTAAAAAAAATTTCCGGTTACACTTTAAGAAACAAAATGCTCAACAGCAAGGATATTTTTCGATAAATCCACAATTAAGAAAGAAATTGGAGCGACTCTTCCGAACAAAATGGGTGAAGGACGTTGTCAAAAGCTATAAATCGAGTTCAAAAGGCCGAAAAGAAATATTACCGGAAAAATGATAGAATTGTTTGGCGTCAGTCGTATCGTAAGATTAAAACGAAACGAGAAGTTACAAGAAAATAAAATACTATATTTAACATAAACATTAAACCGTAGCTAAAAACTCAGTATTTTTTTAACTTGTAAAATAAGTTACCAATAAAAACATACACCGTATTCTTTCTAATTTCCAATACTTTTTACGAATGGTAGACAATTATTCAATACAAACCTATCTAACCTCGAAGAAATAGAAAATGCCATAAAGAGTTTAAATGAAAAAAACTAAAAAAAAATAAGATATGGGAAACCTAATGGAAATACAAATCATTTTTACGAATACAAAACTATTGTGTATTGGAACAAGAGCAAAGTAACTACTGATGATATTTAATAAACCCATAGAAGAAGTTGACCACCTCCACAGAAGTTGAACAACAATCCGTACAAAATGTCTCACATAAGCTGCTGAAAGTTTGATAAACCGCGATTGGAATCCTATAAAAATATGGTAAAAAGTTGTGAATATGTAAAACAAATTACAGCTTACTGTTTGACTTGAATATTCTGCTTTATCGATGTGAAACTGGTAAAGTCTCAAATATCATTCTCACAAAAATTCAAAAATTTGTTAACGAAAAAGCTATTTTTTTATTCGTATATCCTGTTTTGTTAATTCTTTTTTATCCAACTACATTTTCGATATTATTTATTTTTCATTTCGTATGACATCAGTTTGTGACATTGTGTCATGGTGAAGAAGATTACTATGGGCTGTTGGATAGCTACAGTTGAGCCAAATCCTTTCAAACTAACCACCTTACTATTATTACCGCTTTGTTGCTCTGATTTTGGTTATCGTATTTGTAAACTTTAGAAAATAATTCGAACATGATTAGAAAATAATTCAGCTCAGTATGTCAATGAAATTATTTGTTATACCTTGTTGTTCTAACAGCAAAATAAATTGCATGTAGTGAGTTCCTTAGTCAAAACAATAGTTTTAGTTTTTCAATGATGTTTACCAACTCTATGATGTCAGTCGAAGTAGACATTTTTTAAATATAGATTAACTTGGCTTACGGTGTTGAATTGATGTACTTGTTGTTCTATATATTATATTGTATCACGTGACCAGTCGGGAACTAATAAGGCTTTATCTACTTGTATATATTGGTTTCAGATTTTTCGAAATGCAGTTATACATATGTCTACATTGAAACTTATTGCTGATTCTTTGGGCTGGTTTTTGGACTACTATTTTATCTGATCGAGCATTTAAATATCAAAACGCATTTTATTTTTCCTATTTTGAATTATTCACTGTTATTTATAAAAAGGGTTTTTTACCACTAAATAAAGATATAATAATGATAATATATGCTGGTTTTCTACTAATTTCCTACTAATATTTGTGATATCATATATCTATGTTAGCTCCCCCCGCCCTTCAATTAAAATGGCATAATAAATTAATATATATTCTGTAGTTTTAATTCAATTCTACTAAATTCTTTATTACCTGTCAATTAGTAAATTTTCTGTATAATTACATGTTGTAGTTGTACTAAAAACGAGTTGTGTAAACTTCAAATTATATTCGTCGTCTAATGTCAAGGATATATATATCAAGTATATAATATACTATATAATATCGCAAACGTCCTTAATATTGAAATTTAATATTTATTAAACAAAAAAAAAAAAATGCTCAAGGGCGATCGTAACGATTGTGTTGTAAAATTTCATCTTCATACTCGTACATGATATACATATGTATCTACGTATGTTTGTATGGCTTACTATTTAAGTCGTAAAGCTGTCTGATTTTACAATTAAATATTTAATTATAAATGTCAAATTATAATTAATTTAGTGTAAACATTATTCATGATTGTTATTAAGTAAATAATTGTTGGCATTTTACATTAAGATGTAAACATTTTAGATCTGACGAAACTTGCATTATTTTTATAAATTTAATGGTAAGTTCGCTGTTCACATCATGAACATTTTCTAATATTTAACTAAAAGCACGCTTTTGTAATGAAATGAAAATAAAATTTAAAACATAATAATATACATATGTATATAATAATATGTAGATAATGAAGAAGAGGGAGGATATACCTACACATAAAATAGTTTAAAATCTTCTTTTCTCCATGTAGTTACTACTAGTTCTCATTTGTTCATTATATTAGTTTTGTTAAAAAATAGAAAACAAAAAAGAAAACAAAGAAATAAAATTTTCTTATTCTCTACAAAAGTTAAACAGAAATTATTTTAAAAATTTGAAAGGTTGTTGGGCGAGGACGTTTCAAAAATAAATCAAATAAATAAATAAGAAAATTATGAATTTTATTGTGTGTTTTTAACTAATTTAAATGATTCTAATTTTAGTTAACCTATACAATATTATATACTATTCTAGGGTGTATGTATATGTATATATATACGAGTAAGAAACTTTTACAATATCTTATATTCTTTTTGAAATTAATTATTTGAAACTTAAATACTGTAAAATATGGAAACTAAGATACATTAGTTCGATTTGATCATTAAAATACCAAATACATGTTGGTATCAATATCGATGATAAAGTGTCGATGAATCATTAAAACTTATCGAAAGGTTGGATTTAAGTTATTAACTGAGTCTTATTAAAAGTTTTGAAAAATGCTTTGCTTAGCTATAGTGATACCACTAAACGATTGAACAACGATTGATCGAAATAGTTAATAGGCCCCTAAATTAGATTAGATTTGATTTTAATTAGGAGCTGATTTAATTAAATAGTCCCTAAATTAGATTAGATTAGATTTTAACTAGGAGCTAATTTTACTGTGAAACTTATTTAGTCTATGCTATACCTATCTAATATTTCGATGGATTTGAATACATTTTTTTGTAAATTGAATAGAGTTTTAGTTGAATATGTTTGAAATCTAATCTAATACTCTTTTGTTTGCCAACGTCTCATATTGTGTCTTGTTTTATTTTTTTTTTAAATATAATTCCAAGTTTACTGGATGAACACCTAACTTCTTTTACACAGAGATGGGAACACAATTACATACAATACTTAGGATTGTATAGCTCATTGAGAATAGCATAGTTCCATTTTATTTTTAGTGATAACAAAAAATCTCAACTAAATTTCCCATATATTTTATCCCAATTACAAAAACCAGATCGAAAAATCCAGATAAATTTTTTTGCATTCGTCGGGAATCGAACCTGCAACCTGCGAACCAGTGTGTTGTGTTATTTTTGTATTTCAAATAGTTTACACATAGGTTTTATTGATTTTTTCAGTTTGTGTAAATGCTTTGACTTGATAAATAAATATTTGTAAGTAGAATCCGAAAGTTAGTAGAACGTTAGATCGCCCATAAAAAAGTTTAAGAAGATTAATGACACTAGAATTACAGATGCAGTGTGATACGTTTACGTTACTAATGATACGTTTTTAGTAACTCTTTTATTCATATACCACAGAATGGTTGTTGTTGCATAAATTTTTTCTTTTTATCCTTATTTGATCAAGCCATTTGTAGTTTCGCTACTTTCTATTTCACGATAACCAAACGCAAATAAGTGTAACTATGTTAGTTTATATTTATTTTAGTTGCTTAAAAGGTCTGTAATTCTGATATAATATTATTAATATGAACTTATACTCCTTATGCAGCCATAATGAATATAACAAGCAAAAGTGTTTTTGGCTATTAAGGGAAAATTAATTAATTCATTCTCTGATTTTTTCGATAATTATTATTCTTGGAAATTATCTATGGTTGTATAATTAATATACATATATAACTAATATTAATAAAGAAACTGAAAATTTTAATACAAGTTATGAAATATTTGATACTATAGATTTCACAGTGACAAACAGTTTTTTTTTTAAATAAATTAATATTGATCCTTTTATTTGTGCAAACTAAAGATCAGGAAAATTTAAATCGATATGAATTCTCGTTTAAATTATCTAAAAAATATATACGATATAATGATAAATGCGACACGGTGACACCGTACATGCGTCTTTGAAAAATACTTTAAAACTTCAACCTGGTACAATGTCGAAAACTAAATGGAAAAACTAAATTTCCATCAATATATGTATGTAAAAAAAGTATACGCAACGTTGTGTAATAAGAGCTTTGTTAGACATTGCATACATTCGTGATCAAGAAAAATTAACAAAAAGTTTTTATTCAATTTAATTTTTAAACCAAGTGATTATAGAAATGTTAAGAATTTAAATTTGATTAAATTATAGTTAAATTATTAAAAAACAGAAAAAAGGCGGTATGTAAATATATACGCAAGTTATCAAAAATAAAATGCAGAAAAGTAAAAAACGAAAAAAAATTTCAAAAATGTTACAATACTTGAAAACAATTTTTTTTATAATTTTATTTAGATGACCTTTGAACACACTATACAGGTTTTTTCAGGCCAGGTCTTCACATTATTTTTTTTTTAAAACAATGAAAAAATATCCCGGGGATACTTTTTTCAGCCATTTTTGCATGTCTCGAAAAATATTTAAGGGAAATTATTTAACAGGTCTTAAAACTCTATTTTTATTTTAAACTACCTAGTATATAATCTTAAACTTAATTTTTATTTTTCTTATTTTTTTTTTTTTAGTAAATCGAATATAAATATTTTCTATTATAATGCTTAATATAATAAATTATAAGTTTTAATAATAAATGTGAATTGAATTTTAAAACCGTAAATATTACTTGAGATTAAGATTAAAATAATAATTGTATAAATTCATTTGAATAAAGAAAAAAAAAAAAAACAAAAACATAAAAAATATTTGGTGAAGTACTTTATATATCTACTTAGTAGATACACATGATATCCTACGATATGCTACCTATCTCTCATTTTGAAATTTTCAAATATTTTTTCCCAAACAATATTTATATAAAACCTTAAATATCTTAGGAAAAATCACTTTATTATTTAGAGATTATGATTACTAAATTATACTTGGGTAGAAAAGTTTTAGAAAAATTTGAAATTTAAATGATAATATTTGAAATTTTAGAAATACATTAAATTTTAGATGGTCATTAAATTTTGGCGCGGCTTGGGATTGACAGGGTAACATCTGACCGGTCGCTGACCCAGATGCGCAACTGTCAAGTTCCTGAGCAAGTGCTTACATTACCTCCACGTGGTGACCTCCGGAAACTATCCTATACAGCATCCGCTTATACGATAGGCCAAAATTGTAAGTGCGCAAAAACAACCCTTCAGATTGAAGGTTGGCGTTAGGTTAACTACCTAACCCATAAAAAAAACATAGTTCTGAAAGACTTAAAACAAGCCTCGGATATGGATGGATTAATTGGAAACAGACCCGGAACTCGTAAGGATTTTGATTTTAGAATTTGCACCTGGAACGTTCGAACACTATACAGCCCAGGTGCATCTAACATATTGGAAAATGTCCTCACGCAATATAAAGCTGACATCACTGCGTTACAGGAATTGCGTTGGACAGGAACCGGAATAATAAGGAAACAAAAATGCGATATATACTATAGCTGCCACGAAAAACACCACATATTTGGATGTGGCTTTGCAATCGGAGACAGGCTAAGACGAAATGTTATTGATTTCAAACCAATTAACGAGCGTCTAGCCATAATCCGCATTAAAGGCATCTTCTACAACATCAGCCTAATATGTGTGCATGCTCCTACTGATAAAAAAGAAGAAACAGAGAAAGAAGACTTCTATGACGCGTTAGAAAAAGCATACGAAGCTTGCCCGCAACATGATGCAAAAGTTGTGCTAGGGGATTTCAACGCTAAACTCGGTAGAGAACAAATTTTCGGCAGAACAATCGGTAAACATAGTCTCCATCAACACACCACCGATAATGGTTACCGGTTGATCAGTTTTGCAGCGGCGCATAATACGGTTATAAGCAGAGGGGCTAACATCGACTCTGATAATTTTTTGGTTATAGCACTTTTCAGAGCCAGAATATCTAATGTTAAAAAAGTGCAGTCACATCATAATCTCAAATTTAACATTAGTAGCCTACAGTCGCCCGAGATAGCCAGAAGCTTTAAAGAGCAAATTAGCCTAAATTTAACAGCCACACCCTCTTCAAACCATTCTTCGATTGATGATCAATGGAAAAACTGTGCCAGTATCATCAAAGACGTAGCCGCAAACACAATTGGCTTCAAACCACGAAACACCAGAAATCCATGGTATGACGAGGAATGTGCATCAAAAACGTTGAAGAAGAACAAGGCGTATAAAAAAGCACTGCAACGGAAAACAAGAGCAGCGAAGGAAGAATATAAAGCTAAAAGAAGATATGAGAAGAAAGTGATCAGGCGGGAAAAACGGGACTTCGAACTGCTCATAAATATCGAATCTCATAGAAATAGAGGCGAAGTGCGGAACTTCTACAAAAAAGCCAAGCAACTGGCAGCTGGCTATAAACCCGCTTCAATCTAGTACTGGAACGTATAGTGCGACCAGCCGAAGTAAACACGGCCGGTACTATATTTTTCAGATCTGTTCAACTACTAGGGTATGCCGACGACATTGACATCATCGCCAGATCACAACGGGCGGTCGTCGAGGCCTTTATCCAGATTGAAGAAAAAGCGAAACGAATGGGTCTCAAAGTAAATGAGGATAAGACAAAATATATGTTGTCGACAAATAAAAAGACCTCTCAACATCATATTGGTCAAAACATAACTGTCGGCACATATAATTTCGAGGTAGTTCAGGAGTTTACCTACCTTGGAACCAGTGTTAATCCCACAAACGACATCAATGTGGAGGTACGACGAAAAATAACCCTTGCAAACCGTTGCTGCTTCGGTTTGTCAAAACATCTCGGGTTAAAGCTCCTCTCTCGAAACACCAAAGTACAAATCTACAAAACGCTCATACTCCCGGTTTTGCTTTACGGATCAGAATCATGGACAGTGCCTAAGGCAAGTGAGCATGCACTTGGTGCCTTCGAGAAGAAAATTCTTCGTCGGATATATGGTCCTGAAAACGACGATGGGGTCTGGAGGAGAAGATATAATGCCGAACTCTATGAGCTGTACAATGAGGTGGACGTAGTCACAAAAATAAAGTCATTGAAAAATTTATATTACGATATATGTAGGTCTAGGTACTAGCATTAAATACACTTTTATACTTCCTTTTATATGTCTAAAAAAAAAATAAAACATTTCTGTAACATTTTATTTCAAAAAATTTCAAAATAAGTATGAGAGTTCAGTATATTTCACTCATTTACTCACTTTTTGTCAAAACACTTAAAATAAAAAAAACTAAAGATCTCAGATATTTTCATAGAATTTCATAAAATTTTATAAAATCCATCGTTCTTAAACCAATTAGATTTTTAACAGTTATTAATAAAGTTATCAATTTAATGCTTATTTACTAAAATATAATGGACAAATATTTTCTTTATTTATCATTCATGTATAGTATTAAAAGACCTATCTTAATCTAACTAAGTGTGTCTATTAAATAGCTACATATTATATACTTTAAGCTTCTTATCTTGTAAATGTAAATTATTATTCATTACATTTATATCCCTGATTGTATTTATAAATTTAAAAAAATACTTTTACTGCCAAAAACAAACATTTTTGTTTTTCAAATCCTTATAAATTGTTTTTTGAAAATTGTATGACCAAAAAATTGCCTACTTTTATTAAAAATTATTTCATTCAAAAATAATTTTATTGCAAATGATGCATCAAAAACAATTGAAAATTTTTTTAAAATTATCAATATTGTGAAAACATGATAAAGTTTAGAACTAAACACTTGTTTTCAGTTGTATACTAGACAAAGCGCCATAGTGTCATTGTTCTTTTTCGTTTATATTGTAAAATTTCAATTAAGTGTACATAATATGTATGTATGTAGTACGTACTTAAATATATACATTTTATTTTTAATTTTTATATTTTATTAATTTTGAATAAAAATAAATTTTTTTGGCTATGATATTTTATTATTATAGAACAGAGCAGACAATAATTGTCATGATACTTAATAGTCCTATAAATTTAAATATTAATTAAAATTAGAAATTAAATAAAACAAAGCAAAAAAATTAAATTCAAACTTAAGTGAAATGCATTGAAATAAAATAAAGAATATCCGCATATTTTTAATTTTTTGTTATTTTAAATTACATAAATTGTGAAACATTTTGAAATAAAAATTTCTAAATCAGTTTTTCGAAAAGTTATTTCTATTCTTATGTAATTATTGTAACAAAGAAATTAGCATTTTGTTTTTATAATTACAAGACTTTGGAATAACACCATACCCTAACTGCTTTTAAGCATAAACTTGGCATACACAATCATTATATAATATAGTTCTTTATTTTACTTTTTAAAATTTTCAACAAATTCAAATATGGAAAACTATGTCTACTGTTAAATAACTTCGCCTTCATAATAACATTATTTTAAGTGATAACCAAATTAATTTCAAAGAATAATTGAAAAAACATAAATTTTGGCAACATTCATCCTCCAAGCGAGTAATCTTATTATTAATTTAGAATTTTTTTTTTATTAATACAAAAAATCTTGGTTTATAAAATCATACTGTACTAAAAATTCAGGTTTGTTTACTGCATTGTTTACTTTCTAACTTCAATTGGGCATCATACGAACGATACGAGAAATTATTATTATGCACCTATCGCTAATTATATAAAAAAAAATATATATACTAGATATAGACCTATCGAGCAGGTTAAAATTGAGCAGATAAAAATAATTAACTTGCGGTGAACAAGGTCTTACAAGTTTTTGGCTTAACTGTTTGATTTTTGTAAAATAAATAAGTCACATTCAAAGGTATGTGATTGCAATAAATAGCAATTCAAAATATTCAGAAAATCAGCCGCGTGTTAAAAAAAATATAATTTTAAGTCTTTTACAATTACTTTTTTCTATTAGACCCGTTCTATACGTTAAATTTTTCATTCAATATTTTTGAAGTTTTAACATTTCAAATTATGCTCACATAAATATTTTTACGTTAAATTTCCAACAATTTTGATAGATGCCAAAATTTGACATTTAATAATATTTCAAGGCCTCATTTTGTTCATTTAGTTCTCAAAATATAACTTATAATCATCATATATTATAATAGAGTTAGTTGTCAACATTTCACCTCAAAATTATTCCATCTATTCACCAAAAATGATGAAAATCAAAAGATTAAAAAAAAAGTAAATTAGAATTCAATTCACCACATCACATTTGCAAAACAAAAAACATTTTTCGTTTCCTTTTTGTATTTTTTATATTTTTCTCTCAATAATTTTATTTTACCAAATAGCTATCAAGTAAAATTTTAAATAAAAAAGTTGCTTTTGTTTCTTATGAAGTTCGTATAATATATTTGATGCAAGTGACAGATAAAGCATTAAGCAACGATTGAAATGTTTTTTTTTTTATGAATATGAAAAAAACAAAAAAATAATTTTATCTTACTTTTGTTTTTGCAGTTAATGTAGTTAATTATACCTACCTTTTTTTTGTTTTTGATTCATATTATAGCAAAGAATATCTAATATAATAATAGTTAATATAATAATATTCTTTGGTTATTTATCAATTGACCGATTTAGTTAATGTACCGGTAAATGTAAATAAAAAAAACAATATCTTTATATAAATATTTTTTTTATAAAATTTTTTAATTAAATTTATTTATAAATTTCTAATCTTTGATTCAATGGTACATTGATGTAAAAAAAAAAGTACTACCTATTGTTCATATAACTAAAATATTGAAATACATAAAGATTTATTTTCGCTGATTTTTTTGTATCTTATTTATTTCATGTTAGTGATTCAGATTTTACAATAAAATTTTAAGTGGAGAAAAATAATTTTCTTAGAATATGATCAAAAATTCAAAACAAAATATTTCCATTAGGTAAAACAAGTAAAAACTCTACTTTCTCTAAGATTGCCGTATATGAAAATTAAAATGAGAAAAAAATAGAACACAGCATATGCTTACCTAAATCACCACACCAACCCCATGTCAACGCCGACAACGCCCATCCTATTTACAAATTTCAAGAGAGTGCACTGGGCATAGCATTTGAGTTTTATTTTTATCATTAAATGTAGGTAGGTACTTAGGTAAAGATACTGTGTATCGTAGTAGGGTGTAAACATAACTATTTTTGCATTTTTTTTGTATACCTATTCATGTTTTTTGTTTTGCGAATGTGTGAATTGAATTACAATAATTTTTCAATTATTCCAAAAGTGTTTTATTTTGCGTAATACAACATTATTATTATTATTTTTAATTAAAGAAAATTTAAATTTCTATAAAAAGAAGGTTCTCCTCGCTCCCGAAAAGTTTTTTAAAAATCATTTACTAATTTATTAGTACACCTTCTTTAAATTTTCCTAATAAGAATACTTGAACAAATTTTTAGTAAAAAATTACAGTACCGTACTTAAATTAAGAACGAAAAGCTAATTCTACTTAAATTACTGTCAACATTAGAAAAATACAAAAGAAAAAAATATTATTTATCTTAAATGCAATATTCTTCTTTATAAGTTAAAAAAAAAAAATTAAAAAAACAGTGAAATCATTGAAATTTATATACTTAGGCACTAATTTTTTTATAATCTATAATTATAATAGACAAGCATTTAAGGACCTGCGCAGTAGACACTTTTTCATTTTATCTCGCTTCTCCTTAATGAAGTCAACTCATATTCGAAGGGAAACTCTTTATTTACGTAAACCTAATGCAATTTTTTACATAAACCACAACAACATATTTCCATTAGTTGAAACAAGTAAAAACTATCATACTATACCTACTTTAGCATTGCCGTATAAATGAGAAAGAAAGAGAAACACAGCATATGTTTGCCTAAATTTTTATATACAAATTTTTATTGGGCTGTGTATTTAAGGACATGCGCAGTAAGTACGTTCTCATTTTATCTCGCTTCTTCTTCATGAACTCTTAATATATAAATAAGTTGTATATATGTCTGAAATGCGCATACGGGTAACAAATTTCTATTTGGTTTTATAATATTCAAACTTTTAAGTAAAATAGAGCCATTTTATGTCATTCAACATCTTATTATTTTTATACTATTCTGTATAATGTTATTATTATGTTCTGTTAAAAACTTTAAATTTGGCTTCAACTTAAATTATAATTACAAAGCAGGGGCCCCTAGTCTTTATATAATATACTTAAAACGAGTTTAATATATAGAATTTCAACAGCTGCTTTCTTGCTGCTTCCTCCTTTGCTGAAATGGTGAATTTTAAATAAGACCTGATTAGTAGAAGTTAGCGGTGGACTTCACAGTTTAAAAATAGTTTCTAAAAAAACTAAATTATTTTGACTTAATATAGGGAAAAGGTAGAAAAGGCATGGTAATTAAGAAGTACTTTGATTTTTCAAATCATACCAAACCATAGCTTTTTATTAAAAGATAACTATTTACTGGTTGATAGTGAAAAGTCAATATCAATCTATTTAAATCTTTGTTCTGTTAAAGACGTTAAATTTGGCTTTAGCTTGAATTATAATTAATAAATAGGGGTCTCTAGTTTTATCTATTTTATTAGAAAATTATAAAACAGAAAAAATAGCAAAAACTTACAAAAGTTAACTTAAAAAAACTTTGCATATATAATTATGCAAAATGATGAAACATCAAAAAAATTGCACTAAAAATGAAAATGTTAAAAAAGTTGAAAGGAAATATTCACTTTTCAGACCATATATTTTTGTGTTAAAATTTTCACTCAATTTTTTTGCGTTTTCTGTTATCTCTTATTTTCTCAATTACGAATATGAGATGTCTACATACATTTTAGAAAATAGAATGCAAAATTTAATGAAAAATGAAACATGTGGGACGCGACTTGAACAACTTTTTGTGATTGTAGGTGATTGCTTTTATATGACCAATGTTAACTGATATTTTCAAAATCGTTTATTGCAAAAAAAAACACTTTTTTATAAAAAAACATTTTCAAGTTAGTTATTCTTACCCAATGGATATGAATAAAATCACATCTATTGAACAAAAAAAAACAAAATCTACCTTCCAGTCACAAATTTTCCCTGTCAATTGAGATTGAAATTAATTCTAAAGTTACGAAAAAAAAACGATTGCAATCAATTACAATCAAAAACTTTTTCATATTCAATAAACGTATAATGTTTTTTATAATGGGCAGTAATATATTATAAATACTAATAAATTTTTAATTTCAATTTGTTTCAATCGTCTCAAATTTCCGTTTAGTCTCTTCAGATGCGTCTCCGTTCTTTGTTGGGTATTTGCGTTTGGTATAATATACTATTGCCCCTAAAATCCATGCTCTTCGGTGCGACGTTTAATCTGAGGATTTCGTTCTGAACATTGTTTCACGACGTTGTTTTCAGATTTCTAAGAATACATCTCATCCAATATTATTTTCTTTGTCACATTTCTAAGTCTATTCAATTTTCATTTTCTTTATTTTCAGCCGCAATACTCTGTTGAAAATGGTTTTGTGGTTAAAGAATCTTTCAAATGTCCCGTAGGTATTCATTGATATACATTTAAGGTTTTTTTTGCAAATGAGGGCAGAAGTTCTTCATGTACATACCTAAATATAAATAAACTTTGGCGTAAAAAAGGACTGTTCTTACATTTTGATTCGAACAGCCTTATTTTTGAATACAACGATATGATGTTGAGCTGTCATAGTTTTGAGAGAATTTTAAATGTAGTTTCGGCTTTGCTGGTACCTGGTATTAAACCAATTAATAAAAAATATTAAATTCAGCTCGGGTCAGTATAAATATAAACTGAAATAAATAAAAAATCAATGTTAAAACAAACATCTAAGCGATTAGACAAACGTAACGTTAAATCGACATCTCGTTTTTTTATACTCTAGATATGGAAGTTTGCAGCCACCAGCGTCTCTCGACAGAATTCAATCAAATACTTTTATTTGAACTAACTTTTTACTGATATTCAAATTACTTTAACTCGAGTATTACGTAAGAACAATATCATTTTATCTTATCGATATCCAAATTATGTCATCCCAACTTATTTAAATGGATAATGTAAAAAAATTTTTGCAATCGGGGTTCGAATATATGATTTCGTGCACTGGCCAAGATGACATAACTATGACGATTTGCTAATTCTAAATGTCACAAAAATATCAAATCACCAAATTTAAAAAGTTTTTTTTTGTTTTACCAAATTTTGAAATTTCCAATTTTCAATTTTGAATTTGAATTTTCTGATTATTGTTGTTCTTAAATTTATATTATTTTTAATTGAGTTAATATAATTTAATTAAGATTGTTTAAAAAATCTTTATTGCGGATATTTCATTTTATAATTTATATATTTTTTTTTGGATTTGTGGGAATTCATAATTTGCAAGAATTGAAATATGTTGTAAAAATAGATTAATTTAAAATATTGAAAAAACCAAAATGTTTATTTTTCTCTTAAATATAATTAAAGAAAAAAAGAAAAGAAAAAAGATTCTACCAAAAGTGACTATGTACATATTTCAAGGATAATATTATTATATTATTGGTCATTATAAATGATTTAATTAAAAAATTATTTTTTATTTTATTTTCTTTATTTTTAAAGTTTAGAAATTCATTTTATTAATCATCTTCTTGCAATAGTGTCTTTTATCGAAAATTGTTGAAAATGATTGTATGAAAAGTTAATTTCAAGTGCATTAGCACACCTAGTTTGATTGTATGTGATTTTTTTATTAATAGAAATTTCTATTTTTGTAAATAATGACAATAAACATTTTTTTTTTTTTTTTAATTTAAGAAATTCTAATACGAAAACTTTCGATAATTTGAAAATTATTCAAAAATTGTGATTCAAATATTTTTGTACATATTATATTGTATGTTGATTAAGTTATGTAGAATTTTGGATTACTCAAGGAAAATGAGAAAAAAAGAATATTTGAGAAAACTTTGGGTAATTTTTGAATTTAAATTTCCTTAGTCATATTCAATGTATTATACACAAGGATTATGTTTTTATTTATATTTAAATGAATGATTTAATTTAATGAACCATATGAATGAAAATTAAGTATTTAGTGGATAATGCTCATACTCAAGAACTTCTAAATTCTACCCGACAAAACTTAAGAATTATTGATTAGATATTTATTGAAAGCAACAAAATTATGTGTGTCAAAACTAGTTTTTCTTCTTGATCTTCTTAATTATTCTGTGATTGCTGTGGATGGAAACAAATTCTTTCCATTGTCTCTTTATTTGGAGAAGTAACATGGTATTTGTTTCAACTGAAACTCTTGTTCTCCTTTCTTTTGGTTTGTCAACATTTAGGTCTTTTTTCGAAACCAGAATATAATAGACGTTAAATTTCGGCAAGAAAAAAAGCTATGAATCAAAAATTTTCTGAGAAATTCCGATTCGTATGGTTACAATAGGGTATAAATTGTAATTTCAAGTAAACTCATTTTTATTAGATGTACTTTTGGTTAAAAAGTAAATTATTTGAATGCAGTGGAACTAAATCTAAAAAGAAGAAAAGATAAATTTTATTTTCAAATCTTTTTGTAATAAAATCAGTGTATTTAAATTTTAATTAAAGTTTGCTTTTCAATTGTATTCTGGTATAATGAGATATATTCGATATAACAATTGTTAGGCCTGTTCTGTATTTGCATGTGTTGAGCCACTTTGATATATGCATTCTGATTAATCTCAGTATGATGAGCTCAAAAAATCAATTCAGGAATAAATCAAAAAAGTTGTAATACGAATTTTGAAGGATTCTTGTATCGCTAAATATACATACAAACACAAAAAACCAAATACATTTTCTTTTTAATTCTAACAAATCATAAAATTAATTTACAAATTTAGCATTTCTAATTAATTAAATGTCAAAAATATTCAAAATTGCATACAAAATGTTTTTAAATTAAAATCTTGTCTTTAGCTCTTTAATTTTATTTTAAGTAAACAATTTCCGGATAATTGACAAAAATTAATGAATTTTATTAAATTGAATAAAAATTTTTAATCAGAAAAATAAACAAAGTGTTGAAAATTTGTAGTTAGTAGTCAGAATATTCGACCTAATTTAACTAAGTGAATTATAAAAAACATTAATTATTTTATATGTACACATAAACTTTGTACATTATTCGTACAAACTTTCTAGTTTTAGAGAATTTTTGGCACAAATTTAAAAATATTGTTTATTTTTATTTTAAATTAATTCTCGTTTAAAAACAAAACCATTTTTTAAAGTTTATAAACTTTCTAAATATTATTAATATTTTTTGAAAATATTTAAAAAAAAAAAATTAATAAGTCTTTTAAACGTTTTATTGGATAGCTGGGTAATTGTTAAAAATTTCGGAAAATTATGTTGGTTTTATTTTCTAAAGATTGTTAATAAATATTTAAATACTATTAATCCTGAAAATATTTAAGAATATATTTATTATTAAAAAATTATATTTCAAAATGATATTGCAGTGAACATTGATTTAAAGTTACCATTCTAGTAAATAAAGAGTGACTAAAGAGTGAAATATTGAAAATATAGTCGGCAAAGTTGTAATCAAAATAGAAAATTTAATATTAAAAATTTTATTTTTGAAATTAGAAAAATTATTATAAGTGCCATAATATAAATTATAAAGTTTTGTAATAAAAACAAAGAAAAATATAATATGTAACAAAATGCATTTGTAATTGCAACAGGTGGTTTGTTAAATTAATTGTTTAAAATTTCAAATAAAATAGGTACCAAACCTATATAGTTAATTGTTTTTAAAAATTATTTAATTTAAATGAATGAAAATATTTATATACATATTCATATTATATATTTATAATTGTAATATATCAAATTTATACGGAAATATTTTTAATTATTGTTATAAGCACTTGAGCGAAAAAACGAACTATGTGAAGAAAATAGTGATTTATTCATTTATAAAAGTGAAAATAAATATAAAAAATAAGTAATAAATACTTAAACTAAATAACTGGAAATACACATAAATATATATTTATATATATATATATACATATATATATATATATCAATAAGTATGTAGAAAAAAGAGCTTAATTTCAAAATTTATACTCAAACTGTTCAGGCTTAGGCTCTGTAAACCCATCACTGAGTCATATGGTGAAAATAAAGGTCTTCCATTATTTCCTATCTGAGGCTAACAGTTATAAATCCTTTATTTGTTGAATGTTCTTAAGTTCTAAGAAAAACGTAATACTCATCAACAATGGATCTGAGTTATGAAGTGATAAAAGCATACAAAAAATTTACATTTTCATGTTCAAAATTATTCTACTCATCTAATTTTATTTATATTAATTTTTTCCATTTGGTTTTTTTCATTTTTAATAATTAAATTTATGAAAATAACTAAATAATGTCGTTTATTGACGTAAAATATTTTAACATAGAAATATTTTGCGAGATTAAAAAAAAGAAAAAATGAAAAAAACAACGAGACTAAAGAGTTTTTGACCAATATTACAATGTACAATCCAATAATGGCCTACAATGAGGCCAAATATTTAAGAAAAAGTTTTTACTAAATGTTCGAAAGACTACTCAATCCTTTAGGGTTGGCTTATGTTGGAGTTTCGATAAACGATAGCAAGGGCGATACTACGACGAAATATAGAAAATAAAAACCACATTTGCTGCTGAAGTATTTCTGTTGATTTTTATAAACCATAAGAGTAAGGTTTATAAAATCAACAGTATAGTAAGTTATAAACCATAAAAGTATTGATAATTTGTATTTTGTATACTTTTATACTTATTGATTTATAAAAATTGATTTTGCTTATTATTTATAAAAATGTCAAAATTTGTTACTCATTTCAATATTATCAGTTTCTCTATTATCAAAAATCTGACACATTCTTTTAAAGATTTAACTCTCATCACTGTCTTTATAAATTATGGAAGCTCAAAACATTTCCGAAAATAATAAATTATTAATATTCAATTTTTTTAAATTTTGCATAACAGTTTTGTATACAAATGTTTTGAAACTTAAATAATATAATATTTTATGAAACATTAAAAACATTAATTTTAGAAGAGAAAGGACTTTTAAGTTTTCACTTAAATTATTAAATTTAATTTAAATAATTTTATTATGGTATTCTTGCAAATTTTTTTAATGTATTTTGAAAAAAATTTTAATTTAATTTTTTTAATTTTAAATATGATTTTTATCAGTATGTATACTATATAAATGTTTAAATATGAATAAGCTGATTGATTTTAAAAAGAAATTGTGGGCGAGATTTAAATAAAAAGGTATATAGGTATTTAATATAGGTACCTACTTAAATATTATTATGAATATATCGCAAAGAATTACGAAAAAAAAAAACAAAAATAATAATAATATAAATAAAAATAAATGAAAAAAAAATTAAAATTAAAATATTAGTAACAAAATAATTTTATATTTGATTGTAAGTGTGAGAAAATCTTTAATTTTCAAATTTTTATCTTATTGTTTTTTTACTTAACGAAATCAAATAAAAAAATATCTCTCTTTTTCACTCAAAATTTTCACAATTAAATTATTTTATTTTTTCGTTATTTCCCCTCTAGTATTACCATACTATTGTAATTCCAATATAATATATTTTACTTCTCTGCGTACAGATTATTCTGCTACAAAGAAGATTAATTTGCAATCATGTTCAATGAAATCTACAGAGATTTGTGCCTATTCTAATCCGACAAGACAGATTTTAATGAGATTTAGTGATTCATTTTCACTATTTGTAACAAACAAACCAAGCATTCACTATTATTTCATTTGAATTCAAGGATTTTTTTATTTTTTCAACGTATTTTCGAGGCATTTCAAAAACGCCAACAAAAGTGAATATGTCCGAACAAAATTTTCTAACAAGTTAATCAAAATTTTTCTGAAATCCAAGGGTTTAAGATTTTGCAAATCTTAATCAATTTATTCTCCAAAATACTCATATCAAAATCAAGCCAAGTGGCTCAAATTATTTTTTAGTTCAACCGTATTAAAGTTCTTGCTTGCCATTATTTTTGTTTAAACTTTTTATGTTGCCGGCAACAACAACTTTGGGAAAATCTAGTACACATGTATAACGATCATGTGGGCTCAAAATATTTCAAATTATATAACCTGTATAGCATTTCCATGTCGTGAAAGAATTAAAATTCAAATTTATAAAAATCGCTTTAAATATTGTTTTTTGTGTTTCAGAAAACGCAGAAAAAATAAAGAAAATATTTAAATTTCAAAATAAAGTTTCACTGAATCGGGATGGACGTTCTGGGCATTTACTTTCGACTAAAAATAAAAATTAATTTTCTTATACTTTTTTAAAGTATTGCTGTCTACATTTTTGTGCTCTTAATGAATTGTGACAGGGATCACCTGAAGAATAAAATTTTGCTGTCTACATTTTTCCTACGTGAGAAAAAGTATAGATTACAAAAAATTGGGTTGAAGGTTTGGGAGGAGATTTAAATTTGTTCTTTTTTAAAATTAAAAAAAAAAAAAAAATTTGTCAGAAAAGAATATTTTCCCAAAAAGATAAAAACAAAACAAAATTAAGAACAAAATTTCACAAAAGCGAGATTCAAATAAAAAAATATTTTATAAACGCGAAATGGACCAAATAAATTTATGTACAACTATTTAATTTTTGTAAATACCACTTTGGCTATTTCTATTTTTATTTGTATCTCCCATCCCAATTATTTGATTTTTCCAACTCTTTTTAGGGTTACTCTATCTGCACACAGAATTGTGTTGAACATTGGTGTCTTTTTTTGCAGTCATATATTTTGTAGTATTTTTCACATCTAGTTATCGTTCCGTTTAATTAATATGTACATGAGTAATTTTATTTAAATTATATACAATTATAAAATTCAGTAGTTTCATTAATTTAAAACTAAAAGAGGAAGTTTCCTTAATGTACATATAAAATTTTTTTAGAAGTTAATTAACTAACATAAATATATTTAAACTTTCTATTTTATAAATATAAATAAAATATTATAATATTATATTATGGTAACTCTAATTTATATAAATGTATATATATATATATATATATATATATTATTTAATTAAAATCATACATATATTATCGAATGTATTTTTAAATTTAAAGTGGGCACTGTGAAATTGTGTTAAAAAAAATAAAGAAATTTTTCATATAATTGTGAATTTGCGCTTTCTAACACACAAATTTTAGAATCATTCTTCGCTCGCACTTTAGAAACGATCGACGTTTTGGTTTCAGTCTCGGGGATAATAATAAAAATATTATTATTTTTTTTTTAAATTTAAATTTAAATATACATATATATAATTAAGAAAAAAAAATTTAAATATAGGTTTTTAATTGAAAATTTAAAAACGAAAAGTGAAAAAATTCAAATATTTAATTAAATTATTTTAAATAAATAAAAATCGAAATAGTGCATAATTAAAGAAATTAAATAAAAGAAATATATAAGAAAATAAAATAAAATTATTAAGCATAAGTGTTTATGTAACAAGAATAAAAAGGAAAAAATTCTTTTT